>BTSY01000004.1:33404489-34604489 GCA_036245785.1 Pristionchus fissidentatus
AAGAAGAAGAAGAAGAAGAAGAAGAAGAAGAAGAGGAGGAGAATGGAGTGCAGGAGGAAGAATAGGATGAGGTTAGTCACACATTCATCACTTTTGAATCACAGTCTATTCGTTACCAGTGACAAGCAAACCTCAATTATGCTTACGTGGTGGTACTCGATTTAAACTGCTTTCTAGTCAAATTTCTCATGATTCTAACTTTCCGGTTAGTTACATTTTTATCTGAAGTGATTTCCTCACTAATGGATAACTTCAGTTACCGTCTTCTCGATCGTCGCTACTCTACCCCACCAACACGTGCCCTCTCTCCCCTGCCGGGGAAGTTTCCGCTGATCTTTGATCTTTGATCGCTGATTTCTCTCGCCCGAGATGCGGATACGCTTCGACTATGTGGAGCGCAAGATCGCCACCAGCTTTCACAGGTGCGGCATAACGTAGCTATCGATTACAGTAGGTTGGTGGAATAAGGTAGACTACCTATTGCAGTACTCTGGTATTTATTTCCAGGCTGGATCCCGGTATAATCCGCGTTTCCAGCCTGGAATCAGACAGGGATCCAGGCTGGAGACGTTTCCTGGTAGGATACCGGTATAATTTCCAGCCTGGATCCCGGTATCGTGCGATTTCCAGCCTGGATCCCGGTAAGAAATGGGAAGATTCCAGCCTGGATCCCGGTATATTTCCAGCCTGGAATCAGACAGGGATCCAGCTAGGAAAAAAATACCAGAGTAGGTTGGTGGAATACGGTAGACTATCGATTACAGTAGGTTGGTGGAATACGGTAGATCATAGGTCAAAAGGTACGTAAAAAACGACGAAGCCAAGCCACATTTTGGAATTTTCAAGGCCAATTTTTGAAAAATCCTACCCACATTTTTGGATTTTGAGAAATAAAAGAAAAACCAACTCACATTTTCAGTTTTTATGCCCATTTTTGAAAACCCCAACCCACATTTTCTACTTTCCCCAACGCACCCTTTTGACCTGTGCGGTAGATTATCATTTGCAGTTATGGTAAGCTGATCTCTCTCCATCCGCCCGATATCCGACGCCCTTCAGTCTCTTCTCACTATGAATATTGTTAAAGGTGAGAATGATTGCATAGGGATGATGTAATAGTAGGAAATTGGTAGATTAAAAATAATAGGAAATTAGATAGGCGCAAACGGCAGAGAAGGTTTCGCCTCGGCCTCGTGGTGGTACGGTTATTAAACCGTTATAAATTGTTCACCTACCATATCCACTCTATCGTGACTCGGTGGACTACCGTAACCCTATTGACTACAGGTACGTGGTCGCCCGATGGCTGAGTACTCCGCTGATCCCTACATCTCCGTCAGTTACTTCCACTCTCCGACGCTCTCTGATGAACTGAAGAGAAACACCGAGGGGTACGGTAGACATCAATAATAATCAATCGACTATCCACCGTTCCACCGTTTCCCAGTGTCCCGATTTGTCATTTCGTTAACGATGCTCTTTCCCTTTCTTTATTCCTTGTTTGTTGTTTATTTGTTCGTTCTTTTCAATATTCGTTATTCTTAGTTCTTTCTAGTTATTTCTGTATAAATACACTTATACCTATAGCGCAGCAGATCAAATTTTCGTCTGAAATATTGATGAAAATGATCTGGCATGCATAAAACATATGTCAAATTTTCCCTTGTTCTTCCCACAATTGTGATAAAACGTCATTTCGCGGTTCGATGTGTACACATGGTGAATTGTATACGGTATCCAAGAGAAGCTTGCTTTCATTACGCTGAGAACACTGTGATTTACCTTCAGCCATCACACAGAAAAAAATATGCCACTTTTGAAGAATGGAATGGCGGAACATTCTGCCAAATTTGACCCAAAAGTTTATTCTGCCAATTTTTCACGGCAGATAATTCTGCCATTCTCCCCATTCTGCCAAATACGGCAGTTTCATTTTGCCATTCATCGTGCGGTCGGCGAGAGCGGGAAACAATTATGCCATTCCCCAAAGTACGGTAGAAATGGGCACTTTCCGGAGGCCAGTGGCCTCTAAATTTGGTTTTTTTGTGAGTAAGACGTTGACAAATACTAGCATTGATTTTTTTATCAACAATTAAATGAAAGAACAGACAATATGCGAATTAATGCAACATTAGGAACGATTATTCTCAGTTCTGTATAGGCCATTTCATATTCTTGCCAGAAATGTGGCACCGTGATTTGGCTGCTTCAGGGATCTGGAATGAGATGATGACTTGGAGTCATTATCCAATTAAATATATCTTTGAGTAAGTGGCATCATGAGAGCCTAGCTTATAACTTTACTGTTATTGTAGTAAATATCACCGAAAGTTATAGAACTTACCTAAAAATAGAGGGATTTCAAGCATTTCATGTCGTTGAATTCACTTGATTGTTAACTTAAAGTGTAAATATAACTTATATATGAATTTACTTCATTATTTATATTTGAAATGTTTGTTGATCTGAAATTGAACATAATTTCACTGGAGATTGACTAACCGAACGTTGGGCGACCAGTCGTGAAGAGTAGGGTTGTCTAAACGAATTTCAAACCGGTTTGCCGTTTTGATTTCCCCTCTCATTCTATGTTTAGCGCTATTCCGGAATGCTGTCGACTCGGCCTTTTGTCATTCGGTTAGGCGGATCATACTGAATACCGCAATGAAAATCGTCTTTTCTGGACCAACGATTAATTTCTAATTATTGGAAAAAAAATGATTAAATACTAATACAAAATTATTGAATTTATTAAACATATTAGAAATATAATTTTTAACATTTAAATTTTATTCCCAAAATGCTTTGATTCTTTCAATTTTATGGCCATGCAAAGGCAAGAATATCCCATTTCGGTGGCTGCTAATATTGTTTTCTCGTGGCGGATTAGTTGTTTCATAAATACGCTACTTTGTAGACTGCTTTCCTAGAAATTGGCAAAAATAATTCACGGGCATTGAACCCGGGGCATAGCGACCACGAGGCAAGCTCACAACCACTATACTAAGTGGACAGCACACGTGTCAAGCGGAGGAAGAAACCTCATTTGAAAGATGAAGATGAAAGTAGTCAAATTGAAAATCACGAAGGGGTAAACACATAACAGAAAACTTGTGAAAATAGAGATGACTAGGGCAAGAGGAGAGGGAAGCCTAAAGCCTAAAAGGGATCTCTCCTTCTGTTCATCCTTCTTCAAATCCTGAGAGGCCTTTCGCATCGCGATCCTGTAATGTAAAGACAATTAAAACCGTGATATTATCCCTTCCCTCGTTTATTTCCCGAGTGTATCTAGGGGTGGTGGGTATCGGGGACTAGTAGGCACAGCGAAAGCCAGAATGGCTTGAGCGAGAGAAAGATCGGCCATTTGTGCACTCGCTGAGTATCGGCTGCACAAATGACCGGCGCGCAGCGAAGCGCTGCGCGCAATATTCAAAAGCCAATTTCACCTCAAGGTGTTTACACGCAAAACTACACTTCTTTCCCCGCTTGGCACGGTGTGGACAGTTAACAGAATCCACCTCGTGCGCAATATAATCAGAAATGATAGGGTGCGGAATCAAATAACTGACCGCTCAGTGGAGAGCGAAACCGGTGGAATGAGGATAACGGCGTTCCGTAATAGTCACTCACCCGCATACATCCACTCGACCGGAATGGCAGAATGATCTGCCAGAAAAAAAAATCAGAAATGGCAGAATTGTACTGCCCTATTTGGCAGTTTGAAATGGCAGAATGAATCTGCCGGACAGTGGCTGATTTACCCGTGGCAGAAATTTTTTTATGTGATCTAAAAATAATCGGATAAATACCACGTTGGAACTAACAGGGGAAAGAGTGCTTATTTTTTTGTTTGATCTCAATTTAAATTTTTCAGAATTGAAAAATGGCTGAGCGAACTAAAACCGGAGTATCTAAGCATCTACCAATTTTGTAAAACGAGTGTAGTTTTCGAGGAGCAATTTTTCCAACCGGAAAGCCGAAAAAATGTCTCTTGGCATATTTTCATCTGATTGTGAGAAAGTGAGCTTGATGTTTATGTTGTAAATAATTCGAAACTTAATAATATTCACATTCACTCAGCATAATCAATTATTATCACTAAACATAAATTATAGCGCAATTTCTTCCATCCTACAAAGAACATGATTGACGTTGTTCTTAAATTTGATTACTTGTTGTTTCCATCGCTGGTTTTGAATGCGGAATGGCTAGTGGAATTGCTAATGGTGCGTTGCATTTTTCTATGCTTATCAAAATTCGCAGTCCAGCAAATTTGATAATTACTTCAACTTTCAGAGGAAACTAGATCGTACCGTGGACAGAGAATTCTGGCAATTCACTGTTGATAGACACTTGGAACGGAGTGATTTAACTACAGAAAAACTCGGTCCAAACGCTGTGGTAAGAATATATTTATGTCATGAAAGTATCAAAATTGTTAGTTTAATTGCTGCAACCAGTGAATGTTTTCAGTATGAGAGCTGGCAACTGTTCGATTATATGCAAGATGACCTTATGAAAGCACACGTGATCAAAAGAACAGATAACGATAACGTCGGATTCACAATCGATTTCTTCAAGGACGGTCATTACATAATTGTAGCGGACTTTCGATCCAATCCGACACAAACGTTCAACCACAAATTTATTTATAAGATGGTAAATAAACAAAGCTATAAATCCATTAAAATATTGTAGATCTGGCATTTATTTAAAACAATTTCTTCTTTTTCTGAGTAAAGTGTCGATAAAGAACTTTTGGCTAAAGTGCTTCAGATGTAAGACACCCTTGACATATGAAACCCATTGAAAAAGGTATAAATTAAGTTATTAATTAGTGAGATCCAGAGAGACTAACAGAGATCATTCGAGAGATCTTTCTATGAGATAAACATATAAATCATGACGACCTTTGGGAAGGATGAAGGAAGAGAATTAAGAAACGCAATCATGGCTAGAATTTTTAAGGTTAGAAAATGTCCTAGAACGGCGAGAATTTCTTCAACGAAGATCAAACATGCGAATTCTTTCTTGCATCACTGTTGGTCGAGGTGATTTGAAAGATATGGATTAAATCTCTTTTCTCTCCCTGTTCACACTTGTATTCTGTAATCCGGCTTTCTCACAGATCGCCGTGTTCTCTATGAGCTTTCCACGTCTATTCTTCCATTTCGTTCATCCAATTCTGCGTGAGTTTCGGAATTTCCTCAACAACAATCATCAAAGTTCGTAGCTACTAGACCACTATCAACTTATTCGATTTTACTCCTGAATGCAAGTCCGCGCAAGTCGCGGTCTCTTCATTTTCCTCACAGCCCTCGTTCTCACTGTGCTCTACCATCTCAAACTCGACCCGAACTTTGACCTACTGAGAGCAAATCGATCGATTACACTCAATCAACTGCAGCAACACGATCGATTCTGTATTCTGTATGGAGTCCACATTGGCAAATCGAGGTAACGTTATTTTTCATCGGAAGAGAATATTTTATTCAGCTTCCGAGAAGCGGGTCTGGAGCCAGTTACACTCGCTGTGCATGCGACCACAAATTTAGCTTACATGATCAAAAATCAGGTGGGTGGATTTGAAGTTTCGGTACATGCCAAGTTCCAGCAGTTCATAATTCTTCCACTGATAAATTTTTGGGAGAAATAGTGTTCCACATATATACAAAATAGGGACATACATACCCTATTATTCTTATACTTTGCTAGTTGATTTAGTTTATTGGTTCCAGGCAGATCACTGGGAGGGTCCGATCTCGCTCGCACTCTATGTCGACCATCGAACAGCCAAGCATTTGTCCCTTCTTCTGAGAGTGATCGAGTGAGTTTCACTTATTATTCATAATCGCGATTGTCTCACATCAATTGCTCTCTTTGGAATTCCTCCAGCTTTAGAATTGCCCTATAAATTAGTCTAACAATCTGAATCTAAAATCACTAAAATAATAAGATAAATGTCCTGTAGATGTTCTCCCCTGCTCTCATCTCGTCTTTCCCTCCACTTGGTCTTCGAAAGAGCTGCCTTCCAAGAGGAATGCGCCAACGTCTCGCTTCCCCTGTCGACTGAACCTTGTGTGGATGACATCATGCACAAGTGTACGTATTTTTATCACCGTTAATAGGGATTTTTGTGCAGACTTCATTGTGCAAAAGGTGTGGGGTCAAATCTGTACAGTTATTGGCTCTCTAATCCATCATCCGGTAAAGAACTTTACCACTTGGCTGCAAAATAATTTCAATTGTATAGATGTGATTTTGCTTTCAATGGAGTAATATTACAGTCAAGGAGCTCTCGGAGACGTCCCCATCGCCCTTTGGAGAATATCCCATTAATCTAATGAGAAACACCGCGAGAAGAGGTTGTTTTTTGTGTGTTGAAAACAGAGCGACACAATCTGGCATTGTGGAGATAGCGTTTCAAATTCGTATAAGCTCTCCTCGAAACATATCATTTTCGAAAACTAACTGCACGAAATAAGCGTGAAATAATGCCATTTTAATGTGGGCATTGCCACACTGCATCTTCTAGTTTCCAACCGCAATAAACTCTCTCAGGCGCTCCCTCTCTGCTTCATTTGGTGGCTGACATCGAGATGGAGTTCTCCGATAACTTCACTCGCTTTGTTACTCCACTCGCCAATCAAATCGTTCTACCAGCGACGAAGCGGGCGCTCGTTATAAGGTACTCCTCTAACACCATGACTAAACAGCTTCTCTCGTTGTCTGACCATCTACTATCCCACTGTCCTTGCCAAACGCTACTGTGTCGAATCCCTTTCCGTTATCCAGTACACCGTACATGCATCAACAACATAGAGAGTGGCAAAAGTGGTTTTATTTAGTGAATGAGATGGTATCTCTTTAGTCGGCACTCGCTGTTTAACGGCGAGATCCATCCTCGAAGAAGATTCCTCCGTCGAGGGCGCAGTACTTGGGGCAGATTCCCTTCTCGCCGGATCCTCCGGACTGTCCGTCGGAACCGTTGTTGCCGGGCTGTCCGTCGTTTCCGGGGGCACCGGACTGTCCGGGCTGTCCACGGCTTCCGTTCTGGCCAGGTCTGCCGTCGTTTCCGGGTCTTCCGGCGGGTCCAGCGGGTCCCTGAGATCCGGGGTGTCCAGGCTGTCCGGGGGCTCCGGGCTGAGGGCGGCCAGACTGGGCGGACTTTCCGGGGGCTCCGGGTCTTCCGTCGTTTCCGGGGCGTCCAGCGTTTCCGTTGTTTCCGCGGGCTCCGTTCTCTCCGGGGTGTCCGTCAGATCCTCTCTGTCCGGGGGCTCCGGGTCTGCCGTCGTTTCCGGCGGGTCCAGGGGCTCCGGGAGCTCCGGGGCGTCCGGCGGGGCAAGGCTGGCAGGGAGGAGGAGTCATGGGCTCGCAAGGGGTGCTGGGAGGACGTCCGGGGTTTCCAGGCTGGCCGGGGGCTCCGGGGTGTCCGGGGGTACCGGCACGTCCGGGGGTTCCCTGGGGTCCGGCGGCTCCGGGCAGGCAGCATCCGTTGCACTGAGCATCCTCCCAGTAGGCCTGTCGGGCGGTTCTGTTGTGGGCGGGCATGGCCTTCATGGCGAAGACATCGGACCAGACTCCCTTGGCGTGCGACTGAAATGAGGTTGATTATAAGACAGTCGTGGTAGCTGAGATCGTCGGATAGAGTACGGTAGTTCACTATGTAAGTAAGTAGGTCAGACACTTGCCTTGCAAGCGTGGAGCTCGTGGATGGTGGTTCTTCTCATGTGGTGGACGTAGTTGTAAACCATGGGAAGAGTCACGGCGATGGAGAGGACCGCGACGGCCTGAAGAGATTACTGGTTAGGGAAGAACTTATTGAATAGTGTTAAAGTCTGACTGTTGCCGAATGATGATATTGTTTAAGAAGTGAGTAACTGACCGAGAAGGTAACGGCGGCATAACCGACGATGCGGTACGCCTTAATCTTGTTGGCTGATTCGGAGTCCATGACTGGTCTGTCTTCTCCCGCCTACTCCTCTCCCTTTATACCCCCACTACTCGAGATGGCACCGTGACCAGTGCTACTCTCGCTCTCTGCCACTCTCTCTTCTCCCTTCCTCTCTCTCTGTGAAGGTCACAATACTGCCTTGCTGGGAAGTGCCCATCGGCAAGCAGTAATCGATAGGCGTTTCGAGTGCGATGGACAACAACAATGCTCATTTGTCGAAAGTTCACCCCAACCTAATTACAAGTAAAAATTTTGCTCGGTCGAATGCACGTGTATTATTTCTTTCAAGTGATTGTCCCCTTTCAGAAGATTCGAGGTGCAATCTCGAACTTCCATCCCTCGAACCGTCGATCTTCTCAAGAAGTATCATCGAATCCGCAAGTAAGTGAGACGAAACCATGCCATTCATAAAACTGAAATTGCGATCGGGAAAAGTCCAATGCGATTGAGAAGCTTTTCGATTCGCTCTTGAGTTATGCAGTGGGGATGGGTTGAGAGGTTTAATCGGACACTTTGCTAGCGAGAAGAAACTTCAATGGGATATTTT
Organism: Pristionchus fissidentatus; assembly: GCA_036245785.1. Classification (NCBI taxonomy): domain Eukaryota; kingdom Metazoa; phylum Nematoda; class Chromadorea; order Rhabditida; family Neodiplogasteridae; genus Pristionchus; species Pristionchus fissidentatus. The sequence continues at coordinate 33,412,991 of BTSY01000004.1, forward strand.
AAGCGGCATTGGAAGCCACTGTTCTTGGTCTACCATTGAGCACATGATAAACCATTTTTATATCTATCCTGGAATATACTATGGAAAATAAACATTACAGAGTGTTCGAGTATCATCACTCGGTCTTCCTGCTTGGTCATCGCATCCCCGGTCTCTTCCACTGGTTCGATGTCTCCGGCCCAGACATGGAACCGCAGTCTCTTCCGATGGACTACCTGTTAGTATCAATGCCGACCTTTAGAGAACGCTGCAAAAAGTATCTAGGAAGTGTGAGTAGTGAACGAATGGTTATAGGCGATTCGTTGTAAACGCTCGATCAGCGGTGTTGATGAGAGTTTGAACTACCCTTCAACACCTTGACCTTTTTGAAACCAAGTTTAGAATATTGAAGGAAATTTTTGAAGGAAAGATAGGAAAATAATCCGGACTGTTCCTAGAAATATGACTCTATCGGCAAAAAAATAAGAGAAAATGTATTGTAGGAGCCCGCAGTGGGAGCCACAAGTGATTCTACATGCAGATGATCCCATGAATGATGAGAGTATCCCGACGAGGCACAAAGACCAACAGGCATTGGTAAGTGCTTTACATCTTGTAATATGTATTATTCTCATCTTTGTGTGACCCAATCACATAGTTTCATCTCTGGGCAAATCAAAATTCTTTATCCCAATCAAGAGGGACAAAAAACCTCAACAATTATTGTGTCACATCAAAATGATTTCTTTTATCGCCCAGATTTACGAACTTTGTCGTGCCGGCTTCAATTTCGAAGTGGCTTCGCACGTTTTTAATGTGAGTTTCATGTCGGATAGAACTGACGCAGTTCAAATGAGAATTGTTTTCATTTGACAAATTTCAAATTACTCCAATCAACAATCTTTGCTAGGTCCACCGAGGAATTCGCAACAAGACGTCGCCCATCGAACTCGCTGTGATGATGGCTAATAGAAGGGGACGATTTAAAGCACTCCAAGGATATCGGTACGCCACCCACAGCATTAATAGCAATACATAATGTTTTATTTTGTAATTAACAGAAAAAATATCATAGCAATTTGAGGCGAGTAATGGAAAATATGAAATAATTTCATACTAAATGCATCAAAATATTTTTAGTGTCCTTGTGAAATGTTGAATATCTTGCAGGAACCGAATGGACGAGTCGTATCCCAACACGAAGTCTCAATGCGGCAATTTCACTTTGTAGTTATAATGTATTGATTTATTTCTTACCAAAGATTTCTCCACGGGTAAACCAAATAGTGATGCTTTATAGTGAATAAACATGACAACGATAAACGAAAGGCTTTCTGAGGGGAGACACAGTCACCGAGTTGAAACTTGCGAATCGATATCGAAAAAGCACAAATAAAAAAAATAAAGCGCGTGCAGTAAATACTCGATTTGTGCACAGAAAGAATCGCCTAGACGGAAATGGGTGAAAATAGTACCAGCACGAATAAAACCCGAAGTAGAAATGAATGAATATCAATGGCAGTCGATTCACGTTGGAATCTGTATAGCGGAGCACTTCAAGCAGCGTAAAGCAGTGGCATAGGAGGTTAGTTATTGAGGTGAAACGTTAGTTGTCGATAGGTAGCGGGGAAGATACGGTGGATCAGAGCAGATTGGAGGAGCAACTGATCGACTGTTGAATCTTCGTCGATCCATTTGACATCGTCTGCAAGGGCAACCAACCAGCTTACTCGAAAGAGGAGAGAAGGACTGAAGCAACTACCCGAAGCGAAATTGATGGATCCTAACAATATCGAGTAATTTCCTATGAAACGCCTCCAGAAAAGAGTAGGAAGCGTGTGAAAGTGAAAGATCACGCTTTCTTCCCTTCTCTAGAGGTGTCTAATAAAGAACTATGGGGAGTACAATGATGGTCAGACCTGGTAAGTCTCTGAGTAGAAAGGGACTCCAATGGAGCCGTCTTCATCCGAGGCATCAATGGGACTCAGCCACGACCGAGACGAAGGCAGGTCATTGCTGCAAGTGCTGCATTTGCTGCATGAGTCGCACATTTTCCAATCTCAGTGATGGCTTCATTAGAAGTCACACTAAGAATGCGTGCGTCAATCGGTCGAAGAAACTCGACAAAAAGACTTGGAATATTAAATAGTTAGGGGGAGTAAGAAAAGCGAAAATTAGTCATAGGAATAAGCGGATTGTGCACGTCGCAAGCATTTTGCAATTTTAATGAAGAAATTGATGTGAGTCACGATCAGAATGAATAAAGCGTACAAAGACACCAACTCTGCCCGAAAACAAACTGTGTTTTCGCGAAAATATCCAAAAATTGGAAATGGGTATTTCTGGGCAAATTTGATCTTAGAGTTCACATGTATTCTTACATATTCATGCTCTTGTTCTTCGATTCGACCACGTGAGATTCCAATTCCGTGTCAAATTTCATGGTTGTCTGAAAGCGGAAACTTGGAGAGAAGCACTACGTCTATGAATCTACTTGGAGTGTTTTGTAAAGCGGCTACTGATGCTGTGAGTAACCATTAGAGAGATTCTACTTTACATTATTGTTATTTTATTAATTGAATCTTATAGATGTAAAAATACAACAAAAAAACTTACATCATTGTCCAATCTCCGATGCCGCATACATTTGAAGATTCGCGTAAACTCCCGCTTGTATTTCGCCTCAAGGTCAATATTTTATTTAGCGTCCGTGACAACATCATCACTCTTATCTCCTTTAAAAACACATAACCTCCTCATTAAACTCAACCTTTCGTTCGGCTTTCAACGTGGAAAAAACATAGGAAACTTACATTAAAGAACCAGTAGATAATGGGGTTGAGACACGAGTTTGACATTGCCAACCAATGTGAAAAGAAGAAGAAGACATTGATACACCGCCATCTGAGAGTAGACATTATTGGGAATTGTCCGAATGTTCATCTCTTGCTAATTGTTGACTGCTTAAGATTATGATCCCCTCCTACGATCATGATAGTTTTTGCACATCTTGCGGTGCACGATAAATTAACTATTTTTTAATGAGATAGTAGTGAACATACTCGTTAACTTCTCCGTACACTTCGTTTAGTGCGAGATATGTCTCGAGAGGCGCCCAACAGAGAGTGAAACAGAGAACGACGATCATTAGCATCTTCATCAACTAGAAGAAAAATCGATCAATGAGATGGTTAGAGCTGTCTACTATAATTGACTTCCAAATTTTGAAAATTTACTTGTTCTTCCTACCTGTCGATTCGCGATAACATTCTGAGGAGGCGGTCCATTCAAATTCGATCGTTCATTGAGTTGATGCGTTGAGGAGTAGATCTGAACAAGCATCCACTTAAAATACGTTTCATTCCATACACTTTTAGAACAAACAGTACATCCATCGATGCCGTTTCTGGTCATGCTGATTTCAAGAATATATAAATACATTTTATTTTCACCTGGCATGCGATCATAGTGTAGGCCGTGTCGAGAATAATCATCGGAATGAAGAATTGAATAATGACGAGATAAATGTTGTATATCTTCCACCAGTGGGTCTCAGCTACGGTTGGAATGCACTGAAATTGTCCATTTCTCACGAACATCCCTCAATTATGATGGGGGATGGATGATGAATACTATGAAAAAAGTTAGATGAAGGTGTTCCATGTCAAGCGAATTTACAGTAGCAAGCTACCAAGCTAGATGAGGCAAGCCGGTAAGCCAGCTGCACATACCATGTAAAGCCCGATAAATTTCTTTTTAATAAACAATGTTTGAGTTGCAATCTCACCTGGGCGACAGTTTTGCCCTCTCCAATCGGAAATTCGTGCACTTCGTGGAAAATTCCGTGCGGCAGCGAGACGAGAAGTGCGAACAACCAGATGAATACGACAAGGAACCTGGAATACTGTATGTCAGGCGAAGTTCGGTAGGTCGATGGGTCAGACACTGCAACGCCTACGAAGTGGACAACCGCTGGGTTACAAAGGGATAGGTGATGAAGTGTGCGAGGATCAATTCACGCATTATAAAGTGGGTATCGTGCATTCGGGGATTGCAAACGACTGTGCTAGATAGATGTAGAAGCACAAAGGGTTCTCTTATTGGACACTATTGGAACCTTATCGTTCCAGGGGTTCTAGAATTCATTTCCTCGGAAATTGAGTTCTAAAATCGCTTCCCCATGCATTGCTCACACTCGATTCCGGTCGGATTTCCGTCGTTCCCCTCTTTCTCCCGTTCCCATAGGAGCCAATAAGAGAACCCTAAGCAAGACTGAAGACCTGTTCAGCAGCAGCAGAGATTCGTCGCTTCTACAAAGGCCTTGCCGAGTTTAACTTATTATAAATACACAAACACTCGTCCAAAATAATAAAACGTTCCGTTCCTAAACAACAGGTATGGCTGCGAGATAGCATGATTAAGCAATAGACAAGCCGAGGTATAGAATGAGAGTCGTCCATTTCATGACCGTACCATTTTAATATAACTTTGATTTGATTACTGAATTTCTACCCATCAAGGAGTCACAATCAGGGTTATCTGGGTGTACTCTTTTCTCAAACTTTGACTTTTCCTCTGCACAGAAGTTTGTCCGACTTTTATGCGAACGGACCCCTAGATAAATTGTTCTCTCGCTCCTTACATACCTTGCATTGTTAGTGTTCATGCGCATGTGCTTCGGGAAAAAGACCGTTCTGCAATATTGATTTGTTCAAGGAAATCATCGGAGTAGCAGACGATCTTTCCAGATTATTCCCTTCAATTCCTCGTGAAACTCACCTGAATTCGTGGATGGCCGAAGCAGTCAAAGTGAAGACGGAGACTGAGAGAGTCACTGTCTCGACGTACGGAACGACGTGGCACAACGACCGAGGGAGATGCCACACCTTAACGGTCTTTATACATTTTACGAATTATTTTGAATTTATTTTATTGACTTGTTTGAATACGTATGTTCTGTGGTCTCCAATTGTTGGCTGTATACATCCATTACAGACTATTGCAACAAGCACAGCTGCTCAAATGGATTCGCTTCATACATCGTTCCCAAATGTTATCCTGTGGCCATATTTCTATCATCATCAATGCTTAAATGATCCCTCTAAACCCTTTATGAGCTATTTAGAAAATACTATTAGGGGGAATCAAGAACGACATAAATCCAAATCAAACCTGGAAAAGCGCAGCTTGAAACTTGAATGGAATCGCGAGTAGCGCAGTAAGAAGATCGGCGATTGCGAGATTGATTATGAAGTAGGTCGTGATCGATCGAGTTCGCAATCTGAAAAAATCGTAATTAAACACGGTATTCTGTGCAAAACGCCACACAAATGAATTCATGGAGACCATCGCCCATTTACATATTATGTTAGCACTCTGTCTACCTCAAATTGAAAGCTAGAACACCGTGGTAGACAAAATGAATTTATGTGTACATTGGAGGAAAATAAATGCGAATAATTATACACCGATGTGTTTTGAAAAAGTGGTAACCTCGTTAAGGTAACGATGACTACGAGTAAATTGCCGGCGAATCCGAGAAGAGCAATCAATCCATAGAGAAGACACAGGATTATCTGACAAAACAAATACTTTTTAATAATTAAATTTCGCTTCGACATTCAATTTTTCTTATTTTGGACAATAATTTTGTATTAATATGATGCTCAATGACATAAAAAAACGTACGATTTCAATCCAGCTGAAGATGTAGAGATCTCCTGCCTCTGAATCATCTTCCGTCGCATTCATACTGAAAGAAATTATCGATTAGTTGGGAGATTATAAATTGAATGAGGAGGTCATTGGAAGGGATTACTCGAGAAGAAACACAACGACATGCCGAAAATGTGAAAGAAATTGGAGACGTTTGAGCGTGTCAGCAAAACCGTAGATGAGAGAACAAACGCATTTCTGAAAGAGTCAGCGCTAATATGTGTGATTCCTTGTATCTACACGTATCTTGTTTTCAAAAGAAGTTTTCATGAAAGTATGCTTTTCCGTTCGTTTAGGTTCTCCTTGCGCTGGATACAATAAGAACATCTCGAATTACGCGTAGACTGTAACATGAGCCTGATGTGCGATCTCTCATACAAAATTAATGCCAGCGAAAAATCTTTGTTTTGTACTACTGCGCTTCAAAAAAACAACCGGATTCGACTTTTCCAGCGTACGACCAAAATAATTTAACACACAAATGAGTTCTCTGAATAACTGCGAAAGGGTGCAAACCATAGAACTACCGCTTCTTTTGACAGTTTACGGTTTGTGTCTGAAAAAGTGGACAATCGTCCTCCTCTCACCCCTTCTTCTCATCTGCTCAGACGAGAAAGAGGAAATAGAATGGCAGAAGAGACAGTTGAATTCGATAGCATAATAAAAATGAGGAAATGATGGCGGAACTATTCATAAACGGGAGACATCTGTTACAGATTGCAGGCTGACACTGGGGGAAGAAATGAGGGAGGGGGACAGGATTTGTTCAGCTGCGTAGGATGGTGATTAATGCACGACAGGAGTAGGAGAACGTTGAGAGGCAAGCAGCGACGATATTCATAGATGACGGGTTGAAAAGGCGAGATAAAAATACTTGGGAAAAGCCCAATGAACAGTCAACGCATGAAATAATAGGTAATCACTCATTGAAAAAAAACAACAACTACAGGGAGATGTGAACTATCGCGGACTCCTCTTATAGGAATCTGGGATAGTGAGGGGTGAAGAGACGAAAGAAAGAGGTGAAAAGTCGTGAAATTCATCGGATAAAGTGCTGCAATTGAGGGGTGGAGAAGAGGAGAGGAAGAATAATGTAGGCAGGAAGAGATGAATCTCCGCGTTTGAGAACGTCTCTCGTCCCCCTCTAGAACGTTTTTCAGCAGCTGCGTAAGCTTGATTTGTTTGGCTACATTAGGGTATTAAACATTGGTTCGAAAATAAAGCGTAGTTAAGGCGGAACTAAAATAACGAAATTCTGAGAGCGTCGTCTACTGAAAATCATTACCCGAGCGCATAATGCAGGTAAAATTTCCCCCGCGGAGGCCGTCATAAATATCCGAACTGCTCTTTGTTTTCGCCATATAACTAAGATGAGCTCGGAGTGGAGGGAAGAGAAGAGAGATCAGAAGAGATTGAGGATAGACTCATGGGTCTCGAGAACGTTGGACGATGATTCTTGCAGATTGGAGAAGAATAAGGAGAGCAAAGAAGGGAGAGGGCTGACAGAACTGACGATGTGAAACATGCCAAGATTCACATGGGGGATTAGTAGACATGAGGGGATTTGTGAGGACGGAAAGCTGTCGGATTTCACCCAATTCGCACCCGCTCTCAAAACAGAAAATAAAGTCCGTAAGGGAAAATGCAAGTGACAGTAAAAGGACAGTGCTATTCCGTCTTGGAAATCCCGGAAGTTGGGCTATTCCGGGATCCTTCAAAAAAGGGTGTTTGCACGGAGTGCAATCGTAGAACTCTGTGTTCTTACTCAAATTGGACTGCTCAGTCTCTCAAATCAGCGCAGTGTGACAAACGTCGTTAACTGCAACAGTGAACAGCGAGTGAAAAGAGTTCCCCAAAATGATTCTGTTTTCGGTAAAGCGCCGTGGATTTACAACAAGCGGATCTGGCGTAAAATAGCCAATTTGCGCAAACTACTATTTCGTTAGTGTAAACACGTGTGTCTAATTAAGGAAATGACTGGGGACCCAGAATTTTGGCTGACGGTTCGAAGTAGATGAGTTTCCCAGGCTCAACGTGGAGGTTAGAGGAGGAGAAAAGAGAAATGGGCGCCCGGCGGAAAATGCGAAATGTGTGTGATTTAGAGGACCGCGGGACTGCCGGTCGACAATAAAAAGCACGGGGAGATGAGCATTGGGAGTATAAAAACACGAGAAAGCGGGCTGAAAAAGCACTGAAGACGCCGAATAAAACAGGATCAGCGAAACAGAATACGCGCGCGGCGATTATGTTGACTACAAATCACTACGGGTAAACAAAGAACTGCGGGATTAATCGTTGGCGAAAGCTCAATTTCAATTGATCTTATTTACAATTTTTGCTTACTACAAGTGAGAGAACAGACATCGGGGTGTTCGAATGCCAGACCATTCTACATCCGATTAACCCTACAGAAAGGGGTTTGAAGTGAGAGACCGTGTTAAATCGAGAGACACTCTCTCACTTTTGCACACTCTCTCACCCTGACCCCTTTCTGCATGTCTGGAATAATGTTACTGTGTCATAAGCCATGAGAGGTTAACTCTTCAAAGTCAAAGTGAGCGAAAGGTCGGCGTTTCATTGGGTGCCGCATTCATTTCCTCATAGACTTCAAGAAAGATGAGGAAGAGGAAGAGGAAGGGAGAAATAGGTCGTCTGCAGGAAGAGTCGAGAAATCTCAATCATTCACACGACGACCCTCTCACATTCAAAGTCGATTGCTAAAAGTGGAAACGACGGTGACCTCCGTGTTTCGAGGGTTTACTCAATTTCAAAAAAAAAAGAATTTAAATTTGCACATAGACAAAGTCACAAAGTGATTGAAACGAAGAAAGGAAGAGGAGAAAATGCACGCAATCGGGAAATGAAAGAAGACAAACTGTGAAAATGAAAGAGAAGGAAGAAAAATAGTGGAAAACTGGGAAGTTTGATGCTAGATGAAATCGCTACTAGTAAATCTTTCGAAATGTTGTCCACGGTTGGGAAACCGGAAACGTTTCACAACAACTGTTTTTGAAGCGCGAAATATGACACCTTACCCTATTTTGACTTAAGCTGGACTAGAGTAGATCACCCGAAAAAAATATAATACTTCTACGAAGAAACGCTGTGACCAAATTAGTTTGCATGAATAATTAGCATTTTTTTGTTCTGCGAAACACTTTTCCTTCTGCACATTTTCAATGGTGAAAAGACACGTCCGTAATGACTGCTCAAAACAAAGCAGTCCCGAGTATCATCGTGAAATCCTCAATCAAGAAAATGGAGCTGGAAAATCAGAGAGAATGAGAGGGCGGATCTTTGTCCATCTGAACTTGTAGTGAAGAGCTGCATGAAAACAAGCAGAAAGGGAAGTGTGAGAAACCTAATCATATATCGAGGTACATTATTAGCTTCCTTTTCATCACATAGTAAACAACCATATATATATATATATATATATATATATATATATATATATATACATTCCCACAAAGTTCATAATTTGTGTTGCTGGGATAAATGAATTGAATTGAATCAAGTAGGCTCGGGAATATCGGCCTATCGGCATAGCGGCATCGCGTGTGTGTTCTATCTCGCTGTTTTTTTTTCGAACTTGGAGGGTTTCAAGTCCCATCAACTTCTCTTCTCCGGAAGAGCGACATTCGGAATGAAGCACTCAATGAGGGAAGACAAAAAATGACGGGAGGGGATTGGAGGGCGCCGTTTTTGTGAATATTTGAGCGCGAATGTTTGATTGAGGAACGATGACCGCTGAGGGGGCATTTAATTGGATTGATAGTCGGGGGAAGCATTCAATCTAGTGAAACACAGCGCGCTCAACCGATCTTTGTCGTGTGTGTGAAACACAAGACACGCAGGTGTCAAGAAAGTAGAAAAAAATGCGAGTGAAGAGGAATATGAACTGAGATGAGGAGGAAACGTCTTGCACTAAACCTTAGAACTGCAAAAAAGTGTAAGGCTATTTGATCTCAATATGCATAGCCGTGAAGGATGAAGTGAGGTCAGACAGAGTAGTCGTAATTCATTTCTTAATTTTTCCTCTCTCACTTCAACTCATTCCATTCCACCTCTTTCTACTCTCTTTGTTCGAGACTCAAACGGGAAAAGTGCCGTCAATTCCTGGAAGGGTGTGCAAATTCCATCTCCGCCGTTCAGAATACGAATGAGTTTCGCGCGGTGAAGAAATGGAAAAGTCTGACAGAAATTTGGGATAAAGGAAGGTTTTGGAAACCGCTAACCGCATTTGTTCGGATTACGCGTTAATTTTTAATTACTACTTGTCTGGATTAAAATCGCGGGCTCCGCCATCGCCAAATAGGCAGTTGTCGGTTCTAGCTTCGAAACCTTTATGAAGATGTCTAGACGCGCGCGGGTACTAACGTCTATGACAATGTATAGTATAAGGTAGTTTTATAGAAATTGCAGAAAATATGGGAGATGGAAAAAAATTCCATTTGCACCCGACAAAAGTAAGGACTAGAGCAGAATTCTGCATTGAATTGGATTCGGTTTCCGTCCGAACTCAACATCGAAGTCAACAATAAGGCGACGCATGAAATCGGAGGGGTCAAGGAGACGCAATATTTTTCTAGCACGATTCTTCTCACCAAGTCATTAAGAACGAGTATGAGTAGTATCTGAAGAGACGAAAAACGCGTATACCGCCTAAGTATCGCGCTAAAATGAGGCGCGAAAGGGAATACTTTCTATATAAAACGTGGTCGTGCATGCATACCGTGAGTAGTAACAACGCTACAGAAACGATCTCCTCTAGACCCTTCCGATATTCCTCCCACAAACAAAAAAAGTCTTGTTCTAACAACCGCAGAACAAGGCATGGCATGAAAACAGGATGAGAGGCCACAATGTAAATGATTAGCGATTCGGAAGTTGTCTGAGAATAGCGGAAAAGTTCAAGGAATCAACAATGTTGAGTGGGCTAATACCCAGTTGACCAAACATCCAAATCAGATGGTTGTTCAAATGTAAAGTGCAAAAAAATGAGTGGGCTGGAGATTTGGTGATTAGAACCACCCACTAGAGAAAGCAGACAATACAATCAGCTACCTATGCCACCCGAATATAATGAAAATATCCAACTACTGTGTGCCCTGATAGAGGACGTATAGACGGGGAAGGACCATCGCCAAATCCCTCGTCTGAGTGGTTCAAACTTTCTCCCTTCGTCTCTTCCTTCTTCGTTTTCCTTACCGTCGGCTAACGAAATCAGCGTAATTATCGTATTTTGTCGTCTTCGCGTGAATCGACTGAAGAACTGTGTGGGATTCTAAGAAGGAAACGAGAACCTCGAATCACGATGCACCGAACCCTACACCAATCTGTCGCGCATAGTGCATTCTGTTGAAAGGTCCCGAACGGAAATGCCAAAATCCAGCGCGCAACTTGTGGAGCTGAAATCCGGCGCACATCGAGAGTTGAAAAGTAGGAGTGTCGATACATTTTACCGATCATCGAAACTTCGGAGTCAATTATAACCGCAAATAGTGGCAGCGTAGATAATAGCACAATACAATTCATTAATTCGTAGTCTCTGGGGACTCAATTGTAATCAAAAACGTAGACCAAACAATAAGTAACCGAAATGAAAATCAACGGAACATTATAGATTTTGAACAAATTGAACACATAACATGATCGATCTTTCGATAAGGATAAAGTCATGAGTTTTGAATTCGTGATAAACAACATTGATAATTACACATCATCCCTTGGGTACACTCTAAAATAGAAATTCCTATCGCAGTAAAGCAAAATAGTAGATGGATGAAAATATTATGTACCCAAGGCGTATGATAGTTACGATAGTGCACTTCATGATATCTAGATATTATGCAGATCCGTAGTTCATGGTTCCTCACAAAAGATCGTTAGAGCAAAAAATGGGGAGAGGATTCATTCTCGTTTCCTCATCAAGATTCTTCACACACACAAAGGAAAGGTCTCATAGTGAAATGAGAAGAGAAGGGACAGCGAGAAGATTGACGCCATACACAGAGAGGGAGAGATTCGTTGACCCTAGAAGAAAGATGGAGAAAGGAAACGTCAACACACGGAAAACAATTGAATTCACGTCGACATTTCTCATCTCCGAACCATCATTTATACGTGGACTTCCGCTATATGAGGAAATGGTAGAGATAGATTCCGTTCGACTCTTATTGCCTCCCACGAATGAATTTCATCGAATATTGTTGCGGACGCAGGATGGAAACGTCTAAGAAGCGCATGATTGAAGTGAATTAGAGGACATTTCAATGAGAATGGTCATCGAATCAGTCGAGTTACTGCAGAAATGCATAAAGGAAACGAAGAAGAAGGAATCTCACCAGACAAAGTCTCGTTCAGAGAAAATAGAGGCACAAGGTACGACAAATCCGGTGAATTCGTTCAACAATGGCCAAAGTTCGGACAAATCGGTTCTTCCTTCGTGGAATAAATGACTTGACTAAATGTGAACTCTCGTGCATGCGAGAGTCCATCGACATACTAACAAATTGAATGAGCGCAAGGTGTTCTGGGCAAAATGGCAAGACTGGATTCGTGGCGAGACCATTGCCATTTCCGCACTCCCTAACTGTCTACCTCGATTTACATAGACTCGCCAGGATGCACTGAGCGTTTCAAAATAGCTGGCTAGACTGAAAGATGCAAGAGAAGGAAGGAATTACAAAGAACGACAGGGACTCTCTTCCTTTCTTCCAAGCCCACCTTCGTATACATAGGGAGACACAGAGGCAGTTTTCAGAGTAATTCGATTATCCATTTCGAGATGTGACTCCCTTCCATTCTCCTTCTCAACTTTGTCAGTCAACTCTACAATTCTCCTCTCTCCAGTTCCTCCTTTTGTGTGGGGGCTAAGTGAGTTAGAGACTTCTGCTGCTGGATACTCATGAACGGAAGAGAGAAGCGTCTATTCCAGTTGGAGGAGGGGACTCGAATATCCATTACACAGTGCACCGAAGATAGCAGACAGACGAGTGTGGGTGTTATTTAAGAGTGGTCTGTAATTTACGAAATATTTAACAGTTAATTGCTTCGGATTTTCACGGTGCAATACGTTAATAAAAATTTAGTGCAACCAATGAAAAGTTGGAAACACATATTTGAGAGTTGCTCGCACGAGGCATGCCAGAGGAATAGTCAATATTCGAAGAAGATTCCATGAAGAGTAGGCTAAATTACAGCGATGTTCCGATACCTAACAAAAGGGACCCAAATAATTTAGTAAAATCTAAGAAGATAAGACAAGATGAGAAGACCTTCGAGCTTCCGATGCTCCCGTAGACCAAGACTGTGAAGGAATGACCCAGAGATCCAGATAATCACAGAATAGCTCTATATTTGAACAAGAGAAGAACCACGGCCGTCGAGATTCCCATACCCCATCACCCAAGACTGCGAGAATTTTTTAAAATATTTCCATGTTTATCTACAAGTTACAACGAATCCGTGAGATCTAAATGACAATACAGTGAGTAATAACAAGTATGTACATTAATGAGCCCTAATCTATTGCTCAAATAACAATGTCATGAGTGGTTAAATAAGTTATATTAATGAGTAACAATATTCACTTAGTCGACCTCCTCAACGGTCGGTCCATTGTGGAATCCCCCTGCTTGTTGTCCACAACTGGTTCCTCCTCCATTAGATCCATGCATCTTACTCATGATCCTTTGACAGACTCCTTTCAATTCCTTCTCCTTCTCATCAATCTCTTCTTTCTCCGCAGTTTGATTCCGATCGATCCATCCAATTGTCTCATCCACAGCTTTCTTTCCCTCCTTTCGATCTTCCTCACTCAACTTGTCTCCATGTTCCTCCAATGCCGATCGAACAGCCAATGCATAAGCCTCCAATCCATTCCTTGCCGCTACTCGATCTCTCGTTTTCTTATCCTCCTCTTCATACTTGGCTGCATCTTCTACCATCCTGTCGATCTCTTCCTTACTCAATCGTCCTTTCTCGTTCTTGATCGTGATCGCATTCTTCTTTCCCGTCGATTTGTCAGTGGCCGAGACTGCCAGAATTCCGTTGGCATCGATCTCGAAGCTCACTTCAATCTGGGGGACTCCTCTTGGTGCAGGAGGAATACCGGACAGTTCAAAGCTGCCGAGTAGATGGTTGTCCCGAGTGAGTGCTCGTTCTCCCTCGAACACTTGGATGGAGACTCCTGGTTGATTGTCGGCGTAGGTAGAGAATGTCTGGTTGGCTCGAGTGGGAATGCGAGTGTTCCTCTCCACGAGCTTGGTCATTACTCCTCCGGCAGTTTCGATTCCGAGTGAGAGAGGGGCCACATCGACCAGAAGGACGTCCTTGACTGTAGAGTCTTGCACTCCTGATAGAACTGCAGCTTGGACGGCGGCTCCATAGGCGACTGCCTCATCAGGATTGATTCCAGAACAGAGTTCCTTGCCTCCGAAGAAGTCGGACAAGAGCTTCTGTACTCGAGGGATACGAGTGGATCCTCCGACCAACACGACATCCTGGATGGCTGACTTGTCGAGTCGAGCATCTCTCAGTGCCTTCTCCACTGGTTCGAGTGTCTTCCGGAAGAGATCTCCACACAACTCCTCGAAGCGGGCTCGAGTCAGTTTGCCATGGTAGTCCACTCCTTCGTGAAGAGAATCCACTTCGATCACTGCTTCGGCCGACGAAGAAAGAGTTCTCTTGGCCCGTTCACAAGCAGTTAGGAGTCTCCTCATGGCTCTTGCATTCTTTCCAATCTCCTTGCCACTCTTCCTCTTGAAGTCGGTCAGACAATGTTCGAGTAGTCGTTGATCAAAGTCCTCTCCTCCAAGATGGGTATCTCCAGCTGTAGATCTAACCTCGAAGAGGGATCCCTCCGTGATGGTGAGAATGGAGACATCGAAGGTACCTCCACCGAGGTCGAAGATGAGAACATTCCTCTCTCCCTTGAGGTTCTTGTCCAATCCATAAGCAAGAGCGGCAGCAGTGGGTTCGTTGATGATTCGGAGACATTTCAGACCAGAGATTTCAGACCAGACCAGAGGCTGCGTCCTTGGTTGCTTGACGTTGAGAGTCAGGGCACTGTGATTACAGCTTCCTGCAAGAGAAATATTTATTAGATTGTATTTATTCCAATTCCTTTCAATGAACTTTCGTAGATTTTGTGAATTTCGCGAGAACACCTAAAGGAAAAAGTCATGTTGAAGAAAGCTCTGATCTAATCCAAAAATTCATTCGAATATCGAATACCTATGGATAAGTCAGTAAGTGAACGTACCTTGACAGTGTGTCCGAGATACGCTTCCGCCGTATCCTTCATCTTCGTGAGAACAGACGCAGAGATTTCCTCAGGAGTGAACTGCTTCTTCTCAGCTTTGAATTCAGCTTCGATCACTGGTTTTCCGACGCGATTGACGACTTTGAACGGCCAGTGTTTCATGTCCGATTGAACCTGCAATTAGTAGAATGAGGGGTTGAAATGCTGATTTTAATTATTTTTGTTGTACAGCACCAGAAAATTTCTGCGAGAATAAAAATAGTTTCGAAGAAACCTATTTGAAGATTATATTTTTCTAGTATTTAGTATTATTAGGGTTGGAAAACTTGAAATATTTTGTTTCTAGCTTTTGTTTTTGTTTATTCTGATGAGAACACAAATTAAATAAAGCAAGAATGTAATAGTACCAATGAAACCAATATACACTAACTTGTATTTTCCAGAATGTTTGAAATACTCACCGTTTCCTCGGCGAACTTCCTTCCGATAAGTCGCTTCGCATCGAATACCGTATTGTGTGGATTCCTGGCTGCTTGATCCTTGGCCGCATCGCCCACTAGTCGTTCCTCATCAGTGAAGGCGACATAAGAAGGCGTAGTCTTGTTGCCTTGATCGTTAGCGATGATCTCGACTCGACCATTCTGGTAGACTCCAACACACGAATATGTCGTGCCCAGATCGATTCCGATAGCAGGACAGGAAGACATGGTGGATACTGTAGACTGAAGGGTATTGTAGACTTTAGTAGAGTGATTGAACTGTAGAACAATTGAGAGTAGACTTTCTCAACATGGGTGGCCATCCTTACCACAGTCGCGCCTATAGGCGAGAATCGCGAAAAGAGCCCGAACATTCGCGAATCTTCTGTGCCCTCACCGTCTGTCGTTCTCTCACGCTTGCTCGCTCTCTCATCACTCTCGTCGTTTTCCCTCTCTCTTCCCCCCGTTGTCTCTCATTCTTCTAGTTGTCCGCCCTCTCTCACTTGTCTATTGACTCTCACCTTCTCTGCTCGTCTTGCCGAAATAGCAGTGAGTCACTGCTGTCAGCCGATTTCCCCTCTAGAAAGGACTGGAAAATTCCAGAAAATCGCAGTCTATTTTCGAAAAAAGATGAGTCAACAAAAACTTCGAAATTATTCGCATGTGTTTCCTTCAAAATTGTCTACAATTGAATGACCGATCAAACATCAGCCCAAGATTGAAAGCAGTCAGTGCTGCGACAATGTCTCTCTGCGCTTTGTGGACCAATCACTCAAATTGTCCAATCATGTCGAATCACTCAAATTGCGATGGAAAGAATTCGGCTAATATAGATAATTAATTGTATTTTATGTGCTGAAATAAAAAATTAAAACATCGCTATCAGGCGATTAGAGTTTCAAAATCCCAGAGTCTTTTGAAATGTAACAAGAAAAAAGTATAAATATTCGTATCTTCATTATCTAAAATCGCAATCTCACACTTGAAAATAGTAAACAATATTTTTTGAAGACCACGAATTATTGTTTATCTCTATATCACGCCTAATACGAGAGGCTCGGGACAGAGTGTAACTAATCTGTCACAGCTGCCATTTTCGATGTTGAGTTTTTCACGTTTTCGGATACCACTAGGTCCAACTAAGATCCCAGTGAGATATTATGCCACATAAGTCATTCCTCGATTTGCTGCAGCTACTGTAAGGTGCAGCCGGCGAACTTTGAAGCCGTTTTTCAGTGTTTCAACGTAATTTCTGAGAAAACTTTTCGCTTAGAGCTGGGACTACTTTTCCACGCTCTTTCTATCTGTGAAATTCGTTTTTCGTTTGGTCTTTGAACTTTCGTGAGAATCGTTATTCTTGAATGTACAAAAATCCGCTCGAAAATACCGCACTTTTATTTTACTATCGCCTCGGGCTGGTCACAAGGATTCGAATGATATGTCTAAGCTCTCCCAACTCGGGAGTTGATGACATATTTCATAGGAAGATGTGTTAAATATTGCATTTACTCTCCTTCTGTGCACCACTCACCGCTAAATTCTACAGAAATGAACGCATTGCGCGGGAGAACAATGGAAGTCCGATTCATTCATCACGAGTGAGTCGAATGAATCGGTTTGAAATGTCGATAATCGCTAAATTTGACACAATTTCTTATGAAATATGTCATCAACTCCCGAGTTGGGAGAGCTTAGACGTATCATTCGAATCCTTGTGACCAGGCTATGGAAAAATAAAAGTACGGTACTTTCGAGCGGATTTTCCTAGTTTCAAGAATAACGATTCTTACGAATGTTCAAAGACCAATCGAAAAACGAATTACACAGACCGGAAGAGCGTGGAAAAGTAGCCCCAGCTCTAAGAGAAAAGTTTTCTCAGAAATTGCGTTGAAACACTGAAAAACGGCTTCAAAGTTCGCCGGCTGCACCTTACAGTAGCTGCAGCAAATCGAGGAATGACTTATGTGGCATAATATCTTACTGGGATCTTAGTTGGACCTAGAGGTATCCAAAAACGTGAAAAACTCAACATCGAAAATGGCAGCTGTGCCAAGTTCTGTCCGAACCTCTCGTGAGAGGCGTGATATTTGTTTCAGCTCGCACTGACTGCTTTCAATCTTGGGCTGATGTTTGATCGGTCATTCAATTGTAGACAATTTTGAAGGAAACACATGCGAATAATTTCGAAGTTTTTGTTGACTCATCTTTTTTCGAAAATAGACTGCGATTTTCTGGAATTTTCCAGTCCTTTCTAGAGGGGAAATCGGCTGACAGCAGTGACTCACTGCTATTTCGGCAAGACGAGCAGAGAAGGTGAGAGTCAATAGACAAGTGAGAGAGGGCGGACAACTAGAAGAATGAGAGACAACGGGGGGAAGAGAGAGGGAAAACGACGAGAGTGATGAGAGAGCGAGCAAGCGTGAGAGAACGACAGACGGTGAGGGCACAGAAGATTCGCGAATGTTCGGGCTCTTTTCGCGATTCTCGCCTATAGGCGCGACTGTGGTAAGGATGGCCACCCACGTTGAGAAAGTCTACTCTCAATTGTTCTACAGTTCAATCACTCTACTAAAGTCTACAATACCCTTCAGTCTACAGTATCCACCATGTCTTCCTGTCCTGCTATCGGAATCGATCTGGGCACGACATATTCGTGTGTTGGAGTCTACCAGAATGGTCGAGTCGAGATCATCGCTAACGATCAAGGCAACAAGACTACGCCTTCTTATGTCGCCTTCACTGATGAGGAACGACTAGTGGGCGATGCGGCCAAGGATCAAGCAGCCAGGAATCCACACAATACGGTATTCGATGCGAAGCGACTTATCGGAAGGAAGTTCGCCGAGGAAACGGTGAGTATTTCAAACATTCTGGAAAATACAAGTTAGTGTATATTGGTTTCATTGGTACTATTACATTCTTGCTTTATTTAATTTGTGTTCTCATCAGAATAAACAAAAACAAAAGCTAGAAACAAAATATTTCAAGTTTTCCAACCCTAATAATACTAAATACTAGAAAAATATAATCTTCAAATAGGTTTCTTCGAAACTATTTTTATTCTCGCAGAAATTTTCTGGTGCTGTACAACAAAAATAATTAAAATCAGCATTTCAACCCCTCATTCTACTAATTGCAGGTTCAATCGGACATGAAACACTGGCCGTTCAAAGTCGTCAATCGCGTCGGAAAACCAGTGATCGAAGCTGAATTCAAAGCTGAGAAGAAGCAGTTCACTCCTGAGGAAATCTCTGCGTCTGTTCTCACGAAGATGAAGGATACGGCGGAAGCGTATCTCGGACACACTGTCAAGGTACGTTCACTTACTGACTTATCCATAGGTATTCGATATTCGAATGAATTTTTGGATTAGATCAGAGCTTTCTTCAACATGACTTTTTCCTTTAGGTGTTCTCGCGAAATTCACAAAATCTACGAAAGTTCATTGAAAGGAATTGGAATAAATACAATCTAATAAATATTTCTCTTGCAGGAAGCTGTAATCACAGTGCCCTGACTCTCAACGTCAAGCAACCAAGGACGCAGCCTCTGGTCTGGTCTGAAATCTCTGGTCTGAAATGTCTCCGAATCATCAACGAACCCACTGCTGCCGCTCTTGCTTATGGATTGGACAAGAACCTCAAGGGAGAGAGGAATGTTCTCATCTTCGACCTCGGTGGAGGTACCTTCGATGTCTCCATTCTCACCATCACGGAGGGATCCCTCTTCGAGGTTAGATCTACAGCTGGAGATACCCATCTTGGAGGAGAGGACTTTGATCAACGACTACTCGAACATTGTCTGACCGACTTCAAGAGGAAGAGTGGCAAGGAGATTGGAAAGAATGCAAGAGCCATGAGGAGACTCCTAACTGCTTGTGAACGGGCCAAGAGAACTCTTTCTTCGTCGGCCGAAGCAGTGATCGAAGTGGATTCTCTTCACGAAGGAGTGGACTACCATGGCAAACTGACTCGAGCCCGCTTCGAGGAGTTGTGTGGAGATCTCTTCCGGAAGACACTCGAACCAGTGGAGAAGGCACTGAGAGATGCTCGACTCGACAAGTCAGCCATCCAGGATGTCGTGTTGGTCGGAGGATCCACTCGTATCCCTCGAGTACAGAAGCTCTTGTCCGACTTCTTCGGAGGCAAGGAACTCTGTTCTGGAATCAATCCTGATGAGGCAGTCGCCTATGGAGCCGCCGTCCAAGCTGCAGTTCTATCAGGAGTGCAAGACTCTACAGTCAAGGACGTCCTTCTGGTCGATGTGGCCTCTCTCTCACTCGGAATCGAAACTGCCGGAGGAGTAATGACCAAGCTCGTGGAGAGGAACACTCGCATTCCCACTCGAGCCAACCAGACATTCTCTACCTACGCCGACAATCAACCAGGAGTCTCCATCCAAGTGTTCGAGGGAGAACGAGCACTCACTCGGGACAACCATCTACTCGGCAGCTTTGAACTGTCCGGTATTCCTCCTGCACCAAGAGGAGTCCCCCAGATTGAAGTGAGCTTCGAGATCGATGCCAACGGAATTCTGGCAGTCTCGGCCACTGACAAATCGACGGGAAAGAAGAATGCGATCACGATCAAGAACGAGAAAGGACGATTGAGTAAGGAAGAGATCGACAGGATGGTAGAAGATGCAGCCAAGTATGAAGAGGAGGATAAGAAAACGAGAGATCGAGTAGCGGCAAGGAATGGATTGGAGGCTTATGCATTGGCTGTTCGATCGGCATTGGAGGAACATGGAGACAAGTTGAGTGAGGAAGATCGAAAGGAGGGAAAGAAAGCTGTGGATGAGACAATTGGATGGATCGATCGGAATCAAACTGCGGAGAAAGAAGAGATTGATGAGAAGGAGAAGGAATTGAAAGGAGTCTGTCAAAGGATCATGAGTAAGATGCATGGATCTAATGGAGGAGGAACCAGTTGTGGACAACAAGCAGGGGGATTCCACAATGGACCGACCGTTGAGGAGGTCGACTAAGTGAATATTGTTACTCATTAATATAACTTATTTAACCACTCATGACATTGTTATTTGAGCAATAGATTAGGGCTCATTAATGTACATACTTGTTATTACTCACTGTATTGTCATTTAGATCTCACGGATTCGTTGTAACTTGTAGATAAACATGGAAATATTTTAAAAAATTCTCGCAGTCTTGGGTGATGGGGTATGGGAATCTCGACGGCCGTGGTTCTTCTCTTCTTGAACTATCAAAATATTGAGCCATTCTCTGATCATCTCGATCTTTGGTCCGTTCCCTTCTCTCCCACTCTTCGTCTGCTCATGCTCTAAGAATTTTTGTTGTTCAGAATTCAGAGAAGAAATAGTGGGTTCCACAATTCAACGGTGTTTGACTTGATGTTCAGTTTTGTAGCCATCCAATTATTCAAGATTTGTCTCCAGTTTCTCCTGATCTCTCGAGAAGAAAATGCAATGTACATGCGATCATGGAACCACGCTTTTATGCAAACAATTAAATAGCTATAACATTGTGGGAATAGTACAGTGAGTTGTTATCGCGATATGATAACATGCAAGGGTGTTAGAAAGAGTCATTGCTCGTATTAATACAACAGGCGAATCGTTAGCATGACTAAAATAATTGTTGCAATTTTCATGCAAGAATACATCTATGGAATGAATGGGGACCCGATTGGGACACGAATCGTAGCAAAAATTTACAGGACATTCGGAGGTGGTTGAAATTGTACATGTTCTATCTATCACAATCACCAATGGACTTGCAATGGAGGACTATCTACAGGAGGTGAAACACTATACTCACAGGATTGGGGGTCGATCAGGATCAATCGATAATCTCTTCGCCTCTTCACTGCGCCGTTAGCATTCGCTGTCCAATCTTCCTCTTGCCCTTCATCGTTCTCCACATCGCCTTGTACAAATTGACTGCCAATCGACGGGAACTGTTCACCTGCAATCGGAAATATTGATAACATTTGGTATATGAAAGACAAAATGACATAAGAGTGCAATGGGGCTATGATGTAACTATTCTATAGTTTGTCATGATATTAAAGTCGATCAGGATCCAATGGCTTATTAGTACTCTGTAGCACAAAACCGGCAGGTGCTCTATAGCACAAAACCGGCAGGGAGGGAAAGATACCACATTACAATTACACGCGCTTGCGATTAGTTCTCATTCCTCTCACAATTCATGCCATTCCACTACTCCTAACCTTCTCAATTATCTTTGATCTGCTCATCACTCCCAATATCTTCTCATTCTTCTTCACTGGATACTCTTCACTAATCATCCGACTCCCGTCCTTCTTTCGCTCCTACCACAATACTATTTTGATTTGTTTGGGCAAAATGACCAAATAATCATCATATTCCCAATATTTATGATGGATTCGTATGGAAACAAAACCTTTCAACTCATTTATCATTAGACATCCATCCTTTCTAGTTGCTAAAACATTTTAAACAATATCTATTGGAATCATTGAATGTCCACAACATCGCCTAAATAGGAAGCTACGCTGAAACCAGAAAGTACTCAGGATATGTCAACTTGAATTGAAACTCGCAGTACGAGTAAAAAAACATAATTAGATGAATAGAAAATCAATAGAGTGCACTCACAATTTGTCTTCCCATCACGGCGACCGTCGAATAGGCAGCCATTGCAGAGACGGCGAGAGCAGCAGAGGCAATACCTGAGAGGGGCAGATGAGAGATGTAATTAACTAACTATACATATTTAGATTTTTTAATCGCTATAACCGAAGATTTACAATTGATATTTATAGGATGCAATCAAATTCCGATTTCAATTACCTGTGAAACCCAAAATTCTCATGCTCAAATTTGTTTTATCTTACCAGGAGCGACGAGAGCACTCGTTGCCAGCACGCCCGATCCCACCATTAAAGTCTTCGCGAGCGTCGCCTGTAAAAGGGGAAACAACATTATTACGATTGTACTCGGTCAATTCCACCTTCATTAGTTGTTTACCCGTGCCAGGTTACTGAAAACATTCAATACGAGGTTCGCCCCTCTCCTAGACACAAAAAGTAATCAGATACGAGTCAATGTCTCACATCAGTAAGTCGCAAACTTTGATTTCCATTTACTTTCCAATAAGACCAAGAAATTAATAATAAATTGTACCTGTCCCGAGTACAGCTTTCCGTATCTGCACCACTTCACAAAGTGCTCGCAGTTATTGTTGAGGATGTGGTAGTCACGAGTGCCAAGCTGAGAAAATAATTAAATTTGTTTAAAAGTTTAAATGTAATTATTACCCATTCCATCGCAGGAGAGATTAATCTCGGTTTAAAAACTGTTCACAACAGTGCTGATGAAACAAGGATCAATTGGGAGCAGAACACTACCAAATAGAAACTCGGCCAGCATTGGAAGATTTCAAGAAATGTAATAAAATCGTCTCATCCGCAAACTATTTGAATAATACCTTGAGTGTGGCTCGATGGACTGCGACTTCTTTGATGAGGGGAGAAACTCTGCAATTGGGAAGCATAAACCCTATTTATTGATACTCCAGTCACTGGAAACGATTTGGTAAAGTGAATGCACATTATTGCAGTAAAATCAGTTTTAAATGCAAAATCATACACTCACATTCAGCTACACTGTAGATTCTACAGTACCCCTTCAATCTACCGTACCTCGCATCGTCTCCGTTATTCAATCGTACGAGATCACCGGCGGCCGCCACCTCGAGTAGATCACATCGAACCTGTTGTGCAATTGTGGTGTATGTTAGGGGAATTGACTGAAGCAGCAAACAATTGTGTGTAAACTTTCTTCTAATGCTTTTGTGGAACACGAATGCACGTAGCACACAATTTCATGTTTTTGTTTTATCAATTACGTGCGTTGTACTTCGTACCTGACTAACAAATACCTGCAAACAAAATTAATCGAACCTCGGCACTGTTGCCCGACATGATCTTGGCGTGCACTGCGGGAAGAGAATCGGCCATCGAAGTGGGAAGATCTGAAGAGGGAGAAAAAATGAGAAATGAGGGGCGGATAGAGAAATGAGAGAGAGGCAGAACTAATCACTTTGAATAAACAATTAGCCAATCAATTCCTCGTTTTCGCAAACTTTCATTGATATTCATGGGTATATCAAAAGTAGGGAACACGTGATACCAAGAGTCCCTAAATTTCTAAATTTCGAAATTATGACCCCCGCTACCCCCCGGGCCCCCCATTGTACATGAACTCAACGACATATCAGTTCGGATACACTAACTTAGTGCAAGAAATACCCCACTCGTGCTCAGTTTCACCTACACAGAATAGTATACAGTTCCGATAGTGAGGGAAAGACGGATTCAACATACTATCAAAATCTCCATTCTCCGTCGATAAATGGACGATTCTCGGTCGACCGTCCAGAGTTCCCACGAAGATTGCCCAGTGCTGAAATTCCATAAATTATCGATTGTCTACCTGATATACATCGTAATCATACAAATAATCAATACTCACCGTGTACACTCTCTGCTGTGTCGAGCCAATGTTTACAACCCGTCTGCAAGAGGAAATCTGTATTCTACCAAATTGATCTACCAGCTGATTCCATGCAGCACAATACATGTAAAGGTCTCCAGAATTTTCAACATCGATTTCTCACCGGCGACCTTCGAGTTCCAAACAATAAATGCAATTATTATTGTAAATTCTCTAACCTGAACTCGATGAGATCGCCCAGTCTCATTCTCTTCGTCAGTTCCTCCCATTCCATCCAATCAGAGCACAGCTCCAGATCATCGAGGATATCTGCAAGATGGAAGTGATGTGGTGTTAGTTTCTTGGAAAAGAAAAAGGAAAAAGGTTGTTAGTTTTCCGCCGCCTTTTTCAGAACAAAAGCCGAGATTTGAATTCCCGCATGTGTCGATTATCGCTTATAACTCGGTTCCCAGAAGAGTTAGGCACACGAAACTTGTTTTATGATTTCTAAACGTGAAAATTAACCCTAAAACGAAGTTTCGCATGCCTAGCGTCACTGGGAGACGAGATACTGAAAATGCGGGAATTCAAATCTCGGGATTTTTTCGAAAAAGGCGCCGCAAAACTAACACCCTTTTTTCTTTTTCCATTTTCTTTTCCAAGAAACAAACACCACATTACGAAATACGTTGCATACTTATTTACGCGCTTTAAAGAAGGCGTAACACGAATCATTGAAACCATGTATTTTCCCCGATGTTCGAGGTTTCATTTCTGTTAGTAGGTGAAACACAAATCCAACGAGCGTTTCCCTCGCGCACCCTCCTCGTTTCACCTTATCTCTCTGCCTTTCTGACTTCTTTTCCACAAAATGCCAACTCCCACCGCGAACAGATTGCAGTTTCAATGTGAGATACTGTAAGAATTCTTTCAATGTGAGATACTGTAAGAATTCTCGTTTTCGAGAGTTTATTAAACATAAATTTCTTCAAACTAAAAATTGAAACGTGTGATTTTCGAGGCGCGCATCGGGTATTCGATTTCAATTACCCCACAGTGAGAACTCAGTTGACCAAATATTCGTGGGACACCTTCTTTAAATAGCAAGTATAGCACTACAATTGCCAACATACGTGGGCACGGGGGTGCAGGGGCACTGTGCAAATGGGAGTAAGGGTTTTCGGGGGCAATGTGCAAAAGTCAGAGAAATAAAAATAGAGATGAGGGAAACGATTAGAATTTTTTTCGGGGGCGCAAC
The DNA here is from genome assembly GCA_036245785.1 of Pristionchus fissidentatus. Lineage (NCBI taxonomy): Eukaryota > Metazoa > Nematoda > Chromadorea > Rhabditida > Neodiplogasteridae > Pristionchus > Pristionchus fissidentatus. Next base: position 33,438,150 of record BTSY01000004.1, read on the forward strand.
GCAATGGGATCTACTGGTACGAGGGGGCACTGCGCAGAACGGCTCGGCTACGTGCTGCCCACCAATGATTGCCAATTTTATCAGAAGACGTGACGTGATGCGTCATTAGTTAGTACCGGTCAAAATTCCCATCCCCTCTCACCCTGTCTCTGCTCACTCCTCTCGTCTTCTCTCAACGGCGAATCTCCCAGTGTGATCACTCCACTTTGTTCCTCTGGCTCCTGAATGCTAACTCATGATCGACAAGTAATGATCGTATCATACACTTCAATTCAGATCGGGGGTAGAGGGTTACGAGTTTTATGAATCAATTTGCATTCTTTCGCCGGTCATAAAACATGTTTAGGTAGCACAAATCTGCCTAGTCTTTCCCCCTTCCCCTCTCCATCACCTTGTCTCCCCACTCACCGGTGTCTCATCTCTTCTTCTCTCCTCGTCGCCTCTTCCCTCGTGATGCTCCGACTGGCCAACTACCGTACTACGAGTCGCCTCCATCCTGATATCAATCGATAAATCAAGACTACGGTAGCTTTCGCCAATCAGATATTATTCAGCGACAAGAACGCTTTTACATCCAGGATGAACCTAATTACTTTTACAACTTTATCACCAGAAAACACAACCGCAACTCGCAAGATGGAAACTGTAATAACTTATCAAACTCAACAGGTACAAAAACTGGGCAAACCTACAATACTCGTCAGTATCAACGGAAATCGAGATCAAAATATGTACACAAGTCAACGAGGGAGCCGGGAATTTCTCTTCCGGTTCTCATCCGTCAATTAGCTACGGCTCCTCCTCCTCCGGCTTTTCTGATCAATTCTGCAATCTGCGGCTGCCACGAGTCCATGTTTTCCGTCCACATTAACTCCACTTTCCGAGAATCGTCCTGCAGAAATTATCGATCGATTTGTTGCCTAACTACAGCATATCCCTTTAATTTCTTCATAAATCTCCGTACATTACGCTCCTCGATCCATTACACTACCGTACTCGCTGCTATATTCTTACAGAGTTCACCTCTTCGCCCCACTGAACTCTCTATGGTACCTTGCATTTCATCACGACGACATCTCCATCAAATGCCTCGATTCCATCCGCCTTCTGCTGCATTTCCATGTCGACATTGGATCGGACAGAGCGGGCGAGTTCCTTCCAATTGATCTGACGAGAGGGAAGAGATTAATTCATAGTTTCCCAATCTGTTCTCCCAGCACTTTTATGGCTAAAGTTTATTGTAGTGCGGGAAGGTAGGTAAAATAAGCGAATTCCAAAAAGAGACTTATGAAGTGTCGTTAGAGCTCATTTCCCCCCTCCTACCTTGTTTTTTTTTGAAAGCATCTATTTTTTAATCTGTCAAAAATACTCATTCGGAAACTACCGCATGGTGATTGTCTGTTTCGGCAATGATGTGAGAGGTGATATACAATCGGCGCCTGCATTCCTACTTATTTCTAACCAACTGCATTGTTTCCTGTGACATCACCGATACATCACCAGCTAAAATCTCATGGTGAGCGCCTGTTTCGGATACTCTACAAGAGGAGAGAAGCAACTGGCATTCGATACTATCTGTCTTGCTCTGTCTAGCTTACTAAATTGTGTTTATTGCCCCCCCCCCCACTCACATCCTTCTCCGTCTGGATGTATTCCGAGTGTGTGATCGTGTGAATCTGGAAGGCGAATTGAGCAGCTGCGGCCTCCGTTGAGAGAACCTCCAGAGTAGACGACTGCAAATGGGAAAGGAAAGGTGTGATGATTGTGAATCAACTAATGAGCCGTCTCCATAACGAAAGACTAGGAAAACCCACTCTTGAAACATCGATTCAACTCATTTGTCATCCAACGATATTTTGCATCATAGCACCTTACACGCTCTTTTAGTGCGGCCCTACCACGCGTAAACGACTGCGCAGAAGTGTTCTCTTTTCTTTTCGGAAAATTTACTATATATAAATATCGACAACCATGCATACCACTCGAAACGAGTGCGTGCAACATCTTAAAACAAGTATAAATGAACTGATGAAACCTCTAATCCCCTTCCCCTCTCACCTGTTTATCCAACAGCAGACTTGCTCTAAATGGACAAGCTCTCTTTGCGGGAGTTGGATCCAATGAGATGCTCCTGTGAATGAGTTCCGCCGGCACTTCGATGTCCATCTCCAGTGAGGCTGTATTCATTTATTGATTTGTCATATTTTCATTAATTGTAAAATTATTATCTCCAACAACTTTTTTTTCAAGTACATCTCACTTTCACAGTAATTGTTCTTTGTCTCTGCTGATACGATGTGAGTGCAACCCCCCGACACCACTGGATCAACCAAGGAATAAAATAAGTCTCAAACCTGGAATGGACACGGTCTCTCCGTTGGCGGGTTTGTACACGCGGAGGCCGAATTCCTGTGAAAATATACATACTTAAATTATCATAACCTATTTTCCACCACATTTTTGTTACAAAGATTTTCTATAATGATGATTCACAGTAATTTGTCGATTACCGTAATCCTATTACCGCATCCCTTCCTCCTTCTCTCACCTTCTCAACCTTATCCTTGAGGAACTCCATCTTTCCCGCTTCGCCGTGCACGAACATCACGTTGCGAGGCTCGCAGTCACGAATCAACTGAAGTTATTTTTTGGGAACTAATTAACGTCATGAAACTATCGGAAACTAAATCCCCTAAATATAACTTAGCGATGAAACGTGAACATCGTTGGCATCACAAATTATCTTAGATAAAGAATGCATTTTAAACGACAATTTTAAATAATTTCCAGCAAGATATAAACACACATATCATTAACTAGTAACATTATTTCTCTCATCACTTATTCAGTGTGGACAATCTTTCCTCCTGCATTATTCCCTTCTCTCTGTGTTTCATTGTTTTGGAAGGGTTAAGCGGAACCACTACACACTAATATTTCGAATATGAGAGACCGGTAAATAAATGATTTTACTAATAAATACATTCAAATTCCGTCAATTCTTCTCACCTGCATGATTCCCTTGGCGTCAGCGTGGGCAGAGAAGGACATGTACTCCACGCCAAGATTGATGTCGAACTGCAAAGGAAAAACTCGTACACATAGAAAATAACTCTTCATCTACGCTACTAACATTGTCACGCAACCATACCTACGCGTACTGTCCATGTGGGAAAAAATGGGTTACCGGTGTACGGGTCCGCGGCCACCACTCTCCATACCGAAACGTACGGTTCCGCGGGCGACATAGGTCTTTTTTTTCCGCGGCACTTCGTGCCGAAGTGCCTAAAATCGCGTGCAGAAGTGCTCTCAGGCCATAATTTTGGATTTTTTCCTGCCCAATGTAATAATTAATTAAGCGCCTAAGAAACGCGTCGATACTTAGGATACGACAGATATGACCGTGCTAACACAATATTTACAGCTTCGTGTGTTCGTGTGTCGCCTAACAATGCACCCCCGCACGTGCACTCGACAATTGAAGTTGGTCGAACTATCAGGTGCACGCAATCCACCACTCGCACCCACCATCGCTTGTGTTGTGCTGTCCTGTTTATCGCACGCTTTATTTATCCCGTGTGGAATCGTGGTATTGCTAGCCTTTCATTGCACTGTTTCCAGTAAAATAAATTTATTCTAGTTGTAGTCTGCACATTGATATATTGCACAAAGTAGAGATTAAAGAACAGGAAAGTTTGCAATAAATGGTTGATTTTAGGGTTTCCCTTTTTGGTAGGTATATTTGCGTGACGCAACTTCAAACTGCCTAGTGCATAGATCAGGAATCTTTCAGGATCCATATTGCATGGATTATGGTCCATATGCTCAGGGAGCGCAACAGCCATATCTATTAGTTTCGACCATATTTCACTTTCAGTGCATTTGAAATAGCTATAGATGTAACCTAATTATATAAATCATAACCACACGTCTCAAATATTCATCTCCCAATCTCCCCTCCTCTCTCACCATTCTTCCATCCATCTCAATCTGCTTCATTCCGCCAATCACTTTCGCCCCCACAGTTCCCGCCACGCAGTAGCCAGGCATGATGATCATGTTTTTAGGCTGAAATAAAATAAATATTATTTTAATGCCAAGATTTCTGTGATTGAGTGGGGGGAAGTTGGATTACTAAAAGGAAACGTAGAAACCTAAAACTACCGACATCGTTTACGAATTGTATCATGTCTGGAAATAAATTTCACACTGAAGTCAAGTACTACGGGAATTTACTTGGACAGAGAAACAAACTGACATCAGAGCACCACTTCTTGAAAACCTGCAGTGAGTGACCGCCGTGCAGCATTCCTGCAATGGAAAGGAGTAAGAATCGCACTCTGACAGAGATGCCTAATGCGGCTCATATTTAAGATTTGATTTTGTCGTGCCAGTGACATATCACACATCATTATTCCCTGCATTTTTTATTTAACAAAATGTGTGTGAAACCCAGATATGACTGGTATCGAACACAAAAAGTGACTGTTGAATAGCCTCGTACCGGGTGTTGATAGGAGCACCATGGGACCGGGCATCTCGACCAAATTGTAGTCGGAGAGGGCACGAATGTGCTTGAAGTCGAACATGTTACGGTGCACGAATCTGAAAGTCAAAGATGAGTTCTACAATTATTTGAAAGAAGTGATCGACAAAATAAAGGCAACTCAAATTTTCTTGATTTCACATGGATGTTCGCGGTTTAAAGGATAGTTAGTAATACAAGCCGACAGTAAGAACTGAGCGTTGATTTTGTTACTAAAAACAAAAATGTAGAAAATCAAATAACAAAAAGAAGTTTCCTCACGTTTTCTTAATCTTCTCATTTGTCCAATTGATGAAGAGGCGGTAGTACTGAAGATGAGAGCAATAATTTGACAAAAGCCGATTTCCATTGCTCATTTCCCCCTCTTTAATTTCTCTTGTTACACTAACAGTCAATCAATCGATATCTTGCACATGGCTACCGTACCGCATTGGCCTTGCCAGCGAGTCCCTGCGAGAAGAATACAGGCACTTTGAGGTCGAGTCGCTCCCAGTACGACTCCAGCAGGATGCAAAGCTCCTGAGCGCGTCCCAGAGCGAACACAGGAATGAGTACCTGAGTACGGTAGACAAGTTATTGATCGAAGAAGAAAGGAAAAGGTAATCTAAGAATCGGGGGAAGATAAATATTCCAATTGACCTACAAAACAACCTAGTAGAAGTACCGTACCTTTCCTCCGTTCATCACCGTATCGTGCACCTTCTTCAGGAAATCACGCTCACGAGCTCGCTTCGAGTCACTGAATAAAATTATATTTAGTGATTACTCGATACCGTCATCGACTTGCAGAAGGTTATGAGAATATACAACTACTCTGAAGCCCGGGACAACATGGTTACGCAAAGACTATACAAATCATTTTGAAAGAAAAATAAATACATATCTCACCGAATGGTTGTTGCATAAGTGCTCTCCGAGATGAGCAGATCGGGTCTCAGTCCGGGAAGAACTCTCGCAGCTCCCAGATGTCGATCGGGCGTCATGTTGAAGTCGCCTGAAAGGGAGGGCCATCAAAGGAGGTTACAAATAACTCCATGAACACGTCAAACTAATGCATACAATTGACAGAAGCAGAGGTCAAATAGTAAAGTAGCATGGAAAACTCGTCGGGCAGGTTTTTTTTTATTGATGGTCTACCGGGCAGGTTTCTAAATTTCGGGGGTGTTTAAGGAGACTCTGGCGGGCAGGTTCCGTTTTTAGGGGTCTAATTGATCAGGTATGTAATATATTTTTCGCAAGTTATGTCGAAATCTACCCACTTTTTTACCTATGGACAGGAGAGCACTCAATTATTCATGAAGTAGTTGTATGCCTAAGTCACACGCCTGACCAAAATGATATGGTACACCCATACATTCCCAGGTTTTTTTCACGACCACCAGCGAGGTTCACGGTTCCTGTTTGGTGTAAGAAGTACGAGTCTATGAGCGCGAAATAGTTCTGGTAGGGCTTTTCATGAAATTATAAATACTTACCCGTGTAGAGAATGCTCTGGCAGCCGACGCGCACCTCGAACATCGCCGCACCCAGCACGTGACCCGCGTAGAAGGCACTGAAGAGAGGAGAGAAGAGTTACGCCATTGTTAGACAATTGAGAAGATATATTATTTAGACGTATAGATACACAAGAAGTACAACTTTCTATCACAATCTGAGAGCGAGTAGTAGACTCTCTGCAACTCAAGTTCACCTGGATGAAATCCAGCTTGCATCTCCCCTCCCGCACCTTCCATACCCATATTAGATCTTTTATTCTTCTTTGTTTATTTAATTGCCGTCACATCCTTCGCGGGTGTATCAAATAAATAAATAAATAAATCTCACCGAATGGAAAGCGTCTCGTCCACTTGCACGATCTCGTGCAGATTGACTGCGATCACCTGAAGAGATGGGAAGTTACAAGAGAATCATAAAATATTATTTCATATTTACATTCATCGTCTATGTTGTAATGTGTATTTACTGACTCAGCGCAAAATTACTGCGAAAAAGTAACCGACAGGGAACAAGAATACATCGGGTTATAAACTTAAGGAATGCACAATACTCACCTTCTTGATGCACTCCTTGATATTGTGGGATGTGAAGAAGTTGGGATCGCCCCTGATGTCTGCCTGCACCTTGCGGTAGTCCTCCTGAACAGAAGGCCTGGGTTACGGTAGTAGATCATAGGTACTGATCAGCATTGATAAGCATGCCATAACATAGTATTTATTAGTTATTATCACCGCATATGCAAAATTTTAACGACGGTTTCACAATAGCACGGATCGATATTGAATGAATGAATGAATGAATGAATGAATGCATCCACGAATGTAATTAAGACAATTCCCCTATTTCCTGCGTTGCGGATACTGTAGCTAGATACTGTATGTCACTAACCAGCAAAACAGGCGCGATGGCCTTCGTCGGGTAGGTCATGTAGATGGGACCGTCGTATCTGAAATTGTATTGATTGAGCAATGAACGCAATCACAGCATCCGTAGAAGAAATTTCGTCGTTTTAGGCTATTGGTGAAACAGGCAATCACGATGTTTATTTCTCGTATCGTTATAACCATACATTTAGTGCCCTAGTCAAAATTGGCAATTGTTAAAAAATAAATTGCACCAACGATGCACATCAAAAGTCGAGTCATGCTTTCTACCACAGAGCATTCAACAGTTTTTTTTTCGTATTTAAGCGCGGTAAATTTAATTTAATTTGAAAGAATACGATCGCATTCTCACTCACCCCACAATCTCGCTCATATGAGGCAGACTTCCGCAGTGGTCGAGATGGAAGTGAGAGATGATGACACAGTCGAGATAGTCTGTGAGACGACCACCGCCAGAGATATACCTGAAATTACGTCATCATTAGGTAACACGACGAGCCCAAGGCCAATCTATAACAATTAGACATGTCATAGTGTATTTCATAACACTCAGTATAAAAGTGCTCCTGATTCTTAAAGGTCAAGCATGAGTCGCATTTTGCTCATTGCGAAACAGTCTGCCCAGAACTCACGAGAAATCGGGGAACTTTCGGTCGTCCTGGAATCCCATGTGCATTCCGCAGTCGAGCATGATGTTCTTGCCACCCATCGTGATGAGAATGCACGATCGTCCGACATCCTGACCCGCGCCGAGAGGAACAACCTGGAACACGAAGGAGTATGTACACCAAAATGGGTCGACAATGTTCAAAGAGTCCAAAAACGAGCATGGCAAAGGGCGAACTGACTCATCTGCGCCTAATCAAGAAAAAAAACAGGAATTCACCTTGATGTCGGCCATCGCAGTTGATCACAAATGAGCAGCGAAAGTTGTCTTGAGTTCGAAAGTGATTTTCGACCAGATCGTGACCCTGCCAATGGAAAAATTGGTGATCAATCGATAGATAATAGTGAGTAGAATGTGTCTGTTGGGCAATAACAGAAAAATAACAAGTACCCGCAAGGTAAGAACACGAAAAGTGCGAAAACAAGAAAAGATAAAAATCCGCAACGCATTCGAAACTGGTGCGCTGCGACGGGAGTTCGGCGGGGCGCAGATATGATCTCCTCTCTTTTTTCTCATTTTTCACGGCATTTCAAAGCACGGGTGCTAATTTTTTCTGCGTGTGTTGTGTGTTGGTAAAGGGCGGCATGCGGCAACGCGTTTAATTCGTTTTTGAATTCGCTCCATGACCCTTTGTAACGGTTAAGTGTGCATGGCTGCTACACAGTTGTTTGAAATTCGCGGGCTTCCCTGAGGAAATTCACGGTATTCATGCTGTATTGACTGATTTTGATTTATGGGCGTGGTCTAGGTTTTACGTGGAGCTGAAATGCCGTGTTTTTTAGTGCAAATAAAAGTGTCATTGTGCAAAGTAATGCATTTATTATTGTGTACATGTCATGGACTAAATGTAATACTAATCAGCTCCTAATGCAATACATGACAAATATTTGCCTTGTATCTCAAACTTGTGGCTCGAATCTTTATCTCTACAGTATCTTCTTCATTATTGATTTGATTTTTAAAAATATTGCTGCATATTTCTCGTCTCATTCGATTTCCCCTCCACTTCCTCTCCCTAGCCTTGCTCCATTTTTCATTTGCGTTCTTTCGGACGGCGGAGAGGAGAGAGTCAGATTGGATGAGATAGTGTGTGGAGGCTCCTCCCAGAGATGCAGAGAGAGAGAGAGAGAGATTGAGAGAGAGAGAGATCGGGAGAAGGGAAGTAGTATCGAAACGTTCTCTGCTGTGCCACGTTGACCCCTACTTGCAAGCACTGAACATTCATTCCACAAAATTCAGAGATCCACGGAAAGCGAACGTGCTCACTCACTATTATCTCAATGTCTTGCATTGTTTTACTTTTGGCCCCTCCTGGAGGTTTGTGACCTCTCCCTACTCCTCAATTCTATCATAATTATGCATAACTGTCAAGGAACGTTCTCTCCCTATATGTCATGTACTCTCTCAAAATGCCGTGCTCTCTCACTGGTCTTTCTCTCCCTCTCTCCATCTCTCCATCCATCCTAGAAGGAGAGAGAGAGAAGGAAGAACCCCTCTCTCTCTCCTTCCTTCCCCCTCATTGATCCTCCACGTTTCTGAACCACTCTCCCGCCCCGCATTTTTGACCAGTCGCTTTCGTGTTGCATCCGATTATTATCATTGCAAAAATCTTGGAACATGCAATCGTCGTGCGTATAGCCTTGGCCTCTTGAGAAGAGTATAAATGAACTCGAGTTTAGATCTCGAAACTCATTTTTATAGTAAATTGTTTTTTCTCAACCTGATATGCGGTAAATTTGCCACTCGGAAATCGAAATAGGTGATGAGCCATCCCGAACTCAATTGAGCTCAAATCTACTTTAACTTTATGGCAAATTATAATAACAACCGAGATACAAGACACCGACGAAATTCGAGACCTCGGAACTCTTTTCTGACGAGGCCATACCTACTTGCGTCTTCATTTCATCCCACAACACACGTTCCTTCTCGTGTTCTCTCCCTCTCTCTCTCCCCCCTCGCTCTCACACTGTCCTATCATCTCTCTATTCGTTCGAACGGTGGTGGTGCCACTCTCCGACTATTTCTGCTGATTGCTTTACTTGCGTGCGAAAACGCCAGACAACAGAAAGAACTTCGACCTCCCGATAAGAATTGTGCGTATGTGCGTGTTTTATACCTGCTCATCTCCTTCTGATTATAGAAATCGACTTCGACCCATCTGAACATGATGTATGCACTTTCATGGATTTTTTTTTGTACACGGTGTCCTGGGCAAAATGCAAAAACTGACTTCGTGATGAGACCATTGCACATTTCAATGCTCTTTTCGCACTCTTTAACTTTCTTCCTCAATTTCAATAGACTCTTCATAATGCCGTTACATACCCACTGGTAAGTTTATTCATTCCTGCTGGCAGGCTTTTTCATCCCCACTAGTTCTCTCCTTCTGCTCATTCTCTACACCTAATCATCCACAATCCCGAAACTGCGTCCCCGCTGTACTCTCGCAAACCAGTCTGTTCGTTGTTTCCGTCTTCCCATATAGCAAACTACACGAACCGTCGACCACTCACTTTGCCCCCGTCAAAACACGAACACTGAACACTGCTTTGAGCGTTGTTGACTGCACAGGTGCGAGAGTTGAGAGAGGGGAGGAGTATTACCCCCTCTTCTACCTCTACTCCGGACTACCAACTTTGTGTTCAACCCAATCTCTACCATGTGTTCTTCACATGATAACATAATCCACATCCCAGTCAAATTTTGACAGAGTGGCCAGGAATCGTACAATCTACCTCGTTCCTGACCCCTTTCCGGAGGCCATGTGGCAAGTGTGAACTCGATGATCAGATCAAAAACGAACCCCATCCCATATCGACTCGCCCCATAATACCGATCAGACCATTTCACCCCTCTGCTTCTCTCAATTCACACGCTCCTCTTCACTCTACGTGTCCTCTCTTATCGATAGGGGCGAATTCTATTTGGACAATCGCAAATATTTTCGAACTTTAATCGTATACAGAGATGGTATCATTCGTTCACTATAGATCTGTTTTCCCTTTCAGGCACTTACTTGTGATGAATCCTCTAGGTGACAGGCGAATTTAAATTTCGAGTGCGTGGCGCGGAGTTAAAATTCAAACTGAACATCCGTTCGGTGGCACATTCAATATTGAGGCCAGAGAGTGATGCAATTGATAACTTTATCTCTCCTCTGCTCTGTTTTCATTTAGTAATCCTTATCGCCCCCTTACTCTTCTCTTCTCTACTTCTCACTCGCACCTTTTCTCAGGGAAAGTGATCACTCCTTCCCCACTTTTGCGCTTCGTGATTCATTCCTCTGCTCTCAAAACTTCTCCATGTTACACTACAAGATTTCTCATCAATTTCAAAACTGGACTGATCTCATCCATTTATTTTCATCTTCTATCGCCGATTCGATCGATATCACCACCCTTATACAGTACTCCTCCTTGCAGGGTATGGTGATCCGGGATATCGACAACTCGCCCTTCTGGCTTAAGATCGATGGAAAATGGGTCCATGTCAACGAGGAGGTGAGTATGTTGACCCACCTCAGCGATTATCGATGGCCTACCGTAGAATACACTTTGATTTTCTAGGTGATGAAGGCGCACCCGGGAGGCTCAGCAATCACCACGTATCGTAACAAAGAGGTACGGTATTCGTGTCAGTTGTCCATACACTTATCGATAAATGTCAGGCGACTACCGTATTTCACACTTTCCACGGCGGGTCTGCGACTGCGGGAAAATGGCTTGCAAAGCTCAAGGAGGAGAGCAAGGATAATCAACCCGATATTCCGGATACGGTAAGTATCCGTGAACATAGCAGATTGATTATTTTTCATTTTTTAAACTAAAATTTGCAGTCTTTCAAATCACTTTCACTTAATATTTGATCTCTCACATTTCAGGATGAAATTCTAAAAGGCGAGGATACTATCAATATGGGTACATTTGACATTTCGGCAGAGAAGGCAAAAACAATCGATAAGGTTTGACTTTTCATCTTTAGAATTTATCGGTGATATTTTGGACTCTGCTCCTACGAATTTATCGATTAAATAGTTTTAAATGTTTGATCTTTTCCGGCTTTCGACAAATTGCGCCTTGATCTGCGCAAGGAGGGATACTACAAATCCGACAAAATCTTCTATCTCAGAAAGGTGCGCCGTATAAGAAATCCACTACAAAATAGTGATTTTTTCATTGGTAATATAGTTTATTTCTAGGTAATCGAGCCAGTTTTGATGATCTGCCTGGCAGTTTATCTGCAACTTGTTCACCAGCAATACATGATCGCAGCCCTGCTTATGGGTCTCTCGTGGCAGCAATTGGGGTACGGTAGGGAACGGATATCGATTGAGTGGAGAAACGATAGAGCTCATGTAGAAATAGGAACAGACAGTGAACAGATTTTTCAATGGTGCGGAAACTGTATTTCGTTGACAGAAAAAAAATGATAACGAGTAGTAATCCATATATTTCAGATGGTACATGCACGAGTGTTGCCACCAGCAAGTGTTCAAGAATCCCTACTACAATGACCTACTCAGGTGAACACAATTTGTTTCAACCATTTTCTTCTTCTCCCGATAACTGTGCCGATCAGTAATCATCGAACGATTCATAGAATAAAGTTTTGTTGAAGCATAAATTCACGGTGAGAAAAAAATGGAGCAAATTATATAAGAAAGCTACAATTTGACAGAGCAATAATCAAAAGTCTGTATAATTAACAAAGGGTTTCTTTCAGTTACTTCACGGGCAATTTCCTCCAAGGATTCTCTTCTTCTGGATGGAAGGAGCAGCACAATATCCACCATGCTGCAACTAATGTCGTCGGACGGTCAGCACCTGTTTATATCTTTATCGCAAAAATATTAATTGTGTGAAACATAAAATCAGTAGCTTGCACCTGGTAGGTGCCAATATAAAAATGGCGAAACGTCGTAGATAGAGTAGATGTCGTCGCGACTTCACTTCTCATTCCGAAAACAACGAATTCGAGTATAAATTTAACCTCGCGACACTGTTTTGACCAGCTTATGCAAAGTCAGAAAGATAGATGGAGAAAAAAGATAACACGGATTGATAGAATTTGCGTTCGCCTCTCCACTTAATTCATGCGTTTTTGTAATAAAAATAATTTTACCTATTGTGCAAATTACAGTGATGGCGATCTCGATTTGATGCCCTTCTGGGCTACGGTCGTCCAGGATCTCAAGGTACTATTTATCGATTACTCGAGAGATCAAAGATCACTTCCGACCCTTGCAGCTGGTTGAGAACTGGGTGCTGCAGCTGCTGCCGTACCAGCACATTTACTGGTCCATCATGCTGCCCGGCCTCAGACTCAGCTGGCTCAGCTCGTTAGTTTTATTAATTAATAATTTAAATATTAACAAATAAAATATAAATAAAATGTGTAACTTTTTAACAATATTTAAACATCTTTGTGTATTTGAGCGATGGAACGGAGATATCGAAATTTATTTCCGTTTGATGAACTCTGTGAAAACATGTTTCAGCGGTCTCTGATAAATTAGAGTGATTGAGAACCTCGATTCTTCCATTTCGTATGATCAATATATGTATATTCCAGTTCAATCTCCTTCGTGGTGGGAATGCCCGCCAACTACTACGATGTGTACAGAAGAAAGGCAGCCTACGAACAGGTTGGTATGATTATCGATCGATTATTAGCGGCTCGACTAGTAATATCGACAGAAGCATAGATCAAGTATGTATTGAAAATGGTTTGTGAGAATGCAATTTCTAGTCAGCTAATGAGAAGAGATCAAAGATCAGGAAATGGAAATATGATCTCTCTTTAGCCTCTTCTTGCTCTTCATTGGACTCTCGTTCTTTATCAACTCTATCTCTTGCCTGATTTGACCACGAGGGTTCTCTTCTTCTTCGTGTCTCAACTGTTCGCAGGTATCTTTCATTTTAAATGTTTTCTACATTTTATTTCGAAAATAAGCACACGAACACGCGTACCATTTGAGACGCAAATCTCTGAGAAAATCAATAATTGCAGGGTTCCTCCTCGCTCATGTCGTCACTTACAACCACTATTCAACCGTCAAATTCCCTTGTGAGTCGGAGAAAGATAAAAGATTATCTGACTAAGCTGCTAATCCTCATCATAATCAATCGATAATTGCAGACAACGCGAGAATTCTGTCCAACTACCCGTGTCTGCAGATCTACACCACTCGTAACATGCAGCCTTCTCCATTCATTGATTGGCTCTGGGGCGGACTCAACTATCAGGTGAGAACTGCTTCAAGTTTTTATAATATTTCTGTCCCTGAATAAATCATCTGCTCAAAAGTGCAACACCAATTGAATAGTTCTCTGAACCATCGGCAAGGTATGTTCGTGTTTCACTGAAAGGAAAAAAATGTTTGAGAAAGACAGCGTTTCGATTCTTTCGGCTTGAAGGATAGAATACACTATTATAACAATGAATATTTTTTTTAAATATAAAATAAAATATGACAATCAGATCGAGCATCATCTCTTCCCCACGATGCCCCGTCACAATCTCTCCAAGGTAAGGAATCCGGAATTTTGTCATAATTCTAATCAATAAAGTTTCAAGTAAATCGATAATTCGCAGGTGATGCCCCGTGTCAAGGACTTCTGCAAGGAGCACGACATTCCCTATCTGGTGAGTCATTTTTGTTCCCCTCTAAAATCGATAAATCAAAGGCCAGCACTTTTTATGAAACGTCTTACCGTTTAAAAGATTAATTATTGACATTATGCAATTCAATACAAAACTATAAGTTGTCCGCCTGTCTTCTTAATATCTCCTCTTTATCTAAATCTCGTCTTCTTGCCAGGTGGACGACTATTTGACCGGTTGGAGACTCGGCGTTGAACAATTCGCCAACGTCGCCCGAGTAGCTGAGAAGAAAGTCAAGAGTCTATTCTGATCTGTGATCTTTCGATAATCGATCAAAGCCATCCGTGTATATGTACGATTCTTCTTTCGCCTACCACAATATTTCAGTGCCTGAAGGATTGTCAGCAAGCGATCACATAGTGTCTTTTAAAATGTTCCCAATTGGGAGAACACTACGTGGCCCCTTTCTTGACAATCTAACACTGTGCTCCTGTGACACCCCTCACACCTTCCTCACTTGTCCCCCGATTCCTCTGCTACGATGACGTGTCTCCCCGTTTTGTAATTCATGATAAAGATGATCAGCGGGTTAGCCTTTGAGGAGTTTATTTACTCTGGTATTTTTTTTCCCAGTGGGATCCCAGTGAAAGTGGGCGTGGTCGACCTCTCCCACTGGGATCCCAGTGAGATTGAGGCGACAATAAGGGAGTTCGGCTCCCAGTGGGATCCCAGTCAAAGCTCCCACTGGGATCCCAGTCCCCCGCTAAATGCGCCAAGAAAATACTGACGCGCTTGACGTTGCGCATCTCTGGAGTTTCGAAATGCCCAGTATTTTCCGTTTCATTGTCGTTTCTACGCGATTTTATGCGCGTTTTCTTTGCTAATTCTTGACTAAGGCTCGTATAATTACGTGAACTTCGAAATACGGTGAGGATGTGGTCTCTTACTTCAATTTCACAACGCCTACTGATTTTACGTCGTTTCTAGATCTCCACGACGGCAACAGACGACAAGAAGACTATTTCTATGCACATCGCTCCTCTATTCATCAACACTTCATCAGATCAGCCAATTTCTAATCATTTAAATATTCCTTAGTCTCGAGTGCAGAAATGTGCTTGTGAGGTACTATTGCAGCACTACAACCCTCTACTGATGCAATCTATCATTATCTATCATGTACATATGCTTCTCACCACATTCTCGCCCATCACCCCATACTGGAGGTTTGGTTCTATGTAAATGGTTCCACTAATTTCAATATTGCAGATTGGATCGCCCAATGTTTGAAGAGTTCGAGCCACTTCTTCTTTTCACTAACTGAAGAATGCCCACTAGTGAATAACTCAATCTCTACATTCAAGGCATCCCCATAGAATTTGTTTCAATGCTTTGCGTTCACAATTTACAATGGTTTCGTACATGCTGATAAAAGTTTGCCAATAAGAGTTCAATCTCAATACAGCGAAGAATTTGAACACTAACCACGCCCCCTTTCCCACTGGGATCCCACTGATTACTCCCACTGGGATCCCTGTCACGCTTTCTCCCCCACTGGGATCCCAGTCACAGTATTATGCACTGAACAAATAAGGAATTGTAGCCTTTTGCGCTATCCGAAACAAGGGCAAAGAGCTTTCCCAAAACTAGCAAGAGAAGATGCATGGGTCGGGGGTCGAACCTCCGACCCAACGATCAGCACTGAAGAAACTTACCTGTACACTATATAGTGTAGATAGGGCACTGTTCACATTTGCTCACCCCATTACTAGGGAAACGCCGGTCTGCGATTTCCTCTGGGAACAAGCAGCAAGCGAGCTTCAGTATGCCAAAAATCGTTCTAAGAGTACGCACTGTTTGGTTTGAAATTTCCCGCACTTTTCCGCAGTCAGGCTCTTATTTGTTCAGCGACCCCCCGTTTCATAATACTGTGCAGTGAACCTCCGCTGGGATCTGGAATCGCTGGGATCCCACTGGGAAAAAAATACCAGAGTACATCTAGGTACTTGGAAGATCCATGTTCATCGGTCGATGCAATGTGGATCGTTTTTCCTTTCATTCTTCTCTATCGCGAGCACATGTAGCGTGTCGAAAAGACTGTCGATGCGAACGATAAACACTACAGCGAGAGAGCGAGATGGCGAACGCCGTCACTTCCACAGAACCGAATGCCTGACAGAAATCGATAAAGACGAGACCGAGAGGCAAGTGGCACTCTCGATGGAATTCGACGATTATGGTCTTCATCTGAATCCAGTTTGTTCAATGGATTCAGCATCATTGTTTGCTCCATTCTCGTCACTATCTTGGGGAACATCTTGTAGGGGATAGAGAAAAAAGAAATTGTCGAAATTTTTCAAAATCCAGTGGGAGGGGACGACGATCACTCGAACCTCAATTTTATGATTGATCGGAACATGGAAGTAAGCTCACGCAAAATTTGTTCCGATGCCGGGAATCGAACCCGGGCCTTGCGGGTGAGAGCCGCAAATCATAACCACTAGACTACATCGGAGTGATGACCGCAGCTCCCGCGATTGGTAAGACGATCGAAGAGGCGAAATGATTAGCAATAAAAAACTTTCTCTACTTTTTCAGACCGGAATGGGTTTTTCACCACCAATTTAATCAGATTCCCGAGGTTATTCCCTCTCGTATCCTGGTTGACTCTGCCCCTCATCCATACCCTAGAACCGATTCAACGACGTCGACGGGCTTCCTTTTCTGTGGTACAGCACGATACGTTGAGCCGACCAATCTCTTCGCTGATCACTCATACTAAAGATCCAATAAATTGTGCCATGATTAGAAGAGAACATGGAAAATACTTTGCAATGTCACGTCCCGATCAGATAGTGAGGGGGAAATTAATCATTGTCGGGCGATTCAACACACAGGGAAGTCGTCGAATAGTGAGCACACTACCGAGTAGAGGTGTACCGAATGTGTTTCCACGATGAAAACGATGCTGTACACTGTAGTGCACAGTAATGAAATGTGGAGCGACCGGAAACTATATCACCTAACCGTTTTGTATCACAGGCTAGGAACATCTTCTTCTGATCTTCATCTCCTCTTTGATCTTTCATCTCCTTCTGCCCGCAGACTACCTTGACACTTTCCAAAACAGAGGAGGCTGTTGTCTTGCGAGTATTCTTCCTTTTACTCGCACTCTTCCATAACACAAAACACCTCCCGCAATTCGACCTAACGGCTCAAATTGACTCTAATTATGACTTCCCCTTACCTCTCTTGAAGTGACGGAAGATGGTTTGTTTAGGAATGATCACGCTCAATCTCTACCCATTTTCCACCTTACCATCCCCTCTCTTTCTTTATCTCGCCCTTTCCACCGCTATTCAACTGCGTCACATGGCCATTTTGCAAGCAAACTCATGAGAAAGATGATTTTCGGGTTCAGAATTCCCGTTATCAAAGGAACATCATTCACGATGTCACGTTTTCACCGCACTGACATTGTTGTTTCATTGCAAATTGATAACCGAAAATCTCATAAATACGGAAAATTGCATGAATATCGTGAAATACGCGTTTATCAGAGCAAACAAAGTACCAGACAAGGCGAAAAACCATAGAACCAGGACTAAACGGGGCACTTGTGAGTTACTGGACAAATATTGCAGATAAAAGATGAGGGACTACACGCATGATTCAGGTCGACGTTGCAAGTGTGTCAGTATTCTTCGAAAACGTTGAGTGTTCGGACTGCGCGCTTTCTAAAGATACTCTTTGCTGAATAGTACGTTTAAGCGTTTGGGCACATTTCGGTTAAAAATTAAGCATACATTTAACATCACAGATTGAATTGAGTAGGAGAGTTTGGTGATCAAGTCTAATTGCCACTGATCAGCAGCACCCGTTTTAGGAAGGTCGGTGATAAAAGTGAGGGAGATCAGAGAGAGGGCAGAGAGACTATCCGGAAGTGAGAGGGCGCGCAGACGATAAAGCGGTGGTAGATCAGAAAAATGCGATTAGAAAGCGAGAGCGCACTGTGCACGCGCTATTTTCGAGAGAGATACTAATCCGCGTGAGAGATCAGACATGAAAGGTGTCTCAACCGGACTGATCTTTGATCTTTTTCATCCATCCATACTTGTAACTGCCCTGTGTTCCTCCAAAGATCTTCCCAGTAGATATTATCTTCGCTTATAATTTCTCCCACTTCCTCTCTCTGTGTTTTACCCCTCGCCCACTCTAATTATCGTTATTCCCATCTCTCTTCATATGCCATAAATCGGACGATTTTAGACGGATCAATCGATATAATTCGCTCGATTTCTTTGTCTGTCTTAGCAATTACGCTCGATTTGAGATGACAGTTTCCTACAATTTGGACGTCTCGCGAAATTCATGGACTACAACGTTCAAGTTGCTGCTGCGATGGAGAGGCAAGTTTTATTTCAAAATTAAACATAAGTAAATTATCGATTTTAGGGTCCGTATGGAAGTCGGTTTGGTTTGAGGTCATTTTGTGGTTGTTGTGCTACTACATTGTTATGTTCATTTATCGATCGGAGTGGCTGCTCAGTCCAGATCAACAGAGGTGAGATGCAAGCCATTGTCTCATTGTAAGTTGATACGATCAGTAAATATTGTTTATCTTTTGTCGCTAGGCGAGACTCTCAATGTCTTCCTGTACAGTCGCATACATGTTGTCTCATCCTTTTATTAGTGATTTTTTGTCTGGGTTAACGATCTTTGATAGAATCGCATTACGCACTTCGACGAGTTTGGTCTTCTTGTAACACACTCAGTGACTAATAGAAATATATTTAATATTGTCATCGCCATTTCAGAACTTTTGAAAAGCTTCAATTACATATTCGATCGAGGATTGATTGGATTCCTCTCAACTTTTTACTGGGTAGGATTTTTTAAAACTCTGATCACAAAAAAATCACATCATAGTAATGCAATTATTGACAGCGAATGACGAAGAGGATTAAATAAAATGTTGTAATTTTGCAGGTTTCTACGTGTCAATGGTCGTTGATCGCTGGCGACAAATATTCAATAATCTCGGATTTATCGAAAAGTGAGATCTTGCAATTCCGTTGGACACATTACCCATGTAAACTGTCTGTGTCTGCGCACTCAACCTTGAAAGGTCTTGAAAGATCGGAGGCGGAGATAAAAGAGGATGAACAAGGGGAATTCGCAGATTTATGCAGTTTGAAGGGTTCAGAAAAAAGACAGAAAGGAGATTGTGTAAGGTGCCAATGAGGATAAAGATGAAATACGATGAAAACGGTTCCGCAGTTCGATCAGCAATCAATCGAATACCGATTTGTTCAATGACTCTAAAATAGTGCACACAAAGGTGACACGAAAGGATTGATTTCAGCATCGCTCTCTCAGTTTCTTGTCTCTTCCGCACCAAAGAAGACAACGATAGAAATGGACGAAGAGCCATTGTGCGATGGCTTTGTCTGTCTCAGGTGAGCTAATATTTATAATAAAATTATTATAATAATGTCAATAATAATCATGAATTTGTCATGTAGAACGATCAAAACATGACTAATTACTATATTATTGAATATCTGACATTTAATAATATTATAACGATAAAAATCACAAATATAAACTCTTTGACAGTCTACAGGTGCTCGTATTCCGCGATATCTCACTGAAAGTTCGTAAACGATTCCCAAACATGGACTCCATTGTGAAATCAGGCGAGACTGCTACATTTAAAATTGTTATTCATAATTTTAAATATAATTATAATTCAGGTTTCATGGAAGAGCATGAGAAGTTGATGTACGATGACGTCAAGTGCGACTTCAACAAGTATTGGGTGAGTGGATAAGCAAAGAAGTGACACGACTATCGCCACTCCATTTTGTGATTGTATTAGTTTTTATCAGACGCCTAACACGGAGAAATTGATGTTATTTGCCAAAACCTGAGAAATGCGGATCGTGGAACATCAAACCACGGTCTTCACACAGATGCCCCTCAATTGGGCGGGTGCAATGTGCATGAAATCTCGAGAGACGGGAAGACTCAATGGAGACAATTATTTGCAAGGAATTTTGCAGGTAATTTTTATCAATAAAACAAACTAATCGATTTTATTTTTTTTCCTAAATAGAATCAAATAGTATTTTTAAATAATCTCTCAATTTTCAGGAGCTGAAAAATTTCCGCACCTCTCTGTCATTGCTGTGTAATTATGACTGGGTGCCGGTACCGCTTGCTTACCCTCAGGTTATCGATAATTGATTGATCTACAGTATCGTATATATTATTATTATTATTATTATTATTATATTAAATATTATTACCGTAACCTAATCAATAATATTTCAGTTAGTAGTGACCGCCGTTCGATCCTACTTCATTCTGTGTCTAGTCGCTCGTCAGTATATTATCGGTACTGAAGCAGTCAATAAGAGTACTGTAAGTGCGTTCAATCAATCGACATTCTATCGATCGATATTTAAGCTCGACCTGATCTTCCCCTTCATGACCGTACTCCAATTTATCTTCTACATCGGCTGGATGAAGGTGGGTTAAAGTAGTACCCAGCAGGCAATTAATCGAATAAACAGATTGCACAAATATTACTGAATCCGATGGGAGAGGACGACGACCACTTCGAGTGCAACTATCTCATTGACAGAAATATCGCAGTGAGTTTGAGCAAAAAGTTGTTCCGATGCCGGGAATCGAACCCGGGCCTTGCGGGTGAGAGCCGCAAATCATAACCACTAGACTACATCGGATTGGTGGTAATGACTCTGAGAAAAAGAAGGATATAACTTGCTATTCATAGATCGGCTTAGCAATCGTTGATGACACATACGAGAAGATTCCTGAGATAATTCCTGATCAGTTCCTGGTGAGTACAAATGACGATTATTCACATTTATTTGTATTTTGCTGTCGTTATTTATTTAGATTCTCCCGCAGATAATATACCATCTATTAATATAGAAAGTACTTTTTATTTTCTTATTTCTGACCTTTGATCTCTTGAGGACATGCCTCATGCGATGTACACTGAATCGACTGCTCCGAAGGACGGCGAACCCTACTCAGCATTCACTGGATCCGTTGCGCATATCGTGTACGAATTTTCATATTAGTTGTTAAAGGGACCTGGTACTGCAAATGAAGTGAATTTTAGATTAAAGAACATTTTCTTCCGATTAGAATGCAAAAAACCGCATATTTTTACGATTTTTTAAAAATTAGTTATGAATTTTCAAAGGTCTCATTTTTGGCCGGAATGACCCGGCACTACTGTGTTTAGCCGCTAAACACAGTAGCGCCGGGTCATTCTGGCCTGAAACGGGATCTTTGAAAATTCATAACTAATTTCAAAAAAATCGTAAAAATATGCGGTTTTTTGCATTCGAATCGGAATAAAATTTTCTTTAATCTGAAATTCACTTCATTTGCAGTACCAGGTCCCTTTAATTTTGAATTTGGTTAAAACAAGATCCGCAAACTAGCAGAGCATCGTTGATATCAGCAGATATAACCACTGACTGAAACGCAAGAGTACCTTGGAGAATGAATTTGCGTTGATTGTGACATTTATTTCAGTTTCACGGCTTATTTTTTTCAGTTCTACGGCGTTGATTGTGACATTTATTTCAGTTTGGCTCGTGAAGACGAGGAGGTCGACATGGTCACTGTCATTCCTGCCGATACTTCTGATGATGTGGGAAGAAACATACATTAATTACAATTCATTTTTTTCTAACAATTATAGCAATGTACACTTATCTTTACCAGACCATGTCTGTATTTTCTTGCAGGTTCCCCTTGTTCCCTCTCGCAAGACTTCGTTCGCCAATCGAGTTGGAACCACCATGAGAAAGAAGTTCAATCGGTAAGTCGGTAATTCGAGGGATGCGTACCCCCGCGGCTAGTAGAACGGCTGTGAAAGTCTGTCTATTAATTAATAATCCTAAAAGGAGGAAATACAAGAAAATCATAAGGGGAAAAGATCAAAGATCACTTTGCAGACGGGATTCCAAATTCACAGCTCGCGTCGTTCCCAATGGCGTTTACATCGCTGAAGGGGGTATTTTTTGTAATAATTATTAATTCAAAATTAATTTGCTTTAGGCAGTGGTCCGTCAGCCTCGCAGCGAGAGAGAATGGCTGGAGTGAGGAGAGCAAGTGGTGAGTGGAGAAATATACAAAATAACTTTCTCATGATAAATATTAAAAAAAACAACCAAATCGAACCCTAGAATTAAAAAAGTAATAGAATACATTTGGCATTCACTGGATAGAGAACTATAGTCGTAAAGGTCAATTAAACACTATTCATTACAGAAATTCCTCGAGGAATGAGCTGGAGAATGAGTTCTGGTAAGTGACAATTAAAATAAAGAATTTATTTTTATTTGATACAACCGCGAAGAATGAGACAGCTACCTATCAAAGAAACGATAAGTAATGAAAATTAGGGATTTTAACTAGTGATCATCTCTCAAGAAAGATGAGATGATCATTGAAATCTGTTCAGATGTGACGGAGGACGATGATTCTCTCAATGGATCGATCGAGGATCTCTCATTTGCTAACAGCAAAGACTCCAGAAACAGATTCGATCACAGTTCGTATTTTTACATCGTTTACATATTTTTGACTTGTGAAGGCATCTGATCAATCCCCTCTGGGAGGGGATACAAATAATAGCTCTATCTTTTCCGCACACTCACTAACATGAGTTTCAAAATTTCTCCCTGGATATTTCAAGATTGAAGTTATTTCTTTGTCATTTGTAGGCGCTGCGTCTCGACGAATGTCCGTGCCGTCGAGCGTCATTACGAAGATCGACAGTGACGGTGAGTTTTTTTAACTGAAGGTGTCATTCGAAAAGGAATCATGGCTGATCTAAGCCATCCGCTCTTAGCCGCATTGCGAAACCTAAATAACCTTGGGGAGAGAATCTTGATGGATCCTTTGATTTGCAGGTTACCAGGAGAGCAATGGCGTCACGCCGAAGCACTCTGCCTCGAGAATATCTGATGGATCTCGGCCGCCTACCATTTGTACGCTTTATCGATAATTTATTGATTATTTGTGAAAATCAATAATTCAAAATTAATACCGTAATATGCAGGCGAGGAGGAGGAGGAACACTCGGGAGGCAGTGAGGAGAGTGAGGGAGGATCGAAGGGAAGCACTGTTATTGCAACTCCCAGCACTACACCCGTCATGCTCAAGAAAGAGTAAGAAAGTTGTGACGACTACGGTACTCCACTTGGTTTTGGGTTGGGTCAGATCGATGACTTGATTACTGTATCCAGTGTATGTCTTCTTGCAGTCGTCCTTCGGTCACAATCAACACAGAAGTGACGGAAATGAAAGAGACAGTGTGTACTCCGCCCATGACACCGAGAGGAATACTCAAGAATAGAGGAGAGAGTGAGTTACTAGCTGTTAATCAAAACGAATCGCTCACTTCGTATAAATGACCTTTCTATATAGATCATCTTTATAGATTTTGTGATTTACTAACTGTGATTTGAGTGAGTAGATAAGGTTTTGATGTGCAGGTTCATCTCTGCCTCCCTCTCGTGCTCCCTCTCAACCTCCATCGAGAGATCCCCATCTAGCCTCGGTGCAGGAGGATGAAGGCAAGTGGAAAGAAATTAGAATTGCGATAATGTTCTATTAGATAACATCCAACAATCAATTGTGATGTGCACATTGATTAGATCCCCCGAAAACAGCCTGTCGACCGATAATATCGGCAGTGTGTGAAGGCTTTTTTTCAGTCCAAATGACATTATTAAAAAAGTTAGCTTTAATAACATAGTTTTACAGAACTGTCAGTAGCCGAAGCAGTCAAGATTGTTCTTCAAGAGAAGCAAATTTTGGATGAGGTTTGACATTTTCTTCGTCAATTGAAAAGTTACGATGATCTGTAAACAATCCTTCCACCGCTTGTTATTTATTGATTATTATCATTTTGCAAGTTTTTTGGAGTAACAGTGTAAAATTGATGCAGGCTCCGAATGACCACGAATGGACGGGAGACAAGAAAGAGAAGGAGGACAAGCAGAGTAGCACGAAAAAATCATCAGAGAGGAAGGTGAGAGAAGAAGATTCCAGAATAGTATTGTTATTCATTATGTCATTTCCTGTAAAATATCGATTGCAGGAAGACGAGGATCACAAGAAACCCCGGTCACGGCGATCTTCTCAATAATGTGTTTGTGTTTATCATTATTATTTTTGTTTATTGTTCGCCTTTCGATTGCTTTTCTCGTTTCGATAAAGGCGTCTCTTGAAAACACCCCGATACAAGGAACAGCATGATGAGAGTTGTTGTTTGTCTCATTACGCATTTATGCAGTTTGAAGGGTTCAGAAAAAAGACAGAAAGGAGATTGTGTAAGGTGCCAATGAGGATAAAGATGAAATACGATGAAAACGGTTCCGCAGTTCGATCAGCAATCAATCGAATACCGATTTGTTCAATGACTCTAAAATAGTGCACACAAAGGTGACACGAAAGGATTGATTTCAGCACTACCTGAAATATCGCAGTGAGTTTGAGCAAAAAGTTGTTCCGATGCCGGGAATCGAACCCGGGCCTTGCGGGTGAGAGCCGCAAATCATAACCACTAGACTACATCGGATTGGTGGTAACGACTGTGAGAAAATGAGAGAGATAACTTGCTATTCATAGATCGGCTTAGCAATCGTTGATGACACATACGAGAAGATTCCTGAGATAATTCCAGATCAATTCCTGGTGAGTTTCTAGCGGTTCTTTATAGTTTGATCTTTGTTTCCAACAAATGTTTCCAGCAAAACTTTTAAAACTTTAAAGCAAAACTGAATCCTTTATTGAAATCACGAAAGACATGTATCACCCTTCCCTATCTTTGGAAAAGACAAATTCTGAACCAACAAAAACAAGTTTTCTGGATTTGAATATTACGTTATCGTTAGGAAAATCAGTGCTTTCACTCTACAACAAAAAAGATGATTACGCGTTTCAAGTGATAAGATACCCACATTTAGAATCTAGCGTTCCTGTCAAAATTGGTCCCAATACGTTCTATGGAGAAATGATTGGAATATTTCGTAATTGTAGCGAGCTCAACGGCTTCATATTGCGCTCTGAATCACTTATTGCGTACTTTCTCACTATACAGTACCCCAGACACATACTTCATGCATGTGTGATTAGAGTACTCCGGAACAATCCTGTCATAGAGATCAAGCAGATAGAAAGAGAGAGCAACTATCAATCGATCAAAATAGAGACTCCTCTCCACGTTTCACTGAACTAGCGTTTGAAATTCGGGTAAATAATTGGATTAGCACTCTTCATTTGACACATTCTCTACACTGGTCGATTGGTGAGTGTGTGTGAATGAAGAGTGCTAATTCAATTATTTACCCGAATTTCAAACTCTACACTGAACTATTCTAATGTCCTCTCTCTCCTCTCTCCCCCTCTTTCTCTCTCTCCCCTTCCTCTCACAATCTCCCATCTTGAGAGGTCGCTTTCACTAGACGCTCTTGCTTATTCCCTCTCTCTCTCTTTATTATTGATTGATCGCACGTAACCTACCACGCAATTCGATTTCGGATACTTGAATATCTTAGTCTCATTATTCTTGTATTATTTTGAGGACTAGGCTTATTTAACTGCGCTTAATTTTGTACTCCTTTTACGAAAGTGCTTTTCACATAACAGTGCGATCGCGTAAGGATTTCAATACCTCCGTGCAGCAAAAAGTGACTAGTTCTTTATTTCACATATTCAGATCGCCCTTGGTATGTTCTATCAAAATATGCTACATTCATGACCTGATGTCTCTAATTTGCATAATTACAGCAAGTCAAAGTTGGGCTATATTCACGGTTTTTGAAGTGTAGGTCGTCAGAGAGAAGAGATAGATGATTTGGTTGTTTCAGCAATATTGACCGCCTTGACCGGCTGCATCGACGTATGTAATTTATTTATGCAAATTTTCAATTCTAAAATCATGAAAATTTTAAAGACTATTTTCTCGAAAACAAGGCGGAAAAGGGTTCCTATTTTATAATATGTTGTGGTCATGATCATTAGCTATCGAGCAAGCACAATTACACACGTTTTGGAAGGCGGGTATAGACTCAAATCATAGAAAAACGGATCGATCCTAATCGAAAGGAACCCCTCATTCCACCCATTCGAAGTGGATTGCGCGGTTCTGTTACGCACATCGTGTACGTATTTTTAGGACAACTAGATTATATTTCAACTAGAAACTGGAATCAAATTCAGTACATCGTTAAGACCAGCAGATATAAATAGCGACTGAAACGATATACTGCCTTTTTTATTCCACGACATGCATCATTTATTTCAGTTTGGCTCGTGAAGACGAGGAACTCGACATGGTCACTGTCATTCCCGCGGACACTGCTGATGATGTGAGATTTAAAAACAATTTCTTCAGACATGCATTTTTAATTGTTTCTAATAAATATAGCAAGTTACACAGCTTTTTCCCAGATCATATCCGTTATTTCTTGCAGGCTTCACAAATCGCCAATCAAGTCGGAACCACCATGAGAAAAAAATTGAATAGGTAAAGGAAGACACAGGATATCAAATATCATTAGGAACTGTTGTGAACGCCTGTGATATCTAATCAACAGTCAATAAACGGGGATGTTAGAAAACCCTAAGGGAAAGAGATTAACTATTACTTTACAGACGGGATTCAAAGTTCACAGCTCGCGTCGACCCCAACGGCGTATATATTTCTGAAGGAGGTAAACAAATTTTTGCAATAAATATTAATTTAAAATTACTTTAATTTAGGTCCTTCCACTTCACAGCTAGCGAGAATGGCTGCGGTGAGAAGAGCCAGTATATATTCGTAAAGGTCAATTAAACACTATTCATTACAGAAATTCCTCGAGGAATGAGCTGGAGAATGAGTTCTGGTAAGTGACAATTAAAATAAATTTATTTTTATTTGATACACCGGCGAAGAATGCGACAGCAACCTATCAAAGAAACGATAAGTAATGAAAATTAGGGATTTTATCTAGTGATCATCTCTCAAGAAAGATGAGATGATCATTGAAATCTGTTCAGATGTGACGGAGGACGATGATTCTCTCAATGGATCGATCGAGGATCTCTCATTTGCTAACAGCAAAGACTCCAGAAACAGATTCGATCACAGTTCGTATTTTTACATCGTTTACATGTTTTTTGACTTGTGAAGGCATCTGATCAATCCCCTCTAGGAGGGGATAAAAATAATAGCTCTATCTTTTCCGCACACTCACTAACATTAGAGTTTCAAACATTTGCTCCTGGCATATCAACACGATTATTTCTTTGTGCAAAGTGGTATTATGAAAACGCGGTGAAACATATTCGAAAGCCGGTTACCATCTCGATAACATCGGAAGTGTGCCATTTCAAAGCTCTCGTTTCAGAACTTTTGGTCTTCCAACTTGATAATATCTATAATTTGGTAAATGGCCATAACATCGTCTTACAGAACTTTTCAGTGGCCGAAGCAGTCAAGATTGTTCTTCAAGAGAAGCAAATTTTGGATGAGGTTATTGAATTTCTACGTCAGTTGAAAATGTACGATGATACACAGAAATTCCCTCCAGCGCTTGTTATTTGTTGAGAATTGACTCTTTTGCAAGTTTTTTAGTTAAAGTGGAATAATGTTGCAGGCTCCCGATGACCATGAAAAGCCGGGAGAAAAGAAAGAGAAGAAGCACGAGCAAAGTAGAACGAAAGAATCATCAGAGAGGAAGGTGAGAGAGGAAGATTCCTGAAGTTTGCCTATTATTATGCCTATTGTGTTATTTACTGTAAGAAATTGATTTCAGGACGACGAAGATCACAAGAAACCCCTGTCTCGGCGATCTTCTCAATGATGTATTTGTGTTTATCATTTTTATTTTTGTTTATTGTTCGCCTTTCGGTTGCTTTTTCGATTCGATAAAGGCGTCGCTCTAAAACACCCCCCCCCCACATGATAGCACAGCATTAGATGATATGATTAATTGTTTATCAATGTTGAGATGTCTCATTCGTGTACTGTTTTACCCTTACTTACCTTTCGTGACCCATTGTTCATCTCAAAAGCTGGTAGGAATTTCGTACTCTCTACGTTCGCTGACTCTTCGGGGCCAATATCATGAGAGTGGTCGAATAAACTGACCGAGACCACTTCCCCCCTCCCCCTCCCCCCAGTATAAACAAGGCCAGGCCAAAATAGCAAGTCCATTCAGTCGCCATAGTCAACAGCCATGAGACAGTCTTCCATTCTTCTCTCGCTTATCTGCATTGCAGTCATAAGGTTAGGGCCTTCAGCGTATTTTGATGTCAAATTATATTTAAGCTCAATCAAGATCAAGACGCAAGATGGAAAATCGACGGGAAACTTCTACAGTGAGTTGCACTTTCTTAGAGTTTGAAATCGGCGTTTGGACTTCTTTATTTTCAACAAAACGCAGAAAAGAGTACGCGAAAAGTAGTGACCAGTTCTCCTTTTTTTTCGTCTCAAATTGTTTGGTTCTAACAACTTGTCATAACTTGCAGCAATGTGCAGATGCTGCGACGGCAAAGTCGGATTGAACTGTTACCTTGATATCGCCAAATACAACAAGGTAGATATTTCCTATCTCAATGCTCTCTTCATAGTGCGTCCAAACCTTTTGTGTTGGTTCCTCTGGAATTCCATCGATCTCTTCGTGTAATTACACAGAATGTTAATTCCGCCCTGGTTTATCGATATTTGGAAAAGAATGAATCTATCCTTCTCTCAGAGCAATTCAACTGGAATGTCTACCACGTGCGGCACTCCCGAGACTCGTCCGAATATCACTGGCACTGTCGATTTCGATGAAGCAACTGGAGAAATTGACGATGTCCATATCAAGCCTGATTGCCCACCCAAGGAAGAGGAATAATTTTACCGCGTTTTAAGATTGTTAGATCTCATTTGAAGCACCAAATCATCAACTCTCGCAATATTTCATCACTAATTGTCGTCTTCTAGAGAGTTTACACTAGGGATGGCTTATCAAGAATTCACTCTTCCTTTCACACACTATCACACCTGTCTCACCGACGTGACAGTATTCAGAATGAAGAGGGCAATTTTTGCGAAACCATCCCTAGTTTGCACTTGCGAATCTCAAATATTCCAAATTAATAATTATGCTAATAAAAATAGAATTTATCGATGGTGTCAGTAATACGCGTATGAGATCAGGCATGACGGTAGATGTGGAGGAGTAGGTCAAGAGTAGGTCAGGTAGGTCACTTATCCTCTTATTCCACTTTTCGTTGTTGTTCTCTTGGTGGTAGGTTTTCCTCTACCAATGGGAACTCGTGGAGAGGGAGTGGAAGGAACGATGCCCCCATTGAGACACGGAGCACCACGAGCGCCAACCTTAAATGGGCTCTTTCATTTTTTTTTGTGAAAATATTCTAATGGATATAGCAAATCAATCGATTTCTAAATGACAATAGACAATTTCTCACTCCAGTGAAACATAGGAGCAAGAACATTTGTAAAGGCAGAATGTTTTCTCCAGAATTGCTCCAGTTCCCTCACGAGAAGCATTTGAGTATTTTAATTTTTTAAACGAAAATTCTAAGGGTTGACCTTCTCAATGAGCTTGTCGAGTGTAGCCTGAGTGAATGAGTGTGCTCCATCCTCAGCAATCATTTCCAGTGCAGTCATATTCGTCTTCACCATGTTTTCCATATCTCCCTGAATCGGTTTTTAATCAGAAAATTTGAAAAGGGAATTTGAAAAACCGTTGCTCAAGTTATTCGCACAATGTCGGAGAGAATGAGGTATCTAGCGAAAGGAGTAGCGAAAGAATGAACTTGAGGGTAGACAACAAGAGAGACTTTCTTGGCACGATGTCAACAGAATAATGAGGTACGAACCGTGAAGCCGACAGTGTATATCTCGAAGCCAGCATCGGTTGCCTTCTTAGAAGCCTCCATCGGATCAGGACCTTGAATTGGTAATGATTGATTTTGTATTTACAGAACGCAGGATGTCGCCATTTCAATTGAACTCGAATCGAAAAGCGAGCAGATGAGGTAGCTACGAAACAAAAATATGAAAGGCTGCCTGAATTTCCGATGCTACTTCAGAATCGCACAGGAATTTGTTCCACTATTTTGAAACTATTCCTGAACCAGTGAGGCGAAGTGCAGAAATTATTTAGTTGTTGAAAATTTAATTATGATTGCGCGATAAGTTAAAGGTGGCGTGCCACGAACTTTTAGTCAACTGAGTTCTCACTGTGGGATTATCACGCTCGTTTCCCTGGTAAGAGCACCGCAAACCGCACGTTCACGCGATAAGCTTGAACAGAGTTATTCGCGTTTGGCTCTGATCCAAACTGACGCTGACGCGCAGGGATTCAAAAATGAGAGGGAGGGATAAGGGGAAAAGAGGAGAGGGCGACAGCGCCATTGGCACATCAGAGATGAGGAATGAGGGAGCGCGAGATCGTAATACTCCTTCTCTAAGGAACGGTTGGTAATTTTCAAACATTTACATCTTTTGTATTTCAATTGACGAATACATCAAGTCAATGATATTGAAAGAGACCACATTGTGATGAGCCCACGCTGAAACCCGTGAGTGGGAGGTGCTTGGAGATTGTATTTATTCAATGAGCTAAGCCGCGATAATTTTGATCTATATTATCAATGATTCGAGTTTTTTTAGTTTGAATGTGTCATTCGGAAACAATTCTAAGAAACTCTCTCTCTCTCTCTCTAAAAATAATAATTATTATATCTCTACTTTAATCATAGTTATTGCAAAAGATGGAAAAATGTTTTGCGCCTACTCACAATGCAAATAGTTGTTATTGAGTAACAAGTTCTATATTTCTAACCCTTATTATTCCATCCATCAGTGAATACAATCATCGCCCTCGTTGCTTCTTCTCTCGCTCCATGTTTCTCGTCCGTCTGATTGAGTCCCTCCATTATTCCCTGACCTGCAAATCCCATTTAGATTTGAAATTATTGGTCGTTGAGTTTCACGGGATAAGTAAAAAACGAATAAAACAAACTTGTCACTTTCGCTGTTTTTAGCTGTGCGTATCAAAATTCCGAGAAAAAAAATATCGAGAGGCCCACACTCTTCCTATTCTTCTTTGGACTTTTCTTTCCTCTTAACTGTGAAGTTGTATCTTACCGATAGCCGTAGTTCCTCCATAATACTCCAGTCCCTCAATGCCACTCAGAACTCCCGCGTTGTCTTTATATCTGAAATAAGGAGAACTAAATCATTTATTGATTACTCTCTGACCTCTTGAGATTGAATGCCGTCGACGTCTTGCCAGCAGAGGAGAAGGTGACGCATGAAATCTGAACGAATATTATGGAAGAAGCTCTCACAAATAATGTGCGCCGAGATGTGAATGACTTTCCTAGCAACTTCGTGTTTCATCTAGCATATATAGCTGGAGTTAATTCACAGTTACAATTATTGTTACACACGGGCTCTGACGGAATGAACAATGAATGAATTAACTAATTAATTTATCATTCAACCTGCGTGTGATGTGGTCCAATCTTCATTTTCTTCACTATGGCAGCTGCCATTTTCTTGTACTCCTTGTAGATCGGATCTGTTGTGGTGGAGAAGTCCAGGACGAACACCAGATCCAACTCGCAGCCTCAATAAATCGATATTGTTTAGATTGTGTTTAAATAATGATTATATTATCCTCTGGCTTTACACTGCAAGCCGTTCCTCAGACTGCCCCCTTGTCAATCCTCAACTGACACAGAATTTCCCACTTTTTGCTACCATTTTGGGAAGATTATGGTTGCAATCTTAGAAATAACTGGTATCACTCTCACAACGAGTACATCTCCTTTCTCTCCCCACTCAGTCATTTTCCCTCTCTTTTCTTCTCGTATTTCGGCGTGAGAATGACCGAGTTGGCATAAGATGGACGGGATCGAGTGTCACCCCCACGTGGATGAATAATTGAGTGGATGAGAGGGAGAAAGGTTTGATCTACTCGCAGTCTACGAATGAGTGATCGATCGAGTTTTCAGACTTTTTTTCAGAAAAAAGCACTCATCAGCTGATGATTCCCACCAGAGTTCTACAACGATTCTGCGGGAATAATCTCGTTTTCATGCAGTTTCTACATTATATTTTCTTCTTCTTCGTGAATCCACGCGACTTCGCCACAGAGGATGGATCTACTAAGGGATAAAGTACGTAAGAATTCTTGAACTGATCACCCCTCACCAGTGATAGGATTCGTGGTCGTAGTGGTAGTAGTAGTCGACGTCGTCGTTGTCTTGGGACAATCCTTCTGTGCATCCTTCAATATTCCTCGTGCGAGATCCGATGCCTTCGCTCGTCCCGATTGCTTCACGATCTGCTCCGTTGACTTGACGTAGTTCATGATGTCTTTCCTGAATGAGGGATTTTTATATTAGAACATGGTGAGTCTTCGGATTGGATAATCTCAATTTACAGGAATCACCGCAAACTCGTGCTTCACGATCTCGATAGAACGATGATTAAGTTTTTTTCTCAATTCGATCGGAAGAAGCGTTCGTTTTGGTGGAAAATATATTATGTGCATTCAGAACCTCTTAAAAATAACACGGGGAGGTAAAGATGTCTTACATTCCGATATTCTTCGGGTCTCCGGCTACTCCAGCGAACACGAATACATTGGGCATATCACGCAGTCGGGGACCGAGAATCGAAGTGTCGTCGGCAGATCTTATAACAGGTATCGTGGTATAATAGCACGGACAATCTCCCGTCTCTCTCGGGTTCGGTGGATGCTAATTTGTACATTGTACATTTCTGTGTATTAATCGGGACCATCTCTACGCCACTAGCTGCCCTACGACGGTCAAGTTAAGTCATGCAACTGTGAAACTCAACAGAACATGGGCGAGATTCTATGGGACGAGTAGAGAAATGTGTTCGTACCTTCCATCCGTGACCATCATGACTACAGTTGCACTCGTCTTGTTGCGAGAATCCATGGCCATGAGTTTGAGAGCCTCCTCCAGTGCCTGTGGGGGTATTTTACCTCACATCATTCCGAACACCAATTTTCCGCGAAAATTAAAAGCAAGTCGTATGTGATTCTCTAGAGAGTCGATGCATTGCTGACATAGAAAATGAATACAACAAGTATGATTACGAAACTTCTCACCTTTCCCGTGTTGGTTGTTCCTCCTACGGCTCTCAATCCTCTCACAGTCTTGTAGAATTGTTCGTTGTCTCTGAAGGTTCCCCACTTGTAGATCTCCCGCTTGTACGACATTCCAGAGTAGACGATCATAGAGACCTGTGGGAGAAAAGGCATCATTCCACGCCCTGCTCAAACTCCGGTGAATGGTAGGAAGTAAGGTAGTTTTTAAAAATTCTTGAATCTCCAAAGGGGCTTCTGAGCCTCTATATTTGTGGCAACACTGGTTAATGCCATGTTATGATGTTCGGATTCACAACCATTTTCAACGATGTTCGACTACCGAAAAAGAGATTGAACGTTCCCAAACGTACATCATGCCGGTCCGGACGAATGACAAGTTCTTGTGAGACGTCGAGCACAAAGTCACGAGATTGATTGAATCCACCCTGAAAGAGGTTATGGTAGAATTATCATAGTAGGCTAAGAGGGAAATAAGTCTACCGCTTTAGACTTCTGGGATGCCGGTAGAGGACATCCAAATTCTAAACGACTCGCTTCCATGCGCCTATTAGACTTTGACGTCGTCGCTGGCTAGTTTAGGTAGACTTATGGAGTCATAGTCATATCTTTTTTCGGAGTTACTTTAATCTCTGACCTTGACTGAGTCGGATCTGTCCAGCATGATGAGGACATTGAGAAAGCAACTGGGCGGGAATGCTCTCGTTTTGGTGATCTTCGCAGTCCGAGTGCCGTCCTGCGAATTAACCGCTTGTGAAAGTACCTGAAAATATCGCGAATCTTCTGACGAAATAAATTTATTGTGAATTAAAGAATGAATGAATCTATGTAAATTTTCAGAACATCAATTTTGCCACCGAGTTATCTGAACAAAAACTATTCATGACAGTAAAAAAGAGTCTCTCGAGTGATCCAGAACACTTTGTGAGAGATAACGGTAAGTGAAAGGCTAAAAAGGATTAAATAAAGGCACTCACAATGAGAATAATGGCCGTTTTGAGTAGCATGGTCGATTCTTCCACGCTTCGAATCGGGAATGAAACTCGTTTCTGAGAAGGGTCGAGGGGAGTTCGAACTAATCACACTTGTTCCTTCTCCTCCCTCTCCTCTCTCCCTCTTATACCGAATTCCCCATTGTTCGCCCCACCGCCTCATGAAATCATCAAGTTCTAATCATAGTTGGCATGTTTGTTTTCTTTTTCACGCTCGAGATGGCGAGACCGACCTCTTCTTTTACATTTTCAATCAGTGACGCATAACCCTGGCCTCCTTTTTGCCACTTCTGACCACCGCGTGGTTTCCCTCTATCTATTTTGGAAACATTCAGCAGCCTAATCAACACTTTCCTTAGGGGTCAGGAGCAAGATAGATAATTTTCTATAGTAATCTGTGCGCGTTCGGGTATTTCTATTCCCAACTTCGTTCTGGATGTATCTATTTCTATTTTGGAGTTTGGGGTCGTGCAACATGCACAAGTTTGTGACGTCTTACTCGTGACCTCAAGACAAGTTCGGAACTCAATCTGCATGAGAGTTTCCACTCGAATTACCACCAGGTTGAAACTGAGCTTCCGTTTGCTCCCTCAGCTTCGAAATACACGCAAAGTGCTTGCAGTAAGCACGTGATTGGCACGGCGTTCTAGGCAGAATAAGAAAAAAAAATGGTTTTTTGTACGCTCACAGGGAAATAAGTCTACGAAATTAGACTTATCTCTAGACTTTCAAAGTCGTCGCTGTCCAGCTCAGACTTCGAAGTCTAACTCTTAGACTTGAAAGTCTAATCGCTAGACTTTCGAAGTCTAATTTGTTTGGTGGGCTCGAATAGGGCTCCCGCCCTTCTAGCTACCCCAAATCAATACATACCGTAACGTTCTCAATTCTGAATGGATTATGCGTGTACTAAGAAGAACACATGCATTTCATTGAAACTCAGGTTTATCATACAAAAAATATCACAAATCAATCGATAAAACCATAGAAGTCTTGATAAATCGAGCTTTTTTGACGATAGGTATCATGAATAATCGAATAGACCTGCAATTACAGAATTAAACCTCTGTTTCAATTAAAAGTGCCGGTTTGAAGCGCTTTTAGATCGCAAACTAGGGAAATCGAAAAAAATGAATTCCAACTTCTTTTTTTTTCCAAATATATTACGGTCCAGGCTGTTTCCCTAGTGAAAACGTTCCTGCGCACCCGATCCCAAGTGGGTACACGCATTTTGTAATAGAAAGAGATTTGAGACAAATTCGAATAGAAAGAAATTTGAGACCAGGATTTTAAAAAAAACAGGATTTACGACGATAAAAACCGGTCAACCTTCAGGTCATAAATCAACCTGAAGTACTTGAAAAAAAAAAGATGCCGGTGATTTTCTTTCCAGCCAGATGATAATTTGGATCATTGCTCATCACACGCTAAAGTTATGGTGGTTTCCATAAAGAGCGGTTACGGTAGACTAACTATCGTAAACCGGTTTACCACAATAATGCGAGTTGGAAAATGTTACAGTGATGATCAAAGGTCCAACCCACCGTAACCGAAGTTTATCGAAATCAAATTAACTCGACCGAGAAATTAGCAATGATGAAAATGTGCATCTGACTGGAAATCACAAGAACCATCTACGGATACAATTTCAGACCGATTAATGACCACCAGGCGGACCCGGAGGCTGACCGGTTTTTATCGGGGTAAATCCTGGTTTTAATGGGCACTCGTTTAAATTTTTCGAACTTGATGGTTCTCCCCACTGCACTCAAATAAATAGTAAAAAGCGACTTCGCTCACCTCTAAACAATAATATAGCGTCTTCATAATAATCAAATATATAACACAACCCTGCAAAGAACGCATTTGGTGGAACACGAAAGTAAAACTTACTGTTACCGATGAATGCAGCGTCTTCGCTTTATTACATTTAGAATAACCGCTGGCCGTGCTCACCTATAAAATTCCTCACAAGCCATTTACTGTTGCATAGGTATTTATTTGAGCTCTTTACGTTTGGATCAAAAACGTTCGACTGGTAGATGGAACAACATTGGGAATCGCATAACACGTTGCTTTTGAAATATTTTTGATTCTGAACACGCGGGTGCCTCGATTTCGCAATCCGAATTCTCTGAGCGCTGAAGAGAGACACGAAATGTCGCTCAAAAACTAGTGTTTAGTCAAAAAAGGCGCGGCGCCATTTCAGCGCCCCGATAACGAAATCGATGACACAACCCCTTTCTGCTTCAAATTCATTTCTTGGTCAAGTTTTATGCGATTTCGATTGTTGAACTGGCTGAGACATTTGCATTTTCGCACGAAAATAGCGTTATATTTGATAAGAAAATAAAGAAACAGATAAATAGCTCATCTGATGAATAAATAGCAGAGGACGGGAGAGTGCTGGTTCTGCCCGCGTTGAGCAGGGCCCCAGTACACTGCAATAAATCATATTATCCTAGAATTCACAAGGTTAAGATGAAAAACGAAGAGAGATGCAGAGCGCGCGTTCGCAAAAGGAACACGGACTTTGCCCTGGTCAATCAAGACCACAGGGTCGTTTATAGCGTGAAACAGACCCAGTTGGTCGAATACACGGAGGATACAAACATAAACGACACAACTAACCGTCGAAATCAATCAATAACAACAAGAAAATTAAAATTTTGAAAACGGAGCGAGCCGCATACATTGCGACGACTTTTGGGAAATCGCGGAATCGCATACACCACCAACCGTTAACTGATTTAATTCTTAGACTTTAAAGTCTAATTCGTAGACTCCGAAGTCTAAATATTAGACTTTTGAAAGTCTACTCGCATTAGACTTTGGAAGTCCTAGACTTATTTCCCTGTGAGCGGTCAGATTTGAAGAAAATTAAACTCACGGACAAGAAATGTCACCGTCGAATGCGATTTTCTTTTGTTGATACAGTAGATGTTGTCTCTATGTTTTCTGAAAGTCCTGGAATATAATATATTTTGCACAAGAAATCATCCAGTCTAGTAGCTCTTCAAACAAATTCTCACGGTTATCCGAGACAGACACGAGTTGTCACATTACTTATTCATGCCACCCCACTCAGTTTACACAAACTGGCGTCATATGTTTCAGGCACAGCATTATTCCATTTCGTAGATACCAGAAAATGATCGGGCGTTGATAATGTCTATGTACAATAAACGTGTAATAATATTTCCCTCTTCACGCATCTTTTCACTGAGAAGAAGTAATGTGCATGATTACCATCTTGCGAATGAATTAACAAGCAATGTACAATGAGATTTAATGATGGTAAAATATTATCCAGTAAATACATAAGCTAGACCTTTTTCTCCTTGTTTTCTAATGCCCAATTCCCTTGTTCACACCTTCATTGCTGCTTGTCATGTGTTTCTCTCTCGGAACCTTTCAAGTGCAATTCGTAGGGTGCTAAACTCTCTCTTTCTTCCAAACCGCCGATTCAATTGCCTACGTGAGCACACGTTCTCCTTTGCTCTCCTCGTTCCGCACACTCTCTCGTCGGTCTTCGAGGACGAGAGAGTGGGTGGAATCGAGATGGACAGAGGGAGGGAAGGGTGCGGGGGAGGGGGCGGAGCTTTCTTCAATGGAAAGGGGCGGAGTCTGAGAGAAGAATAGGGGAGATCCTAGCCTCATCTCATCATTTCATTGTGGATCTTCTCCCGAGATCTCTCGATATCTTCCTTCTCGGAGATGCTGCGACAACTTCTCTTCTCTACAGTCCTCCTCGTCTTGGCAGTTATGGTAAGCCGCAATTAAATCACTTATCGATAGGCCGAAACATCACTTATCGATAGGCCGAAACGTACCGTATCCCGAATCCGTTGTGAGATACGGTATTGCAGTTGCTGATCGACGGATCGTCGGCGCAGCCCGTGGAGCACTACATCAGATTCAGAAAGGACGGAAGTGAGCTTTTTTTTTAAATTTCAATTGAATAAAATACGCATTATTATTCGAATAGTCATTTTTTCGAATCACTGAAGAAGAAGAAAACGCATCGGGTGTGAATTAGGTTACACAAAACCCAGACAGTGCACACGTCAATTGTGTCTCCTTTTTTTTCTAATTAACCTTCTCCCTACTCCAAAATAAACGCACGACCTTTCAAAGTGCGGAAATTATTTTCGTCTGAAGTGGCGGAACTCAACATAGCGTTTCAATTGCCTAGTCAAGCCAACGGAAAACAGTCTGGAGCGAGAATTTGCGCGAAACCGAGATTCCCTTTCGGTTTTTCACACATTATATCACTGAATCATATTTCTAAAAACAAAGGAGAGAGGCTCACTGAGAAACATCGATATGTTTCAATAACCATGACCCTGGGTGAGTGGGTGGGGGACTGTTATCGAAATCCTTAAACGAATCGGCTGATTATCACGAAATGAGTACATTTCGCCAAACCGTAACACGTAAACAGTCATTCCCCTTTCTGAAATGGAAGATAATTATGCGATCAAACTCAATCCACACTTGGGATAGACTGAAAACGTCCCCAGAATAGTCGTTAGGCGGGGATTTGTGAGTGGGAGAAGGGATGAGTCTGGAGGAAAGAGTAGGTGGGAGAAGTTGATGGGTCGTTTCTCCCAATGTGACGAATAGTCATTCGTCACGATTCGCTTCGCTTGCTTTCTTTCCTATGAAATCATCGGTCGTTAGGCAAATCTCAGCTTTCCTCCACTCTATTCCGAGATCGCTTAATCATGACTCTGCAGCCTCTTTTTTTCTTGCACGGATTTGATTTCGGTGGTCCGGATGCGTAGAGTTTGAGGAGGGAAGAACAGGAAGTATCTGGGTGGGCCCGGCACTCTCGGGTTTCACATTCGTATGAAAAATGACTGAAGCCGAGAAATGGAAAGGTCAATGAAAGGTCAATGCATTTCTTGGTTCAGACCGTCACGATTTTAGATCATACCATACCGCTTTTTTGCGCAAGGTCACTAGGTTTTGTAACTTATCTTCCCGTTTTTGGGCTACCTGCAACAACCCTTGCCCATCTTTGGGTCAATCAGTGTGCATTGCACGCACCATCTAAAGGAGTGCCAGCGAAATCAAAATTCGAGAAAGAGAGAATCGTCGAGAGAGTGCGCGAAACGAGAGAGTCAGACAACGAAAGACGTTCTTGGCATGGTTCTAATTCGATGTCGTGTTACAGGATCGGCAGACGGATCGTCCTTCTTCAACGTCGAGCAGAGGAGTATGGACAAAGGTGACGTCGACGTTGTTAAGAATTAGTTTAGAGATGTCGAAGTAGTTAGACTGTAGTACTTCTGTAGATTAGTGATGTGCACCTAACGAGCGAGGGTGAGAAAGCGCGATGAATATTCTAGCGAGTTCACATTTTCGAACCGAAAACTAGATGAGAGCAGAAGGAAACCTCGTAAAGGTCGTGCGAAGTTCTCCCACGATCTTGAAACAGCGCTTGAAATTTTAGATGAATAATAGATTATCACAAAAAAATGAGTGAGAAATAGTGTGGCATGAAGAAGAAAAGATGTCTTTAAAAAAGCAAATCAATAATGTGTTTCAGACGATAACATCCAGCCCTTCATCCGATTCCGCAAGGCCGATCCTCACTTCGCCGCCAATCCAAACCTCCGATTTTTCGCTGACTACGAAATGTGATATCGATCGATCGACGGTTTCCCCCAATGATCTACCCCCGAATTGATCTATCAACCCCCGATCTCTATTAAAACGCCCCGTTAGGACTGGTCAGTGAGTAAGAAACTATTTTCCCTTATAGCGATCTGTGATCTTTAACTTTGACCCCCGCAGTCTACGATATTTGTTGTTCCGTGCTAAGACCCACCCCCGATGGAGTATACTGTAATAAAGAGTTGAGAACTGTTTACTCTTTTGTAATTGTAACACGGAAGTAATGAAAGAATAATAAGACAAAATTAGTAATTTCTTCTCACAAGGTGATCTTGTGTTTCAATGTAGGTACATAAGATGTTCAAATAAAATGATTTTAGTATTGTCTTTAAGCGTGTTTTTTTCACAATTTCGAAATTATACTTGGCATTTCTCAATTGTTGTACACACGTATAATTAAAAAAAGAATCTAAGATCGGATAATGAAAACCCAATGTGAATCCAAGCATTATCGATTCAGGGTTCTCGGTAGATATTTCTCATGAAACTCCTCCCAGAAGAATCCGGATACTGTAGAGTTGACGTGTTGTGATGCTGTCTCGCATTACGAAGTCAGTGGAGGAAAATATGAAAAGGATTCGGTAATAACAGAGCTTTGATGGGCAGAGAGAGGCTGAGATGAAACTGGTAATTTGCAATGAGCTGTGCCATATTTCGAGGAGGTCCAGCTGACGTCGCTGATTTTGAGGGAAATGATCGATAAATAGGTCAACTGGAAGAAGCAAATACTAAGTGCTCTTGATATTTGGTTATTCTAAACAGTTTTCAGGTCACTTTTGTCCTTACCTAAACGGAGAATCATTGTTTATAGCTTTATACAGTGAGGGACAGGAAGTTCAAACAACAAAGATGAGTGAATATACTTTCCAACTTCCGGTTTTGCAGTGCAAGTCTCTTCTTCCCATGCAGACAAGCGCCAAAAGTGAAGAAGATGCTAGACATTGCGATATTTTGGTCTTGTCTGTCTGTCTCATAAGCTTAGATGGAGCCATAGAGACGGATTTGAGAATTTTGCTCGATTATGATACATCAGTTTTTTTGTCAATGCATAATACAGTAGTCATGCAAGAATCTGGACATGGCCGTCACACATTGCTTTATTGCTTTGGAGTTGGTACGGCGTTGGTACGGCAGGGAAGAAATACTTTGGGACCTTGCCGTGGTTCACGGTTTCACGTTTGCGTGAAAGGCGAGCAAGAAAAGAATGTGTAATAGTTACCTTCGCGTGGGCCATTTTGAATATTTTCTAAACAGATATAAAAGAGTAAAAGAGCATACTCTATGCTATTTCATTTCACAAATTTCCGGCAACTTTTCGGTTTCAGAATTATGTGAAATTGAATAGCTCACTAAGTTTCTCAAAGTCTCTGGGCATCTCTTTGAATCATTCTTGCATGAACCTTTGGTCAATCGTACATTAGAAGAGTGTCTCAACATTCATAAAAATGGGCTAATTCACAAGAAATCGTCATTGAGCACATTTAGGGGAAAATATTCGCAAAAAAAACTATGAAAAAAGCATTTCTGTTAAACAGACAATAAACATTGCGGAACGGTATTTTTACACAATATTTTTTCGTTCATGAGTTTCATTGTACGCACAAATAATGGTGATAAAATTGTCTTAGCAATCATTTCGTAAATTTTCAAAGGTATAGTTTTTGAAGTTAAAAATGTGTTCCAACATCTGAGGTGAAGTCTGCGACTATTTTCATTAAATGAAACTGAAAATAGTAATATTTCAATATAGAAAAAACGAAGAATCACAGGTTTCCAAACCTCCACAAAGTTACGAGCGAGAAAGTGGATGCAGGTGAGAGATGACCTCTCGATGCTGCACATTCTATCACTCCTGGCACTGATGCGGAAGTTTGAGCGGGCAGTGAAACAATGTGTAATGCGTGTTACATATTCACTACGCGAAAATTTGCTGAACAATTGTCGAACGTTTTTGAAACTGGTTCTCCGCTACTCTCTCAGTCTTGCGAGAAAAAGAGAAAAAGGTATATTTGCAGCAACGTGGGTAGTGTGTGGCACATCTTTCTCTGACGTCTTCAATCTCAATCTCGTAATGGACGATGCTGAAATAGTCATAACTCATTGACTTTCGCCCTCTTTCGTCGCACTCTTTCGTCAATAGAGAGGAGAATTGTATGGATTGTTCTCGTTATGAGAAGAAGAAGATGCGACGAGCCACTCTCAATGATTCGCGAGTAGATCAAACCGGAGAAGGGAAAGTGTACATCAAGCGATTAGCTGAGGGATCGTGGATTTCCTTTAGACTTAGTAGACAGAGGATTATTGGGCGAAAATAGATAGTCCGTTTCACGAGTGATAATTCGTAGTATAGCAGCTCAGCCGAAATAGCAAGCACCCCAGGGAACACGTCCATTTCGAAACTGCAATTGTACAAAAGATTAATGCATTAAAAGAGCAGCTTATCTATGTAGGTAGGTATTACGCAATGCTTGCTTCTCGAATCATCTTTGACACGACATTCACTGCTGAAAGTGAATGAAATCATTCTAGCCCAACAGAATGGAGTCAGGTCGAGAGAGTGCGCAAAAGTGATAGAATCCCTCTCGACTTTACACGCTCTCTCACTCCACATCGCAATTCTGCAGGGTTGAGCGGCCGGTGGAATGTTGCCAGAAGTTCTTTGAGAGATCTGTAAATGTCCGAGATTTTCCTTTTCCGTCCATAGAAGTTGTAATCCGTCATCTGAAATCTCCTGCTTAGTTATCTCCTTCGTATAATTGATCCTCCCTGAGCTGTAACTGTACGTCCGGTCTCATTTGTACGGCTTCTAAGCGGATTTCTTTCTTTTTCT
This sequence comes from Pristionchus fissidentatus, assembly GCA_036245785.1. NCBI lineage: Eukaryota > Metazoa > Nematoda > Chromadorea > Rhabditida > Neodiplogasteridae > Pristionchus > Pristionchus fissidentatus. Next base: position 33,481,059 of record BTSY01000004.1, read on the forward strand.
CAAGAATTTCATCTCATTTTCTCATAATTATGTTCCTTACATCTGGGAAATAGAGGAAATAACATCTGCGACAGTGAAATGGGGAAAGATTGGAGTTCCTCGTCTTATTTTCTCTCTTCATTCACATTTACACCGGATTCACACGGTTTCAACACCAAAAGAGTCCCATTGTTGATCCCTTATTTGCCGACATCTCACCAAATTGGCATCTCGACGTTCTTTCTCCCCTAGACAAAACACTGTCTGTCAGCGCCAATTACTCGTCTTTCCACTACCGTTACTTGATAAAAAAGCGCGCGCGAGATGACAATTTGTCCAAAAATGTGACAAAAAACGACAAATGGATGAAGCTCGTCGTTGTGTGTCTCTACGGTCACAATTTTATGGAATTTTATAGTTTTCATTGTGCTTTTTCATTCTGTGTTTTTAAAATAATAATTTTAATTAATAAATAATGAAGGAATACGCTAATTTTGATTTGAGCACCTCCCCGCTCTCGCTGGCGAAATTGTGGTGTGGCGCAAATCGCGACGGTGTACTGTAAATCAAATCGTCAAGCTGTCCTGTTTTTTGGCAAGTAGCCAACTCTCACGGCTTCTCTCGAATTTTGTTTTATTTATTTAAATCTTGTTTATTTATTCATTTTCATTATATTTCTTGTTCTAATCGTGAGCCAGGTCAGTTTGGCCCCCTATGAGAGCTGGTTCACGGTTGCACCACCTCGCGTTCTGTTCCGAAACGAGTCTGCCAGTTTGTACACTGCAAAACCATCATGTTTCCTCTCATTTCTTTCAATATTTTTGGGCCTATTGCTTGCGTTCCTTGTTTCCGACCGTTTCCCCAGCTGCTTGCGCAACTCTGCCGCTGTTCTGATTGTGCGCCGTTGTTTTTCGCACGCTTTCAAATCACATAATTCCGCGTAATTGCAGGGTCGGTCGGGGACGAGTGCGCGGCTGGCTCGACTACGTCAAATATGGACCGCCGCCATATCAGATGGGTCCTTTTTATAAGGACCGTTATACAAATAATGAATTTTAATTAAATTTCTTTGGACTGATTAGGTTTTGAGTTGCTAAAACTACCTAGAAATAGGTGGTCGAGCGTCTCTAGATAGGAGTCGCTCTCTATCTTAACAGTTTCCCTGAACTTTTGCCAAAGATATTACAAGTATAATGAATAATTTTACCAGTTCTGGTTGTGAAGAAAGGAGAGTTTATGAATGAGACTAAAAATAGTATCTTTATAATACTTATTTCGGTGTTGGCTTGTGCGGAACTTTGCAGTTCCCCCGGTGTCCGCCCGCCCCCTTCCGTGCTCGTTTCTCTCTCTCCCTTGGACCTTCCGCCTGCTCTCTTCATTCGTCACTGTTTGTTTATTTTGTTTGTGATTTCGAGATTTAAAAATGTGATTATAAATCTTTATTTGGTTTATGACAATCGATAATGCAAGAGTATTTCAAGTTTGATACATGGTACTTTAGTCATGAATGGGCAATCCCCCCTTATCCACAATTTGCTGCAGCTTCGTCTGCATGTGCTTGATGAGGTTTTGGCACAGGGGAATAGTCTCTTTCTCGGCCCAGAATTTCTTCACTGCTTCCTCCAGTTCCTGAATTCCGCTCATCCTATCCGCGTTGACGTGTTTCTTCATCAGTGCCCAGATTGTTTCCACAGGATTCAAGTCTGGCTCTCTGGTGGCCACAACTCAGTCTAAAATATGTCTTTTTTGTCATTGCAGATTTCTTTTAAGAGCTATATAGCTTTGGCGGTAGAATAAATTTGTATCCATACCGGGATATTCTCGTTCTTCAAGAATCGCTTGGTAGATTTCGAGATGTGAGCCGGTGCCGAATCTTGCACCAATATTCCGATGGGTCCGTACACTTGCCTAAGATTAACGTGAATAACAGTCAGTCAAAATGAGAATAGTGTTGATTATATATCAATTTTCGTACCACGATACGTAGTAAATTATGTTCGGAACAAGAGGAATAAATTAATTTGAAATTTCCTGACTTTCTCCACTCGACATAGTTGTGGTAGAGAATTCGCTGGTATGTGGGAGAGTCGACACGCGCAGCATCATCACCAGTTAGAATGATGAGATCGGAGGCGCCGCGCCACTAAATCGATCCCCAAACGAGCAACTGGGAAGATTAGTGAAAAACTGTTAGATATTGGAAATCACACCTTCACTGGGTATTTGGGTGCACTTTGAACTGCATGGGCTCGATCACGCACGAAAATAGTTTTGGAGGTCTTTTCCAAGTAGATCCAACTCTCGTCACTGAAGGAGTGAGTCAAAAACTGCTCGTGGTTGTCGAGTGCCCTTTGACAGTAGTCCACTCGAACTAATCGATTTGCGAGACGGACCATGTGGCCGTACCGCAATCGAAACCTGCGGAATCCCAACTCATCCCTCCACACGTGTACAACGTGCTCACTCACCTGGAATACAGTGGTTTAGTAATTATCGATTTTTTATGAATAGGGAGATTTAAGAGCGATTTATCCTCGTTGCAGTACGATAGTTATTGATTTTCTATGGACTACGGTAGTTATCGATTTTCGTTGCAGCACGGTAGTTATTGGTATTCGTTGCAGTACGGTAGTTATCGATTTTTGATTCAGTACGGTAGTTATTGATTTTCTATGGACTACGGTAGTTATCGATTTTTGATGCAGTACGGTAGTTATTGGTATTCGTTGCAGTACGGTAGTTATCGGTTTTTGATGCAGTACGGTAGTTATTGATTTTCTATGGTCTACGGTAGTTATCGATTTTCGTTGCAGTACGGTAGTTATTGATTTTCTATGGTCTACGGTAGTTATCGATTTTCGTTGCAGTACGGTAGTTATTGATTTTCTATGGTCTACGGTAGTTATCGATTTTCGTTGCAGTACGGTAGTTATTGATTTTTATGGAATACTGTAAACGCCTCACTTTGAGATCCGTTTCCGTCTTGATGACCTCGATGATCTTAGTAACAGTGATGGTTCCGTTCTTCTCGTACAACTTCTCGATGAGCTGTCTCACAGTGGGGTGCAAGTCTTTGGGTACGGTAGATGGAGAGTACGGTTTGGGACGCTTCTCCTTCCGATTCAGTTGGCGACGCACAGCGGATTCGCTCAATCTGATCTCCTTTCTTGTCCACAGGAGTCGCGAAATCTGCTTACAGGTAAGCCCGTCATCTCTCCATTGTTGAATGTCATCACGAGGGTGGTACCTCATCGAAATTCTGAAACAATAGGTTTCTGTCGAATAGAAAAATCAATTGTGCGATAAAATACGGATAATCAATAATGAGTAAGGCAGATCAAAGATCAACACGAAAGATCAAAGATCAACACGAAAGATCAAAGATCGACATGGTAGATGATTGATGGATACGATAGATCAATAATAGATACGGTAGATCAATAATGAATACGGTAGATCAATAATGGATACGGTATATCAATAGCGGGTACGGTTGATCAATAATGGGTACGGTAGATCAATGATCATAGAAAAGAAGCACAATGATCGAAAATATTGATTAAGTCATTCAAGATTCATTAAAAAGACAGTTTAATCTTAGCCGATGTTGAAACAGTTGGAATCAATGCAGACATATCCCCTATTTGCATGCGTCTGTGCATGATAATCTACTGTTTTGCATGCTGATTAGAGTCATTTCCACTTACAATCTTCTCCGAGATCTGACTTTATTGTGATTGCTCAGTTCTTTTTAATTTGTTTTTTTTCTCACAATTTCGTTCAATCTATTTATTCAATGCAGAATGTGGTGGCTCGTTCTTTTATCGACAACGGCTGGACCAGAATGGGAAGTTGTCGATGAGGACCTCATTCGGGGTCCCGGGCAAGTGGGACAATCTATTCGAGTCATGCATCCGTCCAGGGATCCGACACTTGAGAGACTCGGTATCCTCAACTACTCAGATAAAGGCAAGAAGAAAGTGGAGGCAGAGAGAAATCGAAGATTGCAGCCAGGACAAAATACCCCGCCCCCTAAAAGGAAAAGCAAAGTAAGTGCTGACCTATAATCTCACAATATTTTGAATATTATTAACTCAGGTTCGATTTGCCTCCGGTCCTGCTGCGTCCTCTACATCCCCTTTCCTCCCGATTACGGTAGCGCCGCCCACTATGACTACCGTATCCTCCTCCTTCCCGATTACGGTAGCGCCGCCCACTATGACTACCGTATCCTCCTCCTTCCCGATTACGGTAGCGCCGCCCACTATGACTACCGTATCCTCCTCCTTCCCGATTACGGTAGCGCCGCCCACTATGACTTCCGTATCCTCCTCCTTCCCGATTACGGTAGCGCCGCCCACTATGACTACCGTATCCTCCTCCTTCCCGATTACGGTAGCGCCGCCCACTATGACTTCCGTATCCTCCTCCTTCCCGATTACGGTAGCGCCGCCCACTATGACTACCGTATCATATCCGGCCAATAGCACATTAGCGAGTTTGCCTGGTTCGGCTTCTCTATCTCATACCTCTTCTTCCGTTGCCCCTTCTGCTCTCCCTACCTTGTTTCCCACTCTGTCCACTCCGTATCTCCATCCTAGCAGCACCCAAATACCCGCTCAACTAGCTGGTCTACTACAATCGATCACTCCTATCACTGCTCTCACGCAATAGGCAGCTACTGCAACAACAGGTAAATATATTGAAGTTGATTATTACGTTGATACCATACAGTACTATGCGCCTAACTTACCGTACTATGCGTCTACCGTACTCGTAGGCGCGTCTACCGTACTCGTAGGCGCGTCTACCGTACTCGTCTACCGTACTTGTAGGCGCGTCTACCGTACTCGTCTACCGTACTTGTAGGCGCGTCTACCGTACTCGTAGGCGCGTCTACCGTACTCGTCTACCGTACTTGTAGGCGCGTCTACCGTACTCGTCTACCGTACTTGTACTCCACCCCTACAGTATCGGCAAAAACATCTACCGTATATTTCAGATCCCGCGGTGTTTCTTCTCATTCAGTCAGTCAACGAGATGCGTCGTGACGTCTCTGTGCTGGCCTCAACACTGAGCAACTTCATCCTTTCCTACGGTCCACTACTCCATACTGCAGTAAACGAAGCGCGATCAGCATCCAACGAGGTACTAAATATAGATTTAGCAATTTGATCGTTTGAAAAATAATCGATAATTACAGGTTTCGGGCATTGCATCAAAATTGGACAAGATTCAAAAGCAGGGTGAGGCGACGGCGATCACACTGGACACACTCGTAGCTACAGCACCTCGCAAGAACGGTAAAGAATTAATTTGAAAGTAATCTAAATACTATCCGCATACAGTAACCAAATTCGGCTACCGAATGTTAAGCTCAATCAATAAAGTATAGTTAATTAATATTCATCATTCCGGATCATTTTTCTATTTCAGCCTTCGTCTATGACATCTTGACGAAGGAACAAGTCGACCATATCGACATCAATCAAAAAGTGGAAAACCTGGCTACATCAATGGAAGTGCTGCTATGGAAGCACGACAAAGCACAGATGCTGCTCAATCTCAAGTTGAGGACCGACAAGGCGCGAGTACGCTTTCTCATTGAGGTGAGACAATCATATTCTTAAAAGGAGTAATTGGATTTGAAAGTCTTATTTTCTACAAAATAAATTGATTATCGATCGATATTTCAGGCTAGCTTACACCGACGTTCGTACTCAACACGTGACTGTCGCGACAGCGCACGGAAGAGAATCGTCCACAGAGTCAACTCCTACGCAGCGACAAGGGCACGTGAGTTGCACTCACGTGACGATAGTGGTGCAGTCCCACCCTCATCAGCACCAGCGTGTACCGTACCCTCTGCTCTGCCTACCGTATCCCACCATGTCTCCCTACCCATGGCAATGCCCAATCCATACGCGTCCGTTGCTTCATGTGTCCCTAATTCACCTTCTCATGCTTCTCATAATACCGTAACCCAATCGATTAACTCTATGTCTCTGCCCACCCTGAATCCGTCGCAAAATGTACTTCCCTCTATTCAAATCTCTGCATCCCCTCATCAGTTCTTGGCTCAGTCCCACTCCCTTCTCTCTTCTAATAGACCTCTGACTGATTCATCGGACGACGACTCTGCTAGTTTTATCCCAACCAAGAAGATAAAGAGCGAACATGATTAGACATAACGATATTACCAATCCCATCTCATAACCCGTCTTTTGAATTGCAATTTCATGCGTTAAATACTGTTGCATTATCGATTGTCATAAACCAAATAAAGATTTATAATCACATTTTTAAATCTCGAAATCACAAACAAAATAAACAAACAGTGACGAATGAAGAGAGCAGGCGGAAGGTCCAAGGGAGAGAGAGAAACGAGCACGGAAGGGGGCGGGCGGACACCGGGGGAACTGCAAAGTTCCGCACAAGCCAACACCGAAATAAGTATTATAAAGATACTATTTTTAGTCTCATTCATAAACTCTCCTTTCTTCACAACCAGAACTGGTAAAATTATTCATTATACTTGTAATATCTTTGGCAAAAGTTCAGGGAAACTGTTAAGATAGAGAGCGACTCCTATCTAGAGACGCTCGACCACCTATTTCTAGGTAGTTTTAGCAACTCAAAACCTAATCAGTCCAAAGAAATTTAATTAAAATTCATTATTTGTATAACGGTCCTTATAAAAAGGACCCATCTGATATGGCGGCGGTCCATATTTGACGTAGTCGAGCCAGCCGCGCACTCGTCCCCGACCGACCCTGCAATTACGCGGAATTATGTGATTTGAAAGCGTGCGAAAAACAACGGCGCACAATCAGAACAGCGGCAGAGTTGCGCAAGCAGCTGGGGAAACGGTCGGAAACAAGGAACGCAAGCAATAGGCCCAAAAATATTGAAAGAAATGAGAGGAAACATGATGGTTTTGCAGTGTACAAACTGGCAGACTCGTTTCGGAACAGAACGCGAGGTGGTGCAACCGTGAACCAGCTCTCATAGGGGGCCAAACTGACCTGGCTCACGATTAGAACAAGAAATATAATGAAAATGAATAAATAAACAAGATTTAAATAAATAAAACAAAATTCGAGAGAAGCCGTGAGAGTTGGCTACTTGCCAAAAAACAGGACAGCTTGACGATTTGATTTACAGTACACCGTCGCGATTTGCGCCACACCACAATTTCGCCAGCGAGAGCGGGGAGGTGCTCAAATCAAAATTAGCGTATTCCTTCATTATTTATTAATTAAAATTATTATTTTAAAAACACAGAATGAAAAAGCACAATGAAAACTATAAAATTCCATAAAATTGTGACCGTAGAGACACACAACGACGAGCTTCATCCATTTGTCGTTTTTTGTCACATTTTTGGACAAATTGTCATCTCGCGCGCGCTTTTTTATCAAGTAACGGTATTTTTGTCGTGCAAACCTTTTCTGATTCTAAAAAAGGCGCGATATTCGCGCCTTTCGCAGTCGTGAAATGAATCCCTTCTCACTTTGTGTGCACTCGTATGGGAAAGAGGAGCGAGAGCAGTTCGCATTTCGCCCCCAGGCATTTTCTCCCATCCATATCTGAGGAGAGAGAGAGAGAAAGTGAGAGAAAAGGGATGAGCAGTACATCTGGTTCTCGTGAACTATCTCAAATTAAATTACTGCGTTCGTCAAGCAAACAAACGTTCACATCAGGAGTCTGGGATCAAATTTTCTGAGAAACGCAATTGTGAGAGCGTCCGCCTCTGTGAGTTTCGAGAAATTGCGTGTGCTTTGAGTTAGAATTTGTGAAACCATGAATCTTTACACCCTAGTTCTTTAGAGTACTATTTTAAAAGTGTTCGTTTCGCAACTCTTTTTTTTAAATTTCACTACTATCGAAAACAACCACCATCTGAGCCAGGGCCAGTCGTAAAATAGTACATCCCGTACTCAATGTATTCGTCGTTTACTTTCTCGTTTATCAGTATCCAGTTCCAGCATTTTAAAAAATGAACATGAACTTTGGCGATTTTTTCATCTACGCGTGGAACTAGTGCAAAATTCTCAATGTGCACTAGTCTTGCTGCGATTTCGCGTCTCATCCTCGTACTCTCACACTCATTTCGCATTCATGAGAACATTGGAAGCTCTTCTTCTTCTTCTTTTTCTTCTTCTTCTTTTTCTTCTTCATTGACACAACGTTAGGATTGTCAGAAGAGCTTGTGTGTTTTAACAATTGGGAAAAGAAACTGCGTGATCGCTTTGCATGACCTCCCTCCCTTCAGGCACCGAATTATTATATTGGGGAAAATAGCTATAGGAACTTCCCCCCCCCTCTCCATGTCGGAAGTGTACAGGAAGTGGTGCGAAGGAAGAATGCTTGGTACTAGTTCAGATATCTCTTCCCCCCATTCTCCGCCTAAAAGCGGGGCAACGGCAGAGAGCAACGGGCGAATTTCTCCTCCCTCCTCCCATCCCTTCCACTTTCCTCCTCTTTCTCCTCTTCCTCTCTTCTCTTCTCTTCTCTACATCGTATCTTCAACTTCTTCTTCTTCTACTCTATCCATTCCAGTGGGCGGCCGCGACTGCCGACAACAACCAGCCATGACTTGTGAGTTGTTACGCTATCGATCAACAGATTATGAGGACAGGTGGGTCAGCCTGGACCAGCAAAAAGTCACAAGGATCAGGACACTAAGAGAACATTTTCACTTATCTGTAAGTGAAATAGCTCGTATTTCTAGAGACTTTCTCTTACAACTTTTTCGCTGTGTGTCCTGATCCTTGTGACTTTTTTTTTCTCAAAGCAGTCAGCAGTTTGTATTTTTTTCAAAGCAGTTTTTATCTAGTTCAATGTTTACCGTTAAATTGCTCCTTCCCCGCCTCCTTCCCCGTTCCCCGGTTAAAATATTATTACAAATGCTCCTTTAATATTACATTGATCGGTTGACCAAAGGTGAATTATCTAGCATCAATAACTTAGCGCGCCGAGATAAATAGCCAAGTTGAAACTCGAGACTCGCTAGTCAGTCCTCGCCTTCCCTCGTGTCCGCAGATCAATCATTGTGAGAGAGAGGCAGCTGTGATCGTGAGTGGAGAATGAGAGGAACGCGAGAGTGAACGGGCAATTACAAGTTGCCTAGTGATGACGAAAGAGATTGAAATAGGTACTTTTTATCCATACAATTGATCCGAATTGACAAACGATCCGCACTACTACGTAATCTTTTTTAAAAGTGTTTTAAAAAGAGTGAATTCTCTCTAAATCAAAGTAACGATATTGCTTAGTCATTCTGAAATTTCTAGGAAGAACCCTGTGATCATTTCATCGGTTCCGGTAGAGATTTGCAATACATCGGATTAGCATTAGGGATTGAGATTTGGTCAGATTTCATATTTGAAATGCCGGTGCATTTCTTAATTCGATGATAATTTTGATAACTTTCCTCGTTTCGCTAGCACTAGATATGGATGGTTGGACATAGGTAACGATTTCTAGTGAATTAAAAAAGAGATTGCCTAATGATGATAAAATGCATTGCAGCGTGTCCTCCACACATGACGGGGATGTTGTGTGACTGGCCAGTGTGCGAGAATGGAAAGGTTGAATCGTCCACTAGGGTGAGTACTGTATGTAGTCATTCACTGTCACAGGATACTGTAGGAGTACGGTAGCAAGTACATCGTAATTGAATTCTCTGTGACATGAAATTCTAGAGAACCGAAACTAATATATCTATTGTCGATAGACATGGGTTCGGAGGGCTGTAGATCTCGAGGCGTTCTGAGTATGCGGAATGAGTACATTGGATTAGTGTAGTAGGTTACTGTAGTATACGGTAGGGCTACTGTAGAACAGAAGTTCTTCATTGGCCGAACATCAAAGTCATCTCCGGCCGTTGCTTCTCTCTGTTTAGTGTCGAGCATTGAAATTAGATTGGCGAGCTCTCTTTTTACTGCGCGTTAGTAACTTCCTTCGACGAGAGAGAGAGAGAGAGAGAGAGAGAAGGGGAGGAAATTCGAGGTTAGGACGACTGCGACGTCTTCGCTCGTTCAGAAGCCTTGACGAGGGTAATTACGTTCGTCTCTCACTTTCGCACACTCTCTTGTCGGTTGAAGTGCCGAGAGAGTGTGTGAAAGTGAGAGAGATTCTCCTTTCCTCCCCCTCCTCTCTCCCGAATGCCCTCACGGGTGTGAAATGAGCAAACGTTGAGGGGCGCCGCTTGATTACCCCCGCGTTTTATGGGCGACCAGAGGCGAGATTATATATTTAGCAGTGGGACTGGCACCGTGCCAGCTACCGTAACCCGAATATTCGCTGCAGGAGTGCATATGCAACGATGGCTTCGCGCTGCCGCACTGTACGAACTGCGTCTCGACGCGATGGGGCGCTAATTGTGACAAGGAGTACAGTAGGCCGCGGGCCTCCCTGCCTACCGTACCCTATCTGCCCGAGGTGAGGAATACATGTTATTGTGAACTCCTATATAACCCTCAATGTACATAATACAATCTATGAGCCGAGCTGAAATGCTAAGTGATAAGATAAAAATATCCGAAGATAAAAATAAAGACGAATGACTACCGTAATCAGTGATATTTCAGGTGTTGGTATTTATCATCATAAGCATCGTGTTTATCGCTCTCGCCAGTATGGTTCGACAATTTTGCAAACGAGGAAACGATCGAGATGAACAGGAGCGAATGCCGCCGCCCGCATACGAAGTTATAGCAAAATTTGATCAACCTCCGCCCTATGTACCGTGAACTACTATGTACATTTGCTCCACATTTATTGTATATTTAAACGGGAACCGCCTTAACATAACGAGTACATTTCCATGACGAAAATCATTTTTAAAGTGATAAACGATATTTTTTAAAAAAGGAAAGAAATTAAATCACACAATGAAATTGAAGAACACACACGAGGGGATTTAAACGAAGGTCCCAAGTGGAACGAGCTATTCAAATGTCAAAGTGCGGGAAAGGTAATGACTAAGTTCTTTAACGTGTTTTACTTGTTTTTCTCGTTTTTCTCTTCTGTTGCGCCACTAATTTAGTGCTAATTACTCGACAAACAAGCTAATCAAACAGATGAGCGCCATGGACACCAAGACCAAGGGAGCCATCTCCCTCAAAGGCTCCGCGCAACTCGTTCAAGAGTTCTTCCGTGAGTTCCTTTCTCGTTTCTTGTGCTTTTTCTTAGTTTCTTTGACGTTCTCACCTTTGTTTTATTGTAGATTACGGTCTGAACAGCATTCTGTACCAGCGCGGGCTGTACCCGGCCGACTCATTCAGTCGCGTCAAGCAGTACGGCCTCACTCTGCTCGTTACAAACGAGAACAAGCTGAAAGCATTCCTCGAACCACTTCTGAAGCAGGTCGAATGTGAGTACACTCGATTATTACGTTGTTGTATCTTTCCCAATTGTAAAGGCTTGGAATTTTAAACCATTTTTATGGATATATTTCGAACTTGTAGATTGGCTGGCGAAGAAGAACCTGAAGCGACTAGTCATGGTGATTTCTGAGATCAAGACCAAGGAAGTGATCGAGCGATGGCAATTCGACATTCAAACTGAGGACATCAGTGAGGACGGGTATGTATCCATGTATTTCTTGACCCCAACACCCCTCCCTCCCGATTAGGCAGATTACCTGCCTAGAGTGGATCGATTTCCTCTAGGTAGGACAAGGGAGGCTGGATCGCTTCAAGTGCCTGCCGTGAGTGTCTTTGTCTCCCGTACTCGCTGTAGGAGGTCGTTTAGGCGTTGCGCAAGAATGAGTCTAATCCCACGAGAGTATCATCATAAGTAGCACTTTCATTCGTCACCGCAACATGTTGAGCCGACAAGGTGTCAATCATTAGTGATGTGAAGCGCGAATTACGAATTTCTAAGTAATGCACTTACAAAGTGAGATCACTGCGTTCCAAATATCCACATTCTTGCACTCCCTATTAGAAGCACAGATGCAAAATACCGGAGCACAGGTGGATATAATCCCCCTCCTCCCTCCGGATTTTTGTGACTCGTTAGTATCACTGGCTAAGAGGTCAGCGGACTGTTGGCAGATATACACAGCCATTTGAGGGATTTAGGGGGATAAGAGAGCTGCTCCGCGACCAAATGGCGTATATGGAGCTATGCAGACTTTTGAATCACCGAAGCGCTTACTATTTACTTTATCTTTATGCTAATTGGATTGCTGGTCTAAAATATGACAAATCAGGGGGAGGTTAACGAAAAAAATAGTGACTTTGCAGAAGTAAAAATTCCCATTTTGGTCCGTTTGTCCCCTCTCTTCATTCTCATCCCCTCGGGAGTAGTCGGTCACATTTTCATGCGCCATGTGTCCACTTTTTGTGATGACCTGCCAGCCTCTTAGGACCGAATAGAAGAGATACATTAGAAGGGAGAGCAGAGAGAGAAGAAGAACAACATAGAACGAGACCGTAATTTCATTTGTTACGAGTGATCTGTAATTATGAAGATGATGGTGACTGACCCTCCTCGTTTCAGCGAGAATTCGACACGACAGAAGGACGAGAAGAAGATCAGACAGGAGATGGGCGATGTGATACGGTGAGTGGAGATGAGAAGTAATCGAGAACTGACTGATGCTGGAGAAGTACTGTAGATGAGCGCCAATTGATGGATCAATCAGGGAAGCGTTAGATTACGCACTCTGTGTCATAATTAGTGAGCGGCTAACCGCAGTCAATTATTGCGCGCTTCCTTGTTGGCTTTCGGGGACACGGATAATTGGAAGGTTAATGGGTTAACAATTGTATTTGCTTCACTAGATGAAATCCTTGTTTTAGCGAAAATCTTGAAGAACAATCAATGTACAAAGTCGGATGATTGGTTTTCTCTGGTCTCTGAAACTCTAAATACCCTCGTTTTGCAGTCAGATCACTGCGTCGGTCACCTTCCTCCCCCTCCTCGAGGTGCCCTGCTCATTCGACGTCCTCATCTACACGGGGAAGGACACGGCGATGCCGGCCGACTGGGCAGAGAGCTCCGCGTGTCTCATCGAGAACGCCGAACAGGTACGGTAGATGGTATTGATTGGAGGAGTATGGTAGATCGGGATAGGCTTTGAGAATGCCTTGCAAATACGATAGATGAAGAGGGAATATTGATGGAATGCGTACGATACTACATGCAAAGCGAACGAAAATTGATGTTATGCGGCATAACTTATGCCGGTTTCACACAGTGATTTCATGTTGCAATGGTGATACGTGAGCTCTGAAACCAAGACTATTTCAATAACAGATCACCAACTGATGCTATTTCCACTTCAGGTTCAACTGCGCTCCTTCTCAACCTCTGTCCACTCGGTGCAAGCACAAGTGCAGTACAAGGCCGACTGATCTACCATTAATTGGCTGATCGATATTCTGACATTGATGACGCCACTTTGCAACTACCTGTTCCAATCCTCGCTACCATCTCTCTCTCTCCCGCATGCATAACGTTGTATCGTTGACTAATACGTTGTTTCACACTCTATTCGCTTTATTGATTTTGTGTTGTTTCCTACTGTATTGTGCATCTCACTCTCCTGTCCCCATTTACAGTATCTCTCCAATGATCTACAGTAGTCTACCGTAGTTAAGGGCGGCGCCGATCCTTTGATGCAGATGCGTATTGTGTCACTGCACAAGGGAAGTTGACCGTGCCCTATCTCTATCGTCACCCAATTAGCCAAGTCGTGTACCCTTTAGCCTCGCTTTGCTATCTATTCCTACCCCCTCCGACGTCACCAATTATCCCAGTATGAGACTTGTGTGTATCCTATTGCACTAGGCGCCTCTTTGAAGTTGTTGTTGTAGCGTTTAACCCAAGTTGTGTAAGGGTACGGTAGCTCACTATCGGATATTGACTTTATAAAGTGTACATAACGGATAAAATTGCGTGACTGAACCAGTGGCGAAGTGTGTCGATGGTGACCAGTTGACTAGAGATCTGAGAGGAATATCTGCACGAATGGGTGGGAGATTGCACAATTTGGGTAGAATCGAACGGTTTTGGGCGGAACTAGGGGAAAATCTTAGGGGAATCGAACGTATGGTACGGAAATATTTTCAAGAGTTATTGACTATGAATCGTATCTTACTGATTTTCGAAACATGGGAGCTAGATACTAATTAATTAATTAGAAAGTATGGAGTTCAACTTAATTTGTAAAAATGCAAAAGGGTTATAAGTTAATATTTCGTAATTAGAAAGTAGGGAATTGGAATGCGGGTGGGTACGCGGGACTGGGATCGGTGGAGTAGGTCATAGAGGAATAGGAAGATGACGTGGACGAGCACGGTCGATCCACTTTGCATGCTGAGAAGAGATGGGAAAACATGAGAGCTTCTGTTGAGATATCCGCCGGTGGTACCTAAAAAGGATATCTTAGTACATATTATTACTTAGTAGTAAGAATTACTTAGTACGGGGGAATCAGGAGACCATAGAAGTAATCAATCGATATTGTAGTGTTGTGGCCTACCGCAGCGAAGGCGGGCGAGTTGAGTGGAGAGGAGAGGGACGAGGAGGACACGGTAGACTGAGAAGAAGATTCGTCCTGGCAGAGGGCGCCCGTGAGATAACGGATGTATCTGGAGATGGAACGGTTAGTCGATTTGGATGGGTTACTCTGACTAGGAACATGCGCGTTTCAAGGATGGGTGTTAAACGATTAGGGGAGCCTTGATCATTCCGTTCATGTTGGTCAGTTTTAGAATTGGAATATCAACACTCGGTGAATTTAGCAGGCATTGAATTCTTATAGTAGTAGGTCAACTGTGTTATTTGACCAACCTTTCATTGCTCCATTTAAATATATCAGAAAAAATAGCGGAGGTATCTAGAGAGGAACGGTAAATAAGTTTTGTTATCTGACGAAGAAGACGAAGATGAGAGGAAGAAGCAGGTTTCACGGGTGGCTTGAGTACGAGTGGGGAAATTTTCATCGATGCTTCCATCTTTTACTCTCTAATGACTAGAAAATATAGGTGATTTGAGGTGCCACGAAAATATGATATTAGTATTTTCGCTATTGTGTTTGATGTGTTGCCTATTACGATGTAGGTAGAAAACAAACTAACTGTTGCGCGAATCTGAGTGTCTCTATCTTGGTCATCTTTGGTTCTTCTCCTGGTTGAGGGAGGACGGTACGGAGACACTCGAGGGCGTCGTTGAGTGAATTCATACGGCGACGCTCACGGGCATTTGCCTGGGGAGATATTGATTACTACTTACTATTATTTCAAAAGCTTTTCATTCATGCCTGTTCGTCCGTGCGCCACTATGTCGAAATCGAGCAGATTTCGTAATTATAGAGGAGTGAAAGAATAGACAGGCTGGTTACGGAAGAAGTTGGACTAGGTGAATAGGAGTTACATCGGAGTTATAAACTATTGGTTAAAATATAGCATGTGCTTCGAGAAGAGTGGAACCAGTATTTGTGCACCAGATCATTACTGTGTTGTTACGGTAGTACGGCACATATTGAACTGTATGATGAATATCACTAGGAGGACTAAGGTTGCATGGGGTTGATAAGATCAGAAGTGATTCGCAAGGAGTTGTATTATCTTAGCGAGCTTGGCTTGTTAGTAAAGTAAAGCTCGTTAGGTAATACAACAAAATGGTGGGATATCTACCTTGTCTCTCCTGGTTCTCTTTGCTCTCTCGATTGTAGACGGTGATCGGACTCGGCAACGATACTTGCGCTTCTGTCGAGGCGCCGTCTCAAAGGGAAGAATTACGGTAGCCGACCGAGAACTGGGTATTTTACACTTACCGTAGTCTTCGCTTCGTTCTCGTCGTTATCTGAGGAATCGGCCTGCGCCAGCCTGCTCAGATGAGATCCCATACCGAAAGAAGAGGCGGCGAGTACGGTATCCATGTGGGAGTACGGTAGGATTACGGTAGTAGCGGGGAAAAGAGGATACTGAGTGTAAGTGTTGACAGGTCGCTTCTGAGATGGTATTGGGTTTGAACGGGAATCCCGAGTGGGCGGAGCCGCGGAGGGGGGGGGGTCCTGTAGGAGTCAAGAGGGCAGTGGATACTATAATGGGATTAGATGGAGACCTCCGAGAGAGGGAGGAGAGGAGAGGCGACTCAGGTGGTTGTACAGTGATACTGTTGCAGGATTACCGAAGACGGATTTATTAGGTAGATGAGGGGGTAGATTAAAATATAGGGTTGCATGGGGAAGCAGGCTGGTTAGAGCTAATGAGAGAATTAGAGGAGATCCGGTTACGGTAGGAATGTTATATGAAATAGTGGTTTCGTTAAATTTGAGACTTTTTTTGGGATAATCATACCTGCCAGATTGTTTGGTGTTTCAAAGTGCTTACGAAAATATATAATTCGGCACTTATCAGTCATTAGCGATTTGGTAATTGTCAGAATTATTATCATAATAGTATTATTTATTTGAACAGTATTTTCTATCCAATCTGTCATCCGGGGATATGCCACTTCCCAGATCAGATTTGAATCTGTAAACTGAGATCTCGAAATGGGCTTCTGTTCCGAGTACTATCTCTCCTTCCCTCTAACCGTCTGTCGTCTCTTCTACCCCCTCTTGTCTCTCACTCGTTCGCCGATCGTTCTGTACCCCCATTCAACTCATTTTGTGCATGGGAGGGAGAGGGAGGGACATCACATCCAATTCATTCTAATGGAACGACCATGATGATTTGTAGATGGGCGAGAGGATGGAAATCAGCTGCGATTTCGTGGGCAACGCAGATTTGAGATATAGGAGTTGCTTGGCGGTTCGGGGTTGCATCAGCGGTGTATCTGCTAGTAAATTGTTGAGCTGACGATATAACGGCCGTTCTTTTCCTCGAAAAATACGAATAAGTGTATCGTGATGTGTCAGGTGACCTATTGTAGACAGGAGGTGCAGAGCTCAGGTAACGCCCTCAATAGGAAACACTTACTTGTGTAATTACACATGTAACGCCCGTCTTCGTCTCTTCTTCTCTTTCATATTGCATAAGGGACACTTCCCGTGTCTAGAAGGACTACTCTTGTTTCCTCTGCCTAATTAGTGTCCCGTAATGGTTCAAAAATGGCTGCCAATCTGTCACTATTGAAAGGTCGACAGGGAGCAAGAGGACAGAAGTTATTGAGCTTATTATTGAGTAATATTCTATTGAATCTTGGAAACATGTAAATCTTATGTAATTTGGGAAATGTGTGAATATAAACCTTTTATCGGATTCCTTTCTCTCTTTGAGAAAGGAGGTGCGAGTGCGGGGAAAGTGGAGTTTCGAGGGGGGAGGGGAGGGGGGAACATGATGCCAAACCTACAGAAAGGGGTCAAGACGAGGGAGTGTGCACAAGTGAGGGCGAATCTCACGATTATACGTGCTCTCTCACTCTAAACTCCTTTCTGGAGAGTCGACTAGCGTGGGGGATGATGTGGGGGATTGAAAAAGGAGGGAAGAGTGCAAGTGAGATGTGCTGTGTGTGCTTGAGAAGGGACAAAGTTAGTATTGCTGGAAGGGGTATTGGGTACGGTAGGAACAGATGCACAGAGACTCGGACCGGTTTAGATAGGGGCAAAGAATAGGGAGGGAGGGAGTGATAAGGCTTGATAGGGGGGGATGTGGCTCTCTATCTATCAATCAGCAAACTAGTAATAGCGCCTAGAGTAATTCGCGAAGAAAGAGACACGAAACCAGATAAGGGAGAGAAAGGAGTATAAGAGGATAATCACATTACGTGCATGTGCATTAGACGTGAGCTGATCATATCAGTGTGAAACTGGTATGATAGCTGAGACTTGTCTAGAGACGTGCCTAGGGGACATATAGAACGACTCAACAAGACAACAAAAACAGAGGGTAGGCCATAGGGGCTGCAAATACATCAATCGATAATTTACTGATCCTTCTTGACCTCCTTGGACTCGGCGACCGGTTCGCCGTCTTTGACAGACTGAAATAAGATTACGTCATGACTACGCAATTGGCTTAATATGCTCAATTTTGCACCACTGTGTTTGCGAGCACCAACCTATACTCGCACATTCTGATAACTTACTTACTCTTTGGCTGGTCCCAAACACTGCAGTACTGCCGATTTTAAGTTAACGATGAATATGGAATCTATCATTTACCTGCTTGGGTCGAGTGGGCGAGTCGTTCTTGATGTAGGTCGCGTAGAAGTACTGACAGAAGAGATAGAGATAGGTGAAGATGACGATGCATCCGAGACCCATCTTTTGCACTCTGAAAGGGGATTTTGATGAATAATTTTTTTTCGGATCAATTAGCACATCAATTTAAACGCATTGCTTTCATGCTGCTAGAGAAACGCAAATGGGCCAATGTAAAAATGGCGGCACTTCATTTTGAGGTTTATTGAGGAACTAACAAGTACATTACTATTGATGTAGATCGTAACGTTCATATATTTAGTGCAGCATTAATGTGCCTAGTGAAACGTACTTGGCCTGACAATCGTCCAACTCGTCAGTGAGGTACATGTAGAGCACGCGACCAGCGAAGTAGAAGCCGGAGATGAATTGGGTGATCTGCGAGAGAGATCAAAGATCATTCTGGGCATGCGATCGAGTAATTCGTACCTGAGTGGATGTTATGAGCTTGGACACCCATCGGTCCGTCTTGACGCCCCACGCACGCAGACCGTAGTAGCTGCAAGAGAGTTTGGTATCACGACAGGAAGCTATCATTGAATTGAGACATTCGCGAGTGGTTGAATAATATCTTCTCCTTGGTGCCGAAAACTGCCGCGTGAAAAATTAGAATCTGGTCGTGTAGATTGCACGAGTATTTTTGGGTTTCGTAAAAGGACATCTTCGTATCATTGACAGATTCGCGAATGGTTGAATAATGAATAATTTCATTAGCGCCGAAAACCGCCGCGTGAAAGAAATGTAATAGAGGAATTAACTGACAAGTACATGATGGTGTGGACCATGAGGTTGATGAGGATACCCCATCTCGCCCATGGGACAAACTCGGTGAAGAAAATCTGCCCGAGCAGGAAGGTGACTGAGTGGTGGTACCTGAAGAGGAGACGATGCTCATGAGTGATTAATTAGTATTAGAACAAAAATTGATGTTATTTGCAATAGAAACTCGTAAGTTAGTGCTCATAATAATGTATTCTCAATTTATACGAGCGCCGAAACGCCGAAGTGGCTGGCGGACTCACCCATAGATGAGCAACTAAAATCCAATTTTTTGCACGCAGTGTTCCGATCACAATTTGGCCCTGCAGGCGGTCGTCATATGACCACCGAAGGACCCCCTTTTCAGATGTTTACCAGAGAAAGGGTGATTTATTCCGGATTTTGCTTGCAGGAGGTAGTCGTACCCCCGTACAGGTGGTAGTCAAGGTACCCTGTGCCCACCTATGGACTCACCAGTGCATGAAGATGACTGGTCGCTTTCTCAGAATGAGGAAGACGGTATCGATGAGCTCCGGACCCTGCAATTGAGGAATATTTAGCACGGTTGGAATTACAGTGATAATGGTTGCGGTGATAATGATAACAGTGATAATGGTTGCGCAGTGGTCGAAAGTCATAGTTATTGGGCAATGCGTTTCGTCGGAATCCGAAGAAGAGGATTTAACTAGCCTATTCTGCGCTGGCCTTAGCAATGAATCTCTCAGGACTTGGAGCCTTGATAAAAAAATGATTTTACCTTTTTTACCTATGGTTAAGACGAACCTTGCTCATGATGAACAACCAGGTGACGTAGCCAGACACGGGGTTAGTGTAGAGGTCGTCGTTGTAGCAGAGAGTTCCTGAAGAGATACCGTAGCTACCGTAATCTGGCGAGCATATCATGTTAACTACCGTAATCCACTCTCACCAATCATGCCTCCTTTGGCGTAAGATTGCATGACGTAGGGGTAGAGGAAGTAGAAAGAGATGCCCGAGTAGACGGCCAGCGAGACATTCCAGATGGTGAGGGCTGTTCGGAGACCGAACGCCTGAGATTACTGTTCAACATACTGTAGCGGGAAGAATTGATTATTCGTGATTGCGCTATCTCAATCTATATTCGTTCTAATTATATCCGTGCTTTTCTACACACTGATCGAAATGAAATTGAGATTGAGATGGTGAGTGGATGCGACACGAACTCACCTTCTTATTCTCCATGAACTTGGGACCGAAGTAGACCATTAGGAGATAGGCTACGGTTGTCTGCAGTTGGGAATATTCGTGAACAATATATTGATTTTGTACGTAAATGCTAGCGCAGTTTTTTCGCGATATCACTTTGACATTCTCAGTATGGCAAAAATTGGTGAATAGTAGTAACTACTTCTCTTAAGTGGGTCGTTGGATTTTTCGTTGGAATTTAGCATCACGCCTAATATACATTGGGCTTGCTCGAGCATACATTGCGTATGCAGAGCGCTGGTGTTCTCTATTCTGGGTGTCTGGATATCCACAATTTGTATTTTATTCGAAGCTCTCACCGCAATTGAGATGGGTAGATGAGTGTGCTCCATGAAATGGATGGTCTTATCCAGTTCCCATTCTCCGAAGAGTACATCAGAGTATGTCACGGGTATGCTGAAGGACGCCGTTGAGGCCGTTATGGGATCAGCCGTCGCCATCCTAGATTACGGAAACGAGTACGGTGAGGCGAACTCATGATCGATCGGATTCAGACACATTTATTATCATTATTACGCGACATACATATTTACAAGAAATGGCGGGAGGGAGGGGGGACGAGAAATGGGAGGGGGATTATCCATGGCTGTTTCCACAGTCTCCGAATCCGCAGAAAACACCGATCTTGGAGGAGAGATATGGAGTGTGCATATCCCCAATCTGCAATTATATACCATCGCTCTACCTCGTCGTCTCGGTCTCTACTCTGTCAGCCTTATCACTCACAAACAGCCGCGGATTTGGCATACTCTATCTGCTGGTTATCAGCCGTCGTCTCTCTAATCGACACGCTCTCTATCGAGGAATGGCTACTACTGGATGGGGAGAAAGGAACCCGTTCAGATCCATCAAGAATGGACGAAGAGGATTGTGTCCGCCTATGAGAGTAATAGGCGGTGAAGCCGCTAGGCGGCCAAACATGGATTGGACAGAGAGTTGAATTAGGGGATCTTTGTCGGTACTAGATGGTCAAGACGGAGTACTGTATTGACAGGGATACTGTGGGAATGCAGAATAATAATATCCTATCCCTGTATCATGCCCCAACCAATAACCGATTCGTCTGGAGACGACTATAGCGACAATCAACGACAAACCTCATACAAAGATAATTATCTGGTGGAATAATGAATTGAATTGAATAACGTGTCTAACCTGGTAGTCCATGGTGCCGAATCCTTCGATGAAAGCCTGCGAAGTCTTCTTGGGCTTGACATCACCGGCTCTGAATGAGGAAAGGGAGAGTTTAGGTTGGATAACTTGCTGATTTATTGGCTACTATGCATGTGAGATTTCGCTTTCTTCCGGAACGAACTATCAGTTGGACAGGATCAGTGGTGGGAAACGCCGATCTTTTCTTACTCAGTTGGAATGTTAACACACCTGGGATCGGTCTCGAACGTCTCCAGGATGGTGGGCTTCATGTTGCAGAATGTTCCCTTGATGGTAAATTTCTGGGGGAGATTCTTCTCACCCTCACGATATTCGTATCTGAAAGAGGAGGGGTTTCATCTTTGATCTCTAGAGATCATGATAATATCTTGTCTTTGTTTGGGCTGGTTAAGGGGTGAAACGGCGAAACTCACACAGGTCCGTATGTCTCGTTGAAGAATTTGAATCGGGCAAATCCACTCTGGATCTTGGGGTTGAAGTTGAGGGTTGCCTTGATGTCACAGCCAATGGCGATGAGAGGAAGGGAGAGGAGAAAAAGGAGAGAGGTCATCCTGGAATGAAGGAGCATGAGCATATTGATGAGGTGGTATCAATATTGGGCGCACAACGAATGACTTTCAAATTGAGCATCCTGTCTAGTAGTCACTCGGGACAGAACCACGATTGGTAGCAACAGTGTGCAACCGAGATAAGGGAAAAGGAAAAGGTAAGGCGAGGAGGTGTTTTATTTCCTTTCCATTCTAGGTCAGCTCAATTCGATCCCTGTCTTTTTACCGTCACTTACGGGAATTGTCTCTTTTTTCGGGTGCAGTGAGGCACTATTTTGGGAGAGATTGCCTATTCTGGACGTGCAATGTGGGGACAATTGTCGAGAACCTGGATACTGTAAACTGGACGAGAAGGGGTCATGTGTGTGCCACAACTCTAACATACCGTAGTTAGTGCGCTCCGTGTTCAAACGAGAGAAAATGGCTTGTAAAGTGTAGTAGAGCTGAACAGTGACGACAGTATTCGATTGATTCGTCGATTTCTTCATTTTACTCACATGATGGGTGCGTATGGTACGTCTCTGTCACTTTCTAATGTGCTGGCAACGATTCACTTACTATTTTGTTTAGTTTTCCCAACACAACCAGAAAAATGTGTTATTTCCTGCACAATATGCCCGATTGTTGGTTCATTTCGAAGGATTATGCTTGAGTTCTTTATTATTGTCGATTACTTTAGTCATAAATCACTATTTCCAGCATGTTTCCATGCACTGCGGCGGCGGAGGAAGGCATACGGTACGAGGTTACGGTGGGAATCAATGAGGAGCAGAGCAGAGGTCGCAATATTAATTTGTTTATCTTGGATGTAAAGTTATGAAATCGATTAGTCGATAGCTAAGTTGCATGACTTATTGCTATGTCACAACATGACAACATCGGGAGGAATGTGCACAATTAGATAAAAGCGAAACCAAGAAAATATGGATACGATCAAGCGGAAGCGTTTAGCATTCTTTTTCAACATGGCGTCACCGTCAATGTGACATAGTAAGCACTATGTGTGTGCCGGTTTCTTCGAAACAATGGATCGGACATCCATGTGCTTTCCTGTTTCTCTCTATGCTGATGAGCCTCTCTATGCTGACGACCGTGTTCAGCACTACCTCCTCGTGTGCTTTTTGCAATAGTCAATAGTTTGTTTGAAACCGGCTGATAACCATAGTATTGTAGTAATTGTCGATTTAATGAATGACCTCCCCACTCTCAGGACACGTGAACACAGTGACCGCTGGCCATCCCGAGTCTCACGCGAGAATTGAGGCGATTTGGAGGAGAATGGAGGAGGAGGGACTCGTTGAGAGACTACAGATTGTCAGGGTACGGTAGAGGTATCGATTGGGACGACCGATTCGGTGTAAGAAGAAAGCGATTGATTACGGTAGTCGATTTCAGAAATTCCTACCCATTGACGAGTCCGAACTGCGTGCAACTCATTCGGATGAGCAGATTGAGGGAGTGAGTTCGAGGTCTATTAATCGATTTTTTCTCGCTTGCCTATTCAAGATCCATAGTAAAATGTACGATCATGCGATGCAAATCTGTTCATTTGCAGGTTGCTTCAACTGCTCGGAAGAGTCAGGCGGAGATCAACGAGTGGGCGAGTCGACTCGACTCTGTATTCGCCACATCGGTTAGTGGAGAATACTGGCCTTTTAGCTTTGTTGAGTGTTTTTTCCACTAGGTGACTTCTTGCTGCGCGCGTGAATTATAAAGTTGGAATACTATATATTTCAATGTTTGAAGAAATTACGGCCGAAAAGATAGAATGTATCAATAGGAGACTGCTCGTTTCAAGAGTGAAATATGGTTGTTGGAGTAGAACTTGTTACATTCGATCTAGAGAACTCTAGTGAACTTCTAAAAACAAAACATTAAACTACAAGACTGGGCGATTATTCGTTTTTCGAATGAGTGTTGATGTTAGAGTTCGAGTTATTTCTATTATTCGAACAAGTTGCTGCTACAGGGAATGCATTACTAAATTTATGAGAATGTTCTATATCTGAAGATGAGCCCGTTGTTCAATCACTTGTCCGATGTTCTCTAACAAAAAAGTGTCCTTCTAATCGTTTTTTTCTTGCAGCAATCGTACGCTGCAGCCTCATCAGCGGTCGCGTGCAGTCGCCAACTGGCAGAGTGGATTGTCGCTGGAAAGGTGAGGAGTGAACTTTCATAATTCGTTTTCCCGAACCATCGTCGATAATTCGGAAACACTTGGCGCGCATTTCAAGTGACCTTTGATGATTTGCTCGTCAGTTCGGGCTACAGGTTTAAAATTTAAAATTCATGAAACTCTCAGCCTGTCAGTGACTCGAAATTTTTGACTCGAAAAAGTTGTTTTATGTTCATAAATGAACGAACTCAGAGGGAAATAAGTCTACGACTTCAAGTCTTGGCTACTGAGCGACGACTTTAAAGTCTAGAACGCTCCCTTGCCTCTAATCGAAGCGAGTAGACTTATGAAGTCGTCGCTCGGTAGCCGAGAAGTCTACAGTCGTAGACTTATTTCCCTGTGAGAAGTAGGGTATTTGCGCCTCCGTAATTTACTTTCGTGGAGGGTTTGATGCCACATTTGATTTATCCTCCTCCTCCAGATCCCTTCCGCTTTCTCTCTCGTTCGTCCTCCCGGTCATCACGCGGACGGCGAGTCTCCCTGTGGATTCTGCCTCTTCAACAATGCAGCACAGGCGGTGGATGCGGCGAGGATAGAGGGGGCGGAGAGGTGAGATCATACAGTTTCGTCCAGCAAAAAAAGAATTTGACCAGTTAACTGGTCAGAAAGTCAATAAAACTGGTCAGATCTATACCGCAAGTTTATGGAAACTAGTCCGATAAGGAGCGATTCTAACAAAAATTATCTCCCGTACATTTCTAGATCTGTTCGAGTCTTGAAATCAGATTTTGGAAATTTTTAAACTGGTCAGACGAAAATGTACTCACCGTGAGATGATGGATGATGTTGTTTCATAAATTAAAGAAAAGTTTTTCAAAAATAGTGCATTTTTAAACTTTTAAAGTCCAGCCAAGAAGTGTAGATGGTAGACTTATATCCCTGTGAGATGGGAAGGAGTAGACTACGAAGGAAGTGTGACTGTTATGCGTATGTGGAACAATATTTGGTTAATTTCTGAAAGAGAAGGAATCGCAAACGGGAAGTGTCAGATAAGTTGAATGTCATGTGAATCATGCAATCATCTTGGTATTCGAATTCCCCTGTCATAGTACAAAAATGTGTAGAGCGACGTTGTATGGTCATGTTGAATATGGTTGTTCAATGTCCTCCTACCTACGATCAAATATGTAGGAGATATCCAATCATATTAATGCGAAGTGAAGCAGCAGATCATCTCTGTGAGAAATACGGCGTGTAACGTACACTTGATTTGTTCCTATTCAGAATTCTGGTGGTCGACTTGGATGTCCACCATGGACAGGGCACGCAGCGGATATTCTACGAGGACGATGAGTGAGTGAATTAGACTATTGAGTATTGAATTAAATTATTGATTATTGAATTAAATTATTTATTATTAAATTAAATTATTGATTGGTGACAACAGTATTGAGGATCTGGTGGAAATATAACCAGTGAATTAGAGTTTTCAGTAATCTACATTTCTTTCTCGGTGCGACTTATGTGTTCACTTGAATGAAACAGTTGAAAAGTAAATAGTCGTTATGTAACTCCGTGATTGCGCGCTTCGCGTCGCTATCTTTAAAGAAGTGAAGGTGGCTTGCACAAGCTTGTCATTCGAGTATAAATTAGTATGAGTGCTGAATCAAGTCATGGGATAGAAGGGATGAATTATTTGTATATTGGTCAATGCAGATAACTATGTATTCACTCTCATAGTATACTCATTCACTACTCATTCAGAGCATCACTATTTGTAAACTTATGTAACTCGGTGATTGCGAGCTGCGCGTCTTTGTCTTTAGAGAAGCAAAGCTTTCGCAATGTTGAATCTGTTGTCATTTCGAATCACTAATCATGACAGCGTGCTCTACTTCTCCATCCATCGTCACGAGTATGGCGGATTCTGGCCGAATCTCGCTGAGTCGGGCAGTGCCGCCATTGGAGAGGGAGCTGGCAGAGGATACAATGTCAATGTGCCCCTGCAGGAGGTGAGAGAGGGAGAGGCTACGGTAGAGGAAAGTAGGTGACTGAGAAGGAGAGATGGTAGCAATGCTAGAGAAGGGAGGAAAAATCGGAGCCTAGGTTGGTTAACGTTTCACTGCCTGCATGAAACCGAGGGCGAGACAGATCTCAGATCATCTTTCACTGAACATTACATTGAATATATTGGATGAAATGTGTGGTATCAGACAGGTTGCGGGGACGCCGATTACCTCTTCATTCTCTTCTCGCTGCTTCTCCCCATTGCGAGAGACTTCCGACCCGATCTCATCGTTGTGAGCGCCGGTGAGTCATCTTTGATGCAATTAATTATCTTTTTAGACAGGTAATTTATGATTTTCCCAGAGTATTTGCGACGTAAACAACGTTTTGAAAATGTTTTGAAACTCTATTTTTGCTTTAATTCGATGATAGACGCACATGGTGGTTATGTGCCGCGCGGTGCTTTAAAATACGATTTGTTTTGGAGCCTCCTAGTTGTCGGTAGAAACATGCTGCATGTATCAAGGGTGAATGATAACAACAATGACTGTGTGAGTGAAACATGTTTTTAAAAAGTGAATGCGTGTTGCAGGTTTCGACAGTCTTCGTGGCGATCCACTCGGAAAGATGGATTTGACGCCCACGTGTTGCGCCCATCTACTCCACCATCTGAAGGGCGTCGTCGAGGGTGGGAAGATGCTCATCGTGTTGGAGGTGAGAAAATGAGCGTGGCAAATTGTCTCGATTTCGTCAATATTCCGATGCCCAAATCAAATGTAGTATGGATTATTTATGCGAAACAAGAAATTGACTTTTGATCGTTTCATTTACGCTTGTCGACCCTTTCGGAATTAGTTGTCTTTAATTCTTAAAGCAGATCACACGATGCAGATCATGCGAGGTATACATTACTGCCTTTTAATGTATTTTGTTATATTTATGTGACATTTGAAATCGTGTTGCTCCTTGGGCGTAGATAAATTATTATAATTATCATTATTAATCGGTCTGTTGCAGGGTGGGTACAATCACTCGATGGTGGCCGAGGGTGCGGTGCAATGCTTGCGAGTGTTGTTGGGAGAGCAGCCAGAGAAGATGGGAGAGATTGGAAGAGTGAAGGAGAGGTGAGGGGGGAGGGAGATTATTCAACCCAGATATTTGACTGGAAATCTGTTCAATTTCAGTCAAATTTTCCCGTTTACGGTATTTGTGTGGAATATATCTTTCATTAGAAGTTGAACCTAGGAGTTCAATAAAATCAGTAGCTGCATCTAAATATGTTTTTGAGTTGTTCTTTGATCTCCCTGTTCAGCACTCGTGAATCGACTCTCAACACGATCTCCTTCCTCCTCCCTCACTGGCCGAGTCTGCAGCAATATGCGAGTGAGCACTTCAAGAAGAGGTGAGAGGGGATGAGGTGAATGGTTGAACGATGATTATTAGTGTGTATAGGTGATAGAGCAAGTACATTGATTGTAGCTCTCACTGAGAAGATTTAGAAAACTGTTGCAACACGGATTCTCCTGGTGACCATAAGAAAATTAATTTTTCACCTCTCTTGATTAGGTGCTCTCATGCACATACTTCTGCCAGAACTAATGTTGTGATTCACATAATCTGTAATGTTATAGTGTTTGCTATGGCAGCAGTTTTGTAATTGCAGTTTCCCCACTCCCTCTGCCACTCTCTTCTGTCCTCCCGAGAGAGACGTCCCCACTGCGAATATCGAGCAGAGCGAATTGATGAGACCGGAGAGGAAAGATGGAGGTAGTCACACTGAATCAACGGGGTGTGTCGAGATAATGATTTTGAATGTATGAAAGCTGACTGATTGCAGATAGCGAAGTTCTGTGACCGCTACACTTTTTCGGTGTGGTAACGTGATTTATTTATTAAATGACGACAGAATGGAATCGGCGTCCTTCCATTACAAGCTAGGCTAGTCTGTTATGACTGAGAACCTACGTATATTCGTATTTTACGAAGCTGCAATCAGCGTTTTCTCGAAAACTAGTGAGTAAATCGCACGTTGCGTCAAAGCTGTGTTTCATTGATGATCATTGATGATAGGTGGAATTGATCACATGTGTTCGAATGGGATAACATAGTCTGTTGTTTCCCCGAATCACCGGGTGTTTCCCCGAATCACCGGGTGTAGGCAGAGTTGAGAGGGTCAGACCATAACTCATTTTATGAAATGTCCGACGCACTGCATTCATAACTTGGTCTCACTAATATATTTGTTATTGTTCCAATTCGTTCTCCACCCAGTGATCCGTCGTCCCTTTCTCACTCGAGTGTTGCATGGAGGAACGAGACACGAGGGACACGAGCATCCAGAAGGCAACTCGTATGAGAGGACGGAGAGAATACAAGTGGTAAGAGGGCTTAAATTTAGAGGATTGTATAGTAATGATTTATGGCTGAATGGTGTTGATTTGGTATACTTTCGTGCACATGATTAATGATAGACGGAGGAACGATAGTTGTATGTGTTATTTCAAAACACCGCAAACGCTGTGGTTGCAGTGTCTGGATCGTCTCTCTTCTCTCTCCGTTGAAATTGAAGAGGTCACCCAGTGGTGGGAGAGAGGGATTATCGCGTGGATTGAGAGAACTCACTCGAAGGAGCATGTGGAGAGAGTGAGGAGGACTGAGACGGTCAGCATTTCAACTCGTATCGAAAGTCGATGGGAGATGGGTAGATGTTGAGCAGATGAAACGAGGATGGAGGGGGGGGGTAAACGATTCTGATGACGTAAAAAGTTTATGGGAGAAGGGTAATTGTGATGCATTCATTATCTATAATTGTGTTTACGGGTGGAGCCACATTTTAGCGTGCTAGATTTGTTTCCAGGAAAAGTCTGAAGTGTGGATAACAATAAAATTTGTGAATTTCAAATAGTCGTGAAACACGGGTACGGCGGGTGCTACATAGCTCTAAAAGTGGATTGAATTCAACTTACATGTTAGGGTACAAGACTTTAAACTTTAAAGCTTTAAACTGCCAATATTGTTTTGTATCTACCACTCCCCACACCCGGTGCAAGTTTCAGATGAGCGACGCCGAATTGGCGGTTCTCTCTCGTGAGTGGGGCGACTCATTCGTCACCAGAGGAACTTGGAGAGCTGCTGTGGCTGCTGTAGCCACCACACTCATGGTTAGTTTTTTTTTTAATTGTGTTTTGAATATTGTTACTGGCAAATATTTCTCCCATCGTTCTGCTGTGAACATAACATGCTCGTGAAACATGAAACAACTGGATTTATTTTCTGTAACGAATAATGTTCGGCGCCTAGCGAATTAGCGGGCTAGCTTCTGGAAATGTAAAAGAAAAAAACAAAGAAATGGGGGGAAACCTCGTAGAGGGCAAGTGTGTACAGGGTTTTATGAATGGATAAAGAGAGTAGATCACATCGGGACGAGCTGCATGGAACATTCATTGAAAGCAAAGACCAGATCGAGTGGGGAATGAGCGGAAAGGGTACTGTAGCTACTCTACCGTAGTAAGCTATATAACTAGAGCTTCTCTGAGCGACTGTTGTACAATAAATTAAACGCATTTATATGGTAGAACAAGACTGAGTCTATTGTCTTCGGGATAGGCAGTGAACCCGTTGTAGAGGAGAAAAGCTTCGTTTTGATTGTAGGAATGTTGTGGTTAGTTTAGGGGGAAGGGGACTGTCTAATTTGACTTCTTCTTGTCATCGGTCGCTATCGCCTTGACGAACGTTTGCTCGTCCCTGAAATTACGTCATCATTATGTAACTACTGATTGCGTGTCTACAGTAATCTAGAGTTGGCATCGAGTGAGTTACCGTACCTAGCTGATCCTACAGTAGTCGCTAGCTTCTCTCCAAGGAATCCGTCAGAAGAGAGGATACGGTAGAAGAGTATGGAGTTGATGGTGAGGAACGTGGCGCCGCCTGTAATTGATTGTATTTTTGTTGTCCAAATTGATTATCGATTTTGATGTTTAGACTCAAAAAGCGTGCTTCCAGAAACGGGACGGTTTTGAGTGGCTGAACGTGTTGTGACACGCCACTTTGCCGTTTCACTATGTATTTGTATTCAACTGGATCCAATCCCATCGTTGGCTACACTCGCTCCTATACTTTTGTCAATAGATATAACAATAACTATCTGTCGATACCTCCGAGAGCGATGAAAGTGTACGATGGATGGACTCCTCCCCACGTGTTGAATCCCCACCAGATCTGCCATCCCTGCACTGCGAACCGGAAGATGACGAATCTGCGAATAGCTTTTGTCATTATTTGGTACCTGATGACTCGATGTTTCGAGATTACGACGAAACCATTCGTTTAATGCTTCATTTAGTGACACCACGTTGCATCTCGTTCGGTAGTAAACACAATATTTAACGCGATTACAAACTGACGTCACAATGTTGATTATCTTGACGACAGAGTAGGCTGAGGGACGCGAGATGGCAGCCCCGCTGATTTGCATGATCGATCGAATGTGCAGGAAGATACTGTAATGGAATACCGTATTGTCCGGGTGGGGTAGCTTTTACGGTTTGTGCTATTTTTACGCTTCTGGCCACAGCTGATTTTCAGTAGGCATTTTCGTGATTTATGTGCGAGTCTCGGTGGTTTGGTCTTAGTGGGCGGCAGAATCTCTAACGAGAGAGAGAGAGGGAGAGAGAAGGCAAGCGAATGTCACCTATTCATCTCCATTAGCAGTGCCCAGTAGGCGTAGGGCACGAACTTCTTGGGGAGAACGGCGAAGAGAAAAGCGACGATTGTGGCTGAAATGATCAGAAGATGGTCACCATTTCATGTTTACTAATTATGTCAGTAGGGTATTGAATCCAGACAGTGATGTTGTATGGGGACTAATGCACCCGTAGTCTACTGTCAGATGTAGGAATTACTACTCTTTGCTGGACCGATAGGGAGAACATTTAGTGCCGATCTAGACTGTGAAGAGAGTAGGGAGTGTGTTGTACCTGCATGATGGAGGAACAACTCTGCAGTCCATCGAGAGATCTCGTGCTGCGCCATATCGATCGAATCATTGAGGAAGTAGGCTGAAATAAGTAATCGAAAATTTTTTATTAGTGCTATTTTCGGTGGTGTCTGGGTACTGTAACTATGGAAATCAGTATGCCTATTTATGGGCGGTAGCTAGGGAAAGTGGTTCAGCGTGGACTGGTGGACTGGAAAGACAGAGGAGTGAGATACGGGATAGAGTATTTAAATCCCTCATTCATCATCTAACTGTGTGAATCCAGCGGTCATTCTATTAGCACGGGTTGCTTGGTCCGGTAAAGTAAACCGGTGCCGAGACACGTACCGATGGACATGATGGGAAGATGGGCGGCCCACGGCTCGAACCAGTGGATCGTGTCCGAGAACATTACCTGCAGGAACGGGGATTCAGGCGTGTTTCATTACCAATTTGTACATATCATGGAATTTTGATTTCATTCTACGCGGCTTGCAAAAAGAGACTACTATGAATAAAAGGCTGACATGAGTGTGGGTGCAGAAGAATCCGAATGCCCATCCACCCGAGAGACAAGAGTGGAGCAGACAGATGGAGAGATTGTGCAGTCGATACTGTCTGAAGAGGGAAGAGAGGTTACGGTATATTGAGATAGTGATCTACTACGTATAGATGATCAATCTAGCGCTTGACTAGCAAACTGTTGATCCCTGTTATCCGAGAAGGCATTATCTGTGTTTTGCTCTAGAGTTGCTAGCGTCTATAGTTGTAGTGCGGGGTTTGATCGTTCCTCTGTTGTTATAGCATAGTAGCGCTATCTCTAGTATGGCCGATAATTTTATATGACATTTTCCAGTTAATTGACTGTTTTTAAAGGATTGCAGGTTGGAAAATTTACTGGTCGAAGCAAAGTGCTCGATAGAATGTGGGGGTTGGAGACTAAATAGTATGGAAAGTTGATTCGGGGTATTAAAGTACTTTCTGATCGAATGGCGTTGATAGAATTTTGATATCGTGCCCAGGAACCGAGATCTATGGCTCCAAACTTGGGTACTTTTGGGGTCGAAAATTTCGAAAAATGCTCATTTTCAAATGGTCATAACTTGGATCAACGTGGTCCAAAACCTTCGCCCTTGGCAGAAAAAGATGGAGCATGATCAGGAGATAAAGTCTAGAATCCATGCTTATAAGCATGGACCTTTTGGGATAGCTGTACGAGGTCTTGGAACCGAGATATACTCGATTTACGGAAGCACACGAAAAACGGTCGAAATGAGGGTACCCGTTAGTTTCTGACTATGAAGCGGGGTGACTAGATACTAATAAAATATTAGGTCATGTAGTGCAACCACTGGGCACCATTCGTACGCAAACTGGGCACTGTGCGACCACTTTGAGCCTTACAGCAGTTGACGGCGTGGGGTACAGTAGGCGATTTTTGCGACTTTTTGTAATTTCCAGAAATTCTCACGAGCGATTTTTTTTGTTTTCTGAAGAGAAAATGTTCTCCTTGAAAAGTTGGAAAGTAAGATCCTTCGGATCTCACGATTTGGGGGGTCTAGCACGTCTCTGAAACGAGTTACGGGCGTTTGAAGTTGCCAAAAACGGATTTTTGGTGTTTTTCGCGATTCTCGCGAGTCGTAAAGAGGTGCTGGGATGCTCTGTGATAGTTTTTCGTATATACCCACTTGGGGAGAGTGGATTAGTATCGGTGCCATGTCGGTACCAGACCTGGTTCCGGTGTGGTAACCGCTTATGATGGAAAAAGTTATGAAAACTTCGAATTTTTGTTTCCCTCCATTCGTATTCGGCCCCTGGACTGCTCCCGAGTAGTTTTTCGTTTAGCACCATGTTGGCGGAGTGGATTGGTGTTGGTACCATGTCGGTACCACACCTGGTTCGGGTGTGGTAGCCGGTACAAAGGCGTCACATGATGCAAACATGAATCGGATTTGGACTTTTCGCGTTTCCCTGTTGTTGTAATCGGCCCCTGGACCGTTCTTAAGTACTTTTACATCTTTATTCGTGGCGCAGCCGGTTACAGCATAGACTGGCGAACGAAAGGTACCGGGTTCGGATCCACCCGGAACCAAAACTATTGCTGCATTTTTCTCTCACCGGGGTCGTGTACAAGAGTGATTCTAGAGTACTCTGAGTGTGTCCCGAGAGAGTGTGGACATTCTGTGAGTCCAGAAAGTCTGACATCAACTTGAGCGACGAGAGAAAAGAGACCTCCTCACTCTCCTCTCCCCTCCTAACGCGCGCGTTCATGACTGAGATTCGCGCTGTCTCTCTCAACGGCCAGATAGTGTAGTGGATAAGCTCTCTAACTCTGAATCGTAACGTCGTGGGTTCGAATCCCCTCCAGCAAAAAACTTTTTGCCAGATTTTTTATAACTTGCTAGAAGAACATGTACACTTCCCAACAAATCCATTAGGTTTACCCGTAGCAAGCGGTTAGCTTGGCTAGTTCCTAGTTATAAGGTCTCGACATACTCGGTGTGTCTAGAGTACGGATCTATTTTGTCTTTTCGTATCTATCTCGTAAGAATGGAGATCAAACTACTCACTTGAATCCCTGGTATCCCTGCCACAAGTGAGTCTGGACGAAAAGGGCTGCCAATCGGAAGAGGGCGAAGTAGATGAGAAGAGGAAGGAGAAAGGAGGCATCGAGGAGACGAGAGAAGGGAGGAAGAGAGAGATGAGCGGGTGGAGGAGAGGAAGGGAGAGAGGAGGAGGACATCCTGCAATGGAGATAGGGGTTATTGAAGGAATGAGTTCCAAAACTGGATTGAGAAATCGAAGGGGTTGATCAGAGAATGGTGAAGCGGAGATCGAGCGGGGCTAGGATAATGGTGAAAGTGATAGAAACGGCAATGCCAAGACTGGTATGATTGCAAAGATGGGATAGTTGAGCATAATATTGCTGGTATGTATTTAGATCATGATAAATAAGAAATATGAGTGGGTGGAGGAGAGGAGGACATACTGAAATGGGGATAAGGATTATTGTAGAACCAGAGCAGGGAGATTGATAGGCGAATGCGATATGGAGATCAAGGTATGGTGAAACATGGATGGAGCGGGGATAAGGATAAACGCGAAAGTGATCGAATCTGCAATATCAAGATAATTGTAGAGGTTGGTTAGGTTAGAACATTTTTGTGCTGAAATAATGATAACGCCGATCAAGCATTGATGAAGTAAGTAGTGTTTGGTAATGATATAAGGTTGGTGCGAAAGTTCTTGCCGATTTTTCTACAAGAGTTTGTGCTGCCCGATCCTGCTAGTCGAAAATGCCTACGACCTACCATCAATAATTTATGTAGTACCATCCTTGGTCTCTATAGTGACACCACGCAAAGATATATGGGTTGTCCTATCAGAGAGAAAAAATGAAAATAAATTTCTCAAAAGGCGCCCGGGTTTTGGAAAAATATTCAGAGAGCTAGAGTATTATCACCAATGGTTTCCCATTGAAACACATGCAACTGTGAGTACCTAGAGGTCTTCTCTTTCGAATAGTTTTGCAAGTATGAGGCTCAAGACTTTCAAACTAATTTGGCAATAAAAATAATCATGATACAGTCAAAAAAGTAGGCGCTCCAAGATTATCTCCAGATCTTGTTATGATGAAACATCCCAAATTTGCATGCGTTGAAAATATTTAATAACTTATCCTGTTTATAGCAACACTAGATTTCCTAAGCTAGCATCTTCTGGAAGGAAAATATATCAAGTTTTGTAAAAATACATTATATCTATGAAAATTGTAGAAATGTTAAATTTTAGAGATTTCATTGGTCGATCACTGTTCGAATGTTCGAGATTAGTGGACCAAATATTAATTATATCTGATACTCTAGTTGTTGCTTAATAAAATAGTAGGTTGATCTCAGTATTCGATGTACAGTGAAAAGCGGAACGCTGTTGCGAACCTCATTTCCGACCTCGCAAAAATGATCCATGAGCTCTCGCGTTATATATTCTTTACCGACATCCCAATAGTCCATCCTTTCAGGGCTTTTGATAGAGCATGACTTCTCAATTGTTTCCCACCAGAGTAGGTAGAACATGCTCCATTCGTTAGAAGGTGAGCAATAAAAATATCCAAGTTCAGTCAACTGAGGTCAGAGCCCTCAACTTCAAGAACATTTCTTTAGCAGGACGCAGCTGTGTAATCCGTTATTATGTTATCGCTGCATGCCCTACACACTTGCCTATCGATATATAGTAGTGTCATTGGATACGGTTGACTTGTGATGGAGAACGAGCCCGATAACTGACCCAATATATAATTCGACCCACCAACTTTGATCCGTCATAATTTTAGTACTATCAGACTATGAGAGTAAATGGAGTGCGCATTTTAAAGGCAAGTGTATGCCTCACTAGTCGCCACTAACACTTATTTTCCGATCAATCCTTGTAAAAAGAAAACAAGAAATTTCTACACCCCAAAAATCGGCAAAAACTTTCGCACCAACCTTATAGAAGGGTGAAACGAGAATCAAGAGGGGGATTCATAAGATGCCGGGTTTACAGTAGCAGGCCTGCACATTGCTGCAATTTCGGATGGATCGGAACAGTTTATAGTACAACAAGCTCGATTGAGACAGAATGAGGCAGTGAATCGGATTGGATTATGAAGGCGCGGCGAAACTCGGAATGAGCTGGGCATGAAAATCACTGAATGGTTCGAACGAAGGAATCACTGACTTTCCATTTATTACTGCAACTTGATAGGGCAGCGTGATATTATTAGTGGCATATTGATGACAATGTATTAATGAAAATATGATTTAGAATAGAGGGATTTAGGATAAAGCCATAGAGCTTATCTAGTGCACAGTTGTGTCATCGTAGTGTGCATAGATGAAAGGAGAGTGCAGAGAGAGGAGAGAGAGAGAAGAGGAAGGGTAGAGAGAGCATCGTAGTCGTCTGATTCCGACTGTGTGCGAGTGTTTGTGCTCTTTCTCTGACTGTTTCTCTCTCTCTCTCACTCTCTCTCTCTCACTCTCACTCTCTCTCGCTAAACACTCACGGAAGGTAGGGAAGGCAGAGGGGAAACACCTGGAGACGGCCGGGATGGGCAGAGGAGACGAAGAGACCACTCGGGAGGAGAGAAAGAGTGAGGAATGAGGAGAGGGAGATAGAGCAGAAGAAAACGTAAATGCGAATTGTGACGGAATCTGTTATGCAATTTTGATGACTAAACGATAATATGGGAAGTAGTAGTTGCCGAATTGGTAACAGAAATAGGAGAGGAAGTGGATTTTTGTCGTGGATGAAACGTGTGAATAACCGGAAACAAGGAATTTTGGCGATCTGTCAGAGGAGCTCCTAGGACGAAAATAGAGTGATTATAATCCTTATGCGACTCGCGGAGTTATAATAACGTGCGTAATCTAACCGCAATGCGCCAAGAGCGTATTTTATGTCCTTTTTGGACGTTTCAGTTACATGAACCAGTGTTATTCGACAAAAGCTATGACAAACGACGAAGATTAATTGGAAACATAAGAAAAAGCGAAAATAGTTAACTGCGGCGCGTCGGTCCGAGACGCCCATGATTTCTATCAATAGTACGTAGATACCGTAATCCCGCTGCAGGATATTTCTTGTCCCTGTATTTACGAATACTTTTTTCCTTCAGTATTTTTAAAATGAATATTCAACAAACGATTTCCTTTTATTTAAAAAAATGCTGAATGAAACTCAGGAATTCGATCCGCCAAATAAAGTTCAATATCTCGTCAACTCTAATAATTTATAGTTTTCATTTATTTTTTTAGTTTTCATTTTGTGGAAGACACAAGGTAGTGATTAGAGCTGTGACGATATCAGATATTTTGGTTCATAACAATTACTGATGCACTGTTCGGATAGTGGAATGAAGGGAAGCCACGGTGTTCTGGGCAAAATGCCAAAAATAAACATTCGTGGTAAGACATCCGCTTGTCTACATGCTTTCTTCGCACTCTCTAACTGTCTTCACAAAGACTAACCTGAACGCCGTGCTGAACTGCTGCTCGTCGTTGCGGTGGACGGGGATATTAGGAGAAGGAGAGAGAGGGGAAAAGGCGGAAGAAGTGTGGGAAAGCGGATGGAATATATGATGAGAGAAGAGAAGAAAGGAGACACTTGGACGAAATGGACTCTGCTATTCGAGAGTTTGATGATGATTCCAAATACAGAGAGGAGTAATGGTGAGAGAGTGTGTAAAAGTGAGAGAGCCCCTTTCGATTTCACACGCTCCCTCCAAACGCCTGGGGTTGGCCGGCCTGTGGAATGATGTCTTTGGAGCGACGAAGGACTTCAATCGGGTATCCTAGCAGCCGAATAGGGCAATATTATGTGCAGACTTGTGCCGATTTAGGTGTCTCCATTTCAAAACGGTCCGCGTGTTGAGTCATTTAGAGTAAAAAAATCGATGTAAGATCATGAGAAAACACTTGGAGATTGCTGTCATTGGTGAAATTTAATTCGGCGCTATGCGAGTCAGAACGGTGGAGAAATGGGGAGAGAGAGAGGGCAGGTGTCCACACAAGGACCGCTTCTTTATTTTCTTCTACAATACTCATGGGACAATAAATCTACCACTCATAAGTCTGTGCTGGCCAGAAACGGCTTCAAAGTCTATTAGGCGCAGACATAGGTCAAATGGGGTTTTCGCAGCCATTTCGTGCAGAAATGCCTTAAATCGTGTGCCGAAGTGCATATTGCCCAATTTTCGATAAATTTGACAAAAAAAGGAGCCAAAAATGCATGAAACATTCAAAATTGTCGTGTGCCGACATGGTCTGGACGCCATGCAGAAGTACCTATCCTCGCAAGCGAGAACCTATTTGACCTATGGGCGCAGAGGAGCGATGCATATAGACTTTGACAGTCGTCGCTCGCCAGCTTAGACTTGTGGTTCCGTAGACTTGTCTCCCTGTGAATAGAGATCATGAGAACAGCAGAGGGAGGGAGATATGTCATAAACATCAAAAGTGATGAAGTTGTTTGATTTCACCGGTAGAACGAGAGAAGTTTGTTCGTGTGCAAATATACTGCAGAAGCCGTCAAACGTAATGGGTAGGTGGGGGAAGGAAAGGTGACTTTGAGGGGGAAATAGTAGATTAGAACATGTTCTGGAAACTTTTTGTGTTCGAGAAGAGTTTGGAGGGGGGAGAGAAGAGGATCAGAATGATGGAATTACGTCGGAGTGTTTATGGAAAGTGCGAAAACAGGGAAGAATGGAGAGAGAGGAGAGGAGAGGGGGAAGAAGTGACTCCCACTCAGAAAGTTTTGCCAAGTTGACTGGAGAGACAAGTGGAATATAGAGATCAGTAAGGCAACAATATATGGATCGAAGCAGCATCGAATTGATTCATAATGTCGTAGCGATGAAAACGCGAACGTGCGGGGGTACTAGAGCGGGACGATTCAAAGGTGATGGGAAGAGATGGAGAGAGGAAAGGTCCTGTCTCCCCCTCCCTCCATCCCTCCCTCCCTCTCGGCCGCTTGCATGTACAAACATTGATGGAGTGATAAGAGAATGTAGTTAGGAAAGAGGTGTTTTGAGCCGGGTTTGTTAATATTTTGAAGTCCGTGATCAATTGGATTGAAATCATCGTATGGGATATTCAGTAACAATATGTTGCCGATGATACTACTATCCACCGGGGTCCTTACATGTTTGTTTCTTTTGCTCGCGTGTTTGTAAACATTTATAATATACCATGGATTCACACTACCGTATGGGATAATCAGTAGCAATATGCTTTCGATGAGAGTGCAATCCACTGGGGTCCATGATAGTTCGGGGACGAGAGGGGAGAGGGCGATACAAAGAGTGTGAGGAAGGAATGATGACGTAGCTAAGATCACAGTCTGAATGCGGGCACATGTGGCGAAGAGAATGGAGGAGAGGAGAGTAGAATGGAAGGGGTGAGGGGAGAGAGAGAGAGAGAGAGAGAGAGAGAGAGAGAGAGAGCGAGTGAGAGATAGAGAGAGAGTGAGAGAGAGAGAGCGAGTGAGAGATAGAGAGAGAGAGTGAGTGAGAGAGAGAGAGAGAGAGAGAGAGATGGGACCATGGAAGATACAGAGAAAGGATTTATAGTGGGATATGGAGTTAATCAGCGTTAATTAACAGGCTAATGATGCGAATATTTATATGAAGTGATAGTAAGAGATGATGAATTATCTGCCCCATGCGGAAAGGATTGAGATACCCCCCCCCCCCCGTTGAATGGCTAGCGAACCAAGAGCATTGGGAGTAAGAGGATTGAATCGAGTGGTCGGCAGGAGTCAGCGTAGCGAGATAGAGAGATGATAGCATGGGGGAAACCTTTCCAGATGCAAGGTACCACTTTATCTCTACCCCCGATGCCATTTACTTGAATGTTGCCATTACATTAACCTCTGTACTCTCTAATTTTGCATCCCATCAGTCGGTCGTGCTCCAAGTGGGTGATGGGAGATCTGTGAGTGTGCACGTGAAAGTGTGGAGCAGTTAACGACGGGAGGGAGAGAATGAATGGGAGTGCGATTGGGAATACGGGGGGATGAAGATAATGTGATCCGAGAGAGAACAGGAACAAGAATAAGCAAATAAACACGATGATTGCATTGAAAAATCTCGAATTTGAATGTTAATATTGATTTCTTAATATTACAGGCAGTGGAAACAGTCTTTGCGCTCTGCACTTCGTACGCTTCTCCATACACTTCGTCATTCGCACTCGTCCGACCTCCTGGTAGCTTTTTAAAATCTATTTTATTTTATTTTTTACTGATTGACTCGTGATCATTCAGTTCGAAATGCTTAGGTGTACGATTAAACCAGAAAATGAGGGGTTATTCGATTCTATAAGAGTGGATTGTATATGGAAAATGTACAGGTCATCACGCGAAGCGAGATACTACCAATGGATTCTGCTTCTTCAACAATGTCGCCATTGCAGCCAAGGTAGCGATTATGTTATTGAGCAGATAACTTGCAGTTATTCTTGAACTATACTCGAAACTTGAATGCACATGGTTCACGGACACGGCGCACGTTCTTGCAGTTCCTCCTCCTCTCCCACCTTCCTCCCACTGGCAGAGTTCTCATTGTGGATTGGGACGTCCATTTGGGAGACGGAACAATCGTATGTTGGTTTAGGTGTCATTCGAGTACTCTTTTGTGATCCGCATTGTTAAATGTACTTTTAACGAATTCGTGCATCACGTATTCACCACGATAAAGTCGAGATTAGACCAATCGTGTAAGTTATGTTGATTTCTCCCTTATCAATTGCAACCAACTGTAATATAATTAATGTATACCCGCTGAAACCTATAATCAAGTAGTCGTTTCCTTCGTTTCTCGATTGATAATTCCTTCTCATTTTCAGGATTGTCTCTCTTCTCTTCCTTCTTCTCAATGCCTTTTTCTGTCCATCCATCGATCGGACGAAGGAACTTTCTTCCCTCCTTGCAATGAAAAGAACGGAGGAGGAGGGAGAAATCATGAGACGAACGACGATGGGCATGTGAGGTTTACTTTATTTATTGGTTTTTGTGCGCCATAACTGAGCACTAACTAACAAGTTGATGAATACGTGTTTCGCATGAAAAAAAGATAGGACGGGGAATTGATGCTACAGTTGGTTGTTGTAGATGCGATTCGAAATAGGCATGAATAAATTTCGGACTCCTAAGTGGAAGTATAGCGCTTTGAGAACTGTCACGCACGAAATGTCCTGAATTACTTACTTCTTGGTCTACAAGATTCCATTGATTTCAGGTGCTGCTGCCGTTCAGTGGGGCTCTGATGGGAGACGATGAATATCTCGCTGCGATCGATAGGGTACGGTATTTAAGTTGCATTGATTAACTACAGAGAATAAACCGAATCGGAACAGTTCAAGATTTGGATTTCGTCGGTGATGCGCGGAATCATTTAGGGGTGGGATTAGGAGACGATTAGAATAGCCTCGTAAATAATAGTGTTCCTCTATCTTCAGATCGTCCTTCCCGTCGCTTATTCCTTCGCTCCCGATGCAATTCTCGTATCGGCCGGATTCGATTGTCTCAAGGTTCGATTAATACCATTTTATTAGTTAGCTTTCGCAAATGAAACATTATCGTCTGGGGCTTCGCAACGCTATATTTGTGACCGGTGAAACATATATTACCTAGGTTGTTGTAATTAAAAAAAAAATTTTTTTAGACAAACGGTTCGTTTGCAAAACATAGGTCATCGTTGAAAAATTTCCATGGAACATCTGGGAACAATTTTAAAATAAAACCATTTTGTGATCTCTTTTCCTCTTCATGTAGCTACCGTAATGGTTGTCTAATCTCAACAGGACGATCCCCTGGGTGGCTACTCAGTCTCTCCCTTTTCTCTCTCTTCGATGGTTTCCCATCTAATGGCTGTAGCCCCTGTTGTTGCTGTGATGGAAGGAGGTGAGGTTGAGGATAGTTTTCATGGAGGTTGAACAACCCGCCTTTTTGGAGTTACAACAGATCTAGATTAAAAACTCAGTATACATAATATCATTATCTGATTAGTAAGTAGATTGGATTTTAGAAAAAGTTAACTTGATGAAATGTGAACAACCTGCATGTTCAAGGTTTCAGCGGCTCTTGATTAGAAGATTATTACTATTTGAAATAGTATAAGCTCTCTGAAATTGGTTCTTTTAGTTAACAATTAACTAGTACAGACTGAACACTTTCAGTTATTTCCATAATCGTCTCCAGGTTACAATCTCGATTCGTTGGCTTCAGGAGTGGAAGAAGTAGTGAAGAGAATGGGAGGAGAAGAAGGAGGAGGAGGGAGGGAGAAGATAAGAAGGTGGGGGTAGAAACTGTTTTATAGAGTAATAGAGGTTCTCTACTTATTGCGCAGATCACCAATCCCATACTTATGTGATCCTTCTGGAACAGGAAAGTGTCTAGAGACATAACGAAATCCCGACAGTAATCTGCAATCATGGATAAATTCCAGAATCTGTCCCGATGCAATTCACTCACTGCAAAAGACAGCTGATAGATGCAAGGAGAAGTTTGATCTAATTCAAGAATGAGAAAGATTAAAGATCACATTATATTAGATTGCTACAGATTACGATAGTTTGGGTGTAGTGTTTGTATGAATTGATTTCGGTAGTACATGTACATTTCATTTCCACCACATTTCATGTTGTTCTAACGAGGTCGATAAATCATTCAATTTCATTCATTCTAATTTCAATTTCATCTTCAAAGTGTTCCAGTCACTTTCGTTATCTGTGCTTGTGAGGAGTGGCCGGTCGACGGTGGGCTTTTTCAACTCTTTGCTCTTTTATCCACTCGTATCCCTTACCGTACCCCTTTACCGTATCTCTAAAGTCTAGTTGTCCACCTGATACAGTACCTCCTACCG
Organism: Pristionchus fissidentatus; assembly: GCA_036245785.1. Taxonomy (NCBI): domain Eukaryota; kingdom Metazoa; phylum Nematoda; class Chromadorea; order Rhabditida; family Neodiplogasteridae; genus Pristionchus; species Pristionchus fissidentatus. The sequence goes on from BTSY01000004.1 coordinate 33,523,431, forward strand.
TAACCCTCTACCGTATCTCTCTAGATGCCATCTCCCTCTCCATCTCGTTCTATCTCCCCTTCTTCCGTTGTTCCTCCTGGAGCATTCGCCGTTGTTCCCAAGAAGGACTGTCCCCATGTCATACATTGTGTGAGTTACTTTATTCTTAGTTCGGAGCCTACTGAATATTGCGTCACGTTGTTTGTCTAGATATGTGCGGTGGTGCTGAAACGCGAGAAATGCGGGTTTGGGCACGTTGCGCGTGAAATTTTATTCAATACTCTCATTGTTTTCATTGCGCATGTTCTCAAACTTCCTACTGTAGACACACTATTTAATGGTACTGTACCGATACTGTATTAGTAATCGATCGATATTCTCTCTGAGGTGCCTTCGTCCCTTCCCTCCTCGGGAGTTCCTACTGAGGGAGCGTGTGAGGGATGCAGAGATCGGAGTGAGAACTGGGTCTGTCTCACCTGCTTCAATGTGAGTATTACGGCATTGGAAAGAGTTGCCTATCGAGAACTGATCTTTCTATTAGTAGAAGCATTTCTGGCAGAAATTAAAGGATATCGATGTGATTAGACGAAATTATGACATTTGTGTCTGGTAGCAGACAAATTATGAAGGTTTATTTTTTTGCCCTACGAGAACCACTAACTACCAAATTCCCGCCCTTTCCATACTTTTTGATGTCCCATCAAAACCCGAATCCTCATATTTCAGCTAAACTGCGCACGTGCCGTCAATGGATGCAGTATCACTCATTCGGAACAAGTGAGGGCTTGGATACTGTAGGAGGAATTAGAGTTGGAGAGAATAGTGGAGCAGATTCATGATTGGATAAATATTGAAAAGACCGAACCGAATTCTTCTTGTGTTCCTCTGTTGATATTCCATCCATCTCTTTATTTCCTTCCAGGCCGCTCATCCCATTGTTCTCTCACTCTCTGATCTCTCCGTGTGGTGCTACGGATGCGACGAGTACATCGCCCACGAGGTACGGTTCTTGACAAGTTGGCAATCAATAACTGATCTTTCTATTTCGAATTCTCATAATTCCAGGTGCTCTTCCCTTTCAAACTCGCTGCGTACAGAAATAAGTTTGGAGAAGATCCTCCCAACAACGTCATCTAATCGATAATTGATAGCGAGCGGAAGTCGGACTGATATGCACATTCATGTACATTAAATTATTCATGGCGATAAAGTGAAGTGTAACAAGTCATGGAATACGAGTTCAGCAAAACAGATGAAAAGCATAATTTTCGCACATTTGAATCAATTCGAAATCTCTGATCCGACCAGGTTTTTTTTGGCTAGTTGTCTTCCTCTTCTTTCTTCTCTTTATCTCTACTAATCCGCACCATTGTATTTTCACAGTGATTATATCGCATCTAGCCCCTGTCTCTCTCGCTTTTCTTCATTTCTCGTCTCCAAGCAATCAATTTGATGAATGCAATCAAGTCCCTCAATATCTGATTGCAATTAGTATCGTATACCAACATCCTCTTTCAAGGAAAGTACCCTTCTCTTCACTCCTTCTCTTTCTCTCAACTCTCCCATTCACACAACCCATTAACATCTATCCTCTAGTCTTCTGTCTCCTTCCACACAAAATTCCCCGCCTTCCTCCTTCTTTCTTTGCTCCCCCTCTTCAATCCAAACTTGCAAGACAAATGTTATTGACACATATTTTTAGCCAATATATTGAGATCGATTTCGAGGTTTCAACTTGTCAATTTCATGCATGAGTACATTTATTCCTCCTTGATCCCTCTAACGATCTTCTGAGGAGATTACAGATTCTCAAACAAATAAAACAGTAATGTTTTGAACAGGGAGAGAATTATGCGAATCAGTAAGGCGTATAACAAATTTTGGTACAGGTCTCACATTTTTGTTGTTACATTTATTGTCATTTCATCCCACCTCGCGTCTAAATATTCCAATTTCGGTATTTCTCTTTCAGGCATCTACGCTGTCTCATTGATTCGTCCAACGATATCTCAGCAACCTTTGATGAGTTGATAATCACTCAATACAACTTTGCATCGGCCGACGATTGTGCAGAGCAAATAGATAGACGTGAATTACAGACAAGCACAAGAAGTTGATGGTGAAGAATTGTCCACATCGAATTGTGAAGAGATGAGAGCTCGGTTGTCAATCAACAATCTGTTTTGCAATGGACACCTCATCTCTGGAGTATTCGCTGCCCATCGACGGACGGTAATGAAGGAGCTCAAGCTTTTCAACAATTACCTCCTCAAGACTTCGACATCGAAGGAAGAACATCTCTCTTAAAGTGGAAGGAAGTAGAGATCGCTATCAAGCTTGCAAAGAGGCTCATCAGGTCTGGAATCGAGTCAACGGAGGTTGCCATCATCTGCATGTACTCTGAACAGAAGAGACAACCCTCTATGGAAGGACATCGTCTCCTTCACCATCCAGAAGAACGTCTACAGCATTGAGAGGGACGCTCGTACACAACTCGAACTATGAGGTAAGACCAACTAGAATGATTCTTCCCCGAAAATCTTATTAGACCATTGCTGTCTGCGCTCTCCTTGTTGCCCATGATCTTTCTCTCCATCTCGTCATACTTCCCCTCTCTCATATCTCCATTGTCTCTAGCTCTTGAAATACCACTTTCCTCCATAACCTACTGATTAATATACTGATAATGTTGATCGTACTTTTGAGTCCGCCTCTCCCTAGTGAACTTAACTTCGCCATTGCAGGACTGCAACTCCAAACCAAGCCTCCTCAAGGTCACTACTTAAGTAGCCGGAAGCCTCACTAATTAAGATTCTCCTGATCCCCCCTCCCGCCATTGTTATCATGCCTAATTGAACCTCTTCCTGTTTCTTCCTCATTACCGTGACCGCTAGCTTCGCCCTTCTCTCTCATTCTCGTGTAGATAAAATCTATTGTAATCTCACTCATTCTCTCGTGTTGGGAATCGCATCTAAGAGAATCCCACAAGAATTCTCTTATACTGCTGTGTACTGCAGTAAAAGAGTTCCATCAATTTCCCTATTTTTCAAAAAGAAATAATGAACAATAATTGTCTTTTCACCTTTAGCATAAAATTGAGGTTGTAACAGGGAGGATTTTGCACTGCTCGTAATTATCGATTGTATTTTTTTCCAATTTCTCAAAGTACGAGATGAACTGTGTACTGCTAGTACACAACGCGCTGTGGGAGAGCGTGTACTGCAGTGCACAGTTCATTTCAGTACATCGCTCTCGCTTTTCCGAGTGTGTCGATACATTTGGTTTCTTCAAAATCAAGTACTGCAGTGCACACGAGACTCAAATGAACTGCAGTACTGTACTGCTATTAGCCACCCAAGAACATTCTCCTCTTTTTCACACCGATTGGATAACCCTTCTCTCCGGAAGGGTCGCCAAAAATTGGCCACTGGGTCTCGAATGAGGCCCTGTGAGAAGCGAGTATGATGCAATCATGAATTAATCGTCAGAATGTCCTGAGAGAATGCACTTTACTCGAGACGGGGTTGAGAGTGTTCCCATTTCCTCCCTTCCCTCTCCCCAGTGCTGTCAAACCCGTCTCGAGTAGATCACTCGTTCCCCTCACTTCCGCTCCCTCTCCTCTCTCGTCAGTTTAGGCTCCTCGCCTCCCTCTTTAAAACGGTTGGCCCTCGGTTATACCTTGGAAAGTGGCAACGTGTGGGTATGCCACTTTCCTCCCCGGGTGGTTGTTGATATATATCCCGACCCCGGTCGTTTTGGAGGAGCTCTGCCCTTTGGGTGGTGGGGCGAGATTGCTGTATCCTCGGGGGGTGAAGCTAATCAGAACTTATGAATACCGTGTTCTGTTCATCCGATTGATTCACGACTTAGAATTTCGCATTACGGTACGACGATGCGCAAGATGACTCTAAAGAGCAAAAAAGGTGAATTGGCGTCGCATGTCTATCGAAAATCTGGGCTTTACAGATTCACAGAGATGTCCATTCGAAACAGGAAGGTGATTTTCAGTTCCAGGTGGAAGACGAAGTAAGGAGGACAAGGAGACTACTCGGAGACTAGACCGAAAAGAAGAAGATTCTTCCGATTCTTCTGGTAATCGATAATCATCATGTAAATATCAATGTGCTCACTTTCTTCGACAATAAACGACATTGAACCTCATAGTTTCATGTGGTTTCTGTCACACAAAACGTTACACAACGTAATCACAATTTCAATATGTTGATTTCATTATTCGCAGAATTTCAATAAATAGATGAGAAATTTGAATGATATCGTATTAATCGAAATATGTAACAAAAGGGGATTTGCATCGAACATTGGACAATTAGGGCGCCTCTCTCTCCATTTCCTCAATTTTCTCTCGTCTCGGCCGGTTGGCTGACTCCCATGGTGAGAATGTTTCTCCGTTTCACGAGATTTTTAAAACTTGAGATTCGTTTCGAGTCACAGTTTTCTCCCCCTAATCACCCGTCTTTCAGTGGATCGGAGTCCTGCTTCTAGCCGGTATTTCTCTCTGTTCATTCGACGAATCATGCAATGTTCGACCATACCTGTCCTAATTGTACCTATCCTAATTGTGAGCATGTATGACCAAAAGCAATCGATACCATAGTTCCACTTTTCCCTTTTACAGGTCATATTTATCGTCATACCCGAACAGCGCTGGACATGTAGCGCCTCGTACATCCTCAAGTCAGTTCTCGATTGCTTCCATACTTCGATCTACCGTATCCTTCCCAGATATCAACCTCCCTCATCGCCTATCGTTACCTCTAAATCTTCCTCCATCACTTGTGCGTCGAAAGTCATTCCCAATGGATCAAGGGTTTTCTGCGAAAAGAAAGGTGACTTTAATTCTGATGGAAAATTGAGACACTCCCACAGCCCACCACGAATTCCATTTTGGCAACGTGCCAAATGTACAGTAATCTCTTCCTCTTCAGACAAGGAGAGTGAGGGAGACAACACTTCTCTCATCATTGCCATTGTATGTGGAGTCATCGCTCTTGTTTTGCTCGTTATCGTCGTCATTGTTTATCTAGTGAGTAGATTTGATCATTGATCTTTGATCTTTGGAATTTGATCTTTGGATATTGAACTTTGATATTTGCTAAATAGAAGTGACATCGACCGCTCGATCGTTGGATCCCTTTCAGAAATGCTACCGTACTCGTGACGACAATATCGAGGAGGGACCGAGAGTGGTCACTCGACCGTTGAGTACTGAACAGACCAGTGGAATGAATAAGGTGAGGGAGAAATGAGAGGGGGATGATGACGTCATTAATTTTAGAAGGGATCGATAGAGAGGACCAGTAAACCGTCTGAAGAGGACAATAGTGTGAGTGGACGGAGTACCAAGGAAGGAGGGAGTAAGGTGAGGAGTACTGTAGGCATACTGTAGCCAGAGGGGAGTATTGTAGGAATACTGTGCCCGAAAGGAGTACAGTAGTCATACTGTATCCGAATGTGAGAGGAGTACTGTAGTCATACTGTATCCGAATGTGAGAGGGGTACAGTAGTCATACTGTATCCGAATGTGAGAGGAGTACTGTAGTCATACTGTATCCGAAGTGAGGGGAGTGCTGTAGTCATAATGTGTCCGAATGTGATGAGAGTACTGTAGTCACACTGTATTCGAAATGGGGATGATTACTGTAGTCACACTATCCGAAATGGGGATGTTTACTGTAGTCATACTGTATCTGAGTGGTTGAGGAGTAATGTAGTCAAGGCATACTGTATCTGAGAAGGAGTGATTTCTCAAGTGAATAAGTTAGAACTGTACTGTAACCATACCTTTCCAATTATCGATTTGTTTCAGGAGAAGGGTGGCAGCCAGGAGAAGAGGGGAGGATCAAAGGAGAAAGGAGGGAGTAAAGAAAGAAGAGGAAGTCAAGAGAAGAGAGGGAGTAAAGAGGAAAGAGGAGGGAGTAGAGAGAAGAGAGGAAGTGTGGAAGGAAGAGGAAGTCAAGAGAGGAGAGGAGGGAGTCAAGAAAGGAGAGGAGGGAGTAAGGTGAGAGATGATGAATGATCATCTCACAAACCATACCTGACATTGGCAACCCCCCAAATCTGATAAACGCAAATATGAACTATCTGAACCTTTTGTATACTTGAACTATTGATCGGTTTCTCCTGATGAACTAAGACACACGACTTGTTCAGGAGTCAAGTAAGGAAACGAGGAAGTAAGGAAACGGAGGGAAAACGACCGATGGTGCGGGTTCCCAAGAAAAAGGCGTCGGCAGATACAGAAAGGATGAAAGAAGTGGCTAAATTGAACCAGAGGAAGGGAAAACTGCCCCATCCTAATGTAGGTTTTAGTGAAATTAAGAATTGAAATTTAATGAAACTCCACTTTCAGTTGGCCAAATGCGATTCGTGGGACGACAACCTGTTTGAGGAAGTTCTTAAGGTGATTGAGATACATTTTCAGGCAATTTGGATCAATCCCCGATCCGACCAAGAAGATCTTAAAATCGCAAACTTCTACAAAAAAGAAAAGTGCAAACTTCTAATAGGCGGATCTGGGTTTCGAAAGCGATGCATAAATACAGCGGAAAATCGTATCTAATAAATCGAATCTTTTCTTGTAGCAATGGATGAACTTCTCGATCCTGGAACGAATCGGATTCTGCGAGCAAATGTTCAGAAAGGTACCGGATTTCAATCGATATCCACTAATTAGATGACTAATTAACTTCTAATTGAACTAATTGCAGATGAAGGGATCGATTGCTGTCCAGTTCATGCGACTCTTCCAGAACGCGCTCTTTGTGGAGAACGATCGACGCGTTTGGAGTCAGTTTGTCCATTAATTTAATTAATTAGTTTTAAATAAATAATTACAGCCAAACTGCACGAGTGCTTCCGGCTACTGTACGCGCAGTGCGAGGCGAGTTTCACTTTCTAGTTGCCGATTCGCAACCGGCAATACCGTACTCATTTCTTACATGCGAAAATTCAGGCTGAGTACTACATGAACATCTGCGAGCGAATGTACCAGACGGTTGCGGCCCAAGCGAGAGAAAAATTGGATCGATTTGGATGGCAAGAGAAAGAGAAAGATGGTGAGGGCGAAGTCAGAGGCCAGAAGACATCAACATTGTGAGAGGAGAAGAGTACTTGAGTGACTGATGAAACCTCGAATTGTTAGGTGTGGACGACGCCTATCTCCGATACATCGTAGCCGATCTTCTTCTATTCGACGCCCAAACTGAGAACATCGCTGTGAGTGAATTAGTCGACACAATCCGTGGTGTGGTGGTATTACAGTATATCTCACAATACTACCGCACATCGCACCATTTGGCTCTTCTCTATATCTTCAATGTGAACTCTCTTCAGAAACTGTTCAAGACATATTCCGAGAAGAGATTCGACTTCATCACTCCACTTCGAATCGCCGTGTGGACAAGAGTTGTGAGAGAAGATGATCTGTCCAATGAGGTACTGTAGTCGGTGAGGGAAATTCTTGAATGCCTCCCACAAATAAGTAATTCAACACTGTCAATCAGTCTCTAAATTTCTCACTCTTTTTCCCTTCAGAAAATGGTCGTGCAGCGCGAGTTGTTCGCCGAGGCGAAGCGGCTAAGAATCAAGGTAGGTAACAAAAATCGATAATTTTCATCAATCGATAATCGTCCAGCTGCCATCGGACGAGTACGGTACGAAGCTGCAGCATCTAATTTATGCGACCTCGACAGCCAAGGATGCTGCATTCTCGAAACAATTGTGGAAGAGGATGGTGACTGATGTGAGAAAGATGGATGACTATTTATGGGCCTTTCGATTAGAATTGATTTTATCCGTTCAACTATAGTTATTTATCCAACTTTAGTCCTCGGGATATTGTTAGAACAAAAAATATTGTTAGAAAATAAAAAAAAAAAAAAAAAAGAAAAAAAAAATTCAGAATTGGGAAATAAAATGAGAAAATAAATAATATTCACAGCCTGATATTACTCCTGCTGATCTCGTCTTTGCCTTCAAGGGAGCCATGATCTACCCGAGTGTGAGGAAACGAGCGCTCGATCCGTTTTTGGTACGGTAACTTTCAATCGATAATAATTATGAGGGGTACTGTATTACCATATCATCAATCGATAATCTACAGGACGAGGGTTTCTTCCGTGAGAAAATTCCGTCTGACTGTCCCGAGTACAAAGAAATCCTTCGTCTCTTCACTTGCAGTTGTGTGAGAGAGGCCGAACTGCACAAGATCAAGGTAGGATTACGGTAGCTGACGTGAAAATATCGGATTACGGTGGCTGACTTTGAAATATCGATTTCAAGGACCACGTGATGGCCGATGTCACCTTCACTGAACAGGACAAGAAGGCATTCGAGTTCGAGATGGTCCGTATTCCTTAATTTTCCCATTCTTTTTAATATTGTCATATTATTAATTAATATTTCTAATTATTGTTTATTCTTTCTCAGCTGGAGGCTCGAATGCAATCTTTCCTCAAGGAAGTTCCGATTCTCCATGCAACGATGAACAATTATCTCATCGAGGATCGAGATTATCTGGTACACAAAAAGTAAAGAAAATGATGGAAATGGAGAACCATCGAGAATCGAGAACTGATTAACATCAATGTCTGTATAAAAATGTTGTCGCGAAATGTTGATGTGAATTGCATTAGATTGTTCAAATGTGGATATATTTCGAAGTCGAGATTTTTTTCCATAGAGGGTGAGATCGAGAGATAATCGAAGTTTTTTGGTCTTACTCTGTTTCGGTTGACCAACAGCAAAAAGAGATGATTGTTCTATTAGTGTGCTAAAACTCATAGCCAGTGCACAAGAGGTGAGTATCATGGCCGTCACCACATGTCTCTGGTAGTATAGTGGTTAGTATCCGCGCCTGTCACGTGCGAGACCCGGGTTCAATTCCCGGCCAGAGAGAATCTTTTGCTCGCTTTCTCTCTTCTCTCTATTTGACGAGAGATTGTGTCAACCCCGTCTGGAGTAAAATGCGCCTTCCCTATTCATTCTCTCGACTCGTTCATCCCATTGAAATCATACTTCACAGGATCATTTCTGTAGTATGTATTTCACATGATCCCTCACTCTGCTTTGAACAGGCAACTGCGGTGATTGGGAAATGAGCGAGGCGCGAGCGGGAAATTGCCTTCGGGCTTGAGGACCGCGGACGCTGGAAGTTCTACTTTTGGTGCCCTGCGCCCCGCTTTTCTGAGCGGTTGTTTAGGAAAACGCAAAAGTCATGGACCTTTCATTGATTCATTTCTTTTTTCGACGACATGGAGTTGATGTTTAGAATGTCCACATTACCCGTCTCTGACCCAACACGTTCATGTACAGTAATTTATTAATGCACATAAAGTTAATTGCACAGCACAGGAATGTTATCTACAGGTCATGGAATGTGATACCCTTGCAAGTAAATACTCTATCACAGATTTGGGACTAGAATCACGAAATACCTGACAGTCGTTGAAAAGAAGCCATAAATAAGAAAGTTAAGAAATCGATCTCATTTCTTATCATTGATATCTACAATGAGTCGACAGAATTCAGAAGAAACGAAATCAGCGATCACGATGTTGATTCCATCAGATGAAGAACGAGAAGAGAGCCAGCCTATCGTTGCCTGAGATTACGTCATCGCTAGGTCATATAGAAGACACTTGGTTATCACTAGGCAAAATGGGAAACCTCATCAATAGGTAATAAAGGAGTAAGGGGGATACCGTAGTCATCGATCGGGCGACGTATTTCTCTAGTGAGGAAAGTGGATGGAGAGCGATATCCCTTCCTTTTACGGTAGCCACTCCCTGAAGGTTGCGTCATCAATAGGTAACTTTACTAACCAGAAACAAGCAAAATAAATAAAGAATAATCACTTGATAGACCATGAGCGAGCTGGGATTGGATTGCATTCGCCATTCCTCTGACAGTCGAGTTAGAAATTGAAGGATGTAAGGGATCTGGAAAAGATTGCATCATTGCTAGGTGATGAGCTAAATAAGGCGTTAATTTAATCATCACTAGTTAAGATCTTCATCTCACCTTGTCACTATCGGGCCATGGAGATTGAATGTGTCTCGTGCTCCATAGAATCTCAGTAAAGGGCGTCGATTCACCGAGAAATGGAGCCATCAGCATGACATTCTGACCCGATTCCTGTAATTGAATTTCTCTTTTCTCTGAAAATTCAAATTCGTAGTGCACTGGATATACCCAGTCAGTCATAATAAGAGGATGAACAAATTTACTTACCGGGGAGGTACCATTTATCTCATGTTTTACTCCTTCCTGTATTTGTTTCATTCTGGATTCCTCAGATTATCAGACATACATTTTTTTCACGTATGAAGAAGTATTGAAACCCATATTCACCTGCAGTAGCTCCAGTGTGTAATCAGAGAAGGGTCGATCGTTGGAGGGAGGAGGGACGATTTGAGAGGGAGAGAGGAGACAGAGGAGAGTCTGCCTGCATTGAACTAACTTCCTCATTTTAATTGACAATTAATAAATATAATTATCAGTCTTACATCATATCGGTGAAGGCGGCATCCTCTTTGAATCCGTAGAGGTGATTCATATCGATAAAGACGACCTGAGCGCGATGTTATTCACACTATTCCAAAGACAGGTAAAATCTAAAACTGGTAATGAAATGATAATTGAGAGGATAAAATGAGTGAATGAATGAGAGATTCCATCTTGAACTCACCTCTTTCGGATGTTTCTGAAGGAATTCCTTGACAGTTTCGACGATTTCGATCAGAGGAGAGCCGTAGAGAGCGTGAACACAACGGAAGGAAGAATCTGAGATGAGAAGGAGAAATGATTGTGACGTCATCATCAAAGATGATAAAAAGGAGTGGAAGGAAATATTTCAGAATTTTTTCTTTATAACTGAACTGTTTTTGTACACAAATCATGGGACATTATCGTATTAACAGCGACGGTAAGATATTTGAGGAATATGTATAGCACACATTGTGCGGGCCGAACCGGGATCGTCGTTCTGTGGTGGATTGGATACTCGAAGATCGAGATATCGAATACCCAATGAGAGTTGAGACGAGATGTCCAGGTTCTAAAATAAATAAACAATAAATATATTTTTTCCAAAATTGAAGGACTAATTTGAATTCTAATAATTGATGACAGCTAACTATGCACGCCGCGGGTAATATTTCAATTAATCTCACCTGAGTAATTGCCCATCTCTTTATGAATCTTCTCACTCCGGGTATCGATCCCGCCCTTCTCAGTGAATTCGATGAGTCATTTGACACTGGCAGAGAAGTTGTGAGAGACGAAGAGAATGCGAAGGAATCGTGAGATCCTCAAGTGATTGCGGCATCACTAGGCAACTGTGATAAACGGTATTCCTATCAATGGCGTGTACAATTCACAACTCCCTATTTATAGATTCCGATACCTCTCATCAAGTCCTTCATTCTCCTAGTGAACTTAATTGTAGCATAAAAAATCACCTGGAATGGCGATCTTCGTAATCGGTTTCTGTCTGACGGCCAATGGAAGATTAGTCATCCACTCTGATAGATCAATTTCATTCTCGTCATCTCCCGATGACATCACCTATCCTGAATGTTGATCGATTTGAACCAGTTATCGATTGATTCACAAATATACATATCGAGATAAACGAAGTGCTCATTAAGTCTCGAAAAATCGATTTGTACGCTTTATCAAACAGGAATGGTGATAGGGCTGATTACGGTAGTGGTGTGAGTTGTGAGATAAACCCGATATCAGGGGCGGCGGTGCATGGTGCGAGTGACGAATTGGGTGCTAATATAAAGTGTACACGCTACTCAGGCTCTTGTTCGTTGAGTGTTGATGAGATATTCCGAATTGAGACGACCACGGTTTACGGACTGAAAATAATCCGATTTGAATTTTTAAAGCATCGAACATCGCGAGTTTCAAGCAAGCTAACATGTTAAGCCATAGAAATTCTAATCAGTGCCATTGCGATTCTTTCTTCTCAAAGAATGGATAAATATTTCATGGAATTTTACATGGTTCGGTTTCTTCGTAGTCCCTCCTCCCTTCTCTCGATTACTCTGACTGGATTCAGAGTATTCCAACACAAATCCCCTCTCTTCTACGGTATCGTCCGTTCGAAGGATGAGAGTGAGAGAACGACCAGTGGAAGTGAGATCAGAGGGAATCTGAAGAGGGTACTGTACTTCCCGATTACGGTAAGTACGGAAATTTCGACCACAGTCACTTACCGCCTCTCCACAGTAAGTTCCGACGAGAGCATCTTCGTCCTCTTCCTCCCCATCGTATACACGAAGACTGTCGTATCTATATTGGTAGAGATAATAAATCAGTTCGTGATCGAATCGAAGGTGAAGTAAACATCTAGTCAACCGGTATTGATACCCTTGAAATCAGACACTTTCCATCGATTGTTTAAAACTTCAAGCTTCAAAAACTTTTAATGGGGTTTACCTAGAAGAAATTTTCAAATTGTACCACCACCAACTAAACAGGCGGAGACAGGTTTCAGGTAATGGCTATAAATGCATGTGAAATTACTAGCCGATGATGGAAAAGAATACTCACTGGCAGTTTGCATCGGCCTCCAAATGGAAAGATTCGAAGTGAATTCGGACTCCGAGAGAGGGAGAAGTGGAAATGAGACGCCATCTGGAGAAGAGAGAGATCAAATATGGTGTGAAAGTGTGACACAACAATTATTATGTAGTCAACAATAGATAAGCGAATGTCAGCTTAAGGTAATTGTGATCAGCGTTTCGGATCATCTAAACTCCGACATCAAAGATCAAGAATATCCATTTGACATCGAATATCGAAGATCATTACTCACTTGCACTCTCTTCCTTGTGTGTATCTCACATCGGAGTAGGAAGCATGTGAATAAATGAAAGCGGGCGTTCGATCAGCCACCAATTGACCCCCGCATACTGTAATAAAGATGACAATACGGACAAATACACTAGATTCCATTGAGGCAACTTTTTGCAAAATACGTTTAGCTAGTGGGCATCTGAGAAAGTCTGGAAAAACTCATAAATATATACTCACCCGATTCATACTCTGCATGGAATCCCCTCCTGGAGACTGAAGTATCAGAGAAGAAATGGAGAATTAATTGATTGGAAGAGGAGAGGACTGAAGGTGGAGTGAGAGAACCACAGAACGTACCTACAATTTATGGAATGAAGATTCATTTTTCTAAGAATTTCCCAACAAATTGACTGAAAACAGTATCTTGAAAGTGATGAGAGTCACATTTCCAACATCTTTCCAAAAATACAAGAAAAAAATTAAAGATCACTCTAACCTAACGATGCTCTGGCTGCCTCAGGCCCATCCTGCAGTGAGATGGCGTCGTATTTACATTGAAGATGCTCCTCGAGGTTGAACGAGTGGAATTTCTGCAATTGATTTTTGGAACAAGTCACTTTGACGTTTCAGGAACGGTTCATACCAATTGCAAAACGGAGTCACTAATCATTCCATGGGTTTTTAACTTTATTAATAAATTAAAAGAACATCAACTTACCATCTGCAATCGATGGCCGGGTGTAGTGACAAAGTGCCAAGTACAATTTGCGCCTCTCGGATATTCCTCAGGGTAATTGGGAGAGGTGAATTCGCCCTGAATAAACAGTAGACACAATGATCGATGGGAGAGATCGTCTGCTGTTTACAGAAAATTGCGCGATGCACCAGATGATTTGGTGTCGCACAGATGTCTCATAGGATCAATAATACCAACGAGTACAATGTCACAAGATTATGTGTTGAAATATTATCTTTTAATAATAGTGTATTCTTCCGTATTCAAACTAAACTGACATGTGGTGTGTTTATCTGGTAGAAGCATCCTCCCTCCTTGCAATTCATTCCATCGGAAGAAAGGACGAAACCAGAGTGACACGAACACTCACGACCGCCTGAATAGAGAGATCAGAGATCAGATACAGATATCAAATAATATGATAGTAGAATTCCAAGGATAATTGTAAACTACAACAACAGGGCGTTTCATTGCAGTAATGAAACGCGGATTTGCCTGCTCTCTTGAATATTTTCAGCAATAAAGATAGATGCCTTCAGGCATAAAAAGACTCGTTATCAATAAAGATACTGCATTAAAGGGTGATATGGATACGGTATTTCTCACCCAATCGATTGGTGCATTCGTGTTCGCATCCTCCGTTCTCCTCTGCACATTCATCAACATCGGAGACAAAAGTGAGAGAGAAACCGGAACTGAAATGAGTGAAGTGATTGGGTAATGAAAAGTGATTTGTTATTGCTTTAGAACTAACATTTTTATTTTTTTTGGCCAAAAAAACAGCTCAAAATCGTCTAAAACGAGTTCTAAAACGACCAATTCTCGGCCATTTCTAAAGTGGTACACCCTCGCATTATTTATCAGCTGATTTTGGCCGGGAGTCTACCTCGTGATTACAGTGATAATAGATAGGATGAACAAGAGCGATTGCCTAGTGATGACTGACCGTTCGACAGACGAATCAGAGGAGAATTCGATTCTCAGTCGATGGTCTTTCGATGTGAGGAGGATAGGCGAATCTGAGATTTCGTGATAACTAGGAAATCTCAAATTGTTGAAATAGAGATCGTAATTTGGCAATACCCGCCGGTTCGCTGCTACATTTTTTTCCAATTAAAAGACATAAGTGAACATTTTGCGCGATATGCACGTTACAGTTAAGCTTTTTAATGAAATAACTCATTAATTACGTCATCGCTTTGTAATCTCACCGTGCTCTCCACACATTTTCTCCTTGTCTCCAATCCTCAGATAATCATAGGAACATTCGCTCTTCATTCCCTCAATGTTGAGATGAGTAACGTTCACGAAGATTTGAGAGCCGAGAGACGATTCGATCTGAGATTGATCTTTGATCTCTGGACTTGATCGTTGATCTATCACCTCCCACACACACTTCTTCGAACCGGGATAATTGTCGGGGAAGTTGGGAGAGGTGATTTCGCCGGCTGAAGTCATCAGAAAACCCCCGCAAGTTCCTATAATTACGTAAGAATGATGCAATCTATTGTTGACGTCACTGACCCTCACAACTCCTTCCGTCTGGTCTAAGGGAGTATCCAATATCGCAATCACACTCGAATGAGCCTAGGGTGTTGGTGCACTTGTGGTGACAGGGAGGATCGGGAAGCGAACACTCGTCTACCTCCTGAGATTACGTCATGATTAGGTAATTTGAGATGCCTTGATCTTTAGGTGAGGCTAGTATGTTATCAAAAGATGAGCTAAAATTGCCTCATCAATGGGTAATAAACATAGTCGATAGACAACAAAAGAAAATTTAAAAAAAAACTTACCTCTACAAATTCTAACTCGAATCCGCTCTTCTGAACGGAGGAATCGGAGATAAAGCGGAGCGTTACTTGATTCGAACGTTTACTGACAACCTGCAAAGGACGGGCTTCAGAAGGCCAGACACTTTCTCGTTTCGTTGCCTTCATATAGCTATTTTATTTTATCACAATTCAATACGGTATCATTGATTCGCGACAGGACTCTCATTTACCTCAGCCGCAAATATTTCCCTCAACCCGCTTGTTCCTGCACCCTCCCTTCTCCCCCAACCCATAATGAACACACGCAGTTTTTGACATGTGATTGATACGCGGTTCCGTCAGTTTTCGATGCAAACAATGACCACCTTGGACTGCCTTTTGGCTTCGGCGCCGAATTAGGAACAGAGAAGTCGAGTGAAAATCTGCCAATTTAACACTTACGAAATTAAAACATAAGTATGCAAGGTGGGCTAGCTTCCACATCTAGTACTTATTAAAGCGACACTTTCTACGTCTTGTATTAGATTCGCGTACGCCAACTGCAGCGTTAGAATGTAATCTCAGCTAATCTTTCATTATCGCTACGTAACACTCTCTCAGCCACACAATTAACTACCATAGCATGACCCGATTGCGTCATCACTATGCAATACTCACGTGGGTTCCCTGCGGGGTCTGGCCGCAGAGGATATCGATCGGAACGCCCCCCTCACTCGATCCCTCGTAGATGACCACGCGGTCGTAGATGCACTCTTTATGCGCTTCCAACTGAAAAAATAAGAAAAATTGATCTTTGACCTTCAGTTTAGATCATGACATGGATAATAGTTGTATTAGGTTACCATAGCCCAGGAAAATTATGAAACCCCGTGAAAGCCTCATTTTGAAGAGCAAGTGAAACAGAAACGCACGTGGAAGAAAAGAACTTTGATGGCGACTTGTTTCCCCTCCGGGACCCGGATCGACCTGGCAACGGAATCAATAAAACGTACTCACAGGACGATATATCGTACATTTTGTACTCCGACTACTGTTTACTGATCGGTAAGATATCAAATCGGACGAAAAATTAGATGGTACCGTACCAGAGGCAGTCAGCGTTAGGCGGGTAGGCATCGGGGTACAGCGGACTCTAAATTTATTGATGATCTCAAGACATTGATTTTTCTAGTACTTGGTAACGGAAGGTCTTGAACATACGGCACCTGAATGATTCCGGACGAGGAGTAGAGCGGACCGCCGCAGACCACGTCGAACGAGCCTGAATCAGGATTATCGATTAGTCAGACAGAGATGGTCTGATGACCCAGATGTTGTATTACTGAACATCACTGTTTCATGTATTGTCTGTGATGAACTAGAGATAATAAATGAAACGATGATGTTCATACAATGAAAAATGGAACGGCTTAAATTCCTCTAAACATCTACTGCGAAGTTACTGCAAATAGCATCCTGTTATCAATAGCAGAAAAGGTAAGAGTGAAACGGGGGAGTGAATGTGAGTGGGCGTGGTCAGCCCATTTGGGCAATTCTTTCGCTCGAGTAGAAGAATTGCACGGCATTAATCAAGGGTAGACAACAACAGTCGATCAGTGCCCCCGTGATCGAATTGGCAACGAGAATTCGAGTTACGGTGGGAGGTTACAAGACGAGGGGTCGAAGGTGGAATAATTCAGCTGGCCTACCCAGATAAAATAAATTTACTAATACTGCTAACTTGAACGAGTTACCCTTCCATTTGCTCAATCTACATTGGTTTATTTTTTTCATTTAGCGTGCTGTAACGTCTTATACTCACCAATCGATAAACTCAGTGGAGGTCGGGAGAAGGTTGCGTGCACCCAGAGACGATTTGTGGAGGAGACGAGAACACGAGAAGAGGCGTCCCCGCCACACAACGAATCTGGAGATATTGCATCATCACTGAGTAATAGATGAATTGAAGAGGTTGCGTCATCACTTGGGAATCGACAGTTTGCAAAGATCACGTCATCATTACGCAATATACAAATTTGAGAGGTTACATCAACACTAGGCAAGCGACAATTTGGCGAACGGTGCACATATTGAGGGTGGGTGTCAACTCTGGTGTGGTACCACAGACGAACTCAGGCAACTCTTTTTGAATCTAATCATAGAGTTTTTAGAGTCTACGTTGAATCTAATTAGATTCTGAATTGTTCTTGAGCTTTTGAATCTAAACGGAATCTAATTAGATACTAAACTTCCTTCAAATATTTAGAATCTATTCCGATAGAATTCAGAATCTAATCAGAATCTAATTAGATTCCAAATTATCTGTCAACCCCGTCTCGAGTACATACCGTCGTGCCTACTCATTGCCTCGGGTCATTCAAGTTCGTATCAGGATTTTCCCTGTTGGGTGATGTACTGTGCTGATATGTCAGCCATTTTTGGATCGTTTCCCACTCTCCCCTTCAATGCGAGAGTGGGGATCGCAAGCACCTTCCCCCATAAGGGACGAGGTGCCCCGCTGTGCCTGGATAGGGCTACATCAATTTTGAAGAAAAAAATGAGGACAGCTCAGAAAAACATCATCATACTAATTTATAATCTATTCAGAATTCATTTAGAATCTAATCATAACGTTTTTGGAATCTAATCAGAACGTTTTTGGAATCTAATGTGAACGTTTTTAGAATCTATTCAGGACGTTTTTATAATCTAATCAGAATATCAACCGAATTTAGCATCTAATCAGAGAGAAATTAGAATCTAATTTAGCCACGGTTAGTGTTAAAATTGTTCTGATTAGATTCTAAATTGTTTCTGATTAGATTCAAAACGAGTTGCCTGAGAACGAAAGGGGGAGGAATGTCGAAAGAAATGAATCAGCAGAAACTATGAGATTCTGGGTAGCAGACATTTTTTTGCATATTCGGAGGATGAAATGAACGCGCCAACAACGAAAATATTATAGAAGGGGCAGGTAAAACCATAGTATCTCATAACTTGTATTACACTTAGATAAATAATTGGCGATTGCCTAGTGATAACGTAATCGACTCACGAAGAATGGGAGAGAGGGACGAGTGGCCATCTCGAACGATGATTGAGTCTCCAGAGAAGGAAGAAGAGCAGGAGGCAGAAAGGACTGGAAGAGATCAAAGATCAGATATCACAAAAAAATATACGAGGAAGATTTCTGGCCATACCATTTCAAAGGCCGCTCTATCATACAGCAAGGGCTTTGGAATGAGAGAGCGTGTAAAATCGAGAGGGGCTCTCTCATTTTAACGCACTATATCTTCCTGACCCATTTCTGTGGGTATGGAATCATGTGTAATTCGATCGTCGGACGATATCTATTTAAAATCATTATCTTTAATTTCCCGGCACCTCGCCGTTTCACTCCCTGCTCAAGATCCGTTCCCATGCAGATTTTATGATACGGATTCTAGCAGCGTGAAAAAAGAAGGAATAAATGATTAATTGAAAATGGATTAACAAACTTACTCGCATCACTGAGATTAAGGAATACAGTGTGTCCCTCGGGGGCGATTATTCTCCATGTGCATTGAGTGCCATTGGCTGTGAGATGACCAGAGGGAGAGAAGAGAGAACCACCACAGGCTGGAGGCATTATTAATTAATAGAATTATGGTTATAATATTTAAAAAATTAAGTATACAACAGATTGTTCAGCGTCTGATTAATTTTAATTGCATGTATTTCAAGCTAATTGTTCTTCCAGAAAAATTAATAGAGTGTGAAACCGAAAACTAATGGGCGCAACTGGAATATTTGAAAGAAAGAGGCCCTAGCATCTTCAGAGGTCAAAACTCTCTACATTGCGCATACTCTCTCGACCGGTCGATTTCCGAGAGAGCGAGTAACGTGAGGAGACAGGCGCCTAAACTTTTTCATCCAGTATTATACCATTTAATAGTGCACCGATCGTACATATAGAAACCAATGATCGGCCCCTTAGCACTCTTCCTATAAAATAGGTGAGAAACTGGAAACTTACGGGCGCAATTGTACATTTTGATCGTCTGTCGAATGTCTCCCTCACTCAATTGAATTCGCTGCCCGATTTCGCCCTTGAAACCTGCGAATAAATATATCAGCCTGAAGTTTCCTTCTACTCTCTTTGTTTCTGTTTTAGCCAGAAATTCTTACTATCATAAATTACTATCCAATTTACCCATTATTCTTCCTTTGTAAAGGTCTCCCTAAAAATAATCTTTGATCTTTGATCTTTCCTTTTCTCACCTAACGACGTTCTCGGCAACATCGTATCGTGGAAGAGCCCGCGTGAGAACGTGTCTCTGAAAAATAAATAAATATCTAATTTTATAAAATTACAAAAATTTTCACACTATGAAGCTATGAAAGCTATGAAAACTTGATATTTTGCATTGGCCATTTGAGACAGAAAACCATGGATGTGAAAGAGATCAAAGATTACCTCGCATAATGCATGATGCTGTTGAAGTCATAAGCTTCTCCGAGAGAATCGACGTCTTCTGGCTTTGCCCGCTCGAAGTTGTAGTCTTGACCTACAATTAACTCGTGTAGATCAATATTCATGAACCATCACTCTCAGCATGATTAAACATGATGGCTAGCTATAGCGTACTTTTACGTTTACTACATTTGTTAGAAAAGATCAACGACAATCCTCACCCGCTTGAATGCTTGGATAGAATATGTCGACGAAGTCATCTCTATCGGGTCTCGTGTGCTCGTGCCAGAATCCAACCACGTGACCCAATTCGTGAACGACTATTCCGAACTGGAAGGAAGAGAAAATGAAGGGATGAAATTATAAATTATAAATTCAATTAAATTCCTGAGAGTCATATCCAATTAGATTCAGGTTTCCAAAACAAACCCGGAGAGGAAGTGGAAAAGGAGCTCAGATGGCACATTTGTGTTTCGCAGAGTTTACATTCAAGGAGTGGACTGTGAACGTCGGTGATGCTGTTGTATGCTTTAAAATACCTTATCACAATTCTTCCCTATGCTGATTGCTTGCGGCCCATCGCCTCTCCTTCCGACGTAGGAACAACACCTGGAAAAGAGGCAAAGATCAAAGATCAAGTGGCACAAATGATTTTTAGCTCCGTATTTAGTCGATTTCTAAAGTTACGCGGGTTCTGTTGTGCAGAGAATCAAAAACTAGTAGACTAACTGATATCTCAATAGAAGATCTCTCCCGAAACAGAACCTTTTCCATTAGCAATGGGAATTTATGATTCCAATTAATCTGTCATTTTCAAGTTAAAACGTCCATTACCTAAACTATTTTTTTTCTTTATTAAATGCATATTCTCGCGAGGAGAGATATACAAACCGTTCTTCGGCATAGAAAAGAAGAAAGAATAAATTGGTCTCTCCCCGTCGCTTCCAAGTTGCGTCTTCCCATTATCTCCATTGCGCGTCAAATACGACAGTGCCTCTTTACTACGTATGTTATTCACAATCTAAGAGTGAGAGTAATGTGTTCACCCGCATTTATCGATTGTGAACAGTATGTAGTGCTTGTCGGTTTCCTTTCGAGGCACGAACGAGATACACGTCCGCTCTTCCCAATGGCGCATCGCCTTCTTGAACAAATTTGTGTGTTCACCTTCAAATAACTTAATTAATGTCTAGAGTTTACTAATTAGTACTGAACTCTTTCAACGAATACTAGGGAGAAACTCATTCTTACTTTCTACCCCCATGCATCTCTCTTTCCCTCTTGCCCCAGCCCACACTCGATGTCTAGGCGCCCTCTCTTCCCTTAACATTCGTGCGGGGGCATAGCTCAGGGGTAGAGCGCGCGCTTCGCATGCGCGAGGTCTGGGGTTCGATTCCCCATGCCTCCAAATACCTTTTGCCACATTTTCATATTCAATAAATGAACCTACCCGTGAAATTGGCAGCTATCGCATACGGAATGACGCCGTGCGGCCACAGTCGCTCCTTCTTCGAGGTCGCGGCTCGACCGAATCGAATTCCTCAATGAATTGGGTTAGTTCTGAATGACAGGGAATCGCACCTTTGGCTAGATGACCCGTGGTTACATGTAGAAGGGTAGTTGATATGACGACAAGCAGTTGAATGTTGACCATGTCTCTCGATGGACGGGGGGGGGCAGAGAGGTGTCAGGCAGGAATGATTGAGTGTGTAAGACAGCGGAGAAGACTCCCCTAGGCCATTTGAGAAGGAGTTAGGAGGGGAGGGAGGAAGAGGAGAGGGGAGCAAGTGAGAAGAGTTGCGTGTGACGAGTATTGATTGAATTAACAAGTGGTCGGATTACGGTAGGTCTACGGGGACTACGGTAGACTATCGAGTAGTGGTGGGGGAAGGACAGGGAGAGTATGAGTGGTCTTTCTCCGATTATCACTCCCTTATCAGTTTAGCGATGACCCACAGAGTGCGGGTTGCGCATTCGAATATAGGTGACCATCTGATCTATTACGGGAATCGTAGGTTTCGGAAACTTCAAAATTGTGCCCGATTTGTTTGTGGTACGTCGCATGGCTTTAATAAATTTGTATTTTGGGATTCCACAGCGGAAGATTCAAACTGCACCATCCCCTCTATGACGTCAATGCCTTCAACACATGGGTTTTAAGCCAGTTTTTATCGCAATATTGGAGAAATGAAAGTATAATCTAAGCGGGTGCACGAAAGTATGGAGCATATTATGTTGACAATCACTATAACACTTGATACTTATAATAATTATAATTACTTTAAAAACTAGGCATCTTGGAAAACATCTACAGGCATTGTACACAATTTATATCAGTTATCGTCAAATATGAGCTTAGCTGTAAGAGAGAAGCGTATCAGAACTGAGACTTGTCAGAGAGAGAAACGAATGAATTTGAAAACGAGCATTTTGAAATCGATCGTCACTTTGAGTGTGAATCGGAAATGACGTTGATCTTATCCAAAACATGAGAAAGAGTAAGGCTTTTGGCTGATTGATGGAAAGTTTTTGAATTAGCTTGCAAATTGGACTTTGACAGAGACGTGGAGAGAAAAATGTGCACAGAAGGCGGCTTTGATTGAACACGTGTTCAAATTTGAGAAAAGAAGAGAAGAAGAAGATCAATGCATAGAGAGAAGTTTTACTATAGTGTGGGAAAACAATAAAGTCAGTGATCGATAAGGGGTGGGAGTGTACCTACCGTAGTCTAGACCTTGGTGATCCTTCGGGGTCCGCCGGGGGGCGCGGGACGGGCGAATGGCTTGGGAGACTCGGCTACGGGAGGATGAATGGACTCGAAGAGAGCAGACTCAGAGAGATCGTCCTTTGCATCTACTTCCATCTGAAGGAATGCAAAATGGAATTAAAATCTGCCCATATTATGATTTTAAAAGACATACTAAAGTTTACCAAAGAACGCCGTATCTCCAGTAGGGCGTACTTTACCTCTTCAGATTACCAATATTTACAATCTTTCCCTTGCCCCTCTCTCACCTTCTTAGCCACCTCGACTCCCAGTCTGGCTGCCTCTCCCAGGAAGGGACCCTTGCACGACGAGTACAGCATTCGCTCCTTGATGGAGGCACCCGAGGAGGGAAGGGAGTAGATGAAGACTGCAAGTGGAGGGATCAGTACACACAAACAAATTTATATTGTTCTTATATATTCCTCTTAAGAAAATTGAGCAATAGGCATAATTCAAATTTCAGACTGCATTGTACAACCAGCAGTGCGCACGTTTCAATACGACACTAACTTTGTAAGACACGACAACATACTCGAGATGGCCTTTCGAATTTAAATAAAATTAGGTTAAACTCACAGATGGACACGAGCTGCCTGCCATCGAACTCGTGCTCGAAGCGGTAGAAGGTGTATCTGGCAATGAGAATTGCATCATTATTACACAATACGATCCCCATTTATCGTTTTCAATACGGCTTTGAATTCACTCGAATAAACTCCGTACTCCACTTTTCGTGCTACCCCCGATTGTTGATCAGTACACGTTAATTCCTAATCAGCGAAAGGGTCTCGTCTACCCTCCCACGTCACTCCCCACAACAGTTGTTCAAGACTTGACCTTCTAGTACAGTAAAGAGGAGGGAACTCCTTAGAACAACCAACTAAAGAAGTCAACACATAATAACATAGGCTAATAGGTTTTCGCGTGCGAAGATAGGCACTTCTGCACTTTGCATATAAACTGGATTAACGTAGCGAGAGAGTGCAGGACAGACACATGAAGGCCTCTGTCGACATCCCCCGCCCTATGCTAATTGCGAACTTGCGAAAACCCCATTTGACCTATGCATAATAAAAGGAACCGTCGACTGACTGTCCAAATTCTTCTAATCAGTATTTTCGAATGCAAAAAAAGAGGTCTACCGTCTATTTTTGATCTAATAAATGGCAAAAAGTAGCCCCGCACATGATTCTCAACCGAAATTACGAGTAATGGCCTGACTCTCTCAATTCTGCATGCTCTCTCGCGCTGTCTGATCGGTGAGAGAGCATGATGAATGAGGAGAGTCAGATCATTACTCGAAATTACCGCAATACCTCGTGTTTTAGCACCTCAGTGTCAGGATATAAGTATTTGGAAGTAACTCCTCACCTCGGTTGCTTCCTCGATATCTTTCCAGCCAGTTCTCCTGCAGCCAGCACCGTCTCCATGCCCTCCAACTTGATTGCCTCGTTCAACGTGTCAACCTGGCAAGTTCAAGCATTATTATTATTCTTGTTGTGATTATTACTTTGATTTAATAATGTGTGCATTGTCGACAGAACCATCACTTTATTGAACGCTTCGCCCATTACACGCATGGATGAAGAACGAAGAAGCGCATAATTTCTCCCCTTTTAATTTTCCATAATTTGTGGTCGACCATCAACCATCTCGATCATTATATTATTTGATGGACGCATAGAACAGCATGGTGTGTAATTCTGTTTTTGTTAAATTGTGGTGCGAGAGAAATGAGTCTATCAATTGTTCCAATATTTCGAAAATAACATGTCAATTTGAAGCACCAATTGGCCTGGTTCGCAGTTTTGCGCTTAAAAGCATTAATATTCTCAGTACAGTTTACGGTTTCACTGCGCAGACATAGGCACTTGATATTCCGCAGCTTCTGTTTTTTTTTCTGATTCTCTAATTATAATTTATCAACATTTGATCGCCACCATTTCTATCCTCATCTCTTCCATTTCATCACGGAACAAGGACACCTCCCTCCACCCTCCTAAGATCTTTGATCATTCCGCTAGTTTGCTATTACGACGCTACCCATTCAACACTCGATATCCGATATCAACGCCCGAATCAAGCATCGAACAAGCATCGCACGCGATTCCAGATTTCCGCCTCCATAATAAAAATGATAAGAGACAAAAAAATCCCAAGGATTTAGCCGAGAATTTATCGAACAAGACTTCGGCGCCCATAATTTATTTGAGTCTACGACACCGAACAACCCGGTTTGGCTACGCTACCAATTTTCGGCGCGAAATTTGCCAATTATAAATAATTTATAAATAAACTACTAACGGACAACTGGACGAAAGCGAGTGCTCCCTTGGACAGCTGCACAAGTGCCTCCTCAGCGTTCCTGTCCAGAGGGAATGAGACGCCCTGAGGAGGAGAAGAAGTAGATTGTAAATAACATTCTTCAACAACTCATTATAAAGCAACGTATTACGAAATCGGAAACAAGCTTTCTCTCATCCTCCTATTAACCACGTGAAGTCGTTAGGAGATCAGTATTATATGTTACAATCACATAGCTAGCGATGATATGGTGCCCTCGAGAATAAGAATAAAATAAATCAAATAAATAAAACCTTGAGTCCTGTAGGAGCAGCTGCGGCCGCACGCGATCGCTCTTGAGCAGCGTTGAGCAGCTCTGGAAAAAAAGAAATATTTATATTAATTCTTATTACTCATAAAGACTATTTTTGAAAGGACAAGTAAGGGAGAATAGCAAATAAGCACTCTCTCATCTACTATTTATAACCCATGTGAATCGGGAAACACCCTAGTCATCATGAGACAATACAAATGCAAAATCTATATAAAGCAAGTCTTTATAAAGTCAGTACGCTCATATAACACTTAGAATAATGATAATAAAATGAAATGGATCAATCATTCCTTTGAATTCCCCATTCATAAATAACATTCATACTCACTCATACACATCTTGTCGCACCCTTGTGGTGTACCAGGCACAAAAAAATCAATACTATCGTACCCTGCTCAATCTCCGTCAGTGGCTGCGGCTCACTCTTGCCACTCATCCACGAGTCGAACGCGTCCAGCGAGAGATCCTGAACGTGGGATAAATTGTTATTTCTGAATAATTATGAAAACTACAGGCGTATATCGCAATGTTACATGAAGTCTATTCAAGCATACAACATCTTGCTGAATCCAAAATCTTCCTGGATTCAAATCAATGCACAATTCTTACTCGCACGTCCGCAATTATGCGCCCTCTACTCCTTATCTCTACCGTAATCCCCTCTTCCGTTCTACCGTAATCTCTTCTCACCTTCCTCTCAGTCACATGTCTCTCATGTGCAATGTAGGCGGGTCCGAATTCGTTCTTGAACGTCGCTTGCGTCGCAGCCAGCAGCATCTTCTCCTTCACTGGCGCACGATCGTCGGCGAATCTGAAGCTATTCTATTGATTTAAATAACCATTTTTTATATATTTTTTATATTTCACTCTATTTGCATCAGCGTCGAACAATTAATATATTATCCGCATACAATCCACCGGGTCTCCGTATCGCATACCGTTTATTAAATGGCCTATGACCTCATCATAATAATTCGAACCAGAATCTCGTGCCTTTTTCGCGATCGTTGAAGCGCGTAATTAACAGGCTCTGTTACCCCCACCCGAATTTTCAGGACAGTATTTAATATTTTAAATAAGAAACAAAGATAAACTGACGATATGAATAGCCAGTCGTGGACGGTGTTGAGACGGAAGAGGACGAAGCACGGCTCGAACGAATCCAGACATTCTGCAAAGGGAGATTAGTATTCATGGTGCAAAAGCTACGTAGTCTACGTAGATCATTGACGTTGACAGGTAAAAGCCTGTTTACGACCCGTTGAAAACACCAGACAACCGGGAACATTTCGCAAACAAGGAACATGTGTCTACATCAATATTAGTAGTGGAATCATCTGCGTTATTCACTTCCGCAGCTTCAATGATCTTTACTATTTCATGAAACCAAGAAAGGTAATGGGAAAAAATTAAAATCACCAAGCATGAAAAGATTGTATGATTATCATTAAATCTACTATAAGATCATAACTATAAAGTGGACATTTTCTAATTCCCTTCAACTAACCAGGAAGGGCAGCAGCCCAATCGGCCCTCCAGTCGTTGCTTCCTCTCAGTTCGTAGTTCGGAGCCAGCTCTTCTGCAAAAAATGAATTATTAATATTTATCGATTCCGCCTAGTGCTCTGGACACTATGCCAAAAGCAAATTCGTTGTTAGACCATCACACAGTTGCGTATTATTTTCGTAATTTTTAAATATTTTAAATTTCTTTTTTTTTGTGTTATTTTTGCCATCTCTACATTCCTCTTCACGTTTCCAATGTCCTCCATCCCCTCATTCTTTTGCAGAGAGCGCAATCCATACATAGCTCCATCCATTCATTTTTCTGCCCTATTCAATCTCTTCCACATTCCCCTCCCATCTGTTTCCCTCCCCCTCCTTTTTCAGCATATTCGCAATCAAATAGATCCATCTCTACATATGTTTTCCCAGATCTGGCAAGGTTCTGGACATGATTAAGCTTGGTTAATAACGTCGATTGATCTATCCGCGTCTACTACTATGGTTATGAACAAAATCAATCAAGTTTTCCCATACTATTGCCTAGTGATGACGCCATTCACCTAATCCCATCTAGTCTCTACTACTTCCTCTCTCTCATGTCTTCACTCCTCCCAGACTAAAAGTAGTGAGGACTCTTCGATTCCTTGCAAGAGAGATTGTTGGAAGAGTTTGGAGTGACGAGAGACAAAAAGGAGTAGAAGAGACGGAGTGAGAGAGATGGAGAGAGAAAAAGAGAAGGAAGAGGGAAAATGACCCCCAGAGACTTCCAATGAGAAGGGAGTGAAAGAAAGAAACGGAGGGAAGAGAAGAGAGGAGAGAGGAGAGTCAGACACACACAACAATGCAGCACCCATGCATAAAATGAAGCGAGTCTGTCATGTTGAGGGTCACTTCCATCCTATTCCAATATACCACACACATACTACCCTCCCCCTGGTTTGGAACACATTCAATCGATTTTTCTAGACTAAACCCTTCTCCTCCCTTGGATCCAACTTTACATCTCTCCTTTTTCAAGTGGTGGCCCATCTCCCAATCAGACTACCGCTGTTCGCGTCTCTCATTTCGATCTCTAAGCAAACCGAGAGAGAGAGAGAGAGAGAGAGAGAGAGAGAGAGAGACGGGGGCGTTCTGCATAGATTCGAGAGACGAGGGAACTAATGCTGCGCAAATTTCTTGGGGTGCAAGGTGCAAAACAGTTTTATGCACCCTGTCATAACTTTTTTCCAAGTGAAGCTACCACTTCCAAACTTGATACAGGGATTGCAAGGCACGATCGGAACATTTTCCTTTTGATCGGAGAGATTTCGTTCAGTTTGAGCTGAGTTACACGAGTTTTCCACCCTTTGATGGGGAAATTTCCCCGAAGAAATTAGCGCAGCATAATACTCGGTGTGAGGACAGCGGATTCTATTACAGATACACATTCAGTGCTCGTCCATTACGTCATCACTAGGCAATAGGCGAGGAAAAGAACGGGCGCACTATTGCGTGTCGGAGTCGCAGACAAAACAACGTCGACGTTAGATAGAGATAGAGCAACTGTGACAAGGCAGTTTCAAGATTCACTATGATAATGAAAAGACGGGGTAGGGAATGCGTCGATATCATGCTACTCGAGTTTGGGAAACAAAAAAACCGACCATTTCTGACGACGACCTTGATCAGTCTCAGCTTCGCTTGCTTGCCCAACTCGAAGGCGCTGCGGAGTTTGGCATTCGCTGCAAAATGTTCAATTGTCTTTTAAATAAACCATCTATTGAGTTTGATCTACCATGATGACCTCACTTCCGGTCTCTAATTGAGGTCTAATTGCTATCCCGGATTTCGCAGAGTAGTCAGGCTGAACTATCGTTGTTCTCTTGACCAGTGAACAGGCGCTTTTTGCCCCTCGATCTAGCAACGATTGAGTAGTGTTGAATGGGAGAGAGACTGGAAATATTGTCACGCACTGTGAAAGGTAGTATAGCACGTGCGCTCAAAAGTCCCGATTCTTTATAAGTGAAATGAACCATATTGTGTGAATTACACTTACTTACGACGATATTGCTGTGAAACGGCATAGGGAATTATACCGTAGTAAGTGCAATTGATTCTTGTGACCACTTTTTATCGACCTTTGAGCCCCCGTCTATAGAAGGTGAACTATGTGCGCGAAGCGACAGGAATGAGTCAGAATCGATGTGATTCAGGTATCAATGCTATGTGTTACAGCATAGATGGGCTAGGGTGTAGCAAACAACAGTACCCTCCCGTTTTTTGTCGCAAACCCACCTGATTTCGGTTCAAGCCTCAATTTGGGGTTAGCCCTCCCGCTTTTGATCAAATTCAGAAGGTTTTCTCACTGACCCTCTTTCGTTTGCCCTTCCACCTACAACCCTTGCCCATCTATCTGTTACAGCCAAAGATTGCATTATTGAAACGAATGGAAACATTAAACTCACGTTTAATTCCCGTCTGGCAGGCCATGGGTGTGAATGGATCGAGTAGGGAGGGGACTAACTGGAGAGAAGGGAGAAAGAGAGTGGAGAGAAGAGAGGGAAAGGGAGGAGAAAGAGAGAGGGCGAGCGAGCGTCTATACACTACACAACAGATGAGATCCTTCCCGTCCCTTAGTCCGCCCTCTTTCGTACGGCCGAGAGGAGAATCTAAACAAGAAAGACGATCTGAGGCCATCTGAGAACAACGACCAGCAATGGGCAAATACGAGAGAGGGATCGATCCCGAATGAGAGTTCCAAGCTTAGTCGAGCGAAGAACATGATTGGAACGGAAGTAGCAAAATGGGAGTTGGCATATTCACATTCACAAGGGGCTAGAGCAAATAATAGCACTACTTTCATCGAGAAATTGCGTAAGGTACATGAAACAAATTGAGTTCTTTCAAAATTGATCAAGTCGAGAAGCGAGGAATTATGGTGTGGTCGCCCCAAAATTACTGTATTTTCTGTTGTTCATTACTCTTTTAAACGGCTGTTGTATTTCACGGATACGAATACTCATAAATTTATTTAAAAGTTTTATTGATGTTTTCAGTGCTTTACATTAACTTCCTTTCTTTTTTTTACATCGCCATACGCCGAGCCCAGTCTAAGTCTCCATTTTTACAGCATGACTACTTCATCCTCGCCTATTATCGAAATCAAAGGCTTTCAAGAGAAATTTCAGTCCATTTATCTCCGCTCGTATCGTCTGAGCTTCGAACATGTAAGCTTAATTTCGTTAATCGAGCATGTGGAAGCATTAAATCAAAACATCGGCAACGTAAAATGTAACTTCTGGCCTTGCACGTCTTCTAATACCTTTTCTTTATTTGTGATGTTATAATTGCAATAACTTTTTCTTCTTAGAATGGCAAGCCTCGTGAATTTGATATCGCAATGCAACACTCCTCTGTGGCCACTCTACTCTTCCACAAGGATCGCCAGCAGTTCCTCATGGTTCGACAGTTCCGTCCAGGTATTACTGTAGTTCTTCCGAGATTATGGTAGGTCTAGTTATTCATACGGTGTCAGACATATACAATGTTCTGTTAAATTCGAGTCCATTGCAAAGTATCATCAGAGCTCGTTGAGGTGTAGCCAATTCTGCTAGAAGACAGAAAGCAGCTAGAAATCAGCTCTACTTCAGCTTCAGCTCAGCTACTATCTAGCTGGTTTTTGTCTTCTAGCTGAAGTAACTATGCCTTCCGCCGGAAGTAGCAACATCCCATGAGCACTGAGGTCGTAGACAATTAAGCGTACAGTAGACACGGGAGGATAATTTCATATTGTATCTGAAATTTTTACTGGATCGATATTTCAGCCATTTTCGTCTCTCGCATTCTCAAAATGGCGGAGAATCGAGGAAAGAGTGTGCATGACGTCGATTGGAGCAAGTACGACAGAGAGCTTGGATACACTCGAGAACTCTGTGCGGGACTCGTCGACAAGGACATTCCATTGATTGTGGGTTGGATACGATGGATTATTGATTAGTGACCGATGTGATGCTCATACGATGCAGATTAGTATCTAGTAGTTGAGTTGAATTTCATTCCTCCGGATGTTGGAGGAATACTGTATGTCTTAAAAATGATTCTATGTAATGGGGGTACGGTAGGCGATCAATCTGGCGCTGGTTTACTTTACCGGACCGGGCATCCTGTGCTAATAGAGTGCGTCTCATTCATCGTCGCACTGTGTGAATCGAGCGGTCACTCTATTAGAACGAGGTGCCTGGTTCGGTAAAGTAAACGAGTTCTATCAATCGATTAAAGGACATTGCTCGTGAGGAAATCGAAGAAGAGTGCGGCTACAATGTGGGCAACGAGCACATTCAGTGGATCTCCTCTTTCATGTAAATTCGTTCTTGTTCATTTGAACTATTTCCCAGGTGATTGCAAGTTACATTCGTCAGCCATTAGGGGGAGACGATTTTAGGTATGATTATTTTTCTCTTATACTGTGCGCGCATAGTTATTCATTGGCCCAGTAAAGCTTTCGAAAATTCGAGTATGACAGCGGCGATGCATCCACCATTACATTAATGGATGGTGAAAGTATTATTATTGTATCATATAATGATCCTCTCTTTTCTCTCGTCGACCAGAGAAAGCGAGAGAGTGCGTGAAAGTGAGAGGCACCTCGTGTTCGTATTTCTACCTATGTTAAAAACTCCGATCTTTGATCTTCCAGTGTCGATTCTGGTTCTCCTCAACATCTCTTCTACGCCGAGATCGACGATTCTCACAAGGCGCACGAGGGAGGAGGAAACAATCATGAGGGAGAGTTTATCGACCAGGTGAGAAGGAGTTTCAAGAGGGATTGAAAGTTTCTTGGAAACCAGACCTTCTAATATCATTCTGAATATCGTGTCGAATGTATTACATTATTCTGAATAATATTGATTGTATGAGTAAAAGAAAATCTGATTTACCGGGCGAGTTCGAGTTTCACAGGGACAATGCATGTTATGGAAAAAGATCGCCCATAGTTAGGGGCCACAACGTGGTCAGCAGAATTCAATGAGAAGGGTGAAATTTAGTGTTACCATGTTGCTACATGTCTGAATAAGAACATTCTTTTGGATTTGGGTCGATATCTCATCTTTGAGCCGAGTTACAACTCCAAAACCACGCGCGCTTCGACTGTTGTGAGAGGGGGGAAAGGTGAGAGGGGAGGGGAGGTGGGCGGAGCCTAATCGTCCATCTTTCTAGGGGCATAACTCAGGTGATAGGAGACATTTCGAAGGTATACCAGAACAAAAGTAGTTTATGAAGATATGGAGAGTGCAACGGCATCTGAATTGCGACGATTGCGATAGTCGACGCGCGGTGAGAGGGCAAGAGCTTAGTGCACGGGAGAGTGGGGCGAGAAATCAGGCCCATAGCGCATTGGTTAAGCGCGCGCCTCACGCGCAGCACATTGGAAGTTCAATTCCTCTTTTGCCAAAACCATTGCTATTTACAGTAAAGCGGAATTTTGATACTCTCGTACTCTTAAAACCCTCGTTTTCACTACTTATTTTTGCAAACGAAAGCACAATTCGAAACCGAAAATATTGATTCCGTTTTTGTTTCTAAAAATCGTTTAAAAATATAAAGAATAGAATGCTTGAAGGCCGAGAAGTGTGGAATCACTCCTAACCCCATTTCTGACGTTTTCGAATTTGTTTTCGCGGTATTTCAACGTCACAAACTTGTCGTAGCATCATGGGCCTGGGCGCGATCGATAGAGCTTCTCAAGAGCTACAAAACAAGCCCGAGCACGTCTCATAGCGTTTAGAATTCAGCTTGTGCTTCACCCCGCTCGACTATTCGCGATTGAGGGCCCGGTGGATTTGGGCGGAGACTGCGGGGGCTACCCATAGTGGAGCTGGCAGTCGTGGTATATATCTAAATAATTACTGTAGTTTCTTTCCAATCAGATCTTTGATCTCTCTGCAGGTCTGGTTGAGTGAATCAGACGCCCGTGCCCATCTCTCCTCTCCCGATCCCCGATCTCCGCCCGGATTACTGTACGCACTCGAGTGGTGGTTCAGTCGAGATGAGAAGGTGGGTCGAACAGAGGATGTTAGAGAATTGAGAAATAAGATGATGGTGCACTGGTGAATTCTAGTTTCACTCTGAGGCTATTTGCCAGTTGTTTGTCTGTTGTGAGAAAACTGATCATGTTGAATTTCCTAGTTCAAAGAAGTTATTGATTCAACTGTCTTAAACTCTTTACTTCAATGTTCTCCTTTCAGTCAGTGCCGGTCAGAGCTGTTAGAGGTTTCAGTAATAAGTTGACAGTGCACTGGTGAAATCTAGTTTCATGCTGATTATTTGTGCTCAGTTGTTTTACAACAAACTGATCGTATTGCACCTACCAGTTTGTAAAAGTAATGAATGGTGAGCAATTATTTAAAAGCTCATTACTTCAACATTCTCTCCTTTCAGTCCGTCCCCGTCCCCCGATTGCCCTTCTCTCTTCCCTCATCTTCTCATCCCGTCCTTCCTCTCTCTTCTATTCACTTCACACCCAATCCGCCCTCCAGCAGAATCGCCCCCGTCCGAATGCTATTCGATATTGTGCGTTTAATTTTGAATATTCTTAATTTTTTGCGAGTTAGGTGGGAGATTGATGTTTCAAGAATGTCCAAAACAGTTTCACGACATGGAAAAAGTAAGAATGTGACATCATGATAGAACTAAATTGGATTGCGGTAGTCTTCCCAATAATCGATTGTCCCTTCTATCAGAACGGTATCTCTCGCACATGGGACATGGCGCCGAGTGCGGATTCTGTCGCTGTGCTCATCTACAATAGAGACGAGAAGAGAGTTGTCGTCACGAGGAGATTGAGACCTGGTGAGAGTAAAATGTATATTTATAGAGTTGTGTACTAATCGATAATAAGTACAATGATGTTAGAATAATGAAAACACGGAATACTATGTTGCATGGAGCGACAAAGAGCTTATACAAGTGATGCGATAAATAGGCGGTTAGGTTGCTGGGAAAACTTACGAGTAGGGAATTTAAATTGGCATAATCGATGTTCTGGAAGAATCATTACTAGAGGATGATACTGAATAAATAGAAGTAGGAACTCAGAACTGACAAGTATTTGAAACTGACTGGAGTGGCCCGTTGAAAAGAGGGATTAGGGGGAATAGTGGAGGAAGCACTTCCATCGAACGAACTTAATTTTTTTTACAAGTTTAATAAACGATGGAGCGGGTAAAAGTTAAGTTTGGTTTAGCTTATTTCTATTCTTTATTTTTCGCTCTAAAAACGGGAACAACAATCTCAACGTCTATGCTGAAGTTGTAAAAACAAGTCTCGTTCAGCCACTCTAATCGGTCGTACTCGCTATCAGCCGGAGAACAAGGTGAGTTGCTGCTTCAACACGTTACTATATTCGATATTTTTTGCAAGCATTTGATGACGTTGATGTATTTCTTTGCACATCACAATAACTCTATTCTTCAGGGCAAACCAGTGGAATCACTCGACTACTCATCGTATCCACAAGAGTGGGCGTACGATCTGGAAATGTGTGGAGGGCATCTGAGAGGAGAGGAAACACGTGGGTGGCATTTGATATTTGGTCTGAGTATACTGGAGTAATGAAGAACCGTATTTTGTTAGTGATACACAGGCGATTTTGAAGAGTTCATTGGACACTGCCAACGGGTTATGCATTTACATAGAGATAGAAACATGGTACTGCCTAGCTTTAAGGGATGTTATTATTTCGTTCTGCGGACATAAATTATCGTACTGATAGCATCGCACGAGTTTTCGCAGGCCATTATGAACGCCGTATCTACGTTGTTGCTGAGTTGCACCAGGACTAGGCAATACTCATTGTAACATTACAATCCATTTCAGCCTCTGCCGCCGCCGTTCGCGTCGCTGCTGCAAAGTGTGGATATCGAGTGGATGAGAGCAAATTGAAGCATCTGACCAAGATGATGTGAGTTTCATGAGGATTGCTTCTTTGTCTTTCGTTTTTAACGACAGTGTGAGTACAGCGTTTAATCAATATAAACGTATCGATATATTTATTCAATCGTCAGCCTGGTAAATGTTGACTTTATTCCGTTCATCGATTATAATCAATAATAGCCTGTCATGAATGTGTTGCAGTCTCGGTATCAGTACGGGCGGGGACAAGCAGGATCTCTACTATGTCGAGTGTGGAAATGGAGATAAAGTGGAGGGATGGAAGGAGGTCGAAGATGCGGATGTGGTCAGTTTGCAAGTATCATTTTGATCATGGTCTACAAATATTCATGGTAGAAGTTTCTTATTGTCAG
Organism: Pristionchus fissidentatus; assembly: GCA_036245785.1. Taxonomy (NCBI): domain Eukaryota; kingdom Metazoa; phylum Nematoda; class Chromadorea; order Rhabditida; family Neodiplogasteridae; genus Pristionchus; species Pristionchus fissidentatus. The sequence continues at coordinate 33,558,352 of BTSY01000004.1, forward strand.
GTTGAGCTCTCTCGCGCCTCCTCGGCGTCCCTCCTTGGCGCCGAGCTTTCGCCGTGCCCTCCCTGTGTCCTCTACGCGCTCAAGTGGTTCATCAACAATGTCAAGTGATGAATTCGTCCCCGATTTATAGTCATTCTAGTTGTAGGGGTAGTAAATTGGGTCAAACTGATACAGTATTTGCAATTGGTGTTTCCATTTAACTCTGTTATAATGCGTTGTATAGTAACTAGTAAGAGATAAATTATATTTCCAGTGGATGTGTACAACATCAATATCATTATTTGCCAGTGAGTATTTTTTTATTCCAGTTGGACCATCGATTCCTTCCTTTCGTCTTCTCTGCTTATCAGATGAGGGCGGCATTGTACTCCTGGATGAATCTGGAATGGGTAAAGGTAAAAGATCAATCCTCAGACTCCGCCCACTTCTCCATCTCCCGACTGGGACGAACGATCTGCAGCAACCTGTAGTACTCGAGCAGCACCTGGTGCACGAAGACGTACTGCTGATCCGTCTGCAATGACTCCGCCCACTTCAAACTCCGCCCACTTGAGACTCCGCCCACCTGCACACTTGAGCAGCGCTGCTTCCTGATTGCGTCCATCGTCTCGTCCAGTGATTCCGGCATCGACCCATTCACCGCAGCGTCACGAGCGTACTGAAAAGAAGATGCTTGACTCCGCCCAATTAAGCTCCGCCCCATCGGAGTCCCACCCCCTACAAGCCCCGCCCCTCACCTCGATCATTACGACGGATCCAGTGCGGCCGATGCCCGCCGAGCAGTGCACCACGATGGGAGTACTGTACAGTAGAAGAGGGTTACGGAAGAGGAGGTTATAACTCACGGATCAGATTTGACTGCATCCAACAGACGAATGATGGCCAGGTCGGCCTTGGGCACTCCTCTATCCGGCCATTCCAACCACTGGTAGTGCATTACGGTCTGCACTTGCTGGAATAAGGTAGGTCAGTGATCCATTTTATTTATTTTCTTCTACCGTATACCTGGCCGTCCTTGAAGATCACTAAGGTGCGCACGTTGATCTTCGCCTCGGTCAGCGTCGTTTTCATGTCGAGCTGAGTGAGTTTGAGTCGATCGATAATTGGGAGTACGGTAGGCAAATTGATCGATAATAGGTAGGCGGATTCCGTATCTCACCAGTTTCTCACGCAGAAACTTGACGACGTATCCGTCGAAGGTCTTCTCGGGCGTGTCAACAGTGGGAAAGTACTCGAAACACTTCTTCATTCCCTTTAAAGATCAAAGATCAGAGGAGGTCAAAGATCAAAGAGCACTCGCCTTCTCGAGGGTATTGCACAGCATCACAATCGATCGACACTTCTCCTGCACAATCATATGCCAGAAATCACCGCACGTCGCCTCCAGTGGACCCTTAACATACAACAGTACACCCCCCCCCCTCTTGACCTACCGTACACCCATATCGAGAACTGGACCTACGTTACATATCGGAATCTGTCCTACCGTACTCGGTTCGACCATTCAAACTACCGTACCTGGGTGCAGATGAACTTGCGATCGTTGCTTGGGATGGAGACGAAGTTGGCATGAATGTAGTCCCCGTTCTTCCAGTCTCTCAATTGCACTCGGGCCGCGTCGAGACACGCCACGTCCTGAACGGAAAACATGACTACGGTAGAGTCCGGTGCTCACCTTGTATCGATTCTTGCCGATCAGGGCGTTCTGAATGAATGCAGTAGTATCCTTCGGGTCGTTCGTTCTGAAGAGTAGTCTAAATAATCCATAAAGTTGGTTGATCTACCGCTTTCTCTTGTTGAAATCCTCCTTGAGACCCTTCACGCCCTTTCTGTAGGTCGTCATTGCGAAATTAACAATCTGAAGATTATTTTCATGATTCTAGCATATACATGGTATCAGTTCTCGATGGAAGGGACTACCGTAACCTACAAGTTGCTTCTCCGCCGCTCCCAGTTTCTTCAGTGCCTTGCTGCTGCCCTTCTTCTCTGATCGATTGGACCTGGATAGTGGCACGGTAGGTCAATCAATTATCGAGAACTGACGAGGAAGATTCATTCTCATGAGAGGGTGCAGTATCTCTCTTCGAGTCCTTGTGCTCCTTCTCGTTCGAACCTCCTCCGCCCTTTTTATCGCGAATTGAATCCATCTAAGATTCGATATTTGGATTGAGATACGGTATTTCAGTTATTGATGATACTATCGTCCTACATATCAGTCCTCGATAGAGCTACCGTAGAGCTCTGCGGGACTGAACTGTTTGAGGCCCTGGCTTAATCTTCCGGACCAGGCAACCTGTGCTAATACCTACTCTCATTCGTGATCTTACTATGTAAGTCTAGCGGTCACTCTTTTAGCACGGGGTGCCTGGTCCGGTAAAGAAAGCCAATGCCCTGTTTGAAAACGTTGTAGATGAGTATACCGTACATTCTCTCTGCTCATATTCAATGTCCTGTCTTGTCTTCCCGTTTCTCTCTTCGAAAATGTCTCCTTCGACTGCTCTCTCTGCGTATTTTTGTTCTTCCTCGGTTTGTGATTCGACGATTTGGTGTGCTTCTTCCGAAGAAACCCTGAATTTGCACACGTAGGTCTTACATCGAATGACCTACCAGATTGTATTACAACAATCTCAAGTTTCATTTTAAAGATACGATCCCTGGAACTCACCAAACGACGGGAAGTGCGGCATATTTGGTATGGGAACCACTCGGCAGGAGGAGGAGAGGAGAGAATGAATGGAGAGGTGACGATAGGAGATGATAGATTTCTTTACAAATTTCAGCGTGCAAATTTTCACTCTATCTGAACAAAGGCAAGATGTAAATGAATGAAAACAAGTGACAAACAAGTAAACAGAACAATAGTAAAGCCAATTAAAAAAACAGAGCGAGTGGAAGGAGTTTCGTAAGGAAGTTTCGGTTCGGACTACATTCTGATATCTCAAAATTGTCTGCCGTGTTTTGTTATCATTCATGACGCAGAAATACAGTAATCTGGGAGGAATTGGTAGAATAAAAAATATCAGTGAACAATCTATGAGCCGTGAAGAAAGCAGATGTTGTGTATAAATCCACAGGATAATTGTCTTGCAAATTGAGGAAATATTACTGTAATGTGCATTATCCACCTGTCCTCGTGTCGAATATCATGCAACCTTCCTTCTCCTCTCGATTTCTCATTATTCCACTCCCTCCTCATCAAACATCGAAACTGCGCTCATTATCACGACAGTTGCGAGAATTCAAGGGACACAACAGTCTATACAATCGACCATTAGTATCTCTGTCTCACTTTTCCATTCCCTCATTCGCATGCAATTTGAATGCGATATCGACAGGAGGAATTCGGAATGCAGGTAATTTAGTATTTCTGCATTTAATTCGCATTTTAATAAGGTTCGAAATATCGTCTACAAAGTTCGGGTTACAATGAATGATTGTAACCCAAATGCTCCATGGTACCGTAACAGTATTTAGATACATCGCCATGTATGCCAATGCCGACAATATTCAAACTTCTCATCTCTTGGTCTTTCTCCTTCTTGTTTCGGCAGAGATTCTCTTCATTTTCGCCCTCTTCGCAGTAGCGAATGTGGCTCTGACTGTTCTGTGGAATGTAAGATTAGTGTAACTGCAATTGGAACTGGGTCGTTTTGGAACTGCCGTTTAGGAACCCTCAAAGAAGTTCCAGGATTTGTTTGGAATACGTTTCAAAATATTTGGAAATTTTTATTTTTTCGGGTTCCGAAACGGCAGTTCAAAACGACGGTATAACAAATCCTGGTTTTCGAAAAGATAAATTTTCAGTCACACAAATTCCACCCCAATATGATGCGGCTGATGGTTCTCTTCATAGCTCATGCAAATGTCCATTGCATATCCAGAATTGTCATTATTCTATTCCAAACTGGACTCATTGAGTTTCAAGGTTTGTTGTTTCATTATCGATAAAACATACGAATGGCCTGAATCATATTTATTTTCCACTAAAATTGGTGAATGCAGATTCCGATTCGATCTTACACAAATTGCTCCTTCTCGCATCAGAACATCGACTCTATTCACTCTACATCTTCGTCAATTTGTTTATCGCATTTGTCAGTAATTCCTCGTTTTTCTCTTAGTTGACAGAATTTTTAGATGCTACAACGACTCGTTGCCTCAATTTTCATTTCTGATTATGAGATCAAACAAAGACACTACATCGGGTATTGATCGCTGTGATAAATTATGTTTTATTAATCATTAACTTTCAGAAGAATTCTGGTATTCGTGACGATCGTCTTGAGCCATCTGAAAGCGATCGATTCCACTTATGGTAAATTGCTTTCATATTCATCGATTACTTTCGTGTACTCAGGAATTGCGTGCACAGTGAAAAGCGCAATGTAAAACTTGCTGAAGACGGGACTACCTTTACTTTACTTTTACTTTACTCAGGAATTGTATTTCCCTCGCTACTGTGGGAGAAACCTCGACTGTGGTCAACTTTCATTCCTGCAATCTTATCCGAATTGGTAAGTTTTCAGGTGTTTTATTCGCCAAGAAAACCATTTCCAGATATCTAGGATGATCTACGCCCGGAATCTCGCGTTACTTCGCTACATTGACACATCCCCGGCCGATCGATACACTCTCTCCATCAAATACCAATTGGTCGAGAATGTTCGAGCTGCCAAGGTGCGTTCCTGTATTTGCCGGGTGTTTTCACGGTATGGGATATTTGGTAACCACTGCACACAGAAAAATGTAGTACTTTGGAATGGACGAGGAGAGGATCCATGTTGATGAAAACTAATTTGATGAAAATCATCCACGTACTTCACACATGCTGGGAAGCGGTTGAGTTAAAATGGGTAGAAAATTCAGGGAAATGAGGAGGACTACTGGTGGTGTAATACGTGATTTCTTATTGCAGCTCCTGAGCAAGTGTGGATCGTTCTCAGCTTCTGTCCTTATCTTCACTTGTATTCTTCTTCTCAAACGCAATCAATGTCTGCCCAACTCGAGCGAGGAATCACTGTGGGGAGCAGCATTCGACATGTTCAATGCATTGTCCGTGTTATACATGTATACTTTACCCTAGATACATTCTCATTCTAAATTCTCCAACGAGCGAATTGGCCAATTTCAGGGGGATTTGAGATGATGTTGACGTTATGGTAGATTCTTCGGATCTGGCTCGAGCCCTTTTTGTAGTAGCGGAAAGTAGGAGGAAAAGCCACCACTTCTCATAATTTACAGAGAACCAAGCAAAATTTCAGAATCAATACCGCAATGAAAACAAAGTACGAAGAGCCACCATATTCATATGCGCCTTTCTGTTATGAAAAATTAATCGTGTGATTTCAGAACCGTGATGATCGCCATTCTTTTCCTCGTTTGCAGTCAGAAATCGTGGAGATTTGCCTTCTGCGCCAAGTTCAGAATGGACAGGTGAGAATTATCTAGAGATCAAGAGTCAAATGCGGGGAGAATGGGATAAGGAATTGATCTGTTCTATTGGCCTTCTATCCACATGGGGCGCTATATTGGTAGCAGCTACGATTGCGAAATGCAACGTGCCCTAGATGCCTCGGGAAATTTTGGTTTACGTAATCCCACGTTGCAGCTGGCTTACCGTCTTGCCCCATCTGGCGTAGTAGCTTGATACCGCAAAATCGCGCACCTTTACCTTTTTAGCATAAAAATAATGAAGCTTCCACTTGGCAAAATATTGAAAAAAAATGTTGAGGTTCTTTTGCCGCAATCGAAATGCGTCGACAGTTTGGTACATTCGTGACGTCGAAGTGAATACGAACACATACTTTGACCATCTCGGAAGGAATTGGCAAGAGACTTTCGAAGGAAAATATCGAAGGAAATGCTCATAGTGTGTGTCATGTTAGAAATGATTTGTATAATATGTTATAAATGCCTTTGCATAATTTAAACTACCAATGTGCACTTTTGTGTCTTACAGGTTTTCATTAAAAAGTTGCATCGGCCGGGAATCGAACCCGGGCCGCCCGCGTGGGAGGCGAGCATTCTACCACTAAACCACCGATGCCCCATCTGGCGTAGTAGCTTGATACCGCAAAATCGCGCACCTTTACCTTTTTAGCATAAAAATAATGAAGCTTCCACTTGGCAAAATATTGAAAAAAAATGTTGAGGTTCTTTTGCCGCAATCGAAATGCGTCGACAGTTTGGTACATTCGTGACGTCGAAGTGAATACGAACACATACTTTGACCATCTCGGAAGGAATTGGCAAGAGACTTTCGAAGGAAAATATCGAAGGAAATGCTCATAGTGTGTGTCATGTTAGAAATGATTTGTATAATATGTTATAAATGCCTTTGCATAATTTAAACTACCAATGTGCACTTTTGTGTCTTACAGGTTTTCATTAAAAAGTTGCATCGGCCGGGAATCGAACCCGGGCCGCCCGCGTGGGAGGCGAGCATTCTACCACTAAACCACCGATGCCCTACATAGAGAGTCTCGCAGGCCTGGGAAGGAGCTAGAGAAAGCAAAGAGTCGATAGGAGACTGGGGGGAGAGAGATATTACTAGAGAGAAGAGAAACTGTGACTAGAGAGACGGAGGGAAAATAAGAGAATAGAGAGAAATATTCATGTCTCTCCCATTTGCGTAATGAGCAAGGAACATTGGGAAAAAAAAATCAAAATGAAAATTAAGCGATTTTGAAAATGACGAAGAAACATGCATTGGTTCCTTGTGACACCAAATGCTCAAATGATCATGACAGGTGTTTTCGGTGAGTGGAAACGGAGCTAGAATTGTGGGGTGTGCTTTTAAATTTTCTGAGATCGTACAATTAGTGTTACTCACTCTTTCTGTTTTCCAACACACATTTTCCGTTTATTGGGCTATTGCTCTCTCAAGGCTCAAACATATTGACAGTGTGGCTTATATAGAGAACATAATATTTTTTTAAAAATTGGCTAAGATGTTCTATAACTGCAATGTTAATCGGTCCAATTCCGAATGCAGGTAAGTATGGTTCAATTATTATGTCCCATAGAATTTTGTTAAGGTCGTTGGCCATTTTCGGAACACTTCGTAACGTCGAGACGGGGTTTTCGACTTTTATATTCATTGCTATGTGTGCAATCGAATTTGTAATGCTAGTTGCTGCTACAGTAGTAGTCACTGTCATTATGCGCGTATTTTGGAACGTGAGTTATTCTCCTGCACTTAGAACAATCATAATTAGTTCTCTCATTAACTTCATTCTCCTTTTTTTCTCTCTTTCCAGTGTCGAACCTACCATGTCAATATGATGACTATCTACAAGTTTTTCTGCGCTCACATGTATATTTACACGATTGGAAGCACTTTCATTCTAGCTTATCAGACCGAAATCCTGAGTGTCACAGGTAAGCATTGCTGTAAATAGAGCATCAATTTGGCATTTACAGGAAACCCTTCACATCCCTTCGACATTATCATACTGGTCGTATCGATTTTCCGATATTATCAGTTGTTTTCGTGTGTGTTCATGCTCTCCTCATTTGTAAGTAAACATTGAAAATCTGGAATACAAATTAAGTGCTAAAAATTTCCAGACTCACTAGGAGAAATATAGTAGAAGTTGCAGAACCATTTTGGGCACTCGGCAGAGTGAAAAAAATAATGGAAAAAGTAGATGAAAATAAATTGCATTATTTTCTTGAATTGAATTGAATTTGGTTTCAGTGTCTTAGCTTTTTCAATAGTACTGCAAGTTATATGTTTACAGTTCTCTTTTTTTTACAAATCGTGGAATTTTCTGTTTACAGTTCTTCGAGAGGGTTGCAGCAACCATATTCATTGAGACTTACGAATTGGACAAGCGTATTCACATCCCATTCATTCTATTGATTTTCGTTTTCACCTGCGCAACGCTAATTTCAATCAGTCTCACTTTCTGTAAGTAGGAGGAATTCATGTATTCTTAATTTCGATAAAAAATTATGACAATTTTGAAAAAAAAATTGATTCCAAAGAAGATCAAATGGATGTCGTTGTTTCAGATGGAAGTACTATACTTGACATTTCCGTCGTTTTTGGCAGCGGTTTGGTTATCTTCTTGACTTGTGCGGTGAGATTCGTCCGTCGTGCTTTTTATATTTTGCAATTTCAGTTCTCGGTTGCTCTATATTACCGTAATCTTCGATTAGAGAAGCGCTTACAAACCAAGACTGACTCCTATTCACTCAGCATTCGGTTTCAGCTAAAAGAGAACTTTCGAGCTTTCAAAGTACTTGCCATTACGTTAAACAATAAAATTAAAACAATTACATTAATATTTTAAATTGTAGCTTCTTCGCAATATCACTCTCTCTACGGCCATTGGTGTCGCCTTCTCTGTTCTCTGCATAGCTATTGCGATTTTGAATTGGAGAAATAAGCAAGTTTAAATATTTAGAAGATGCATTGAAGTTAAATGAAATATACAAATTCAGAAATATGGTTGCATTATTCTTCCAAGCATTCGACTTTGTAAATTCTATGTGAGTTGAGACGAAATGTACCTTTATTTGATACTTGCATTTTCAGTACCTTTCTATTCGTTCTGTTACAAGGAATCTGGATAGAATCTACTTGGAAGAGACACTTCCTGAATGCTCTCGGAATATCTCTACGGTTTTTTAAATTTTTTTTTCACTCGAAATTTCGAATCTTGCGAATTTCAGAGATTCAAAAGTTCGTCAGGTAGTTCCATTGGATGCAGCTACTGAGAGGAAAGCTTACTTCTCACGACTGGAAAATTCATGGGAACTGAAAAAGCAAGAAGAGGAGAAGAGGAAATATAGAAACAAACCATAGCACATTAAAAAATTCGTTTTTGTAATTTAGTTTGTAATTATGATTGTTTATCTCTTATTGAGAGGTGTTTTATGGAAAGCTCAAATGTTGAAGATAAAATAGCTACATTAAAGCCTAGTCACACGTTGTATTGCCTTCTTCTACCCCATAAATGTTGAAACCAGGTGATTTCGGTCCATGGTAACATATGAAATAGCGGGGTACGCTCTGAAATTATCTTCAGAGTGTAGGACGCCTAACGATGCTCGTTTTGAACAGTGTTTACACGGATCTTCTCCTTCTCTGTTGAATTTCAACGCTGGCGAAAATGTTCTCCAACTGCAACGATGATAGATCCAATCCCGAATGCAGGTATTACGAATTTAAAATGATACGTTCAGGTTCACTATACCTCGGCATGTCTCTTGCGTTGCCATGCTGTCTCGCAGCCGAGCGGAACTTTATATTATTTTGGACGAGTGTTTGTGAATTTATAATATGTTTACATGCCATATTACATAACAGAAAAATAACTATTTTCAAATTATTTTCCATTAAATTAACAATAGCAGATCGTTCGCAATTTTCGGAGAACTGCGAAATGTTGATACTGGCTTTCAAACTGTTCTCTACATAGGACTGTGTCTTTTCGAGTTAGTCGTACTCGTCATTATCACTATGATAGTTACAGTAATGCTTCGTATAGTGTGGAACGTGAGTTTTATCTCAACTAGATTTTAAAACGAAATTTCATTGTAGAGTCGATGCTACCATGCAAATATGATCATTATTTTCAAGTTTTTCTGTTCCCACATCTATATTTACACAATAAGCCGAGTAATCATAATGATGTATCAAACTGCGATTCTCAATGTGACAGGTTTTTGATGAGGCCCTAATATCACGTATTTCGTCTACCGATTTCATGATTTCTAGCATCCTATGTAACACCAGTTATGTGACAGTTTTGTGAAGGGGTGTCACAAAACTGATACAAAGATAGAATTTCAAATCCGTAGGTAAAAGGCGTGATGGCATATTCGACAGGAAATTCATCTCATCCCCTTGATGTTCTTATCCTAATCGCATCGATTTTGCGATATTACCAGATGTTTTCATGTGTTTTCATCCTAACCACGTTTGCATGTGTCCCGATTGTGAGGGTATATAAACTCGGTCAAATTACAGCTCTGTGAGAGGATCGCTGCGACTCTTTTCATCGATAATTACGAGTGTAACAAACGCACTCACATTCCCTGCGGATTATTGATTATTGTTGTCGCCTGTTCTGCTCTAATATCAATAAATGTTACACTGTGTAAGTGATATTAGCTAATTGTTTACTCGATATTAGTCATTTTGGGATATCGGTGGCTCGTCATTACGAATATGGTGGTACATTTTTCACCTGATAGAAGTGGCCTAATTCCCCTATATAAATTCTTGTTCTTGTTCACTTTTCTCATTCACATCTCTTTCCAGTTGGAAATACGTGGCGAGAATACGTCATTATCATATTCTGTGGTCTCATCGCCTTCTTTACTTGTGTGGTGAGTCCCCAAAATTGACAAAAAAATCTCATTGTTTGATAGCATGAGAATACATTTTTTTGATAAACAATGTGATGTATTTCATACCTTTCAGATTCACGCTGAATACTTATAAAAATATTCTATAAGTATTCAGCATGAATCTGAAAAGTATTAAAATTTTCAGTGATTTTGACCAATCTAGTCACTGTTTCCCTCTTATTTCAGTTCTCCGTCTTGCTCTACCATCGTAATCTGCGCTTGGAGAAATCCCTTGAGAACAAGACGGATTCATATTCACTCAGCATCCGATTTCAATTGAAGGAAAATTTCAGAGCATTCAAGGTAAACTTTTTCGCTTCAAAAGAAGTACATATGCGAAATTGGAGGGCGAAAAATTCAGACTACGAATCAGAAGGTCAAATTGAAATAAAATTAGGAATTTAAGTTACTTCGCAACATAACTCTCGTCTCTTCCATTGCAATAGTTTGCTTGGCTGTATGCATTGGATTAGCAGTTTCGAAACGAGAAGAGAAGTTGAGCGTTCACAAATTTCCTTATAAACTAGTGTCCTTCAGAAAACAGGAGGCTTTGTTCGGTCGAGCATTCGACGTTTTGAATGCAGTGTAAGTCCGTTTTACGATTTACGCAATATCTTTAAAAATAGAATATTTGGATTTTTGAATTTTCAGTGCATTTCTTGTTGTTTTGATGCTGAGCATTTGGATGGAACCCAGCTGGAAGAGGCATTTTCTCAAGGTTCTAGGGATTTTACTCGAGTCTGTCTTTATTTTTTGATTTGTAAACTAATTTTAATTTCAGAGATCAAAATGCTCAAAAGATAGCGCCTCTGGACGCAGACGCCGTTAGAATGGCTTACTTTTCCAGTCTAGAAAGTTCATGGGAATTGAAAATGCAAGAAGACGAAAAGAAGAAGTATAGATTTAAGATATAATTATCTTTCTTATTACTCAAATCTCATGTTGATTGGCCTCGGCGGGGATCGAACTCGAAGAGCCATTTACAGAAAGTTATAGGGATTGTTCGCGAGGTTCTCCTTATTATCATATTTGTTATATATTGTTTCGCGAATTTTTATTATTTTGAGAAAAAAAATTTTTGCACACGACCTTTCAATTGTAATTTATCACGTGTATTTACAAGACAAGACGGCAAAGTTGTTCAATAATACGCTGAGATAGTTTGGATATGTGTGTGGCAATACATTATCACTGGGGGAATGTGTACAAGAAGTTACATAGTATCAAGAAGAAATGGAACATTCACTGATGATTTCACGCTAATTTGGTTAGTACTGCAGGGGGGGGGGTCTATTACCACTCTTTCTACGGTCACTATGAAGGGTAGCATGTCAAACTGGAATGGAAAACAAATAGAAAATAATAGTACGGACAATAATCGACTTTCTCTATCGAACCCGTAGAACAAACGAAAATAAATGAGCGATGCCTAGGATCGGGTAAAGTACACCTGACTTACTGAGAAATATGCGAGCAACGAAAGAACTTATGGCAGGATGGGGTGGAATCGGGGTGGTGAGATCTCTCGACTGGACTGCGGTAGACTACGGTAGGTCACTACTACGGTAGGTGTCATTCAGAACGAGGCCGAGATGGATTTCATGGGAGTGGGTCCTCTCTTCTGCGACCACTTGGCGTAGACTGCATTGTATTCGATCGAGTGATGTCTCATGAGATGACGCATGAAATTGGATGAACACGGCGATTTGACGACGCCCGAGCAGATCGAACACTGCGCGTTCCCGTCGGACGTCCGCTGCGGAAATTGAGACAGTCAACATTATGCTAATTAGAAGGGTACTAATTACTTAAGATATAACAGTATCGCTTGATTTCTCCATTATTATATATAAGACGAGGCTAATTAATAAATTATTTAAATTATTGATTGATCCCTTGATAAGATACAAGTGTTCACCTTGAAAAACTCCCACACTGGATGCTCCGTCTTCCTGTTCCTCTTCATATACGGTTTGCCCTCGTGCGGTCGCAGCAGGCCGAGACTTGCAGCAGCTGCAGCACAACTTGTCGAGCTGTTGGAGGAGGTCGACGACGACGCGTCCGACTGTGCGACTGCTGCAGCTGCAGCAAGCGTCGCTGCATCCAGCACGTCGCTGGTCGCAGTTGCAGCTGAGCTGGCGACGATCGCACTCTGGATGACGCTGTTCTGCTGCAACTGCAGCTGCTCCAGCTGCAGCTGCTGCTGTTGCTGCACGGCGAGTGTGGCAGCTGCAGCCTGCTGCTGATTCCACGCCTCGACGTCACTCTGGTCGCCCATCCATTGGTCGTAACCAGAAGAGACTGGAGCGAAGTGACGTTGCTGCCATTGAGAAGCAGTGTCGAAGAGGGAATTGTCGAACGGCATCTGGTAGAAATCTGCAAGGAACTCAATCAATTGGAAGTGGACGAAACAACAAGGTACCATTGGTGACTCTAGAGAGATATCATTGATATCAAAATGCTGAAACCCAAATCTCACCAGATGGAACGTGGTAACTGTTCGGGTCCATGTTCGGAATGAGTCCATCAGAGGTGGGGATTAACAGCATCTCGGGCCGAATGGAGGATGGATCCTGAACAGAAAATAATCAATAATTAGTATTGCATCATCATTATGCAATCAAAAGTCTGTTGCATCATCACTACACCATCTGCGTACCTTGAGGAAGTGATGCTGCGCGCTAAGCAGACAATGGGGAGCGGCCGGGGACGGATCCGGGCTCAGTGGGAGATGGTGACCGAGCTGGAATATGGATTGCATCATGCCTATGTAATATTAATTGTTTATTGCGTCATCACTACGCAATCGAAAAGTGATTGCATTATCACTAGGTAATCTGTCTAACCTGTTGTCCGAGGTCGGAAACCATTGGCTGCAGCAGATGATGCTGTGGTTGATGAGCAATGTGATTGAGGGCCATGGCGGAGAACTGCAATTATCGATTAAATATTTAGGGAAGTAATTCCGATGAATGCATTGGTATGTCTGGTTCGCATGCACATATTAGACGAGGAAGAAACCAGAATGAATCAGGCTATTTTTTTGAAATTTGGAAAATAGGGAAAAAAAGAAGCACCTGTTGCTGTGCGCTACTGGTGGCAGTGGTGCAGGAGGATGGGGCGGGCGTTGGAGGAATGGGCGGCTGATAATAGAGTCAGTTGACGATTGGAGTGAGATGCTACCGTATACCTTGTACTGTCGCGATAGACGAATCTTGTGCAGAAGTGCTTGGTGTTCTTCCGGATGGTGTCGCTCAAGATGCTTGGTCATATTGGTTGCACATGCTGACTTGACAACCTGCAATGATGATTGCGTCATCACTAGGCAATATCATCAACAACAGTACAGGACAAAAGTAGGGCAGAACCGATGCAAGAGACAGGTAACAAATGGAAGACAAAGCATCGCTGGTAATCGAACGGTCAAAAGCAGCCGCATTATCGCTAATGAAATTGCGTCTTCGAGTAATAACGATGAGGGAGGAGAGGGCAAAAGAGGGAATGAGTTGCGCACGAGAAGCGTGGCTGGCTATTCTAACCCACATTGACTCCTTCCTCACCCACCTACTCTCTCTCTCTCTCTCTCTCTCGCAGCAAGGATTGCTACCTCTCGTCCCGAGATCGGGAAAGTGAAGCTGTGCTATCGCAGAAAAGTGAAATGAGAGCGTTTCCTTTCTCATTGACTCTCATCTGAGCGAAAGAGGAAGGAAGGAAGAGTCTAATTGGACTATCACTAGGGGTAATCAGGCCGATATCATGAGAAGGCTAATTATGTGTGTGCACAAGTGAAAGTACGCATAGATTAAGAAGATGCAGACTTGATTTTGAAAAAAAAAGTGAACGCATCATTTCATCGAAATGAACGAAGTACGAACTTGATAAAGACATGTCGAAAAGTGTTGTGCGCAAATTGAAAGTGTCGAAATGCGAATGTTTCGAGTGGATCCCTCCATTCCCCGTTATCGTTATCCGCTATCTGTCACAGTAAAAAGCCGCGGTCGGGATAAGAATTTCAGGTAAGCACGGTCAAACCTGATTGCAATAGCCCGGATGGATAGAGAGAGGAAGAGGAGGATGAGAAGGAGAGGAGGAAGAGGAAGAGATTGGAATGAAGAGGCAACTCCTATCGTGATCTGCGCTTACAAACACCTAGACTGCGCTGCGGATACCAACCTATCGACACATATACACCCTTGTCCGCTAAGGAGTCGGCGATTAAGTATAAGTGAAAAGTATGAGCATAAGTATAAGATAGGGCAAGAGTTGACAAGATAAGGCAGGATAAGGCGCGAGAGAGAGGGGACAAGAGTGAACTGCTTAGACGCGGCAGTCGACTCTGTATGAGGGATGGGTCAAGAGTAAGCAATAGTCGACGAGGGATGGAATGACGCCATGGGGCGGGAACTGGCAAGAGAAGAGAGAAGACAATAGAAGTATATTAGGGGGCAGGGAACGTGCGCGCACGACCATTTGCCCCTTAGAGGTCAGAGCTTGCCGCGAGAGTAACGGTAGTAAGTGATGTTAGGGGGGAGGGAGGGAGAAGAGAGAGAGAGAGGTAGGACATGACGGCAGATTACAACATGGAAAGGAAGCAAAAAGGTCGTGATGCCATGCAAGAAAGAATGAGAGAGAGAGCAATCAGGGCGATCGAGACTGAGAAAGTTGAAAGTGCATAGTTTTGGTTCCACGAGGGCTAAATTCCGCTGTTTTTACAGTATACAACAGTATAACCAGTATATTTTACAGTATAACCTTGTCGCATGTGTTGCACTTCACCAGAGTGTCGTCCAATCGCTCAAAGTTGTCCCAGCACGGATTCTCCGTTGGTCTGCAATCGAGAATATTAATACAGCAATTAACATGCCGGGGCGGAATAGACAATTGTCCGTGCCGCTCGCTAAAAAAAGTATTGATAAATAAAAAGAAGTCGATTCTACAGTATTGTATCCTAACAATCAATCAATTAGTCTTTATCATTCTAATGTTTTTGTAGGGCCAAAAGGAATGCTTATGTCTTCGGATGCCGAATTTTCCTATCATCTCATTTCCTCCCTCACCTTCCCCTCTTGGCCGGTGCCTGTCCATTCATCAGAAAAGGTATTCCTGATGTAGTGGGAGGCGCAGTTTGGAATACCGATGGACGTTGAGAGGAATCCTCCCCGAGTTCGTCCATTAGAACCTCCTTAATTATAGATTATTAACCAACCATCATCTAAATTCTAAAAGCGCCCGCAAATACATTACTAGGGATAACTGGAATGTGCACAGTTGCGAATTTGTTCGACGTGGCCTTTTTCAACAAGATGATTGCATCTTTTGTAGCTTTTCTAGGGGAACCCAAAAACCACACATCATGTTTTTTCCCGGGTCTGTAAACACATAACCCACAATTTACCAGCATCACATGTATTTGGCATTGCAAAACCCATTAGAATTTGCTGTTTACCTGTTTGACGGCGTTGTTCTGGAAGACTTGCTGCTGCTGTTGATTCTGTTGCTCTGCAGCAGTGGAAGAGGAGGCGGCAAAGAGTTGTTGATGCTCCTCAGAGAAGAGTTGCTGCAATTTCGATATTTCCATCGAATTCGGAACGAGGGATCGATTTCGGCTTCTCATTCAAAAGCATCTCACTGATTACGATCTCTCTCTCTCCCCAATGCTTTTTACCTATCAACCTCCTCATTTCGGGGACAGCAACCAAATGGAATGGGAAACGCGCGCCGAGAGATGTCTGCTCTCGATATATAAATGAATCCCCAGGTAGGTCTATCGATTAGAAACGAGCCCGAAACATCACCTGATTGATAGTACAGTACTCCAGCAGCTTCAGGAAGCCGTCGAAGCCTACGGTAGTAGGGTCGTCGTCTATCGATTGACTCATGCACTATATTTCGTCCTACTCGCGGGACGAATCTCTTAGACAGTTCATTCACTCTTCACTGTTGCCTTTCCTTTCTCAGCTGACCATTCTTTAGTCATGCGCGAGCTCTCTCTCAACAAAGCCAAAAACTGTTTTAGAAGCAACGACAAGCCATTCTGTTTGTCTGATCTCTTGCATAATAGTTATGCAATACATGTCAAGCTCTCTATTAATCCCAATTCCCGATGGAGATATGACCTGAGACGAGCAATCGGGCCCCAATAGTGGAATGGAACTAACGAAGAACACCACCCCAGACATGATCAATAATTGGATTAATTGATTCCAATAGCTGCTCTTAATGAGTGAAAGTGCGTGTGTGGGTAGGTCAGACGACGTTGCAGTAACTTTCCCTTCGACTGATTTCCCTTTCGAATATCGAGAAAGTGGGGCCGTTTTTATCATCCCTGGATGCACTATTACCCTTCGGCGCAAGAGATAGGAAGAGGAAAGAGAGAGAGAGAGATAGGTCAAAGCCAGAGAGATGCTCAAGAATGCGGGTGGTTGAAATGCGATCAGTTATCGATTGGTGTACAAGCGCAGGTACCGTAGCTCACCACATTCTTGACGTCGTTGGGAAAGTTGGCGGACTCTGCTACGGTAGCAGCGAGGCCGGCCGCGTCCGTCGGAGGCGCCATCGTGCCGTAGGCACCTGAGTGTGTGTAGTGTGATGGTAAACGTCGACCGCGAACAATTGATCGTTTTGTGTACAAGGGTTCAAGTGGTATACATCGAAGGGGTACACCACACTACTCACCGGCGTTCATGACGGTCGCGGCCTCCAGCTGCAGCGGCTGATTGTACGCCGTCGCGAACCTACGAAGGGCACCGTAAACAATCAATCAATAATCACAGACTACAGTATTCATCAACAAAACAATTGATTGCCCCGGGGGCAAAGTGTTACGGTACGGGGTCGATAATTTGGCAAATAGGTTGGGGTGAAAGTTTGTGGGGGAATACTGATTACGGCGTGAGGCGTGACTAGATGACGTGGGAGCGGTCATTCCTAGCACCTTCTTTCGTGGTGGGGTGGGGGGAGGTGAGGGGTACTGTAGAGACGAGAGATTGATGAGAGGAAGAGACGGACAGACAGACAGAGATACACACTTTACACGATGGCAGTTACTCGAGAATGGAGAGAGAGACGAACAATGACAAGAGAGAAACAAAAGAGATGAAACAAAATGAAGTAGTAGAGAAATAGTAGCCACTCTCTCTCAATCCTATCACAAATCACGTCAATTTGATGTTGGCAAATGATGAAATGCTCGTCTCACCAACTCTCTAGTGTCTGCTGCGGGGGCTGCCTCAATGCGGCTGCAGCCTCACCGACAGAAGGTTGATGCTGAAGCAACACTTGCTGTTGCTGCAGCTCCGGATGTTGCTGCACATCCTAAAAGTCGGCTTTGTGTTGGTCTATTCGCCGGTCGCGGCTCCGCTCACCTGGTATCCGTACATCTCATAGCCATCCATCAGGGCGATCATCGACGGGGCTGAAGCTGGTCGTGCTGCAGTAGCTCTTGTAGCTCTTGCAGCAGGGGGCGGGGCGGAGGAGGGTCGACGGGCTGCTGCAGCTG
Organism: Pristionchus fissidentatus; assembly: GCA_036245785.1. NCBI lineage: Eukaryota > Metazoa > Nematoda > Chromadorea > Rhabditida > Neodiplogasteridae > Pristionchus > Pristionchus fissidentatus. The sequence goes on from BTSY01000004.1 coordinate 33,576,212, forward strand.
CTGCAGATCGAGTCGCCTCGTCGATGAGGGCGTCGAGGTCGGGCGAGATCGATCTGTGCAGCAAGCAATGAGATGGGATTGAGACAAAGAGAGATGGAGAGAGAGAGGGAGATCCTCTGCTTTTTTTCCACGGGAAAGGAGGAGCTCACGGTGCTTTTTCATCGTTTTGTCTCTCGTATCTCGCTGCTATTTCACCCTTCCTTCCCTCGGGATGAGATGGGTATCCATGGGACGGAGAGAGAGAGAGAGAGAGAGACGACAGTGCTTCCATACTGTGCTTATCGAGACGACCGATCGACTCTCCCTTTCATTTGCCTCCTCCCACACACACTCACTGGTTAGAAATGCGACTATTCGGGATTGACCGAATGCGAAAAGCCGGCTGTGTACTAATTTGCGACCAATTGCTGATAGCTAACGATCAAATGAGAGGCGGTTTGCGACTATCGATCGATCAGAGAGACGACTTACAGTATGTCAATGGGCGACTCAACGGGTACGGTAGAGTCGGAGGATGTCTGTCGCTCCTGGAACACCAGAAGAGTAAATAATAATAAACATAAACACGGATAGGAAAAATAAAATCAGTAATCGATCATGCTTCCTACCGTTCCTCCAAACTGAATGACTCCTGGTCGTTCAGTGCTTGACGGTCGTCGATTCTCTCCTTGTCTATCTCGATGGGCCTTTTCGATCGCTCGTTGAGCAGCTCCGATAATATTCGAATTGACGATGAGTTGAGTGTCGATCGCCTGAAGGAAATGGCCATTCCTTCCCTTCATTCTTGTGTTTTAGGAGATTGCACCATTTGGGTACGCTCAAAGAGGAACTGGTCGTCTTTGGGAGCATTTTTACCGTTTTTTTATTGCGTTGAACATTTTTTCGCAACGACCAGATCGAAAATGAGCGTTCTGAAATGGCGTAACCTCTCGTTTGATGTGTAAGAACAAGCCGCTGATTAGGGCGAAAACAACTGTTTATCACTGAGAGATCGGAGACTTGGGGACAGAAAGAGATAGAGATGGAATGGTGGTGGGGTTAGGGGGAGAGGGAGAGGGGACTGTGGAGTAGACTTTGAAAAGTAACGGTTCAACTGGTTGCATAACGGGAAAGTTGAATTTTGCAAGAAAGAGTGCGAGAAATGAAGAGAAAAGCAACTGCATGCATCGTTACTTTTCAAAGTCTCCTCTGGAAAGAGGGGGGGGACACGGGGTCACACACGGCTGCAAGGGGTCGACACGCAGATCCAATCTTTCTCCGATGTTGATTTTTTTTCCGCCGACCCTCACCCGGTGTGAATTGGTGTGTTGGAATGCAGTACATATTGAGTGGGGGGTTCTCCCCATTGGGGGAGCAACAAAGATACAACCCTAGGATAGCTATATATATGTCTATGTACACTGGGGGCCACTCTGCGATGGGACATGGTGGTGCGAGTGCGCGTGTTAGGTACAGTAACCGACTTTGAGGACGTCCGGCGCCAGATTTGCTGCCTGTTCGCGCTGTTTGAGCAGCAGTTGCTGTTGCTGCACGACCAGGGGAAGGTGAGGGAAACCCTGCAATGATGCTATCTAGGAAGATTCGTGCCTCAACAATATTATGATACATCATTTTACTCGCTGCAAATGTTCATTTTCCAACAGTCTTAGAAACAAATCTTAATGTTGAAATTATTTGTATTTGAAAAGATAATAAACTGACGGGAAGAGATGGCATGGGAGTGTTCATCGGTGCTGCAGATATTGAACTACTCGAGATAGAGGAGGACGTAGAGGAGGTAGATGTCGACTTGTGACTGCATATTTATCCATTTTTTCATAGTACTTAATGTTTTTATTGTTTCGAGCATTCATCCTCAATACTCTATGATTTGTTTTAGTGAACAGTGAGACATACCGATTTCCTCTCGGTTCGAGAGGCGGAAATGAGCCGCCGAGATCCTCCTTCTGCTTCTGAAACATAATTAAAATAATTACTTTAAATCATTAAAAATGTTAATTATAATAAGACTAATTACCTTCCACTTGACGAATAGCTGGCTGGCCAATTCACAGTGGTTGTTGTTCAAATGTCGACAGAGATTCGTCGGACACGCTGACCGGACGCGGCTTCTGAATTTGCATTTTACAAATTTTAATTTACAAAACCGGAAATGTATTTTAAGTGACCGGAAGTGGGCGGAGCTCACTCCGTTCCACATGCAGGTCACCCATGCAGAAAGCTGGGAGTGTACAATCGAGAGGGACTCTCTCACTTTTACACACTCTCTCGTTCTGACCCCTTTCTGTATCTGTTAAATCATGAGAACTCACTTGCAGAGTGTGCACTCGGCGTCGAATTTGTCGATGCGAACAAAAAGCGACCAAACGGGATGACGAGGTCGGCCTGGAAAGGCTGAACGGAAGGATTAGATGGGCAATATATGTGGCTATTTTATATTTGCACCGCCTAAAGGTGTGACGAGAAGTGGGGGAAAACTATGAAGGAGGAATTGAAATCGAAATGACAATACGGAAATCATAAGGGGTTTATGGACTACGATCTTTTCACAGAAAAAATGGACATTTCAACGTTTTCCTATAGGATAAAGACTTGAAAATCTGTCCGTCACAAAAATATGGGCAAAATTGCAAGGTTGAATTCACGGGAGGAGAAAAGAAAGGAGTTATTTTCGATTCATAAAATTATATATTTTTGCATCGACTAAGCTAAATGGCACCTATTGCAACGAGTTTCCAGCGCGTTTGCACATATTCTAGAATGTATGTTGTTCTATACTTCAGAGATTTGTCAAATGCCAATCTAATGGGGCCTAATTGCTCTCGCTTTTATGATACGTATTAAAATATATTTTTAATAAATCGAATAGGACAAATGACTGACAACCTCTACGCGACTCGTATGGACTTCCCGGCTTCTCTACTCTCACGACATTTCGAGCGACGACGGGAAATGAGGGCAATAACGGCACTTCTCAAACGATTATCGATTTTTCCTCCACAATTCGAGAACTACCGTACCATTCTTAACGGGCGCGCTCATTCCCTGCAGCAGCTGCAGTACTGCAGCCGCAGCGCCCGGTTGCTGCAGCAACCCCGCTGCAGCTGGCGCATTCTGCAGCAAGGCGAGAAACCGCTGCTGCTGTTGGAAGGCTGCGACCTTGGCCCGCAACCCGTCGTCCATGCGACCCGCCATTTCCTGCACGGAAAAGAGTTATCAATGAATATACGGTAGTGTTACAGAATTGCGTCACTTAGTCTGAGACATGAATAGTGTACTTGAAAGATGGGCAGATCGGGCCACTAAACATCGAATTGAACGATTGATTAATATGAGCACTATCGATTCCAACAATGGAATACGATAATCAAAATCGATCGATTTAACCTGGAATAGTTGTTCCGCGTGTTCATTCTTAACATGTTCGAGTACTTCTTCTCTCGCTTCAAATAATCGACCACACACGGCGCATGGCCAATTGTGAGGGTGAGAGTGAGATTCGGCGGAGGAGTTCTAAAAGAATATATTATTAACAATAAAGTTAATGTTTATAAAGGATTATAAAAGCTCACATATTTCATTTACACGGTTTTTGTAATGGAAACCGTCACTGTGCTAAAGAGCATCCAGTGAAACACATGCGTAAATACAATATCGTCTCACAAAAAATATTTTCTAAAATATTTGACTGCATTATGCAGCAAATTCACCTCGAGATTCAATTGTGCACTGCTTGCGGAGATTTCTGCCGTGATGCCATTCGATGTCGACTCGGGCATCGTACTGAATTTAATTATATTTAAATAATTTAATTACTTTTCAAATTTTCAACATTTTCAAAGTTGTCTTTTTGTACTCGAGTTGCGGCGACTCGTCCGCTATTCTCCTTTGCATTGAGTGGGATAACGGCCGGGGATTATTGCGTCGAAAACGAAATCCCATGATTCATCGCGCCGTTTTCTACTACGCAGCACACGATTTCAACTAACTGGGGATATGGCGAAATAGTGTGCAAAAGTGAGAGAGTCCCTCTCGATTTTGCATACTCTCTCACTACAAAGTTCTTTCTGTAAGGTTGCGCGTCCAGAGGAATAATGTGCACGCGCACACAAAGAGACCGGAATCTGTCCCCGAATTTTTTTCGCAATCCATAAATTCATTGTGCAAGCTCAATTCGCACACAATGCGCGCACGAAGTTTATGCCTATCCGGACTATCAGGAAGGGCACAATTCTAACTGTAGAAGTGATGAGGATGTTCAACGATCAACCGTGCAAAAAGGGTTTTTGCGTGAGAGATCGTGCAAAGTCGAGAGGGGCTCTCTCACTTTTGAACACTCTCTCGCCCCGACCCCACCCTGGAGTTTTGCAATCAAAATGTGCAAACCTCGGGTCGATTTCCTCTTCTTCGTCAGAGTGAACTTCCCTCTTCACGTGCACTATTACTTCTTCGCGCATTTGTCTGCAAAATAAGCAAAATTCGAACTAAAATGACGAAAACACGTGCGAATTCGGCGAAATTGCGCAAAAAGGGTACATTTTCATGCAAAAAATGGAGGGATGAAATAGTGAGAGGGATTTGGATGGCCCGTCGGTCACTCTTGTGTGCAGATAGAGGAAAGATTATGACAAACTGGATCACATACACGAGAGAGAGAGAGAGATCCCATTCGATTTCGAGAGAGGGAGAGAAGCGAGGAGAAAGTTGGCGAGGAGAGAGTGCGGGACATCGAGAGGATTAGAGAAGGAGAGGAGACGAGAGAGTGTGGGGGATCGAGAGAGGCAAGCAACAATCGGCCGCCCGAGGGTCATCTCTCCACCACCCCTGCGCAAACTCGAAAGTGAGCGATCCGGATTTCGGATTTATGCGCCTCTCTCTCTCTCTCTCGGCTCTTGTTATAATACAACAAGCGCGCATCATTGCATCAAAAAAAGATATCTCGTGCTGTCTCACACGGCAATAAAACACAGTTCTTGTTTGACCCAGATATACCGGTTCGGGAACTGGTTGAAAGTGCAAAAAACAGAAACATTTTAATAGTTATCAGTGATAATAATGCGGGCGCGGCAGATCCTTTGTTCGTGAAACTGGACTGAGAGAAGGGTATGGAAGAGAGAGAGAGAGAGAGAGAGAGAGAGACTGGATTTAGAGGGATGGTGAGGAAATTGATATGGAATCAAATCGGTTTGGCAGTTGGAAGAAAGAAGAAGGAGAAGAGGTGTTTGTGTGAAAGGGAGATTGCAGATTAGTCGGATTGAGTTAGAGAGAGAGGGACCAGTTAGAGAGTACGGTAGTCTGTGACCTTGCTGCAGCTGCTGCAGCTATATTATGTTTGCTGCAGCAGCTGCAGGAAGGTCAAGGCTGCTGTAAAGTCTCGCAGCTTCAGCCCCTTATCTCACGCCAGTCCGATCCTTATATACGTGCTCCTCCGGAATTCCAAACACGATTCTCTCTCTCTCTCCGAGTTCGGAGTGCGATTGCAAAAGTTTCTCGTGGTTATTGTGTCGTGGACACTCTTTGGTTTCTTACCACGCCCCTTTTCGACCCGAGAGAGAGAGAGAGAGAGAGAGAGACTACAGGCTACGACGACTGGGAAAGCAACACATCAAAAAACGAAGTAGATTCGATCTCCGATCAACACTCAGTTCACTGATAAGCAGACGACTAACGATATACTCAAGAGGCGTGCAAGATATGTACCATTCCATTCCAGAACAACGAGATATCGGTCACGAGGATTTTGGAGTGATTTCATAGTACTAATTAGCAGGTGGCTAATAGCAATGCTACATTTTATAGCAAATGCATTGATACAAACGCAAAGCGAGACCTATGCATTGAAATGCACTGTGTGTCGATAGCGCACTCATTTCGCCACCCTATTCCACATGCGGAAATTACTGGCTCCCGATTGGAAACCGTATTGGTCGGGCGGAAAAGAAGAAAACCAAATGATGCGGCGATTTCGCGCAGATCTCGATAGGGTTCGCCGAACTTTCGCCCTAAATTTGGAGGGGAGTGAAGGGGCCACGAAATTGCAAACTATCGAGGACCGAAAAAGTCAGCGATCTTTCCGATTTTGGTACTCTTATATTTGCCGCGGTGATATCCCTTCCTCCCTCCCAATTAAAGACACACCAATAGTTCTGACGGTTGCCTGGTGTCCATCAGTTCGACACCACTGGGAAAAACAACGAGAGTACTTCCGCAAGATAAATCCGCGTACTTTGTTGCTATGCTGCAGAGATTTCTTTTTCTTTTCTTTCTTCTCCCCTCTGTTTCTTCATATTACGTCTTGATTAATTTCCCTTGGGGCACGCAGAGTGTGTGCATGACATTTTGGTGCAAGTTTCAGATGCAGAGAGAGAGAGAGCGAGAGAGAGAGAAATGGAGAAAATAGGAATTGTTGTTGACCCCTCAAATTCGTTTTGTTGCGAAAGTTTGCAATCTCCACCCAATTTTTCGGGTTTCTTGTCGATTTTTCTCTAATCGCTCACGAGTTTGTGAAACTGGCGGAGAAAGAAAAGAGTTTCGACCCAGAGAGAAGAGGAAAAAGAAGGTTCGCAACATAGAACTTTCCTTGACCTTTCCATCTTGCAAGAGGTTGTGCAGTGGGAAACTAGCGGAACTCTAACGATTAGCAAACTGTGGAGTGACGAAACCATGAGATTCTTGCAAAAAAATCTTGCAGAAGCATGATACAGTGCACGGTATTCTGGCGAGTCTATGCTAAATGAGTTAGAGAAATATCATGTTAATGGGGGGATGGTCTCACCGCGAATTCAGTTTTGGCATTTTGCCAGAGCGCAGTGCAAAGCGCGACTACAGTGCGTTGCAGGCTCATCCGAAGGAATGCGAGGGAGGAAATGATAATTGTGTGCATTGCCACATGGTCACAGATCACTTCTTGTCACGTACACACATTCATTCTTGGATTTTCTTGCACGCTCCACACTACAAATTCTTCGCAAATTCTATCTGATCTGATCGTGATCCGGGCACAATGCCAAAATTGAATTCGTGGAGAGAGCATCACCCATTTAGATGCTATTTTCGCGCTCTCTAACTGTCTGCTTCAACTTTCATATAGTCGCCAGAACGCAGTGGACCCCACTCCACACTACAAATTCTTTCGTACCCTTCTATCTATAAAATCAGTTTGCGATCGACGAAACTGAATCGCGTCATTGATAGTTTAGAGGAGAGAGGAGAGAGCAACGCGCGAGCGACGGAGATACGAGGAAGTCATAATATTGATAATACCGCGGAAACTCGAAACCGCAAGTTTCGTTTATAAAAGAACTTATGATATTCGTATAGGAACAAACCACTAGCACTGGTGTACTGTAGAGTGCCAAACAACCACGGTCTCTTTAAATCGCACACCACATGATTCCAAATCTAGAGAACAGGGTTAGGGCGAGAGAGTGTGCAAAAGTGAGAGAGTCCCTCTCGATTTCAAAAGCTCTCTCACTCCAAAGCCTTTTCTGCATGGTTGACCGGCCTGTGGAACGATGTGACATTGTCTTTTTTATGGTTCATGGTGTGCAAGGAATCGGTGTACAAATATTCAAGATAAATGAGATTACATAATGATCACGGCTATGATGGTTGTCGAAACCGTGTGATTCTGTGATTCAACGACTCAAGATAATCCTCCCCTCATCAACATCAGATACATCCTAGAGACACATGTTGACCATGCCTGAAATGTCAGCGCATGACGGGATTAATTTCTTGGATATCAAGTCAATTTCCTGGACTCAATGGAAAAAAGTTAAGCCCAAACCGAATTTGCACCTGTTTTATGTACCCTCAATTTGGGATCTGTGGACAATGTATGAATCGGGTTTGTGCAGTGCGCAGATGCAATGGATTGCGAACACGAAACCGGAGAGAGAGAGAGAGAGTGAGAGAGATGGAGAGAGAGAACGAATCGCATAAACCGAGAAAAATGCGCCATAGACAAGATCTGGACGAGATTTGCATGAGTGTGCGCTAGGAACATGATGACACATCAATAGAAGAAACACGCGAAACTAGAACTTGATCGGAGCGAGAGAACGCGCGCATCGAGGAGCGTGCAGAGAAGCAGAGAGGGAGGGAATGAGAGTGTGCAAGGGAAACGAGGAGAGCATCGTCACAACACGAGGGAGAGAGAGAGGGAGAGTCGAAACATGGGTGAGACACAAAAAATGGCTCCGAAAACTGGTCGAGATCTGTCGGCTTTTTTGGCCCGTTCGAAAACGCGGTGGTGATGGGAGATTTGTTACACAGAGAACACAAGAGCGAAACTCAGCTGTAGTGGTAGACGAAAAATGCGACGTTGGCCTAGAAAAGAGGATAGAAATAGAAGAGAGAGAGAGAGAATGGATGATGACAGGAGAGATTTCGCAACTTAAAATAACACAGATACACATGGACTCTGTGCAAGGAGAAGGCGGAAATTGAAGTGTGAGGATAAATGGGAGGAAAGGGCGAAGGGAGGGAAGAGATTCGGTCTCTCCGTTAGTTTCCGGATACAAATTGAGAAGGGGAAGCAGAGATTTTCAGAGGCCAGAAAGTTGTGGCTTAAAAAGAGAAACGAGAGCTTACAACTGCTGAGAAAAAAAGATTTGCAAAAAGCACTGCAAAGTTCGGCTACTTTTTGGTTCTGCATAAAAAACTGTCGACTGGGATTGTGTGTTCAAACTTGGAGAGTACGCGGGGAGATTAGAGATTGCAATCTATAGACATTGCAGCGTTCCAAAAGCGGTGCCAGCCATCTGACAAGTTCACCAAGGTCGTTGACCATCACCATGTGAGAAACGGGAGAGAGAGAGATAGCGAGAGAGAGAGAGAGAGAGAGAACCGTTCGGTTTTGGTCACTCTCCTAACTTGTAAACGAATGCTGATTGGAGAGAAAGAGAGAGAAGAGAGGGGAGAGAGATGTCCTACTTTTGAACTTCGATTCGACGCGTATGTGTTGGTGCGGGGCGAAAAAGAAGTTGACATGACTGGTCGGAGGAGGATAAACCAAATGGATTCAAACTGGAAAGTCTCTTGGAGGGAAGAAGGATGAGGAGAGGAGTGGGGGGATAAAACATGGCACAGCTTAGAGCCACATCCAGCAGTCAACTTGTGCCTTGAGGCAAAGAGGGTGTGCGAATTCCACCCAATTCGTTTAGGGGCTGCAACAGGGAACAAGCGGTTTCCCCCTCACTCTCTCTCTCTCCACAGGCTATTTGCATCTCTTTTTGTGCAGTGTGGCCCTCTCTCAATCTCTGTATTACTCACTCTTGTTCTCTCCCCCCACCACCCGGCTATTCCGAGTTTTTGTGCACTTGTAGTGGACCGCTTTGGACACAGCGGAGAGAGAGAGATTTTATTCCCCGACCAGCGCCAGCAGTGAAAGTTTGGCCGTCGATTAGAATAGGAGTTTGAGAGATAGAGTTCATATCAATTGGAGTGCTCCTCGATCCTCATCTGATCCCTACTCGAAAGCTGGTGAGAATCGTGACCGTGAAATAGGAGGGTTTCTAATCGTCGGCCTCGATGATTCACTCACTGAATCCCCTCATATGACCGTTGCACACAAAGTGTGGAGTAAATCTGTTGACAACTAGAAGAACTGATATACGGAATCGGCCAAATTCCAGCCACTTATCTAAAGCGAAAGAAGACGAAAAATAGATCAGATGGGAGAATGGAGAGATGAAAAAAGAGCGACAATTCGAGAGATTCGTGTTCTTGACGGAAAAGTTACGCCGCGAAATGTCGTGAGCTCACGCGATTTTGTCGCCCTTGACCTTATGCGAACAGAGAGAGAGAGAGAGAGTCGGAAGAAGAGAGAAGAGATGTTATGTCTGATCGGAGGAATGCGATACATGGATGGGAGTTACCAAGATAGACTTCATAACAACAACAACTTGCACTGCTGTTCAATAAAAACTGCAGAGATGCACGTAAAAGACACACACACATAATATACGTTGAACTCGTAGTCTACATAACAATCCACAATCTGGCCAATCCTACAGACGTTGGGGATGGAATGTAAAATGAAGTGACTCTCATTTTACACACTCTCTCGCTCTGACCCCTGTCTGTAGGTTTGCAATAATGTGCCTATTGGGTTGAATGGGAAGAATAACATCCGACCTGGGCGGCCTCCCAATAAGCAGCCGGAGAGTTTTCGCCTTGAAATGAAGGAGTGCGCGCCGCTTTTGGTGGATAGAAAGTTGTGCGAGGATGGGGAGAGGAAAGGTGAAAATCGGAACTGATTTAGTCCGCGGTGCTCTAGCGAGTCTCTGCGTCTCTCTTACATTCTTCCCTCCCTCTTCCTCTCTTCCAGAGAGGGAGAAATACGACAGGGTATAAGCAGTTTTGCAGCCTCAGGGAAGAAGTGAAGTTGCGCGGATCGAAATAGGGGCACCGCGTATTTCAGGGAGAGGTTGTTGAATGAGCAAAAATAAATTTCGTCTATGAACAATCATGCTGATCAACCATGTGATTCGAAATTTGTCTCGAGTAGTTCAAATTCAGTTTTCGACGCCCCTCAAATAACGCCTATTCTCGTATGGACGAATCGAATCGAATCGAATTGAGAGTTTAACGCGTGAGAGAAAAGAGAAAACGGTTTGGAACTCGTGGTCGTTTTCCGATTTCATCTTTGGATTGAAAGAAGAAAGGAGCGAGAGGAGAAAAAACGATCGGGGTTTGCTTGTCTCGCAGTTTTTCAGTAGTTTTCCGGTATCCTGTTTTTCGTGGGTCTCAAGCGGCGGGAACAATTTCTCCGTTGAATCGGGGCTTGAACGGAACTGAATGGAGAGGGTCGAGCGATTCCAGCCTTCTCCTTTTCATCGACATTCTTTTTTCGTATCGAAATCGTCACAAAACATCACGTTTTGCATACCGTAATCAAGCTGATCACAGGAGTGTTAGTTTCATGCAGTCAGTTTATTTTGTGGAGTGTGGACTCTCTCTGTGTCTCATTCTGTGTCTCATTCTGTGCCTCTCTCTCTCTCTCTCGGTTAGTTCGACCTCATCTGATAAGCTGAGAGAGCATCAATGATCGCAGCAGGAAGAAGATGACGTCACATGAGCGAATCGAAATTAATATGGGATCATGGGCGTGGAATGATGAAAACTCGACTACACTGTCTTCCTCATTTCCTTCAAGGACAAGTCTTTGCTATTTGAGAGATTATTGCTGCGAGATAGAGCAAACTCCGCACATTCTCCTAAATCTCCTACGATTTGGCAAAATTCCCTCTTAATAAAGGATTGATTCTGGTAAATATCAGGTGAGGATAAGAGGCAGAAAGGTTTCTAATCTCTGCACGCATTTCGTTTCGTAGGCTGAACGTCGTCCCGAGATAAGACGATTTTGTGCACAAGCTAATCACCCTGCTGATTTTCGACGCTTGAGAGGGACTTTATCGGGGTGGGAAGCATGGGAAGATAAGATGAGGGGGTCTCACGATCAGTCAGAGAGCTCAGGGAAACAAATGAAGGACTATGCAATGATCCCGATCACTTGATCAGTGCAGAATCCAGCACAGTCTTACATGGCAGAATAGAGCACAATCGCACTTATGGAGACGTGCAGAAGTCGAAGACCGATTACGGTGCATATTTCGAATTCTTAGATGACAAATAATGGATTGCAAGGGAAGCGCATTACACAATGAATACGGAAGCTGTACAATCGGAATAAGTGGATTCAAATATGCTGCAGGATATTTACAAAATGGTTCGGACGAAGTCAGCAATCAATTGTGAATTGGGCGAGTTGAGGATCTCGCTGTGGTCTCCAGTCAGTCGATGAACACTCTGAAACTGGTTTACCTTTTTATTTCGAAAAACAACTAATCGAAACCTTGACAGTAGCGATATCGGCCCAGCCAAGATCAGTTCCGCAACATGAGAACACGTGAACCTGAATAAGGCGATGTTTGGTATGATCGACTGCGATAGTTTCGATGATACTGTGATTGATGATGAGAAAGATCCCCTACCGTACTTGTGAAGTTTTTTTCTTCAAATATGATATATTGTGTAAAGTCTGTTTTCCATACCGTAATCCGCTGATTCCTCTTTGGTGTGTACTCGCTCGACAGACCATAAAGATTCCACGAGTGCTCTATCATGTGATTAACGAGAGTCTCGTCTTCCACTTCGTATTTTCTCAGTATGTCACTCATCTGGACTCGATGTTGATCCCAAGTGATCGATGTAGTCTGGAATCGTCATAATGGTCAAAAATTTATTATCAAGTTGATCTCAACCGTTTGATCAAAACTACACAAGGTCCATCTCCAGCACTAGTTTCGCATCTGTAGCACAATAGGATACGAATAGAAAAAAATTCTTTACAACCAGTCTTTCCTCGATAGGGACGTAAAATGATGCGAGTGAATGTAGTTTGCTCACAGTCTTTCGTCGATTGGACGTCCCATCGACGACAATCAACTGAGTGTCGATGTCAAGTTGAGACGCCATCTCGAATGCAAGCAAAGCTCCCATCGAGGCGCCCACGAACACTCTCCTCGTCCCTCCCTCACCGACCTTCGCACCCAGTATTTCAACATAGAATCGAATCAGCTCCTCTGATCATAATGACGATTTCTCATGTGGTTTGATAAGAATCGCCCACCTATGGACTTTGCCCATGGAACTTGCGCATCACGGAAAGTCGAAGGATGCTCGTAACCAAGAATTTCGTAACTTGTCGCTAGTTGAATAATCAAATTTCTGTATGGCATTTGAACGCCGCCGATGAGAGGATGGAGGAGGATCAGTTGTCCTGAAATACGTTATTTCGAGTTCTGCAGGTGATGTTACCTGTCAAATCTTTCGGCGCCGATATTCGAACCAATGCAGAACGCGTCGATGATGATAGAAGATCGATCATTGTTGCTTGCTGAGGAAACGTACTCTTCTTTCCTTATGAGAAATTGCGCTCACCATTTGAATAGTCAGGTTGGGCATGATCTCCGACAGAGAGAACGCGGAGTTGAATTCTCGATTGAGTTTGTTGATCAGTTTCAGCAGTCGGAAGCTGTCTCCTCCCACGAGATAGAAGTGATCGTCGTCTGCGAACACCTGTAAGGTTTTCTCCTTCATTATATTATATTATTGTTCTCTAACATTGTCGGTGAGCAGGACATCCTTCCATATTCCACGAATTCTTTCAGCTGTCGTTGAAGCTCTCGCTGTTACAGGCTTTACTTCTGCCGATGTGATGGATGGGGCAGGCAGATCTGTATTCTGCAATAGGTCTCAGATGTACGCGCTTGACAATGGTTCGTATGCTTACCTCGTCTTTCCCCAACAGTGGAATGAGTTCCCTCATCGTTCGTGTTTGATACAATTCGTGAGTGGATACGACTACTCCGAATTCGATCTCAATCTCAGCCACGATTCTCATCGCGATGATCGACTGGCCGCCGATCTCCACGAAGTTGTCGTCCAGTGAAACAAAACGGAATCCAACTTTCTAAAATCAAACGTTGTTTATATTTCATATCTCGCTCATTATGGCAAGAAACTAAAATGCGTTAGAGTGGAGATTATTTCTTTGTTATTTTATAGACAAACATTTCGAACTGAGATTCACCTTCAACACACCGAGCAAGCGCTTATCGGTGTCGTATTTCTGATTGATTGCATTATCCGACTCCTTTTTGTCACCCAACATCATTCTGAGCTTCGACACATCAACTTTCGCATTATCCGTGAGAGGAAATTCGTCGAGAACGAAGAAACGAGATGGAATCATGTAATCCGGTAGAGCTTCTGCACATCGAGACCTGAATACGAGAGAGTGGTCTATGGTCACGTGTGCGCATTACCGGTAATCTCTAGTTGTAAGCGATCCTTTAACGAACGCGACTAGTTGTTGATGCTCCTCAATATGCAGAACTTTTATCTGAATTTGTAAATAAATTGCTAAAAAAATTAATATCAAAACCTGCTCGGCGACTCTGAGCAGCACATTTTCCACTTCATTCAACTCTATTCGATATCCGCGTACTTTCACTTGGTTGTCGTTGCGACCGACGAAGATCACAGTGCCTGAAAAAGAGAGGATTGAGCATCAATAAACACTCTCATCATACCGTCCTTCTGCACTCGCACAACGTCGCCCGTTGCGTAGAAGCCGTCGCGAAAACTTTCATCCTTCCTGAAATTATTGCGTAACCTCTCACATAAAGCGTAGCTTAAAAAAGGACACGAGAGAAGGAACCTAGCAACAAACACGCGAGTTCAAGAGTTCAAAGAGATAGATCAACGACCCCACTATAAAAGGGAGAGAGAGAGGTCAATCCTCATTCAACTCAAAACATCTGCCGTCCCTCTCCCTTCCCATTGATTAGGTGTCTAGTCCCTTTTCCGGCAAATCAGATTATAGTTTTTCATCTGAATTTATTTGTTTAAAAAAAGTTCAATTGACCCTATCACTCCTGGGGCCGTCACTGACGAGCTCCCCCCAGGAGGGGTATGACTGTCTGACGCTAAGGGAGCGAAACTGTCATGCCTACTATAGCTTTCAACTTATTCACGGCGTAGTGCATAAATTAGAAATCGATATTGTAATCAAATTCAATTACGTCCGTCCGATGTATCCTCTCATTAGACCTTGACCGGAAATGAGCAGCTCTCCGATTCCGTTCTCATCCGTTCGCACGGCAAGCTGAGCAGAACAATTACTCAACAATCGAAAAGTCATGCCCACCTCAGTATTGAGTAGTTGCCTTCCCAGATTGTTCGCGTGGTCGCCTCTCTTCATGAATCGACTCAATGCGTACGTAGTAGTCTCAGTGGGCCCATAGACTTGCACGATGTTTATCTGAAGATGAACAGCTCTAAAACTGAAAATAGTAGATTACCAACCCCTCTTTCAATAGCCATATCCACCAGCTGTTGACTCGCCTTCTCTGCGCCCATGCACCACGCGCGGAGTCTGGCCATTGAGACGAGCTGGTCTTCACTGAATGCACGGGTGATTGTTGGGAATGCATCGTCGCCTAAGCCTCACAAGGAGACTCACGAGAAGGCAGCCACTAGTCCAGGAAAGAGAAGCGCGTGAGTGATTCCGAATCGGTGAAGATTTTCGATGAAGCGGTGATGAGTGAAGGGAACCGTGTCAATGAAGAGAGTGGAAGAGGAGGCGAGCGATAGCCACACCTGATTAATATGTATTATATTTATGTTGGTAGAAGAAGTTGGATACTCATTAGTGTGATAGGTAATATTCTCCTTATAATAAATAAATGAAACATAACCTCGAGCACGCTGTTGTCGAAGACGAACTTGGTGAATTGGTAGACCTGCGATTATTACGCAATTAGATTCTACCATGACTAGATGTTTTTTTTTGAAATAAAAGACTTAAAGAAGGCGTATCACGAATGATTGAAAGGTTTTATTTTCCCCCGATGTTCGAGGTCTCATTTCTGTTATCAGTAGTTGCTGAAACACAAATGCAGTGCGCGTTTCCCTCGCTCACCCTCCTCGTTTCCCTTTATCTCTCTGCCTTTCTCTGACCTCTCCTCCACAAAATGTCAACTCCCACCGCGAAAGAATGCAGGCTCAATGTGAGATACTGTAAGAATTCTGGTCGTTTCGGACAGTTTATTAAACATAACTTTTTTCAAACTAAAAACTGAAACATGCGGTTTTCGAGGCTCTCATCGGGTATTCGCTCTCCATTGCCCCACAGTGAGAGCTCACAATCAGTTGACCAAATATTCGTGGGACACCTTCTTCAATGGTTTGGTACTCACCACATCGTCCATCCGGATCGACAGATTTCTGGTTGTGGAGTTTAGCATATTGACGACGCCTCTATGAGCAGCAACTACGCCCTTCGGCCTGTATGTTCACATAATTGGTATCCAATAACAGAATTACTAATCTATGGACGAATCTCTTTAGAAATTAATGCACCCAAAAAGTAGCAAACAACACTTACTTCCCAGTTGTACCCGACGTGTAGATGACGTACGCTGCATCGTCAATCATATTTCGACGTCTCCATCGCCGCTCTGTCTCCTTCCGACGTCCATCTACATTTAATTGTGATGTAGAGTATGCACTCAAGTGATTGATAGATACTCTCACCGATTGGCTCTTCAATAACCATGCTACAGTTGGTCTCTCCAACTGCGTGTCTCACTCGTGACTGCGGCCAATTATCCAGCAGAGGGAGGTATGCCCCGCCAGCGATTAGAACAGCGAGGCATGTTAAAAGGGCGTCTGAAAGAACCGAAGTCATCAAGGAAAAGAGTATTCAAATACCTTCACCGTGCTGCATCTTTATGCCGACGACATCGTCTGGTCGTAGCAGACCCCCGCTCGTCGTGAAGAACTCCTCACGGATTAAAGTCGCCATCGCAGTCAGCTCGTTCCACAGTTCAGAGTAGGTCAATGAACGGAGAGGAGTGATGATGGCAGCGAGGTCAGGACACAACTGAGAATTCCTCTGCAGAATGGACGCAAGATCCGAGCTAGGTATGTCACTACGCTCACTGGATGATGTCCAAACTCGAGTTTCTTCAACCGTGTTTGTTGAAACGATACTCCTAAGAGACTGGAGAATTGCGTCAGCGACATTTCTTATTGTCTCTTCATCGCTTCTCTTCATCTTAACCTGGATGATGTATTCTTCCTTCTCAACCTCAATGTACACTTCAAGAGGGTAGATGGGAGGCAGCAGATGGATCTCCGATGACTTCACTCCGTCCATTGCAAGGTTCGACTCCGATTCCATGCCGTATCTGCAGTTAACAAAGACTTCGAAGAGATTGACGTCGTGAGTCTTCAGTTCAGTTCTAACTACTCTGAGGAGCTCGAAGTTAGGAATGTTCAGTTGTAGAGCCATGCGAACCTCGTTATAGAAAGACACTTCGGTAGAAGTGGCATCAACAGGGATGGTGAGAGTGTTCATGAAGCACCCAATAACATCGATGTTGGACGGAGTTCGATTTGCAACTGGAGTGCCGACAGTGAGTCGGTCGATTCCGAAGACCAAGTGGACACTCTTTACAATCGCTCGGAGAAGAACAGAGAAGGGAGTTGTTTTGTGATGAGACGCGTAACGATTTAAAGGCGCTGCCAGGGAATGATCGAGACAGAATGTATGATACATCTCTTTTCCGTGTAGGGTGCATAGGGCTGACGTCACATTACCTATTCCACCGATGATCTTCTTGACATAGTTCTCATCTCCAGTTTCCATTGCTGAATAGTTGTCCAGCGCTTTCTGATAGCCCTCGAAGCTATTTTTCCTCATCGCTGGTAGTTCTCCTCTGCTCAATTGATCATAGAACCCAGTCAGCATTTGCTGCAACACAGAAGTAGACCATCCATCGCAGATGATGTGAGAGATAACAAGGAACAATATCAGCTCGTCTCCGGTATCGAGCAAAGAAAGACGTGCAGGTGTCTTGTCCAAATCCAGACATAATTCTTTTCGGCTGAGCAGTCGTTCCCCAACTGTATCACATGGTACTTGGCTCGGTGCAATGCAGAAGTGACTCTCTGTCGCTGAGACAACTGCTTGTCTCGGCTCACCATCCATTTCGATCAAGTGCGTTCGCAATGCTTCGTTTGACTGTCGAATGAAGTGCAGGGCGAGAATAAGAAGATCGAGCTTCACGATTTTTTTCTCGAATCGCTGCACGAAGGGAACGTTGTAATGATTGTTGTTGTTGTCTTGTTGCGAGAGGAAGTACATCTGCGACTGTTGTGGAGTAAGGGGAAGACTGGATGGAGGAGAGGAGACGAGGGGACGAATGATGTCCGGGTGCAGGAACAGAGGGACGTTATGCTTGATGAAGTGAACGACTGACGATTCCTCGACTGATTTATCGTACTCCAAAATAATTTTTCCATTTTCATAGGAAGCATTGGACTTCACAAAGGATTGGCAGATACACTGCAGGTCCTTTACTCGTACAAACTGTCCACTTCTCTCCACAATTGTGTCTGAATGCGCGATTGGAGGGCAGACGGAGAGCGCTTTTCCTGATGCCCAAGAGATCAACAGCTGCATCCACTCATCGAGAATCCTACTGGCAACTGCATCATCGAAAAGCTGCTCCATGAAGTGAGCTGTGAGCATGACATCCATGCTGGAATGCTGGACGAAGAGAGTCAGTGGAAACTTGGTGAACTTCATGCGCTCCTCTACCAACTCGAAGTCTTCTCCTCCTGCCATACTGAACGGGTCCATCACAAGCATGACATCGAACAGACTTGATATGTTGGAGAACTTGGACAAGTCAGTGTGTCGATGGTCCAATCCACTTAATACGTCTTGCGAAGTACGGGCAATCATCTCTGCAACGGAGCGTTTCTGCTGATCGATGACAGTGACGAGAGTGTTGGTTGCGAAGCCTACGATATCATTGTCAGTGGCGGAACGAAGATCAGCGGGCCAGGCAACAGAGACGGGCGCATCGGGCTTTAGCGAATGTCTTTGGAGAACTGATCCAAGCGAAGCCAAATAAACGACGAACGGAGTGCAGTGATAAGTGGAGTACAATTGAGTGACAGGCGCTGATAGAGAATTAAAATTACGAGCGATGCATCCAGCCTTAAGGGTTGTTTGAAGAGTCCTCGGCCTCAATCGGATAGGATTGAAGACGAATCGGTCGAGATAGCTCCACCAGTAGGATAGATGATCTGGAGTGGCTTGTAGATCAGACACTTTCCAGTTTTGTTTCGACAGAGAAACATCTTGTATTAGTTCTTCCACGAATGCCTTCATGCCGTGCCCGTCAATGTTGAGATGCGAGATGCAGATCCTTAGTTCTTCTTGACTAAGTGAGACTGAAATCGGAGGTCGATCGAAGACATCGAAAGCTTCCTCCTTTTCTTCGGAGCACTGTGAAAACGGAAGATAACATTCTGTAGCCGAGACAGCTCTTTGATAAAACTGCCCGTGGTTCGAGGCGAAGAAAGTCCGAAGCGTGGTGTGATGAAGGAGAAGGAGGTTCACTCGTTCTCGTATCTGCTCCCGCGAATTCAATCGCTTCAATTGAATTCGAAAGCTGATGTTGTAAGCGTTCACAAACTCTTCGGATGATCGATTTCTCATGCTCTCCAATATTGGCCGCTGCAGGAATGATGCAGGTATCTTCGAGTAATCTACCGACTTGGCAAGTGATCGTGGACTGACATTTACTTGCGCTCCTTCTCGTAATTCCTCTATGTGTCGTATGAACTCCGTTAATGCCTGGTGCTCGAAAATAGATCTTAGCGGGATCTCTACATCCACTGCTCGGGACACATCATTTATAACTGAAAGCGCAGTCAGCGAATGACCTCCGACTTCGAAAAAGTTGTCATCGTCGTCGATTCTTTCCATATTGAGATGAGTTAGCCAGGCATTCTTTACGACTTCCCGAAGATCCGGCGTTATTGCAGCCTCGAGGGTAGAGACATCGCCACTGTCGATTAGATTCCTGAGCTCGTTCTCGAATTGCTCAGCCATTATTCTCACTCCCGCCTCGCTGAACTTCTCCATGTCGAAATCGATTCTCACGACGAATCCGTCTTGATTCTCCTCAACCTTCCAGCAGGAATCGAACGCAGTCTCAGTCGTGTGCTCGTAGTCGACAAATTTCGATTGCCCAGAGGCATTGTGGAAGTTGAGCACGTGTTGGAATAGAGGGTGTCTGCCAGCGATTCTTTTCGGATTAATCGCTTGCACGATATCGCCTAGAGGAGTTGAGCATTGAGAAAAGGGGAAGTCAACTGCAGATTTGACTTCGCTGATGATTTCTTCCGGTCGTGTGAGACGAATCCTTACTGGTAGAGTGTTGGTGAACAATCCCACTGTGTCGAATATCTCAGCGATCCGCCCAGCATGCACCACCCCGATCATGAAGTCATCTTGGCTCGAAAGTCGACGAAGATTAGAAGCGAAGGAGGCGAGAAGGATGTGGAAGACTGTGCAGTGATTCTTATCGATGAACTCAGCGAGCTTTTCTTTGCTCACTTTAATAGTATGAGTCACACTCGCGTGCCCTCTCATCCCCGTTTCCTCACTTCGAAGTCGAAGCTCGGTCGCATCCCTGAGATAGTTCCTCCATTCGCTGAGCACGTCTGAACAATGGTTGATTGACGTAGAGCAGTGTCGGAGGAAGCTCGTTCTGACGGGTCGTTCTCTTCTCATAGAAGCGATCAGTTGCTCCTGTAGAATAGCAAGTGATCTTCCGTCAACAAGAATATGGTGAATCCTGATGAGGAGTGTTGTAAACGTTCCATCTTGGTCGAGTCCGATGACAATGCGGTTGTGTTGAGTTAGCTTCTGTGTCTCTCCTTCTGCAACGCAGTAGAAGCACTCTGTAGCAGAAAGAGCGTATTGAACAGGGATTGAATTCTCGATGACGATCGTCGTTCGCAGACCGTCGTTTGCCATTATGATTGTGTTGATGGCAGACCGGAGATGGGCGATGCTGATTCCCTCCCGGACTCTCAATCTCATAGAGATCTCTCCTGCCTTGCCATTTGGATTGAGTGTATACTGGAACCAGAGCTGGCGTTGTTGAGGCGAGAGGGAAATTCGGTGCAAAGGGACGATGGAAGTAGGCTGCGTCGGGATGCGAGTGACTTCAGTTGGTTCCTTCTCTAGTACTGATTCAGCAATCTTGGCGATTGTTCGCAGCTGGAAGAGTCGCTTCAAAGGAAAGGAGAGACTCAGCTGCGATTCAATTCGCTGAACAGCGATCATCGCGAGTAACGAATTGCCTCCAGAGGAGAAGAAGCAGTCATCGATTGACATCTAAAGAAATACGAAGAAGCATGTCGAATAATGTATGGTTAGAAACAAAATTTGTACATGAAATTATTTACCTTCTTCTGCAACAGAGATTCGAAGATGGCTTTCAGTCGCTCCTCGAGATCGTTTCTCGGCTCTCGGAGAGCGTCAACAGTGGTTTCAATGGCGCATGGATTTGGGAGAGCCTTGACGTCCACTTTTCCGTTGGCATTTGTTGGAAAGACATGTAGTCTGATCACGTGAGAGGGAACCGCGTGAGATGGGAGGGATCTGAACCGAACATATCCAAATTTCAGAAAGTTAACCAGAAGCCATACTTCTCCAGCTCTTCCTTGATCATGTCTTCAGTTGAATCGCTCACAACATAGGCGATAAGTTGCTGGTCGTCGGACACCCTTACCAGACAACCAGCAATATGCGGGAGTGAAGAGAGAGCACGTTCGACCTGAAATTGTATTCAGAATTTCAAAGCACACATGACCAAAGAATGTGACGGTACTTCAGCGAGATCAACCGTCTTTCCACGAATCTTCCGCATTCTGTCGTTTCGCCCAGCGAAAATTAAGTTGCCTTCAAAATACTCAGATGAAAATAACGAAACTGAATGATGGGGAATACCGTTAATCTTCTTGAGCACATCTCCACTTTCGAAGCATCGGCAATCGGCATTGAGAATTCGATCTTCTCGAAGTAAACTGTCATCATCGGGAAACTTCTTCTCCGTCAGCTCTGCTTGCCGCAGGAGTCCTCTCGCCAGCCCTGGGCCCGTGTAACGCGTCAGAGCCTCAATGTCGAAATAAGTGCCCTCATTGCGAATTGGGGCAGTGAAAATTTGGTGAATAAAACTGTAGTCGTCTGCAATAGAATCTTTGAATTGCTCGATCTCACTGGCCATAAATGTGGTAGTGGCTGTCCGTCTCCATCGATCGCTCTCACGCCAAGATTCTGATACGCACGCCCAACAGCTCGTCGAGGCGAGTCAACACGCAGTCTCTGCATTGTCATTTTTGAATTTGATTTTGATTTCAATATTGTCATTCCAAAAGTGGTCACACGCCAATTGCGTCTATTTTCCGATTTTTATTTGCACCTTGTTTCAATCCAAAAGCATCAACCAATACCTGACTGGTGTTGTTGATCGTCTGCTCCGTCGCGCCATAAAGCTGATGTAGAGGAACGCCAGCCCCGAGAAGTGATCTAAAGGAATTCTTACGCGGAATGTGCACTTTTTAAGGTAACTATGGAAAACGAAAAAGAACAATTATTCTACCTGAATGCTCTCTTCTGCATCGTTTCTCCCGTCACGAGCACAGTATCGAGACGAGTCCAGAGATCGAAATCGTCGGTGAAGTTGAGAAAGGCAGGCATAACAAAGCAGTGAGTGGGACGAGCCTATAATTATATATAACCTACAACACTACATCGCAGAAGCTCATCGATGCGAAGACGCTCATTATGAATTCAATAATGCTTGAAACATACCTGATCCATCTCCTTCCTCTGAGGAATGGCTCCACTCGCCAATGTTAATTCCGCGCCGTTTAACAAAGCGAAGAAAATATCGCAGAAGAAGATGTCGAAAGCGTAGTTGATCACCTAAATTGTAACATTTCACAGTGCTATTTTATTGTATCGTTTCTCTTGCATTGAGTAGTACCTGATAGATGCTGCTGTGGCTGCCCACGCAATATTCACGAGAATAGTTCATCAAGAGATTTCCCATTCCTGCCAGATCAAGCATTAGTGTAATACTCTCATATTTTAGCTTCACAAAAGTTTTTTTCTTCACTAACAATGTGTCGCTGATGTAGATAAATGAATGAATAAATGGTCTCACCCTCTCCACTCGTGCACACACACTTCGGTTGTCCCGTCGTGCCGGAGGTGAATGTGGCATAGACGAGATCTGATGGGAGAGTGAGGGGAAGAGAACGACGAGGAGAAGTAAGCGAACGCGCACGATCGAGTAGAGAAGAGAGACAGAGAGTGAGAACACCGCTGAAGTACTTTTTTAAACTGTAGTCGTAATTTTTAGACGTTGTGATGCGCTCTAGTCGCGTATACGCATGTGTAATAAGCGAAGAAGACAATTACGGTGTCTCTTCATCGTTTCGATCGGTGATGTAGACGACATTCGTCATTGTTGAGAGTGCTGCTCGACGTCGATCAAGAGGCCAATCGAGTGAGAGAGGAGCAATACAGAAACCAGCCTGAATATCCATCGATGATCAGTAAAGTTCAAAGTGTGTATTTTCTCTACGCGAGCGAATGGGATGTTCATTGACATTGCCGAGCAATTAATAACGTTTATGTATCTGATCGTTTAACAATAGCATTTTTGAAACGAGAAACTGACTTGAACGCCTGCCAGCACAAGTGGAACGAGTGTGTCCGATCGATGGACGTAGAGAACGAGAAAATCGTCCGGCCGATGAGATTCCCCGAAGTGGAAAAGGAATCTTGAATGTGTTATTATTTACTTTATTTATGGAATAATGTTCATTAATTTTGCATTTGTGAACTCCTAGTGAGAATTTGTAATGACTCACTCTTGTCTAAGCACCCTCGCGATCTTGTTGCTCATCTTCCGAACTTTCTTCGTCTTCATTAAGGCTTGGTTGAAGCAGACTCCTCCACAGTCCGAGCGGCTCCGGAGAATGTGGGTGCTGTAAAGTGGACCTTTGGGAACGGAGCAGCGAGACAAACTGACAATTGAGAATGGTCTCGTAGATGGGCTCGCTTCTCTTCATTGTAGTGCAGAGTGTCGCTGGGTCGCATGAGTGTGAGATCTCTCATTGCCAATCCATCATCATCAGATAGTTTCTGTAGTAGAAATAGCATGTAGTCGATGCTCGTCTTGATCGTTGTCTCTTCGAACAGATCCGTGCGATACTCCACCTGTAATGCAAGGCGCAATTACATAATTCGAAATACACGTATCTCGAGGGAAACAGCGATTGAAGAAGATGTGCTCAAATGGCGCACATATACTAAACGGTCTAAAGTGTGAGTAGAGCGTACCTTCAAACTCAGTTCACTCCCGTAGTTCGTGATGTACCAAGTCTGCTCGTACTTGGCAGTTCTCGATGGTGTCTTTATCAGTGTGAATCTGTCTCCAGCAGCCGGAGTCGTTACTGTATCCATGACGAAGAGAATCTGAACAAGACCTTTAATGCTTAAATCATAAATGCAATATATTGCAACACAATCAGAGAAAAAATGCTTCGTCATGCATGCGACTCAGTAAATTATTTGCTCTCCACACTTTCCATATTCTCTTTGCTAAAAAGTAAGTAATTGAGTTGCTAACTCTCATGCTTCTTTCTTAGTACATGGGGTCTGATCATTGACATGAGATGACCTGGAAGAGTGGAGACGTGGTATCTTCTGTCTCCTGCTGCACAGTCGCCACGACCTCGTCGAATGGTGCAGCAGAGTGCAGTCGCAGATCGTGCAGAGATTGCTGCAGTTGTCGCGAGAAGGAAGAGAAGGAATGAGAAGAGTCGAGGGGAGATCGAAGCACACACGAATTGACGAAGCAGCCCATCGTTTCCTCAAATGATTAACGTCGAAGCATATTATGCAACCGTTTGCTGAACAGCGCTGTCAGGTTATAATATAACATCAAGCAATTCATATCACTATTGAGAGACTCACGCAATTGTGTTCATTCCTCTGCTCGACCATGACTCCGATCGGAAAGTCGGCAAATCCGGCTGTTTTGTAGACAAAAAGTCGATAAATGGAGAGGAGAACAGCGAATGTTGTCGAGTTGGATTCACGACGTAGTGAGTGGAGTGAAGTGAGGAGTGAGGAGGGGAGGGAGACCTGGGGAGAATAGGGTTGGTCAGGTGCAGATACAGGTTTACAGCTCGCCGATATTCAAATCAGAACAATCTTCGTTCACGCGACAGTGCCTAATAGGCACTGCCTATTATAGAAATCGGAGGGAAAAGATATCCGTTTAGAATACTGCAGTAAATTTGGAGTGATCTCACCTCAATCGAGCTTCCTTCTACACTTGCTGTAGTTCTTCTCGGTTGATCAACGAATAGAAGCTGTCTCTCCAATCCTTCCAACTTCTTTCTCCAGTAGTCCAAATGAACTGGGAGAGTTTTCTGCGGTGCTCAGATTGTTTTTTTTTCATTTAAAATCAGTCCCACGTTATCATTTAGCTGATTGATGTATTGATTCGGGCGCTCATTCAGAGATGAAAGACCAGCATAGAGGCATTTCAATTCCTGAAAAGTATATTCGTTTTACAAAATAGCATAGATGGTCATACATTTAGAATGATGCCGATTGATCTTCCGTCTACTGCGATGTGATGAAGATCGATATAGATTTTATATTCATTCTCGAGTCGTTGAACGTGAACTCTGAAATCACTGCTCAATTCCCGTTTAAAAAAAGAAAGAACCTGATAGGTGGTCCGCTCTCGATGTCGATAGATTCTTCGGAGGGTTCATTTGAAGAAGCAGCGACGGCAAAGTGACATTCCGTCGCAGAGAGCGCAAGCTGAATCGTTGTTTCAACAACGTTGAAAAGCTCTAATCTCCAGTTTCCTTAATGGATGTGCACCTGACGATCGTGTTCATAGAAAGTCCTCAGGATGGCGTGTCTCATGACAACTCTTCGAATGGCGAATTCGAGTCTTCTCAGATCGATAGAATCAGCAGAGAAAGCGACTCTTTCATTAAACTGATGAGCAAGTTCGGGATGGAGTCGACAGAGGAATAGTACTCGTGATTGCACTGCAGTTCACAATTTAGATTCGTGTTTTATCGTAATTAGAGGAGTTTAGTGAAACCACAAATCACCTGGAGAGAGTGGGATGTTGTGAAGCTTCTTTATGACGCTATCGTTTTGAATTCCACCCGTCGCTCGTTCGACGTGTCTCACTACGTCACCGATTGTTGGCAGCCGCAGGGTGAACCCGTGTTGCAATCTCGCCTCGGGGTAGATCTGATGGTAGTCTACATTACAACGAAACAAAAATAGTTCACAGAGCATTTAGGATATTTTGCTGGTCAGTGTTCATTATTATTGTGCAAAGTTGAGAGAGTCTCATTTAATTTTACAAGCTCTCTCACTACAACCCCATTTATGTAAGATTGGACGACTTATGGAATAATATTTAGATCACGAACCCTCTGCAATTCGAACTCCAACTCCGATAGATGGATTGAATCGAGTCCGAGGTCGACTGTCGAAGAAGAAGCATTGATGGGTTCGGGAGTGAATCTGGCCAGGAAGGTGGATACTGTATCATGGATAGATACGGTATCGATGGCAGATACTGTATCCAGAGTGGAAACCATCTCTCACATGCTCTGAATTCGATTCTGTGTGTGCGCCCGTCGGTGGGGAAGATCGTATTTCTGGTGACCAATAATTGGCGCCCATTTCATTCATGGCCATGGGATGGTCGAGAGATAATGGAATATGAAGAGGATGTTATTCTCGAGTTGTTATTCTGGACTGCAAATTGGTTGTTTACATTTCCGGTGCAAGAAACATGCAACATTGAAAGTGCCGCTAATAAAGGGGGGAGAAACGGAGAGAATGGTTTATTTTCTGTATGCCAATCTATTGATAGAAAATGTTTGACTGTTGTGGAACTGAAATATCTCACCCCCCCCAAAAGGGAGAAAAAATAAAATAAAATTATAATTCCATGATTTCCGATTTCTGACTGATTAACAACCGCTCAGAAGAGCGGGGCGCAGGGCACCAAAAGTGAACTTTCAGCGTCCGCGGTCCTCAAGCCCGAAAGCAATTTCCCGCTCGCGCCTCGCTCACTTCCCAATCACCGCAGTTGCCTGTTCAAAGCAGAGTGAGGGATCATGTGAAATACATACTACAGAAATGATCCTGTGAAGTATGATTTCAATGAGGTGAACGAGCCTAGAGAATGAATAGGGAAGGCGCATTTTACTCCAGACGGGGTTGACACAATCTCTCGTAAAATAGAGAGAAGAGAGAAAGCGAGCAAAATATTCTCTCTGGCCGGGAATTGAACCCGGGTCTCGCACGTGACAGGCGCGGATACTAACCACTATACTACCAGAGACATGTGGACAATGTAATGATTCTCACCTGTTGTGTACTGGCGAGTAGCGCTAGCACGCAATTAGGGCCATCATCTCTTTTTGCTCTTGGTCTGTTCAAACTGCGTAAGCAGAATAGAATCAGTTATGTTCTCTCATTATCTCACCCTATAGGAGAAGTCTCGAGTTTAATACCGCATATCAAAAAATCGCATGAATATAACATCAACACTTCGCGACAACATTTTTATACAGACTTCGATGTTAATCAGTTCTCGATTCTTGATGGTTCTCTATTTCCATCGTCTTCTTTATTTCTTGTGTACAAGATAATCTCGATCCTCGATGAGATAATTGTTCATCGTTGCATGGAGAATCGGAACTTCCTTCAGGAAAGATTGCATTCGAGCCTCCAGCTGAGAAAGAAAAACAATGAGAAGAAATAGTAATAATACAATATAAGAAAGGAATGGGTAGGCAAATTAATGAATACAGACCATCTCGAACTCGAATGCTTTCTTGTCCTGTTCAGTGAAGGTGAAATCGGCCATCACGTGGTCCTAGAAATCGATATTTCAAAAGTCAGATACCGTAATCCTATATTTTCCCTTCGGCTACCGTAGTCCATTACTTTCCCTCAGCTACCGTAATCCTACCTTGATTTTGTGCAGTTCGGCCTCTCTCACACAACTGCAAGTGAAGAGACGAAGGATCTCTTTGTACTCGGGACAGTCAGACGGAATTTTCTCACGGAAGAAACCCTCGTCCTGTAGATTATCGATTGATCGACACGGTAATTCAGTAACCCCAGAATTATCGATTGACGGTTACTGTACTACCGTACCATGAACAGATCGAGCGCTCGTTTCCTCACACTCGGGTAGATCATGGCTCCCTTGAAGGCAAAGACGAGATCAGCAGGAGTAATGTCCGGCTGACAATATTATTGATTTTCTCATGTTAAAATTCCACTATTCCACTACTATTCCAAAGTTGCAAATTGACAATAGCCAGAGGATTCTAGTTGAATACATAACCTCAGTTGCACGAATTGCTGCAGTTCAATTGGTAAGTGTCCTCTCTACAATCGCCGATGGTCGGTCAAGTAGCAAGTGGTGGACGGACTAGTTGCAATTAGTGATCGATTAATGGGAGGCCACTTGCCGATCACCACTTGCTACTAGTTCGACCATCAGCGATTGTAGATAATGTATGAAATCGTCCTTTCTCACATCAGTCACCATCCTCTTCCACAATTGTTTCGAGAATGCAGCATCCTTGGCTGTCGACGTCGCATAAATGAGATGCTGCAGCTTCGTACCGTACTCGTCCGATGGTAGCTGGGCGATTATCGATTGATGAAAATTATCGATTTTGTTACCTACCTTGATTCTTAACCGCTTCGCTTCTACGAACAACTCGCGCTGCACGACCATTTTCTGAACATATCGGATGAGATGAAAAAAAGGGGGTAGGAAAGAGTAGGAATTCCAGTTTGTTTTCATTTCATTGGATTACAGTACCCGTTTTCTACTACAGTGCCCCCTCCCTACTACAGTACCTCATTGGGCAGATCATCTTCTCTCACAACTCTCGTCCACACGGCGATTCGAAGTGGAGTGATGAAGTCGAATCTCTTCTCGGAGTAAGTTTTGAACAGCTTCTGAAGAGAAGAAACATTTGAAATGGAGAGCAGGGTCGAATGGTGTGGTGTACGGTAGGATTGTGTGGTATACTGTAATGCCACCACACCACGGATTGTGTCGACTAATTCACTCACAGCGATGTTCTCAGTTTGCGCGTCGAATAGAAGAAGATCGGCTACGATGTATCGGAGATAGGTGTTGTCAGCACCTGATAATTCGACGTTTCATCAATCATTCAAAGACTCGTCTTCTCTATTCAAGATTAATCGTTCGATCTGAGGCAAGTGTATAAGCATTCAATAGAGCAGTGAATTTTTGTTTTATTGGGGGATCATCCCGTATGGAACTCTGTCTCGTTGATTCAATCGAAAAATGAAATGGAGTTGATCTCCCTACACTCAGAGAAATATATGTCATATATGGCTCCTGAACTGCGCTTGTCTGTTATATATAACAGACTGTATGTTATATATGACATACAAACGCAGTTCAGGAGCCATATATGACATACATTTTTCTCTGTGTACCCCACTCCCCCCTCACCATCTTTCTCTTTTTCTTGCCATCCAAATCGATCCAATTTCTCTCTCGCCTGTGCTGCCACGGTCTGGTACATTCGCTCGCAGATGTTCATGTAGTACTCAGCCTGAATTTTCGCATGTAAGAAATGAGTACGGTATTGCCGGTTGCGAATCGGCAACTAGAAAGTGAAACTCGCCTCGCACTGCGCGTACAGTAGCCGGAAGCACTCGTGCAGTTTGGCTGTAATTATTTATTT
The DNA here is from genome assembly GCA_036245785.1 of Pristionchus fissidentatus. Classification (NCBI taxonomy): domain Eukaryota; kingdom Metazoa; phylum Nematoda; class Chromadorea; order Rhabditida; family Neodiplogasteridae; genus Pristionchus; species Pristionchus fissidentatus. The sequence continues at coordinate 33,605,459 of BTSY01000004.1, forward strand.
AAAACTAATTAATTAAATTAATGGACAAACTGACTCCAAACGCGTCGATCGTTCTCCACAAAGAGCGCGTTCTGGAAGAGTCGCATGAACTGGACAGCAATCGATCCCTTCATCTGCAATTAGTTCAATTAGAAGTTAATTAGTCATCTAATTAGTGGATATCGATTGAAATCCGGCACCTTTCTGAACATTTGCTCGCAGAATCAGATTCGTTCCAGGATCGAGAAGTTCATCCATTGCTACAAGAAAAGATTCGATTTATTAGATACGATTTTCCGCTGTATTTATGCATCGCTTTCGAAACCCAGATCCGCCTATTAGAAGTTTGCACTTTTCTTTTTTTTGTAGAAGTTTGCGATTTTAAGATCTTCTTGGCCGGATTGATCCAAATTGCCTGAAAATGTATCTCAATCACCTTGAGAACTTCCTCAAACAGGTTGTCGTCCTATGAATCGCATTTGGCCAACTGAAAATGCAAGTAGTTTGAACTCAAAATTTAAATTTTTCTAAAACTCACATTAGGATGGGGCAGTTTTCCCTTCCTCTGGTTCAATTTTTCCACTTCTTTCATCCTTTCTGTATCTGCCGACGCCTTTTTCTTGGGAACCCGCACCATCGGTCGTTTACCCTCCGTTTCCTTACTTCCTCCCCTCGATTCCTGAACAAGTCGTTACGTATTCACATTATGCACTCAATTCCATAAATTGTTCAATCATAGATTACATATAGATAGTTCATATTTGCGTTTATCAGATTTGGGATAGTGCCTGGGTCAGGCATTGTTTGTGAGATGATTATTCATCATCCCTCACCTTACTCCCTCCTCTCCTTTCTTGACTCCCTCCTCTCCTATCTTGACTTCCTCTTCCTTCCACACTTCCTCTCTTCTCTCTACTCCCTCCTCTTTCCTCTTTACTCCCTCCTCTCTCCTTTGATCCTTCCCTCTTCTCCTGGCTGCCACCCTTCTCCTGAAACAAATCGATAATTGGAAACGGTATGGTTACAGTACAGTTCTAACTTATTCACTTGAGAAGTCACTCCTTCTCAGATACAGTATGACTACATTATTCCTCAACCACTCAGATACAGTATGACTACAGTAAACATCCCCTTTTCGGATACAGTGTGACTACAATAATCATCCCCATTTCGAATACAGTGTGACTACAGTACTCTCATCACATTCGGACACATTATGACTACAGCACTCCCCTCACTTCGGATACAGTATGACTACAGTACTCCTCTCACATTCGGATACAGTATGACTACAGCACTCCCCTCACTTCGGATACAGTATGACTACAGTACTCCTCTCACATTCGGATACAGTATGACTACAATACCCCTCTCACATTCGGATACAGTATGACTACTGTACTCCTCTCACATTCGGATACAGTATGGCTACAATACCCCTCTCACATTCGGATACAGTATGACTACTGTACTCCTCTCACATTCGGATACAGTATGGCTACTGTACTCCTCCCCATTTCGGGCACAGTATTCCTACAATACTCCCCTCTGGCTACAGTATGCCTACAGTACTCCTCACCTTACTACCACCCTCCTTGGTGCTCCGTCCACTCACACTATTGTCCTCTTCAGACGGTTTATTGGTCCTCTCTATCGATCCCTTCTAAAATTAATGACGTCATCATCCCCTCTCATTTCTCCCTCACCTTATTCATTCCACTGGTCTGTTCAGTACTCAACGGTCGAGTGACCACTCTCGGTCCCTCCTCGATATTGTCGTCACGAGTACGGTAGCATTTCTGAAAGGGATCCAACGATCGAGCGGTCGACGTCACTTCTATTTAGCAAATATCAAAGTTCAATATCCAAAGATCAAATTCCAAAGATCAAAGATCAATGATCAAATCTACTCACTAGATAAACAATGACGACGATAACGAGCAAAACAAGAGCGATGACTCCACATACAATGGCAATGATGAGAGAAGTGTTGTCTCGCTCACTCTCCTTGTCTGAAGAGGAAGAGATTACTGTACATTTGGCACGTTGCCAACATGGAATTCGTGGTGTGACCAACTGAGTGTTTCAGTTTTCCATCAGAATTAAATTCACCTTTCTGTTCGCAGAAAACCCTTGATCCATTGGGAATGACTTTCGACGCACAAGTGATGGAGGAAGATTTAGAGGTAACGATAGGCGATGAGGGTGGTTGATATCTGGGAAGGATACGGTAGATCGAAGTATGGAAGCAATCGAGAACTGACTTGAGGATGTACGAGGCGCTACATGTCCAGCGCTGTTCGGGTATGACGATAAATATGACCTGTAAAAAGGGAAAAGTTGAACTATGGTATCGATTGCTTTTGGTCATACATGCTCACAATTGGGGCAGGTGTGGTCGAGTATGACATTGCATGATTCGTCTAATGAACAGAGAGAAATACCGGCTAGAAGCAGGACTCCGATCCACTGAAAGACGGGTGTCAGGGGGAGTAACGGTGAGTGGAGGGAATATGGCAATGGATATCGATTTAGACATCAATTCAACGAAAACGAAATATAAAGGAAGGAAATGCTCACCATGGGAGTCAGCCGACCGGCCGAAACGAGAGAAAATTGTGGAAATGGAGAGATAGAGGCGGTCTAATTGTTCAATTGTTCATTGGTCGAAGCAAATTCCCTTTTGTTCCATCTTTTAATCGACGTGAAATAATTCAAATCTCTCATATATTTATTGAAATTTTGCGAATAATGAAATCAACGTATTTAAATTGTGATTACGTTTTGTAACGTTTTGTGTCACAGAAACGACAGGAAAGTGTGAAGTTCAATGTCGCATATTGATGAAAAAAGAGAGCAAAATGATATTTATCATTACATGATGATTATCGATTACCAGAAGAATCTGAAGAATCTTCTTCTTTTCGGTCTTCTAGTGCTCGTCTTTTCAGTAGCAGCAGGTGCAGAATCTCCCGATCCTCCGGTTACTGTAGGACCAGTTCCTGCGGTTACGGTAGTCGCTGCAGGAGTCGTAGTGCGACGACGACGACGGCAACTGAGCAATATAATTGAGTTTTTGAAAACTATCCATATTTCATGGGTTTCTTTCTCCAAACTTCTCTTTGTAGAGAGGAATCGATTGAGCGTAAATTGTCAATTTTACTGTTCGGGGTGAGTATAACGAGAAGGAGTTAGAATAAGGAAAGATAAAGAGGTATCTAACTGTCTCTTCTCGATTGCTCCTCCCTCAATTAACTCTGCTGCAGTAGAAATAGCGAGAAGAAGGAAGACGAAGATGAGAAGAAGCTTCATTGTTGGATGAAAATGATCTACAAAAGTTCGTTTTATAGTCAGACTCAGTTTGATCAGCTTCCATGTTCCTCTTTGTTGCACATTCCTGCAATGCTTGTGCATTCACTTCAGGAATTCGTTTGAAAATGTGCAGACATTTGCTAGAACATGCATCTTTTGCATGGGCACATATTCCTGAACTTCCAGAAAGGGGTAAGAGAGAGTCAGTGAGTGAACGTGAAAGCGTAGGCACGTCTTGCGATTATTCACACCCTCTCGCTCACTCACTGCCAGTGGATGTGCAGGGAATTGATATCTTTGCGCACGGACAACAAGAAGGTCTGGTTCGTTACTGGAAAAGATATCCACACCCGAATAGTTTATTATTGTTGAAAATACAGTTGTTCTTGTCATGCATCTAGTTCAATGTTTTCGCAACCGCTTCACATCGAATGGGCGTTTTCATCCGAAGCAGAGGCACGCAGAAAAAGTGTGAGGGAATGAATGCAAAAGAAAGAGGAACATGGAAGCTGATCACACCGAAACTAACTATAAAATGAACCTTTGAAAATCATTTTCATCCAACAATGAAGCTTCTTCTCATCTTCGTCTTCCTTCTTCTCGCTATTTCTACTGCAGCAGAGTTAATTGATGGTGGAGCTATCGAGAAGAGACAGTAAATTTTTTTTCAGTTTACGATTAGTCTGAACTATTGTAAACGGAAAATATAATTATATTTGCTTCAATGTAATTATAATTAAATAGTTCTAAAATCCTACCGCAATTTGACGAAGATCCGGGAACATGTAAATTGTTTTAAAATAAATTAATTTGAGAAAATAAAGTAAATTCAGTTGCCGTCGTCGTCGTCGCACTACGACTCCTGCAGCGACTACCGTAACCGCAGGAACTGGTCCTACAGTAACCGGAGGATCGGGAGATTCTGCACCTGCTGCTACTGAAAAGACGAGCACTAGAAGACCGAAAAGAAGAAGATTCTTCAGATTCTTCTGGTAATCGATGATCGCAGTATCTACGATAAATATCATTCTTCGAGCATTCACTGTCTCTTCATCTTCGTATAATTCTTCAACATTTTACATTTTTATTTTTTTATAATCAGCGACATCCTTGTTACATCCTAGGAATTATGTTATCTAGTATTACCTCAAGAAGAACACCCGAAATGAGAACCCGAAATATATGAAATTATAAGATGTTTGCATTGATGGCTTTCGTAGAACACTCAAATGTACAACCCGTTTATCGCATGGAACTTCTTACAATAATTGGAGAATCTAAACTGGAACTTCTTACAATAATTGGAGAACTGGAATATGCGTAAATCGCATCTTTCGAAGTCAATTTCCTCTCTAAACTTCCTCCGCGGTGCATCTCATCTTGCATTTGTTCCAGCGACGAGAAGAGTCGAATTCGCATCTGAAGTATCGTACATGTAACATAAATCGGAAAAAAGTATCGAGTAGCAACGTACACGTGGCTACTATTGATAAAGACGCTCGCCCGCAAATATTTGGAAGTTATCAATATAAGGCGATGGAAATCGGTTATCCGATAAGTTTTACCCGAAACGTTTGCGAGTTGCTTATCGGAAATCAAATTCACGATTATCCATAAGTTGAACAAAGTTGTTCACGTTTGGCTCTATACCAAATTGACCCTGGCTATTAGGGATTCAAAATGAGAGTGATGGATGATGCCAAATGAACGGAGAGCGGGACCATTGAGACATAGAATAGGAGGAAAGAGGACACTGCATTCCCCTTTTAACTACTTTTAGCTAAGAATTAAAACCTTTTAAAATTACTTTAGAATCTCTGGTTGCCGGATTAGTGGTTCGTTAGTCGGACTAATCGCATTTCCTGGTCATTATCATGTGTCCAACAGTAAGCAAGCCGAGTCTCCAACCGGCTATTCTCCAAACTAATGAGGTGTTTTGGTGAACTTATTGGCGCAGGAAGTGCTCTCAGAGAAATTTCTCTCTCCTTGTCTTGCCTAGAGTCTAGGCCCTAGACCAGTGACAACAACGCACCACTATGAATGATAAAACTAATGAAAAGTTTTCTTCAATTAATGTTTCAAAATATAAACACAAAATACAAAAGATAATTTATGTTTATGAAATGAAATAAAACTGACGCGGTGATCATTTGAGTGTCATCCGTATTCGCGGGACATCGATATCCAGTGGGACAGACGCACTTCTGAGAGATTGCAACGAGAGATTGACGCTGGTCGATCACCAACTGAAATGAGAGAAAACTGAAATATACAATTTAAAAAATAAAATATTCTATTGTATATGACGCTGTTTACGTTACGATCAACAAGTGGCTGGAACAGGCCAAAAATCGAAATCGCTCAAAACTTGGTACTAGGGGTAACTTTCGACGCTGAACACGTTGGTGCCATCGATTTCGCAATCTGACCCCTCTGGGCGCCGGTATGGCGCCGCGCCTCTTTGGCGCGAAACTTGTTTTTCGAATAAAACTCGCTTTGGAGTGCCCGTAGAGGCACGAAATCTCGCGCATACTGGCAGAGTTTGATGCTCTATCTCATGGACTAGATGGCTGGTAGAAGCGATTTCTCGTTTCTGTGAAAATGCGATTTTTTGATCCAGAGAGTAGAAAATGAATTTACGCACATATATGAAAGAGCTCGTCATACTGATCAATTTGATATATAACACTAACAGGTTTAAGCCCTGCATCGAAAACTATTCAAGTTTTGCTGATTTTCGCGCGCGCGGAACGCGTGTGCAGACGCGGCATCCGCATGGCCGATGCGGTAGTGGTCTAGAACTGCAATCCGAAGGTCACTGGTTCGATTCCAATTGGTTGCAAAAGTTTTTGCCGAATTTTTTTTTTCATCGAAAAAATCACTTTTTCAAAATTTCAGAAAATGTGCCAATATGGTCAGGAGGTGAAAATTCGATGAAAAAAAATTCGGCAAAAACTTTTGCAACCAATTGGAATCGAACCAGTGACCTTCGGATTGCAGTTCTAGACCACTACCGCATCGGCCATGCGGATGCCGCGTCACACGCGTTCCGCGCGCGCGAAAATCAGCAAAACTTGAATAGTTTTCGATGCAGGGCTTAAATCTATTAGTGTTATATATCAAATTGATCAGTATGACGAGCTCTTTCATATATGTGCGTAAATTCACTTTCTACTCTCTGGATCAACAAATCGCATTTTCTCAAAAACAAGAAATCGCTTCTACCAGCCATCTAGTCCATGAGATAGAGCATCAAATTCTGCTAATATGCGCGAGATTTCGTGCCTCTACGGGCACTCCGAAGCGAGTTTTATTCGAAAAACATGTTTGGCGCCAAAGAGGCGCGGCGCCTTACCGGCGCCCAGAGGGGTCAGATTGCGAAATCGATGGCACCAGCGTGTTCAGCGTCGAAAGTTACCACTAGGACCAAGTTTTGAGCGATTTCGATTTTTGGCCTGTTCCTGACCTCTGTTGAGACCTTGTTGATCCTAACGTAAACAGCGTCATATGTCATTTTCACGTAAAACCAACCCAAGAGTCACCGAAGCACACAATCGATCATTCTATTTAGAAGTGGCTGTGAAACGTATTACGATGGAGAAAAAAGTGTTCTCAAAAGTTTTGATTGCTAACCAAGTTAAAAGTTAGCACTACGTTTTAATCGACCCTTACAATCCATCAGAAGTTCGCGAACATTTCACGCATTTTTTCTTGCTCGTTTTAGGCTATTTTCTTTATAATTTGCGTTAGGTCATTAGAGACGCATAAGAAACTACTAATGCCGAAGAATTTAACTTAAAATATAAACTAGGGAATTAGCCGCACCTCTTAGAAGGTCGCGGAATTCTGCGAGCTGTTTTCACGCAGCTAGACAGTGACGAGAGAGCACGCGGAACGAGGAGAGGGAAAAGTAAGCAATGTTGTTGTTGTATTTCTGCGCTCTCTCTGTTTACGTGCTCTCTCGTCACTGTCTAGCTGCGTGAAAACAGCTCGCAGAATTCCGCGACCTTCTAAGAGGTGCGGCTAATTCCCTAGTTTATATTTTTGGTTAATTTCTTCGGCATTAGTAGTTTCTTAAGCGTCTCTAATGACCTAACATAAATTATAAGGAAAATAGCCTAAAATGAGCAAGAAAAGATGCGTGAAAAGTTCGCGAACTTCTGACGGATTGTAAGGGTCGAATATCTCGTGAGAATTTGGAAAAGTCAACAAACTCTCACTAATTTGACAGCAAAAAGTGACAAACTCTCAAATGCCTCACAATCAGTGCAGTGGGACAAAATATGTACCTGCTGGCAGTAGTGAGCCTCATCGTAGATATTACACTCCTTTGCCTCGATTGAATCTCGCCAATTTGAGTGAATGTTGATTGAATTCTCCAGACGGGGCTGAAATACAAATGGCATTTTTAAAAGATTTTGTATATTTATGTAATTTCGAATTTATATTGTGTAAGTTAAGTGTTGATTGCAAAAACTACAGTCTATTTGACTAATTAAAATATAATCAAACTGTAATTTACATCAACTACAACAACAGCTGCTGAAGAGAGAACGAACAAGCACGAAATAGCGATTGAAATGTGGTAGATCATTCTGAAATTTATTGATTGATGGCAGCATAAAATGCGCAATAACGCTAAAAGTGTCGTGAATGACAAGGTGTAGACAGCGTGAAACCGAACCGAAACTGTGTTCAGATCAGTACTCGACGAGAGTAACAAAAGGGGCCGGTTGAGACTATTCGCTCCTCCCTTTCCTCCTCTTCTTCTCCTTCCTTCTCGATTTTTTTTGCTATAGCAAGTGTCCATTTCCTTCTCTCTCCTCTCAACTCTCACTATCTACAACCGTGTGTTTTTGTGGTCAACTGCAGCACCCATTCCAGCACGCTGATTCGAACAAATCACGCTCTTGCTCTAACGGGAATCGCGCCCTGTTAGCTGTGCAATAATGGCTTGCCATGAATGAGAACGGGTATGGCTGTGAGCCAACTGGCTTATGAGGCAGGGAATCTATTCGATCACCTACACTCACACGTAATTCTACATAACGACTCCGGGCAAGAACTTGCGATAATTTTGCAAGCGAACGCCATACAAAAGGTAGCAAACGTTTTTTTTTGCTGTGAGCGTGCATTCGATCTTTGTCCGTTCAACACTCCCTCGACCTTGTCCCTTTGAATTGAACTGTTCATTGTCCGTTACTGCTAAGTGAGAAAAGGGAAGGGTGTTGATAGCATTACACTTATACGAATGACGTGTGAGAGATTGTGATTGGCTGCGAGAACGACTTTATCTAGTTTATTACTACCCGTTTTGGCGCTAACAAGGAACGAATGGAGTTAAATCGATTGATGAACGAAAAGATCTAACCGAGCATACAAATGGTTCAAGAGATTGTGAACTGGTAATTCTTTCCGAATATCAAATGATGCAGTGCATAAATAGTAGTGTTTACATCTAATAGCCCTATTCGCGAATAACAGTTCGCGTATAATAATTCGCTCAAACAACACTACTACATAGTCACGCTACTAGTTGCTACATTATTACGAATGGGTTCTAGACATAGCATCCATCCCAATTCTTCTTAAAACTTCGTCGTTGAATCACTGCTAGTCGTAGATCCTCGTGGTAGAGAGGCTGATCCACCTCGACAGAAGTTATGCATCTGAAGAATGCAATTTTATTTTGTTCCATGAATCTTTCGAGAAGATGTTCTAATCGACTAGTCGAAAAATCATAATGACGGTGATAAGAAAAGTTTATAGACAAAACTAACTGTAGATTGCTCTTCTTCAATGAAATCTCGCATGGATTCTCAGTGGTACTCTCGTCCATTTCCTTTTCCAAATGGAAGACGATACGCTTCCGCAGAACCTGCTATCGAAAGCGATTTATGTTAGGAGAGACAATATTCAGTTCAACTACGAAACTTCCGCAATCGAAGAAAAAAAAGGATTAATGCGCATCAGTAATTAAAAAAGTAAACCAACCTCTCCCTCGTTCATCGAATGTCTTCGTGTGAAAGGATTGCGATTCAGGCATTTCTGCAATTACCCTAGATCATTTTTCGCCCCAGAATCAATCGATATCCTATTAAATCTAAACGGACAACCGTTTTGCACCCCTTCCCATCCTCTGACGGAATAAATAATAATGAATGAATGTGCGAATGACCTGAATAGCCGCAGTGTACGGCGGGATGTCATTGGAACTCCTCGAGACGGCCAGAGACTTGGATCGCCAGATGGCAGGCTGGAATACAAGTTCAACCTTTATCGATAAAATATTGGAGCAAAACTAAATAATACACGTACCACCAATTACCAAGCTTTAATGGAAGGGGAAAGGCATGTGAGAAACAGCATTTCACCTTGTGGTCGACGGCGAGTTTCGTGCATTTGTTGATGAGATTTCCTGCACAATTCCTCCTGCAGTAGCACGATTCCATCAATTCTATCGATGCGTCTGCAACGTTTATGTGCGTTATCAGAGATGTTATTGATTAAGCTTCCTAGCAACAATTGCTTTTCAAGTAAGTTTCAGCAGGTTGTAATATACATGAATTGAAATAGGTTCTGATAGATCCTCGAAGTGTATGAAGAATATAACATACTGCCAATCTCGTCGATTCTCTGCACTCTCAGATGCTCGACTGCCCATGAATCGGCCATTCGATGCAGAAGAGATCGATCGCCCGAGAGACGGGGAATACTGCAAGGAAGAAGGGGATTTCGTGTATCGCCATTGTATCTTAGTTATGCATTCCAATACATTCCAATCGAAGTTAGGGTCGCTGTCACTTTAAATTATTTGATGTATTTAAAAATAATTAAATAATTGTGTATCTTACAAAAAAAACTGACACATCGGTGCTGTCGAACGGCACAGATCCGAGATCAAGCAGAGTTATCGAAGTGGAGAAGGGAGCAAATCGAATCCTGCACAAAACACATTCATGTTTCATCGACGTTACTTCTTCTTTGACTATAGTAACGTTCAATGCCGTGAATGATAATATCATTTTGCAACTAACCAACAATCAGCAAAAGAAGCTGCTACTGCTCGCTCGTATCCTGTCTTGCGCAAACTGATGGTGGCACTGTAAGATGAATCAATCGATAATTCGACAACTCAAATATCCTGGGAACTAAAAAAGAAGTTTAGGCAATGACACAGTAGAGGTCAAAGATCACCTACCTCTCTCTCGCTCCCACTCCCCACGGAATGATCTTGACGTCATTCTGGAATTCCTCTTGAATGGCGTCGTAGATCTCTGCATGAAGAGAAGAGACGTAAACTACGAGAAGAGAACGATTGTCGTGAGGAGAAGAAGAGGTTCGATTGGAGAGAAGGGCACTGCGAAGGAAGGTTCTCACATTTCGCGTAGTTCAACCACTCAATAAATCCTCCAAAAAAAACCCCATTCTTACGCCATTTCCCATTCTTTTTAAAGGATGAGGGCTCAAATTTGCAGTTAAATTCTTTCTCCACTCACCGAATCGAATCGGCGTCTTCATACAAGAATGCATTGCTCACACACGTAACCGAATCATATGTGCGAATCGAGTAGATTGGATCGACCTGAAATGACATTTGATACGCATTTTTATTCATTTTCGCTCACTATTTCATCAAAGGGCTATTCGCTATGCACTAGCACTTGTCAGTAATGGAAAGATGTGTAGTGTGTTTTCTCGATCGGGAAAGAAACACTACGTGATCGCTTTTCTGACAATCGTTTACACGTCGAAACTTTGCGACTAGCCGGGGTTTCCGTTTACGCGTCAAGAAAAGTGCAAAATCGCTGACGGCCGCAGTGAATCTGTCCAGCTTGAGGTTGAAGTCGACGAGTCCTTCGACACTTTCGCACCACCCAAACATGAGACCGTTGTCCTGCGCGTGGCTTATGCTGAAATACATTGTTCTCGATCATTTTTCTCTTTTTTTTGTTGTAATTTATTGTTTTCAGTTGGCGACGGAAATATTTCAACGGAATTTGTAGTTTTACTTTAATTTAGGCAAATAACGGATTAGAAAGTTCCTAAAACGCCAAGTTAGAATCTAGAAACAAGAAATTAGGGGGAACTCTGGAAAGATAAATAGAAACTATAAATAGGGACCGCAAGGTGTGTTTTTGATTTTATGCAAATGTTTGAAAAATATGTTCAAAGTATCCACTGAGGTCCCAATAACATCATCCTTTTTGCCGTTTGTCGATATCTTGTTTCCGACTCGCGCTATAGCTCGATAACCATTCGCGCCGATTGACTGAATTGGTAACGAGAGAGAAAGGGGCGGAGTTTATCTGCATCTCTAAACTCTGACTGATCTTGAGAGCGGCATAGAGCTTCTTTCCCGTGTTCCCCGTGGCTCAGGTGGTTGAGCACGGGCTTTATAACCAGGATGTCGCAGGTTCAAATCCAACGGTTTGCAATTTTTTTGCTGATTTTGTATAATACTTAAAATTCAAATGGCAATTCTGCACATTAATAAAATTTAAATTTTTTTCTTGATATAGATGCCTCGAGCTAATCCACACAAACTGAGAGTTGCGCAGCTGTGCCGATGAAATGGAAGTGCTCTAAACACCTACAATCGAAGCTTTCAATAAATATTTGATCTACTAAATGTTGTCAGAACACGTTGCGCAAGGTCTCATTTGTAGAGTTTACCGAGAGCTCTCGAATAAGCTTTTGAACGAGGGATTTGGCTCAAAATGAAGCTTGCCATTTGATCGGGACACTTCTCGCCTCACGTAAAGACAAAAAGTGGGCGGAGCTTGCGTTGGCTAACTATAAAGGAGATAAAATCTGATTATCAAACCTCATAGATGAGTGAATCGTCGTTGTTCCATTGGCTGATTTGCAGTCGATATCAGCAGGAAGAACAGCCAGATCAGAGTGGAGAAGGAAGTAGATCAACGGCTGGTCTTTTCTGCATAATTGTTGTCACATTTGAATAAAACCATTTCTCGATAGAAGGTGTAACCGTACCCCGATAGCGTCGATGGATAATACACGGCTGTGGTGAGAGTTGCGTGGAGACGAGAGGACTTCTCAAGTTCCGACAGATGGATCACTCGACGAATCTATGAATAAAGAAAAGTATATGCGTTTAAAAAAAACTTTGTGATTCACAAAACAAATGGGATATGTCATAATCGACAGCAATCAGAATTGGTCTGGTAGATAGACAAACTCTACTTTTAGCTTTAGATACTGTTCTCAGAAAAAGCATAGATGAACGAAATCGATCGATAATTGTGAGCAATCTGAATTCGTTGTGACCTTGCTCATGAGAACATTGATTGCTATGAGACAAGCGATGAAGATAGCGAGAATGACGAAACGAGAGCGACGAGTTCCATAGAGACGCATCTGAAGAGGAAGAATATTTGGGTACAATCAATCGAAAATTTAACAGTGTATTGACGAAGAAATCGATAAATTTACTGTATCTGAGGTGGATAAATCAATCAATAAATTAATTGCGAACGCAAATAGGACCAATTAATAACTGAACCGTGTTTGACGAAGAAAATTGATAAATCTGAACTTGTCTGTGGGATGATCAGTCAATAATATCACCGCAAACAAATTCATGATCAATCAATAATTCGACCGTGACTGCTGGGTACCGATCAAAGAATTGCTTATGCATCCATAACATTTTTGCACTAGGGAGTGGAGGAAGATCAAGAGATATGTTTTGGCCTCATCGATCAATCGAGATAGAAGGGGGCTAATGCATAACGATAACGAAGAAGGTATGTGTTACAATATTGGAAATGTATTGCAATTTTCAGAAAAAAATATGAAAAGAACGACAATGAGAGCTTTTTTCATTTCTTTATCAAAATTGCGTATTTAGGTAGTGTTCTCTAGGTAATAATGCAGAAAACTTGTGGGGAAAGGTTATGCAATGGGTGGATCTGCACAGGGAGCTCTTGCGTGGAGGTTCCTACCGAGGATCGAACAATGAAATGGAAAGTTGTAGATCCGTCGTGGAGATACCCTTTTCCTTCCTTCCCCTCATTCATTATTCCTTCTTCATTCCCAAGGACTTACGCTTTTCTATAAACCCCACTCACTTTCGAATGCGCAATAAATTTATCGAAACGACAAAAAATACAGTAAAAAATATGGGGGAAATTCAGACACTAACAAGGGATATGGCAAATATGCGGGAATATCTCATCGGTTGGGGGTGGCAAACACAGAGTCGTTGCAGGGTACGAGGGATGAAACATCAGTCGGCGATCACTCGAGAGATACGGTAGGGAATGAGTGGATAACGGGGGATACGCCGTAGAATAGCGATGCTGGGAGAGGAGAAACATAGGGGGGTTGATCTTCACTTTTGTAGGTAGGGAATACGAGATTATCACAAACTGAACAGTCACAGAGAAATAGTAGGCATTATCTATAAGATAAGTATGGACAAAAAATATTGTGGAAGATGTTGAGACGCCAAATTGGGAAGTACTACGATACTTTTACAAGTATATACTACGAATATTACACACGGGGCAAGAGGAGTAGCACTTGCACTAGGGTTATGCTCATGGAAGGTGCCAGAAAAAGGCGGGAAAAAGGGAAATCGGGGGAGCGCAATGCAAGGATCGACAGGAGCGTGGACACGCAGTGTCTTTTCCAATTGCGAAAAGACCCTGCGTTATTGAGTGCTGACAATCCTACGGACAAGGAAGAATTGAGAGAGGAGATAGTATTGGTAGGTCAAACGCCGGAGATGGGTGATGCCATATCGTCGTCAGTAGTGAGAGGGGACTTCTCGAGTACTCCGAATGGAGAGGGATTGCGTTGAGGAGCGAAACGAATGACGAAGAAAAGATCTCTGAAGAAACGTGAGGTGATTGCATAGAAACCATTTTTTGTTCTTTCAGATACTATTGTTTTTACATCAGATTTATAACGATCTTGACGCCAGAGTACGATTCCTGATATGGCTCTCGCTTTTCCTCGTGCAAAAATATCGATTAGATGCAGATAATGTGGGAACAGTTATTTTCTACACCATGTCCCATCGCAGCGTCTTGATAGCGCAACTATTCTTTATTGTTTTTATTGGAACGAATGTACCTCGAATCGACCGACGACAGGACCTAAGATTGCATTTACGAACACCTTGAAACTTATCAGAATAAACAGAAACAGTAACACACCTGAATCCACGCGTGAAGAGGAAGTAGAGAATGGGAGTGACGAGGGCATTGATGTTCATGAGGAGATTCGAGACGTCAACCTGAATATTATTATTATTTTATTTACATATGCGAGAAATCTGTGTAATGTTATTCAATCTCTGAAAAGCGCAATTTTCTGGATGTTCTTGTCTGAAAAAAACGGCCACGTGGGTTATGTTTTCAAATTTATCCCTGCATTTCATGATTTTCAAAACAAACTATTACTATTGTCAAATTGCCAAAGTAAAAGCATAACTTACCAGCCATAGCATGCTCTGTACATCAGCATCAGTGATGAGTGAGAATAGTCTCAACGATGCTGCAAGAGTGCAACAGAGGAAGAAGAAGATGAAGACACACACTGTCATCATGGCAGTACGATACTCAGCCGGACGACGAGAAGTCGCAGAGACGTGGATCTGAGAAGTTATATTACAATTCTAATTCGAGAGGAACTCTTTCGCTTGTGCGCAATCTCTCGCCCTGATCCCTATCTGTATGTTTGGAATCATGTGGAGAGTGACATCTGGCAAGGAGGGTCGATTACACACACAAGACGATGCTTCTTTTACCGGGATTGACAACATTCGAAAGAGTTACGGCAAGAACAAGTTAGACAAAGAAGGAATCATCGAGAGAGTGCGCGAAACGAAAGAGAGATTCTTGGCATGGTGCCAACTCGACGCCGTGTGATTGACACTCGTAAATGACAGGACTCCTAATGTAGATTTATTTTTCATTTATCGATACATTGCTAATTCAGTAGTCAATCCACATCTGAGAAATCAGTTTCGCCCAGATGTGCTTGCATTTACATGGACAGTGAAACATAATTGCACTGGGATCATCAACTCGTCGCTCACCTCTTTGTTCATGATGAGTTTGCACGTGTTGATGTTGAGCCAGACGAGAATGAGAATGGGAATACCGTACACGAGAATACCGTAGCAGATTCCTTCCTGGAAAGAAATGGGGGTGAACAAATGACCACTCGATTTCCAGGCATAAGAAATTTCTAAGAATGTCTAGCTGTCTTTTTTTAGGAATCCCGTGAGTCCCTAACACCAGAAAAGCGATCACGTGTTAGTTTGTGGTTTAGTGGTCTATCATGTCTGCTCCCTCTCATTTTCATCTCCATCTCACCATAATAATCTTGTAGTACACATTTCCCTTCATCTCCGTGTGGTCCAAATCGCCGTTCTCGTTGTATTCCAACTCGAAGAAGCGCAGGAAATTCATTGCTGCAAATTTACATTGCGATAATTTATCAGGGAATACGGTAGTTCAGGGTCAGAATATCGATTTTTTAGTATTAAAATTTGATTCCAAAGCTCAAGGGGGTAAGGGTGAGAGAGCGTGCAAAACTGAGAGAGTCATTATCGATTTTACACACTCTGTCACCCCAAATTTGATGAGATTTTCGAATACAGTAGTAACTCGGTTTCGAAATATCGATTTTCTCAGTAAAATTTATGTGAGAAACTAACCGAAAGCAGCGAATGCCACCATGCCAACTGCCATTTTCGACCGTCTTATGCAGCTGAGTCGCTTCTTCCAAGGATTTTGAGGATGACAAATTGCCTGCAACATTGAGATGACGTCATTAAATAATGGGAAGAACTGAATTCATATATCCAAACTGAATAAGTACCAAATAATTGCAAATATCTCTTATTTTTGCGCTACGCAGAATCGAATTCACCATTTTCGACATGTCTGGGATCGTCAAATGACTTTATTGCGTCGATCAATTGAAGTACCTGATATCTCTGGGCGCAGATTAGAGCCAGTAACCAGATTGCAGCGTAATTCGCAGCCAGCATGAAGGGGTAGCTGAAATGACCACGATTACCAGTGACTCTCTCCATTCCACACACTCTCTCACACCTTAGTTAAAGATCAAACGCCGTTTTTAGAAAATTATGACGTAACTCTTTCGTTTCAAACACCTAATTTAAATTACTTTTCGGAGAAAACACAATTTGAATGGAAATCTTCGTGTTTGGCGCCAAATTTGAAATTTGAATGGGAGTCTCAAAGTCTCACCCGTATCGAACTGTGAGTGTTGTGAACTTGTGCAGGGCGGCGCTCTGTTCTGGGTAGACGTCGATTATGTACTGTAAGAAATCAATAATTGGAATGAAAGGATACTGTATCATTCTGCAATGACGTCATCGATTAGGCCCTTTGTTGAGATTCACATCGCCCCAAAGACCGGTCATTCCAGAAGGGGTTTGAAGTGAGATAGAATGTAAAATCGAGAGGGACTCTCTCACATTTGCACGCTCTCTCGTCCTGACCCCTTTCTCGAGATTTGAAATCTTGCCTGTTCCATGGCGGGCAGAATAATGACGAATATGGAGAGAAGGAGTTGGAGAGAATTGCAGAAAGTGAGAGCGACGAGATAGAAGAGAAGAGACGTCTTGCGGAAGTACGAATGGGTAGAGACACTGTGAGGGTACGGTAGTTTAGTTGATAAAGGACGGCGTACGGTAGTGCATAAATGTGAAGACACGTGCACGGTAATGTAGTTTTTATAAAAATTTTTTTTGTATTTTTGTACGATCCGCGCGTTTATTTTCGTGAAATGTCATTCCTTTTTGTCTCTTATCATAGGCGGCATTTTTCTTTTTTTTTCTTAAAATGTCATCTTTCTAAGCTCGCATCTGAGAGAAATGGCTCCAAAAATTAGACAGCTAAGAATCGAGAAATCAGAAAATGTGTGATTACTCAATTTTTCTTTCTATAGGATAAATGAGGTCTACCAAACCTCCCCGCAATATGTCAATTTGTTTAGAAAAAACTGCAATACCCATTGGTCTTGCAAATGAAACAGTTTCACTAGCCCATATATGAGTGGAAAATATTGTTATACAACTAACAGTAAGAGACTTATTAGTGACCATAATTTGGGTTTAAGGGTTTCCTGAAACTCATTTGTCGTTTAATTTTAGTATTTTTCCTCTCGCGTGTTTTGCGCTGTAGTTTAAAAAGTTTGAAACATATTTCTTGGTGAAATAAGATGAATAAAGTGTGCGATTGCGAAACAGATTATGTGGCATACGGAATTCTGTGTAAGTGACAAAAAAATTTGAATGCTTATTGAGACAATCGCCCTTTTGCATTCTATTTTCGCAATTTCTATCATGCCGCCTCAATTTTCACAAAATCGGTAGAACGTGGGGCGATTCTTGCTCTTTTTTTCCTTCTGACTCTTCTCACCTCAGAAATGCTATAATGCATGCGACGTTGAGAATGAATCCGATGATGCACAGAATTGGCTCGAAGAAGACCACGAGATAGCATCTTAATTAGATTAATTAATATATTTATTATTTTAATTATGCAAATATTTTGTTCGTCCAGATGCCGCTCAATGATCAAAATAAAGAATTTGCTAAATAATTAATTAGTATTCTGTGAAAAATGCAGTTCCGCAAAGTTTACGGACTCATTACGTTTTCAATTTGCGTACATCATAAATTTATCATCGCATTAGATTTTGTGCATTACGCGCTAACCCACGCTGATTTTACACTAACCACATTTTTGCATCTTCCCATATTTCCACCTATAAATTGGTGTTTGCAAAACACACATTTCCGTGAAATCATTAAACCCATGAATCTTGCTATAATTGGTCCCGCAGAGGGGATTACGGAACTTGTACCGGAGGGAGAGGAAACAAAATCGCAGCACCGTTTCCCATTCAATTTCCGTTCAAAGACCGGAGTCATCCGGTAGGTGAGAGTTGTTTATGTTGTCACCGCTCGAAATAGTCCCGATGACGCCTAGAGTTGAATTATTTACAGTGGAAATCGCCCGCAATAGCAGCACATTAGCCTATTCAGGATTTGGGTGGTCAACAAGTCTCTCTATCTCTCTCTCTCTCTCTCTCTCTCTCTTCCCCCACATCGTCCACCTTCGTTCATTACGCTCATTTGGAATACGCGACAGCAAGACACAACTACCATTTTTCGTTGCGGGACCAAACGATCTATGAAAAGTGAGGGAAGATGGAATACAAAATGAGACTGTAGATAGAGTGGACATTCGAAGAGAAGTAAAGGTGTTCCATATTTATAGTAGCAAGCAACAACGCTAGATGGGGCAATCTTCAACATGGGATATGTAGCCCAAGCTTTCTCAAGGTATAGGTGACGTTACCGTTCGGCAGTCGAAGAATACTGCATTCCTGACCCTTACGGTATTCTCGATTTTCACAATTAAAAATGTTATTCAGACTGAATATAGTCAGTTGGCGATTGAAGCCATCGAGTTCTAGCTAATAAATCCCACGAGACGGTAACTTCCAACTACCAACTGCAGGAGCGTGCTGCCACTTCCTGGATCTCTCCCTCTTTTTCTCTCTCTCCACATCAGTTTTCCGTCGTGTTTATGTGGAAGTAGGTATGTGCGTGTAGAGTGTTGTGAGCTGTGATTCGGGGGTGGAGAAAGAGAGAGAGAGAGAGAGAGAGAGAGAGAGAGAGAGAAATTACTGTCGACAGACGGCCGGAATTGTTGAGAACAGGTTTGAATTCTCGCATATATTGCCTCCATTTCGTAGTCGGACTACGAAAATGACTGGCGAAAACAGACGGTAATAGAGAGGAAAAGTATTCGGAGTCTATTCCATATTTTCCAGAGTTCCACAGACAGAATTCTGTAGTGTCTGGAAAATTGTAGAGAGAGATAGAGTGAATAAGTGAAAATAGATAGGATGCACCATGAATGCACGTCACTCCACAGATCTGGACTGAAAGGGATTACGGGATTCATCCCACATTAAAAGTTTCTCTTGTTCTTGTCCCCTTTCTGGAGGTTTGGAATTGATTTAATATATCGTTGGTACTTTGATCAGCACGTCAGTGTTGCAAAATATCTCTGTCGTTGCAATCTCAATCATTCTTGAGAATAGATATCAAATAATCCGTATCGGCAACTTATTGGACTCGCACAATCCCGCTGCTCTCTCTCTCTCTCTCTCTCTCTCTCTCTCTCTCTCTCTCTCTTTCTGGGAAATCCCACGAATCTCTCGGCATCAGAATGATTAATCCGAGTTCACTCTGAGCAATGAGACAAAGAATTATGACGAGAAGGGAGAAAGGAGACGACAAGTTCCATTATATGTTATCTACGCCCGAGGACACAACGAGATAATGTGTGTGTGTCGTGAGATAAGAGCAGAAAGATATACTTCCATTTAATTGTTCCCATATCACGCATCATTCCTACCACATCATTTCACAGGAGTGACATCCTCCACAGGGGTTCGGAATGGGAAATATCGAGAGGAGCTGTCTACTTTTCTTTCGGTTTGGAATCATGTGCTATATCATCCGTAACGCTTGGCATTTAGCCATAGTCATGATAATGCTGGTCTCTAGCCAACCAACGACGTAATAATGAGTGAATCTGAAAATATCCCCCCCCGTCGGCATAAACACGCTCTCTATTTTTGCCTGTGAATGTAAGTGCATTCCTATCGCTTCGAACAATGGTGATATTCCGAATTTGAACTTCTCCAGAAATAAAATTGACCACTCGTGGGTAAGAATATGTAGTTTAGAAGATTGTTCGAGCTGTGAGCGGTGAATGACGAATCTCCCGTGGATGTTCTCTCCGCTCTCTCTCTCTCTCTCTCTCTCCCCTCCTTCTTACTTCATTCGAGTGCCCCTCTTCCTTTTTTTCCCTTGCCCCATCCTCAGCGCACACGTCTTTCTGTTCTTTCTAATTATCTACAAAGACGAAAAAAGGGGAGAGAGAGAGAGAGAGACGCAGGGGCGAATCTCCGAAACAAATGCGCATTAAAGAAAGGAACAAACGGTAAACAGCGACGGTCCACATGACTCGAGCCTACACAAAGGGCTCAGAGTGAGACAGCGTGTGAAATCGAGAGAGACTCTCTCACTTTTGCGCATTCTCTCGCTCTAGGTCTGTATTATTAGAATCATGTGAGGGTCAAATGCTGTTCTGCGGAAGACGTCATGAAATCTGACTCATTAAGACGAGACGTGACCGTGATTTCTCGCATTTCCTGTTGACTTCCTTACTAATATCTGAAGTCCAATGGGGGAACTACTGTCAACGTGACTTCGTCGGTACTCCTCTCCATCACGTACGATCCACATTTAGGCCTGGTTTATTTTTTTTGCCGTTAAGATGACTCATAAAATGTCAGTTCTCAGTGGTCGCTGTCGGTATTCAACACCGGAATGCATCAACCGTTTGGTGTCAAGTTGTTGCCAAGCTTGGGGTAACTTTGGCAAAAACACGAAGCCAAGTTGGGATTTTACACAGGGGGAAGCGACGTTTCATGTCATTATAATGGCAAAGGCAACAGAGAGGTGTTGAGAGAGTGTGTAGCATCGAGAAGGACTTTCTCAAGTTTGAATCTCTCTCTCACCCCCTCCCCCTGATCACTTTCTGTAGAAGTGGAACCATGTGCTTTCCCTATTCCAAGAGGTCGATTGAGATGTCGATCTCATCTTCTTCCAAACTTCGTCTCTCTCTCTCTCTTTTGATTATCTCTCGATTCGATTCAATTCGATCGGCCGACGCCAATAATAGCGATGATTCTACGAGGCAAAATTCGGCGGCCAGACGAGAGGAAGGAATAAAAGAGAGAGAGAGAGAGAGAGAGAGAGAGAGAGAGAGAGAGAGCAGCAGGATTGTGCGGCGGGGTGGTCGAGGGAATGCAATGAATAGTGAACTAGACGCACTTTTGACACTCGCTGAGAATTGGCTCTGTCCTTTAGCGTGGAAACACACGTTTCTTCCGCATTCTTCCACACCTATTTGACGGACACATCATTCCACGGTCAGCTCTCCAGAAAGGGGTCGAGAGACCCTCTCTGTTCACCACACTCTCTCGCCCATTGGTCCCTTCCTGGAGACTGAGCAGGTGAACGTCCACATCCAAGAGTCTCTTGCAGTAGTCAACAATCTCCATCTACCAGTCTTCCATACCTCGAGTGGGAGTAGTGGAGAAAGGAGTGGGCACATTAATATAGTGACATGCGAGAGACAACTTGATGCTGAGGGGGCTTCAGGGGCTGAGATATAGCCCTTTCGATCTGTGATGTTATGAGGTGAAGCACTTCCCTCATAGATTAACAGTGCACTGTGAACACAGAATACCGCAGCACGACAGTTGCTGCACTATTCCAACAACTTTGTCTAACATCCCCTGCCAGCTTTGAGACCTTGAGCTGAAGCCCCACTATTACATATTGGGAGTTCAGGAGGCTGTGGTACTAGATATTTGAAGAACGATCTTGCCAGTGGAACTCCAACTCTTTAAGCCTCTCGGATAGCTTAGTGCCGTGATCCGACGAAGCTTTTAGAAGCCGTATTGCTGCCTTATTCAGTCGCACTTTGTCGTCGCGTCGAGACTGACTCAAGGGGAAGAGTGTCCCGACCGCATACTAAATGGGAGCATCGGACGGTCGAAGAATTGGAGAGAATGGGGAGAGGAGAACAGAAGACGAAGATTCCATCCCTCCAGAAAGGGGCCGGGTGAGAAAGCTTGCAAAAGTTAGAGAGCCCTCTCGATTTCACACACTCTCTCACTGCAAAGCCCTTTCTGTTGGCCTTCTTGTGATGTGAAGAAGAGGAAGCAGAAAATTGAGATGGAGTGAGAGAGGAGAGGAGAGGATAAGTGGAGTGAAGAACAGAGGACAGTCTCTCTCCTGTCTCAAATGAGTAGAAGAGGAGAGAAATAGAAGAAAAAAGGACGATCGGAGGGGAAATTGGGGCGTCGCCCATCGAGAATTTAGAAGAATTGAGAAGGAGAAGAAGAAATGAGTGACTCTTCCATTCTCAATCAACTGTTTTCTGCCAGTTTCGGCCACTTTTTAGGCCATCTTCTTGCAAATTTTGAACGGCGTTTCTCGTGTTCTGAGATGGTGATGAAGTGGAGGAAAGTGTGGAGAGAGGGGAGGTAATGGGAAAAGAAAGGAAGACTCGACGATGGTCCGCGAATTGGGAGAACATTCTGTGACCAGAGAGGCTTTCAGGACCTCCAGAAAGGGATCAGATAGGGGGCTTATTGCAGGCTGCTGAACGATGCTTGGTTAGTGACCGTTGCATCTGTGCAAAATGAGCAATCTCAGGGCAGGAATAGGAATTTGGGGCTGGAGAGACGGTGAGAGGGACGTCATTTTAAGAAGGAGAACAATGGAGGGACAACGGGAGGATATTGAAAGGATCGAAGATCATCGATCAACAAGAGTGACAAGTCTCTCATGGAAACAACGGACTACAGTGTGCGGGAATGAGAGTGGAATAGGAACTAAGACTTTGAAAAGCGGCGGTTCAACTTGTTGCATACTAAGAAATGCGACCCATTTCGCGAGAAAGCATGCGAGAAGTTAGAGGTGGGCAGAGAAAAGCAAAAAGTATCGTTACTTTCCATAGTCTAGCGAGGATGATGAGAGATTGCGGAGGAAATGGATTTTTATTATCTTCGAATTAGATAACTCTAGATAACCTAATAAGATAATTCTATTTCGCGAGAAAGTAGCACAGTTACTTTTAAAAGTCTAGTGGGAACGAGGGAGAAATGTGGGAGCTTACGACAACTTTTCCGAATCGCAGTAGGATTGGTCGATAAATTCTGTGAATTCTGTTGGTTGCTGAGGGTCGAGGGAAGTCGAATTGAGAAGGAAGATCGTGTGAGGAGACGTCGCCATTCCATGAGAGGAGTCTGATCGGAATTAAGGGCTTTATCGAAAGTGAATTGAAGAACGACGGGGAGATTATAGTTAAAACGAGTGTGAAACACGAAAGCGACGGTCTACAGCCGAGGCGCAACAGGATCTGAAAGTTGACAAGAAATAAGGGAAATGCGGGGAGTGAATTGTGGAATTGAGCAAGCAGTGAAGAATGACGGGGATATGACAGTTAAAAGGCTGCTGAAACACGAAATGAGATGGTCATTGACCATTTCGAGTAAAGGCAAAAGATCTGCACCCATACAACTGATTGTAGTATGATAACTATGGTGGGCACGTGCTAGAAATACTAGATACAATCATGAGCCACCATAAGTATCTTGTTGGTTAGAAACCTAATTTTTTTCTGAATGAGATGTGGAAATGCGAAATTGTGAAATCAAATGGGGGCAGGTCTCTACTGTTCTGCTGTGAGAGAGTGGAACGAGAGTGAGAGAGGGAGAGAGATTGGAGAGTGCGTGAGAGAGAGAGAGAGACGCGTGAGCGACACACAAAGTGGGCGGAGTCAGGCCGTCGACTGTTCTCTTCTTCTATGACTAAGTGTCGCCAATGAGCTACGAATAGGCGACCATCTCTCCCAAAAAAGAAGGGAGAAATTATTCGAGAGACACCGTCTCACATGACTTTGTAGTCATATTTGGTGGGACGACGAATACAAATGCACCAGAGGGAGAATGTAGGGAGCATAACACACAATTGTGGTGTCTGCCCTGAAGGCAGCATCACAGCTTTGCGGGCAAAATGCCAAAAACGAATTCGTGGTGAGACCAACACCCGTGCTATTTTCGCACTCTCTAACTGCCTGTCTCAGTCTGTATAGACTCGCCAGAATGTCGTTCTGATTTTTGCTTGAGATTTTACAAGACACGAAATTTTTGTTCGGATAAAATCTCTACGTCTTGTTCACGGTCTCATACAGAACTAGGCAAAGTCCGAGAGATTTCTAGATATTCAAGTTTGTTCTCATGAACTCGATATGCGTGCTAAACTCCCGCGTGATATCCCAACTTCTTCGAAGTGGGAGGAATTATGCATGAAAGGTCATGTTACGGGCGGTAGTCGGGCGTACTTGTAACTCCTCGTGTGCTGAGAGAGAGGGTCTCGCAGTAATTACTTCGAGGTCTCTCTCTCTCTCTCTCAAAGGGCGCAGCACGATTCTTGGCGTCTGACCGATAAGCTCATGCAGTAGTTGGATCAAACGGGGAGAGAAATGGCACATGTCCCGGTCATTAATCGAATTTCCAACCATTTCTCACTAACAAAACACGAACTCTCCGTGTCGAATTACTCCGATTCCGCTAACAACGAGCCATTTTTCCTCTTAGAGAGAGAGAGAGAGAGAGAGTCATTTTCACCTCTTTTCTGCCCTAATCAACGTCCGATTCCGGCCAACCTTTGGTGTGTTATTGCACGGTAGACCGCACAGAAATAACCGGCATTACGAGAGCCGGCGAAAAAGAGAGAGAGAGAGACGAACTATTCCCCGGTTCTGATAAAGGCTGATTTCCGATGGACTGACGGCTCCGACGGCTAATGAACCATCCAAATATCATCTTCATTATCCCTTCTGTCTGACATTTTCATTAATGACGTCACTAGGGATTTGAGAAATCGGAACATGATAAGTGATAAACAATAAAATGTAGTGTCCCGTGAGAATCGGGCGTTCAAATTGTATGCGGGTGGGTGATTTCTGTCACTTGCTCTGCACCCATTTGCACGAGAAAAGTGACGACGGCACTTATTCAGATTCCTGTTGTTGTTCTCTCCTTTTCTCATTATGTTAAGTGACCTCACGAGAGTGCGACCGGAATTTCTAAGGTGTTTTCTAGAAGAAAACTAGAGATTACAATTGAAAAAAGTGCTTTGGCCCTGAATTTGAAACTCCCCTGGAAGTCTCTGCCTGTCTGACCCTCTCGTTTCACACGCTCTCTACATAATCATTTCTGCCCTTCTCTAACTTGCGTCGTCGGATACTTCATTCTTTCCTCATTACACAAGATTCTCCTGTGAGATATGACAAAAAGTCGATGAGTAATGAGTGAATTCGAAAACGATCAAAACGTGCCGTCACAAGCATTAATCACTCATTTTCGCTTGAGCGACGGGAGCAAGTGTCTGGCTCTCTCCATTTCACATGATCTCTCTCATCGACTGATCTATTAGAGAGCGTGTGGAATAGAGAGGGTCTGACCATTTCTCAGAGACGTCCGCGAAAGCATGCGAAATCAACACGGCAGACTGCATCTTTTCATGATTTCTGAATGCCGTGCGGATATTTCAGCATTTCGACATTTCGAAAGTCAAAAGACCACATTTTCAGCGGAAGTAGCTCAGAGGGAAATAATTCTACGACTCTAGATTTCTGGCTACCGAGCGGCGACTTTGAAAGTCCAAAAATGCCGCTCTTATCGAAGCGAGTTGACTTTTAACGTCGCCGTTCGGTTGCCCAGAAGTCCAGAGTCGTGACTTTCGAGAGGAAGTGAACCTTCCCATTCCTTCCCTTCCTTCAATTCGAAGCGCACAAAGAAACTCTCAAGGGATAGAGAACTTCCAATGATGGCAGGCAGGAAAAAAACCTCGAGCGTCTGACCCTCTCGATTCCGCACACTCTCTCGTCTAGTCTCTAGCACCTAGAAATTTCTCGTTTGAGGGATAAGCCAGTTGGACTCGGCAGCTTGAGAGTTTTCTAACGTCCCCCGTATTTTTTTGTAAATTTGGAATTCGAATCCGGCATAAATGTCAACGTTTTCTGGCCCAACTCATAAAAGTTTCCGATTTCATCAAAACCGCAACATCGGAATCTCTAATTCCGACGCCAACTCCGTTCGTTTTCTCGGAATTCTCGTGCAACTTCCGGAATCATTTTTCCCTCGTCATAAATCAATAACTGATAGCATACGGTAGTCGACTGCCGAGGCTGTCGGGACGCTCGCCGCACACCATGTCGCCGCTCAGTTATCGATCGATTGATTGAGAGTTGATTCCTGCAACGAAGAGGGGATTACGGTGGATTTGAGCAAAAGGACGCGGAAGTGACACGGAATTGTTCTCACAAGGAAAAAAACATACAGGAGTTTGACACTTTAATTATCGAGAGAGTGCAACAAAACAACAGATCTGATTTCACATTTTGCACGCTCTCCTACATTAGAGTTTCGAATTCTCGCTCCGCATCAAAATCAGAGTTATTTCTTTGTGAATTGAAGATGAATAGAAGAAGGTGCATGATTCTTACAGAGAGGGATCAGGGTGAGAGAGTATGGAAATGTGAGAGAGTCCCTCTCGATTCACACGCTCTCTCACTCCAAACCCCCTTCTAGAGCTTGCGAAATGACGTGAAGAGATCGGAAATGAAATGTTCCTCGTGAGTTTTGGTGGTGAAATTCGCGTCTCTCGGCAGCAAAAGAAAAGATGAGGAGAAAAGGAGGAAATGAGAGGAAATCGGGACAGAAAACAGTCGGAAATTGCAAAACTTGAGAAATGCCGCCGGGCCATTTCGGTTGCGGGCTGCACGCCTTTTTGCAGTGAGAGATTTTGAGAGAAGAGGGGGAGAAGGAGAGGGACTCTCTCACTTTCACACACTGTCTATGCCTTTTTTAAACCGGAAGTTGAAAATTATGTGTTTGAAAACTGCTAAACGACGATCAATAAAACGGAAGTGGCGATTCGAATGGGTACTTGAACGAATTGCTGTGAGTGCGAAATTAGAAACAGATCGAGCCGTGATTTAGAAGTTGCTAACACTAGCAGCGCTTTCTTCCAATGGGTAGACAATATAATAGGAAAATACGGTAAGTGACTAAGGCAGAATACCGTCCCATCTTAGCACTATTGCGTGGCGTGATAAATAATTGAACGACAAATGAAGTCATGACGGAAGTTGGGATTACGGTATTTCATAATGAACTCTTTTCAAAGTCGAGATTACGGTATGATGATAGATATTTCGAGAGCAGTCACGGTAGTCTCCCCACGACTGAACGCTCTCGAAGGCGGGGGACGAAGCTAATCCCCCTCAGGGAAAGAAAAAGAGGAACAAAATGGCGTCCAATTCGGCCTGATCATCTTGCAAAAAACGGCGCAATTTCGGAAAAGGCTCTTTTGCTCTTTTTTGCCACTTTAATCAGACTTTACCGTTCCAAGGGTTAAATTGACGTGCCCCCGGGGCACAAAAATTGAATTTGAGAACGACGGAAAGGGATTGGACAGTGAATTGGATTCGGTTCCTCTGGTTTTAGAATCCACTCAGTACTCACGTGGAAAAAGAAGAGGAAAAGGGGAGAAAAAAAACAATGGATGGGAGAGATTCCACACACAGAAGGGAAATTAGATTACTGCGAGTGGAAGAACCACTGCCCTACCACATCAACTCACAGGCCGGTCAATCCTAAGAGGGAAATAAATCTACGACTCTTGACTTCTGAATTGAGATGCGACGATTTTCAGAGTCAAAACTTCGAATTCGTCGCTGGCTCACACTTATGGTCGTACACTTTTCCTCGTGAGTCCTTGGAGTGAGAGATTGCGCAAAATCGAGAGCTCTCTCATTTTTGAGCGCTCTCTCGCCCTGGCCCCTTTCCGTGGGGTTGGAATCATGCTCAAGGTCTTCCCTCTTTCCTCACCACTAAATTCCGCAATGTGAGTGTGAATAGGTAATTATGTATCGTGACAATTGTGTAGTCTTTAGCTGTGAAATGAGAGAGCGGCGAACTACTGTAGATTGGATACTGTACTCTCGGTGCTTGTTGTAGTAGAAGAAAATGGACGATTGCCAAGCATCACATGATTCCAAACCTCCATAGAGGGGTCAGGGTGAGAGAGTGTGCAAAAACGAGAGAGTCCCTCTCGATTTCTCACTCTAAACCAGTTTCTGTAGTCTTGACCGGTATGTAGAATGATGTGAAAATGGGCGATTGTCAAACATTGGGGGAGTGGGGGGGGGAGGACTGAAAATGGCTGGGAAAGTTCTCGTCGCGTTTAATGCTCGTCGACGTGGTTCGTATATGAGGGATGGGAGGCGGGAGAAAGTATGGTGGAAAACTATTGAAAATGCGCATATGCGAGGAGGCATCATTTGCTGTTGGTCAATAGGCCGCCTTTGAGTAGGACCGAGAAGAGATACGTGACTTTTGGAGTGAAAATCGGACAGTAGCACTTTTAGTAAAAAGACAGAAAGGCAGAAAAGAATAAGAAAACGGAGGATGACGAGGAGGATAATAGAAGGAAGGGGAAACGGCCGCCCACTGGGAGATAATTGCAGAGACATTGTACAACAGGAATTGTCATTATTCCATACGACAAATGAATTGAGGCAATCATAGCTTTTGTGTTTTACAACACGTCTCAATGTGGGGAAGAGTAGCATATCTGCATGGCTCCAGAACCTTTCCAATTTCCGCTTCCGCAGAATCTGTGCGTAGACCGGACAACAACAAAACTGTGGAAGAAGCTTGCGGAAGTCTTTTTTCTTTGAATCAAAGACCGTCAAGGGAAGATTTCGGTGCGGGACAAACGGAAAACAGAAAACACACCAGGAACTGAGGATCTTTGTCGAGATTAGTCCACAAATCCTGTGTTGCCTAGTGGTGACTTTTTAAATTGTAACACCGCCAGGCTAAATATTCATCATTCAATTTCATAACTTTTATTACAAATGTATTCCACCGACCTAAAATGCAACAAAATGGAATAGTGTATTATATTTTCGTGTATGTCGAAATGTCGGGAAGTGATTAGCATTCCATTAATGCCCTCAGGGTGTTAGGGAAAGTTCTCTCACTCCAACGCAGGCTTGACCTCCTCTAAAAGTGCAATTGTCTCTTCAATACTAAATTGTTCCTAGAACAAAGGAGTACGACAATCCGCAATTGCAGTAAACAACAGCATTTTTTCTCACATTCCGCCTGAGTTCATCACAATTTCGTATTTCCCTTTTTTGTATTCCCAGAAAACAAAATGCTCGTTTTCCCACGTCGTCTGCCTCATAATTTGCCGTGTTCACACGCAAAGTGCAGCCATTTTGCTGAGAGAAAATGTGATTCGCCACGGGATCTCGCGGTTGCAGAGATTGGAGGGATCTTCAATGCATTTCCACAGAAAAAAAACTATTTTTGTTGCACCCGGTTGATTCATGTTTCTGCCTGTCTCTAAATACGCAGTCAAACTCCACACTTCGTCCTCTCATCCTTCTAGAACCGAATGGACCATGGTCGTTATGGCAACCGGCGACGCGCTCTCTGAGAGAGAGAGAGAGAGAGAGAGAGAGAGAGAACAGAAGGGAGAGGAGAGAGACAGAGAGTAGTGAGACAGTGTGGCAAGAGGAGAGAGCACAGGGGGCATGTAAGCCTGTTAGAGAGAGGGAGAAGAAGCATCTCTGGGTGAGGTAAGGTGGGAATAGTCGACCATTCATCCCACCTTTTATCCACTTTACTTTATCCCTCACTAACGTCTGACGTCATTTTAACGCAAAATTCGCCGTTTTTCGCACTTTATCCGATGTCTAATCCCCCGCTTTGCGACTCAATTACATTTGCACTCTCTAAAATACGGCTATTGCTTATCACAAGTGTGGTTTCCATGGTGCTGAGAGTAAACCCTCCCTCTCTCTCTTCTTCCTTCTATCTCTTCCTAAGTCGAAATAGTAGTTGTTAGTGTGTATTCGTCGATAGCAACCATTTTTCGCTCGTACAAAACAGGTCGCGAGGAGCCCGAGAGGTATTTTTGCTTAATTACTTAATTATGGTTAATTAATTTTAATTATATGCTAATTAAGCTCGAGCATGGACCGCCCCTCGTCGGGACATGGAAATCGGAGCCTGAACCTGTCCCAGACATTGGACGAACTGCTAGGCATTGGAAAGAAAGGTGAGAGTTCCCAGGGGATATAAAATCATATAAAATAAAAAGAACTACGTAAATTGAGATGAGAAAAAAAAGAAGAAAAAACTACGTAAATTGAGACGCTCTTATCATGTGCATTCTGAGAGATTGCAAACAGTGTGTATAAAAATAGTGTAAAGTCGGGTTATGACTTCTGTTCTAGCCAGGTATCCGGAAGTGTTCTAATTGAGTCTATTTCCGCGATTCCGCAATCTCTCTCTCTCTTTCGAATCTTGTCCGCCACATCGCCGCACGGCGTTCAAATTGCCCTCACTAGCGACGATTGTTGTGAGCTTCGGTCGAGAAAACGAAAGAAAGAGAGGCCAAGGATCGGAATTTTTTAGCGAATCGTCCCGAATAGAATAGGAGAGGGAGAGAAAAGGAAGGGTACTATTTAAAATATTTTACAAATTATTCTAGATATTTCTACTGAGAAAAAAGAATATACGTGTTCGCGAAAGAGTCTGCAAGAGATCTTCGAATAGCCCAAATAAGAAATTACCTCGAAGCGTGTCCCATGGGAATTTGGAAACAATCCATTTTCAAGCTGTGCGCACTTTTTGTTGAACCTATTGCTCACAGCGTCATAGAAGAAGACTAAAGGACTAAAGAATAAAGGATGAAACACAGAACGTGCAGGACTAAAGGCAAATCCTAGTCGAATTCTTATGATGACGCCTCTTTTCTCTTTTTGAGAGAGAAATAATTGAATTCTGCACGAGACATACAAGGAAATGCACATATAAAAGAGGATTTTGAAGAAGAAAACAAAACAAAATTTAAGATATATAGAGAAATAAGAAATAAATTTTCAGAAGAAACGGATCAAAAGAAGACGGGAGTCACGCGAATCACCGATCTGACCCAGATCCGACCGCCAACGCGACACGGTCCCGACGAGCGAACTGAGACGACTACGGTAAGTAGAGATATCGATTGGTGCACTCGAAAGAGACCGACGAAGAACAGTTTCAATCTAATTCGTCCCTCGAAGAGAGAAGTAATGACGTCATACGGCTCAAAACAATGGGCGGCTTTTCGGTGAAATGAGGGACTGAGAGGGACATTTGAAGAATGTAACGGTATGGATTAAGAGAGAAAATGTTAATGTGACCAGAGACCGACATTCTAATCATTCTGAATGATAAGTGGTTCGGGGAACGACTGAAAAGGTATTTATAATTTGCAAGTGTTACGTAAATATCACGGCATTCCGGCGAGTAAATTGAGGCAGACATTTTGCCAAGAACGCCCTGAATATCAGTCCCTTTTCAGATCTCAGTAGTCGATTCGTTTGGTAAATCTCGTCGAGGTTGGGAGGAATCGGGCAAGAAAAGTGAGGAGAATACAGTGGAAGCAGAGGAGGACTTCATACAACGATTGTTAGTGGATTCTGTCTTCATTTTGACACAAAACGGGCAAAACTTATGATTGTTAGTGGGTTTCACCCTTCCTTTCACATCAAAACGCGAAAGTTGTCGAAAAAAGAAGGGCGCTTAATGATAAGTGATTCAAAAAACGAACGATAAGATATTTATATCATTCGTTTTTTATCATTTATAGCATTTATCGGTGAAGAAAAGTGAGAACGAAAAATAAAATAGTCGAAGCAGATGAGAATTTCATCCAACGAATTACAATTACAATTATTTGAGTAATGACCTGATCCTCTCAATTTCGCATGCTCTCTCGCGTTGTCTGAGCGATGAGAGAAGATGCAGCATGAGGAGAGTCCGACCATTACTCAATGATTTGCTCCGCCAGGGCAAGGGTTTTCGTGTGAATTCGTTGAATTTGGACGTGGATTTCACCCTCCTTTTCACATCAAAAAGGCCAAAGTTGTCGAAAGAAGGGCGCTTAGTCAAGTCCAAAACCTCCCCGTTATTAGCGAAAATGTTGTCGGAACTAGGAGTACGCGTAATTTGCTGGAGCACGCGTGATTTCCTTGGGTAAATATAGGCGCAGGGGGAGGCGGGAATATATCAAATTAGCGAGATGAGTTCATTGATGGTGGGAGGAATGGAGTGTATGAGAAAAGAGGGGGCTCATCATTCAAAAGTGCCTTGGGGCGGGAACGTCAGTCACAATAACAGCATGATTTCAAGCCTACATTGTAAGGGCGAGAGAGTGTGCAAAATCGAGAGGGACTTTCTTACTTTGCAAACACAATCGACGTGACCCAGTTCTGTAAATTTTGAATCTTGTGACCAGTCCCACTGGTCTCTCTCCTCTCAATATCAAAAACTGTTTAGCAAACGCACTTCTCAAAAATATGAGGCGAAATTCGAGGTAATGGAACGCACGCAGTATTAATGTAACGGAATGACGAGGGTTTGACGTGAAAACGCGAACGCGCCGTGCCAAAATACAAATGAGGAAAAAAAATGAGAAAATTGCGCTTCTAATTGGCGATTTCGATAGGTATGACGAATATGGTGCAAGCTGATACAAATTGTGGACTGGCATCGACTAAATCTGGTCGTTCCATTCAAGATGTTATGGGCAACACTCCAATACTGAATTTACACACTATTTTTGCACTCTCTTTCTGTCTGCCTCACTTGCATAGGGCGACCAGACTGCCGTGCGATGCTTGGCATTTTGCCAGGAACGCTGGCGCCGTGAAAGTGCGATGGGGGTGGGGAGTGACGAGGCTTGGAGGCGGAACTGGGACTATCTCTCAAAAACCATCCCCCCGTTCGAGAGATGAGCTGTCTCCCTCAGTATAGTGTAGATATGAACAAGCACGAGGGCGAAGAGAAGGGGCGGAGTTGACTGGAAGAGGGAAGAAGCAAGGGACCCGCCCAGGGGGATACATGATTCCAAACCTCCAGAAAGGGGTCTTTGCGAGGGAGTGTGCAAACGTGAGAGAGTCCCTCTCGCTTTTACACACTCTCTCACTCCCCACTCCTTTCTGGAGCGTTGAGCGGCCTGTGTGTGCGGGGAAGGGAAATAAGGAGGGAGTGGGAAGGAGGAGGAAGGGCGTGATTAGGGCATGATTACGCCCCCCTGAAACCAATCCGATTTGGAAGAAACTGAGAATGCGCGCGTGTGAAACGCCCCCATGCAGAAAACATTTTAACGAACTGGCCATAGTGCCTGCAGGGGGGATCTCTATGTGAAGGGAGAACTCCTGGGTTAGACAGTGGGCGAGATAGTGGGGCGAACCGAGAGGATCAGACAACGAGAGATACTATCTTCGGATATTGTGAATCCCCCTTGAAAGGACGATGCAGTGAAGACTAGAAGGCGAATCGGCCGAATGGTGTCGTCAAAATAATAAATTATTGATGAATTGAAAGAGATCGACTGGGGAATTCGTGAAAAGTTCAGTGAAAACTATAAAGCAGTTGGTTTCAGACAGTCTCTCGTTGTCTGACCCTCTCGTTTCACCCACTCTCTAGCTATTTCTCACAATGTCTAACTTGCTCTCGCCGACAATGTTTCGGAGCGAGAGATAAGCGAGAGGAGGGGGTCGGGGGAGGTGAGGCGCTCCCTCTCCCTCATCCGCTCAAACCCGTCTCGCGTAAGGCGCACGCGCCCTTCACCTGCTCGCCCTCGCCCTTCTCGAACAAGGGAATGATGATCAAACCATTTCGCCGTTTACCCGTCTGATTGGTTGTGAGCGACAAACGTGGATAGTATCCTGACCCCTTCACTCTACCTTTTGGTTGCTCGCCTTCACGGTTAGCCTTTTCAATTCGAACCGGGTTTTTTAAAAGTCAATTTCACAGGTATAGTGTGGGAAATGACGATAGTCTCAACTATCCCTACAATATGCAGAAATAGCGCGGGAAAGCAACAGTTCGTCATGCTAGGAGACACTCAGTCAGGGGAAATCAAGACGAGCTCGGATATGATTCTAGACAACTGAAGAAATACAAAAGCAAGGGAAGTAGAGTAGCGATCTCTAATTTACTCAGTTCCTTAGGCAATAAAGCGGAACGACAGGTGAAACTCAGTCACATTACTCTGTCCCTGCGTAGGCTGCTGGAAAAAGCAGTGCATTTTATTATCAGTAATGGGTTCGACAGAAGGACCGATAATGGGTTCTTTAGTAGTCCGTGGTTCGGTATTAGAGTGTAAATGTGAGACCGCGATCTCTTCATTTCGCACACTCTCTCCTTCACTGACCGATGCAGAGAGTAGGCGAAATGAAGAGACGTTGGTTTCGCATTTCACACTCTAATCGGTATGATGTGATAAGGTGCGACATACTCTGAAAGAATACACAAATAATGAATGAATGAACGACATCTAATTTGAGGAACGATTCTCGTCGTCGATCGATAGTCATTCTATCGCCCTCTTCAACATCTTCCAAATCCAGCGAAGACGCACTCAAATTGTCACCCCAAGTAAGTCTCTAGAATAAGATTCCAAACTCTCCTGAAAGGGGTAGAGAGTGAGAGATTCTCTCTCGATTCCAAACACTATAACGCCCCTATCCCCTTTCTGGAGAATTTCCCCGGGCTGTCGAACGGATTGGTTCCGGCTACGGATAGCGCACAAAAGTTGGCGTAATAGTGACCTCAAAGTGCAGTGGAATAATGAGTAGTTAGCATAACCACGGAATGCCTATTCCTTGTACGAAATTATACGATAAAAAACTCTCAGAAAGATGCGTCTTGTGTTTACCGAGGCGTGAGAGCACACAACACTCAGAGGGTCGCCGCAGTATTTTGTTACTTTTTGTTCCTGGTTGTTCCTATTCCCCCCTAAAGTTCTTGCTTGGTAAACAAAGGAAGTCCATGTTTTTGCTTTTGGTATGACCATGTATCTTTTTATAAATGTAATATCGTGGGAAGGTATCATTACAAGGGTCCTCGCGAGCAGTACCCAGAGGAAACGTGCAGTTCACCAAAACAAGGGATAGAACGTAATGAAATGAACTTGAGAGCGAGCCGAATTGTACTGGGAGACTAACGACTTGTTTCGAGCAACCCTCTCGAAAGTATCTGTTTTGGGATACCCAACGTCCATTGAAAAAAACGAGGGAAAATGATGCATGCTAAATATGGCTGCAAACTCCCCATTTTGCTTCATTCAAAAGCACATGTGGACATTTCCAATGCGAATAGTGGGGGTTTTTGCCCACCAGTTCCCAGAAATTCTCGATTAATCTTCGTGGGGGGCCCAGTCATCTCCCGGATTACTCTATGCTCTCTTCGTTCTCTCCCTGCATAATCTAATAGTGGCCTGAGAGCGCCTCTCCCTTTCGCCCGTTCCCCCCAATAAGTTACTTTTCACGCTCAGCAGTGCCACGGGTTGAACAAAAACAAGGAAAACTTGCGTTTGCAAAGTGCGACACGACAAGTATTTCTACCGTGTCCATGTGTAATTATTTCGAATTATTAATTTTTTTCCATGTTTTCTGACCGGTGAAAAGATGATTGAATAGTTGGCAACTAGTAGTTCAAACTCTAGTTCAGGTACTAGATCTTGGTCATAATTTAACCATTCAGAATCTTTCCCATTGTCAGAAGGCCGCATGCACCCTGCAGGCATTAGGACAGCGAAATACAAACGATTGAGTACGGTAGCCGATCGAAAACTGAGTATGTGTAGACATCGGAAATTTGCCGTTAAGTCACCGGAAGCAAATAAGCGACACAAATCGGTTCGGCAATGTAAAATCGGGGCGAAATCGGTCATCGTCCGTAGACAAACTGGAGAAAAGAAGAAAATACGACGATGACGATCGAATTCGAGTAGATTTGAGTGGATAAACGACGAAAATACAGCTTGTCGTCCTTCCGGGAAGAGGATGAGTTTGAGAGAAGTTATGAGCCTTCTTCTACTCCTTCATTTTCCCCTCTTTTCGCCCTTCGCCAAAACAAGTGAGACCCGGTGGGGAATTCCATCAGAGTGAGACCTCTGCTGTGTGCCTCTGACACTCTTCTCACTTTTTTTCTGTTTTCGAACACACGCAAAAAACGACGGCAGTTCATCACGCGAATTCCACTGGGGCTTCTCTAATCTGCTTTTGTCCCCGTTGTGTGAAACTGTCACTAATTTGTTTTGCTGACTGTAACTGGCGAAAAAAAGGGTCCTGGAGGATGAGAAACGGGATAAAAACGAAGAAATGGAAGAAACACGGTATTCTGATGAGTCTGCGTGAATTGAGGCGGACACTTGGAGAGTCCGAAAGTAGCATGTCTCACAACGTAAAAATGACAAAATGAGGAGCGATCGTCTCACAACGAATTCACTTTTGGCGCTTGCACAGCAGTGTTGTTAGATCGAATAATTGTATATGCGAATAACGAAGAATCCATTGTTATTCGAGAATTATTCGATCTAGAAACACTACTGTGCAGAACGTCATGAGAAGGGGGAAGAAGAAGAAGGAAGTGAGAAGGAGGATGGAAATGGGCGTTCGTTCGACTGGACCAACAATGAGACTGCTGGTATTTGTGTCGTCGTCGCCTGGCCGGGACAATACAGCCAACGAATAAGGGGATACTGAAACCGGAATGAACCAGGCCCCGGAATAAATTACTCCCCAGACAATGAGACTCGTGCAAATCGTCGTACTGTTTTGGCCAAATTCCCCCACCAATTTCGAGACAATTGGAATCAGACAATGGCGCAATAGCTCGCAATTATACTCTGAGAACGTCAAAATGGGAAAATAGGATGAGGGAGGGCGCGCAGTAAACATGGAGATCATAATAACTAACTGGAAAGAGGGAAAAGAGGGAGATGGTTCAAAAGTGCAGTCAAAAATGACCATGTTGATAAATGTGAAATTTTTGAAGAGAAAATCGGAAAATAACACGAGATCCCATTGAGAATAACGGTCGATAGCGAGCATAAGGATACAATCGGCAAATAAGAATATATTGGCTATAAAATATCGGGAGCGACAACAGTGTGTTCGTTCGGATTAATGATTGAAACACATAATATTATTGTTAGAACATTTGTATTTGTTTAATAATTGTTGTCCTAGAACGGTTCGAGTTCATCGACGGCCAGCAGCGAACCGAGGACATTTCGTGTGGATACAATAGATGAGGAGGGAATAACACCGAGAAATGAGGAGAAGATAGAGAAGAAAGAAGAGGAGAAAGGAGAAGAAGGCAAGAAGACTGATGGTCAGGATTGTGTCTTCTATACGTATTCAATAGGGCACGAAATGTAAAGACATTTATCCTAGCACACTAATCCAGACGTAGAAAGGTCAAAGTACACGGGCTAATAATTACTTTTCTGGAAAAAGTCTTTTTCGGGAAAGGCCAAAATGGAAAAGTGAGCCGTAGTTAATGAGTGTGTCAGGGGGCGTCTGTGTAGACACAAATTAGGAAGAGAAGGATAAGGTCGGCGGGCTTATGTGGATAAAGGATCTTGCAGGATCTTTGAAGGAGGAGAAGCTACGACCCGGTACCGCAAAGAAGAAACCGCCAGTGCCCATGCCCCGATCAGTATCGGCGTCGGCTCCACCAAAGAGGTCATTATCGATTGGTTATGTGTCTAACAGAAGGGGAATTAATTGGTCACGGAACGCCTAAGCGCAGGGCGCCAGCGAAAC
Source organism: Pristionchus fissidentatus (assembly GCA_036245785.1). Taxonomy (NCBI): domain Eukaryota; kingdom Metazoa; phylum Nematoda; class Chromadorea; order Rhabditida; family Neodiplogasteridae; genus Pristionchus; species Pristionchus fissidentatus. Next base: position 33,643,108 of record BTSY01000004.1, read on the forward strand.
TTCTCCCCCTAGTGGTAATTTCAATCTCCAAAGTAATGCATGAAAACACGAAGATAAGACGTTGCAATCGGCTGTGCTTTAGCAAAATAGATAGCAGCACAACCTACCCCGCAAATCTCGCGTGGTGGGAAGCCAAGAAGAGTTTGCAGAAGGTAGATGGAGTCTCTCTGACTTTCTCACTCCCTCACGCCCCTTTATGGAGGCGTGGACGACTAAGTTAAGACAGGAGTGATCTACGAACTTGCACACGAGTGCTCTACTGGACAATACTCGAGACGACTGTCTAAACCGAATTATAGCTAGGCCACTCAGAACGGATTTAGATGCTGCGACTTATCGCTCAAATGCATGAAACAACCATGCAGCGACGTAGCAGTAAAGAATGGGTATTGGAATGAGGGAGAGAGAGGATAATGTGTTATGAGCTTGTCCCTGTCTCTGTGTATAGGCTTCATATGCTTTCTCTCTGTGCTTCTTCGGTCGAATGAGATTCTCTCATCTTTGTTTTGCGCCTGCGATCCTCGCGTGGAAATAGATGACAGCGTGAGAGCAAAACTATCCAAGCTTGAAGAGGAATCGAATATTCGACCACCCCCTCCCGCCAGATTGGGTATTCCCCCGTGATGAAAACATTCCAATGACGTAAGGATAGCTTAATTGGAGGCCAGACTCATGACGTGGGACCATTAGGACTGATTCCATCCGTTTAGTCCGAACATCAATGATGATTGCTTAATAACGCTCGCCGCGCGTCTTATCTTTAATCTTTAATGATTCGTGTCTGGAATCAGAGAGGATAGAAAAGCTGCAGCACTAATCGATTATGCATTACGGAAATTAGAAGCGTGGAACATGCAACAATCCACATATTGACATACCAAGGGATTATCCCTTTCTATTTTCATTCACCTATTACATTGTGACTCCGTCTCAATAAACCGCCAGAAAGGGGACATGGCCGAGGGCGTGTTGAATGAGAGAGACCCTCTCACTTTCACGCACTCTCTTTTTCCGACCCTTTCTGGAGAGTTGTAACCATGCCCTCTTACAGACCTCCCTCTGCTCCCTTTGTCTCCTCTCTCACTCGTCCCATGAGCAGCATGTCGGGCAAGAGCAGTCATGATGTGAGTGACGATTGCATAGTGATGACGAAATACGTACAGCGAAACCATTATTTCAATTGTCACAGGGTTGTTTTCTATTTGCACGGACTTTTGCAACATGTATCGACCTCATACTGCCATTGGTATTTTGACGACTGATTGAAACTCAGAATTGGCTGGCGATGAAACGCGAAGCAGACATGGAGAAACGAAGGGTGGAAAAACAGAAAGAGGAGGACAAGAAGAGGGTGAGTAATAATAGATTTAATAAAGCAGTAATTTCGGGCTAAGTGGTTCCTTGAAACATAAAGATTGTGCGCAGACAACTGGAACATTCCGAGAATTTGTGCAAATTACTCGCAGACTCAGTTCACCGGAAGTCCATTTTGGCCCCTCAGGGGAATATCGTAGATCTCTCGTAGTCCCTCGCACTCCAATGCACAATAACATCAATTTGCTGCATTCTGCCCCGTTTTTGGCGCACTGAATTCAGTTTTGACCGGAACCCGCACTTTTTGAATGGAGTTTATGAGGGGGTTGAATAAATTTTTCGCAATGCCTAGAATGAATAAGATGGCAATGGAAGAGATGTTTTTCTGCCAAACTAGATAATCTGAGGAAGAAAGTTAATGTGGATCTTTCCAGGAAGAAGAAATGAAGAAGAAAACATCAATTCAAGTCTTTGATCGATGGAAAGCCGATAGAGACGCGCTTTTGAAGGAGAAGAGGTTATTGCAATGAGTAGGGATTTGCTCATGAGTAGGGATGATGCAACTCACAGGGCAACAAGTATAGTATCCCCCCTCTAGAGACGCTGATAGTGCTCTCTCTAGCACTATCCGCATTTGGGGGGTCAACAAGCAGGGTGCGGGGATCAGTTTTCGCTACCCTAAAATATACGTAGACTCAGAAGCATAAGCTGTAAATCGACGATTTTCAAAGTCCAATAAGCGCAGAGGAGTGGTGCGATCTGACTTCGAAAGTCGTTGCTATCCATCTAAAGACTTATGGTTTAGTTGAGTTGAAAGAATTCAATGAGATCATCTCTTGCAACTGCTTCTTCTGCAGAGAAAAGGAGCGTGAAACGACAAAGAAGCAGGCTGAGGAGAAGTTGGAAGCAGAGAAGATCAAGAGAGGAGAGGCAGCAAAGGTGACTAATTTAATTAATTAATATTATTTTTAAATCACTTCCGGGAAGTGAACGTAGTATTTGCGCGTAAACAAGAAAGTAATCATTCTTAGTGCACGGGGTTCAAGAGAAGTCAAAAACACGCATGCGATTGAGTCAGATTTCTCACGTAGAATAGCCGCATCATTGAAACGAGAATAGGGAGTGGAAAAGTTAAATTAATTAATAGATATTTAATTTGAAGGTGTTCGAGGCATGGAAGAAGACTCACGCTCGATCACTGAGTGAAGCCTCGAAGAGAATGAAAGAGAAAGAAGAGAGGGACAAAATGAAGAAGGTCAATCGAGTTACCTACTTTTAAAACATGTCATTTGGATCAGTACACCAAGTGAAGATGTTCACTTACCTATAAGTGAAAGCAACTAGAAATAAGAGAAATATCATTTACAGGGGGAAACATGTTCACTTGGTATCCTGATCCTAGTGATTTTTTGTGTGTGTTTACATGATGAAATCATATCGTTTTAGGCGCGGGAAATCGAGGAAAAACAGATCGAATCACAGGCAGCGTTCGAGGCGTGGTGAGTAAAGGCGACATGGATCGGACCAAGATCAGTAGAATCGGTCGAAATATTTTTCATGGTGTTCTTATTCTTTGACCAGTCAAAATGGCAGCAATTATCGACGAGCAACAGGAAAATTAGTAAAATCTTGCCCAGACGAATGGAACATCGAATATTCTACAGTGCCTACGACGAGCGATCGAAATAGAGATTTTATGGAAGAAAATATGAAGATTTGAATGAATAGGAGAGATGAATGAATGTTGAGACCCAAATGGCTCTTAACTCTTGAGAGCCAAATGTTGAGAGCCAAATGGCAAATGGACCACACGAAAAATACGCCATTTTCAGGATAGAGAAGAACAAAAAGCGAGAAAGAGAGGAGAAAATGAAGAGAATTCAGAGGGAAGAGGAAGAAGAAGAGGTGAGATGATTTGAAATTAGAAAAATAGAAATAAATCAGTTTGAGTGTATGTGAGTCTATGTGTCTAAGGTAACGGGTAAAAAAATGATATTCATATTGCAGGAAAAATATGCAGAATCTGTGAACAAGCAGATACTCGCCTACGAAGCATACCAGACGTGGCTAGAAATAAAGGTGATACCATCAATTACAAGCGACCGACGCCCAGTAACTATAGTAAAACTTTTGTTTACTTTTGAAGCAGATATAGCAGACTTCAATAAGGAAAGAAATATAAACATCGTGAAATCCGAAAACAGTGCTCAAACATAGACACCCCTCTCTTTCTGTCTACACCTATTCTTATCCTCCCGTTGAAACCCCATCAAATCGGGAGCCGCAATCTCGATAACTGCCTCCTTTCATCTTCTCTCTCGTTTCTCTTTACGAGCGTCTAGACGAATAGAACATCCGGATGTCGTTATAACGGATTACTGTAATTTCGACTACTGTAATTAGGGTTACTGTAATTGCTGAGTTGAGAGGTAAATTACAGGAAAAGGAAGACGAGATTCGTATGGCGCTGGAGATAAGAAATGCAATGTACGAGAATGGAAATGCGAGGTGAGCGAGAAGGGAAATTGAGCTGTCGATGTATGTTTCAAAATGGACAGATTAGGAAAAGGATTGGGATCTCTAATATTCGTCCGTCCACTTTGTAGAATTAGAATACAATACATTCAGTCAATGGACTCCATGGCGGCCGCCTTCCAACACGATTCCGAGGACGTTTACACCTACCGGAAATCGGTGCGGATTTAACTAAAATTCGGTTTCGCACATGCTGACAAACGTTGCAATGATAATCTTCACATTCTGCTTTTCAAAAAAACCCCATACGAGAATAAGAATTAGGCAATATTTTCGGAATAAAAATAAATACAAATGTACTTGGAATAAACAATTTCAGTTGTAAATCGCTCGAGAGACGGAAACCACCCAGTCGAGCGGCCTCTGCTCACGTAATGAGACGAAGCGCCAGTGTAAAGAGTGTCAAAGTATTGTGATAATTACTGAATTATTGATTTATTCCCCATTCGCTAGAATCAATTGTACGGTGTCCACAAAAGAATCGAAGAGAGAGCTTACACAAATCATTTTATGTATCTATTGTATATCGCGAGTGCTTTCGCAAATTGATAAATACACGTTGCTTTCTCCCGTTCGTACATGAAATCGAGATTAGCACTCTCTCCATTTCACACGCTCTCTGATTGGTCAGACGGTGTGAGAGAAAGTGTGCGAAATGGAGAAAGCCAGATGAATTTAAAATATACATCAAGATTTGTCCTATGCGAAAAACGAGATTTGGGTATAGGTAATTAGCAGGAAAGTTTTCGACATGTACATGGAATAGGCGAAATGGCTATTACGCTTACATAATGATAGGATCATAGCAAAAAAACCGAAACAACTTCCAAAGTTCACCGGATCCTTTTGGGTGCTCTCTCGCCTCGGTAAACATATGAAGCGTTCGGGATTTTGTTTGATCGTATTATATTGTAAATGTAATAGTGGAATCAGACGAATTTAAGTTTGTGGGGGTTGCTATCACGTCTGTTCTCACTGTGATGGGAGTGAGAAGAGGGAGGCTGAGGGTCGATCTTGAAGATAATCACTGATATCTTGGCTATCGACAACTGAATGTGTTCCGTGCACGAAAGATGACTGCCAAAGTTGCGACCAACGATCACGTTCCAGTTAGAACCTGAATAGGACATATTTCGGTTTATAACTTTAGAAAGGGGTCTGAGACAAGATAGTGAGCGAAAACGATATACCGCCTCTCTCTTTCAAAAAAATCCTCTACTGATCCCTTTATTTGACCTGTGATAGCCAATTTTTCCCGTTTCATTATTGCTCATACAACCAGCTAATTCATCACTCAATTTCTTAACATTTCGTTCTTGCGTGAAACACGGAATCAACACCATGAGAGCCTCATTTCAACAACGGAGTAATGACTCTCAAAATAGAATCCCCGTTCTATTTTCTCAAAAAAGAGGTAGCAGATTTAATTGGCTAGTAAAATACGATATTTCGGGGTGATAAAATATGAAACCCGGAAGGAGGAAAGAGAAATTAACGCACCAAATTTTTCGTCGAATCCTGCTTTTATGAAGGATGCAACCTCATTTTCGATCAATTGAAGCTCCAGAGACTGCAAATAAAACCTAATAGCTCATATATTCTGAGATGATGTAGTTAAATTTGGTCATTGAGCAGTAAAATCTCCGTTTTCCAAGCAATTAGGTGAACTTTCTCAAATAGTATTAGATTTAGGTAAATATAGAAAGGCTCATCGAAAAGAAATAACAATAATGAGAACCTTTGCCAGTAATTCAATTGCAACATTGTTCAATTCTTCGTCTTTCGCACTGCTCGCTCTACAAATTAATTATTAAAAATTGTTATAAAATTAAATATATAAAAAGCCCACTTCAGTTGGATGTCCTGTTTGCGAAACGCCTTCTCCTGACCTTCCTTGAATCGGCATGATGCCTTGCTGCAGTCAAATTGTTCGATTAAATAGTGTTTTTTTTCAATCTTTGGAGTTGTTAACGTTCGCCGTTTACAGTCGGAAACTATTTCCAGGAGCTAATTTAAGCGTAAAAATATAACTTTCCTTAGAGGCGAGGGACTTCTCGAATTGGGTTGATAATTCTTTCGAGAGGGGGCGGAAATGCAAGAAAGCGCACCCTTCATCCGGATCCTCTTGTAGAAGAGCGGCGAATGATTTAGTCGAGAACAGGGGATGTTTCGGCATTTCGAAAGGGGCGACAGGGACGACTTTTGACTTAGTGTGATCTTTTCACGAACTGGATGCGAAATAACGAGGAACAGATGCGATATTCTTCTCTGTCTCTTTCTCAGTCTCGAAAAGCTCTCAGTTTTTGTCCGGCGGCACTTTCGGAAATATGACCCGGGTGAAAATAGAAAGGGGAGAACTCGGAAGATCATTTAACAGAACAAAACCGTGAGTGTGACTCTCTCGATTTCACGCACTCTCTCGCTGCAGACCCCTTACTGGAACTCACCGGCGCTGGCTCATTTTCGACCACAGTTTCATTCCGTCGAGTCACGGGGAAGAATCAGGGGAAGACTCGTGAACTCGTGTAGATTGTTGCGACAACCCTCCATTCCGTCGCTTTTTGCCCCCTCGAGCACTCTCTCGATTCCGCCCTATCTCTCATCCGTCTGCTTGTCTCCGCCCTCTTCCTCCCCACACTCTCTAACGTCGATTCTCTTTTCTCCGCACTTCACATGAGTTGGAATGGGGGAAAGACGAGAACAGCTGACACGTAAATTCCTCCTCCCGGCTGCAAGTTGTCAATAAAACCCGCCGAAATTCCGACAATAAAATGTGCAAAAGCCGGCGCTTGGAAGTTTGAAAAATCCGTTGCAAAGAGGAAGAGGCGCGCGAAATGCATGCGGCCTTCTAGGCAAGCAGAGAGCGTGATCAGGTGGCCGAGTGGTTAAGGCGTTGGACTGCTAATCCAATGGGCTTTGCCCGCGTGAGTTCGAATCTCATCCTGATCGAAACCTTTTGCACCATTTTTCGCTGACTTTCAGCGAGATGGCAGCACACATTCTCGACCGTTCCACCGATTTGGCCGCTCCATTTTTCGGAACTGCTCGTTTTTCTCGAGATGGGTACTATAAAAGGAGAGTAGAGCACTGCTTAGCCAGTACCTCGCGTCTCACTCACAAGAAACGAGTAAGTTATCCTCTTTACCTTTCCGTCAGCAAGACACTGTAGAAATTCGATTGAACTAATATCCGATACTTTTCTGGCACTAATGGAATTTGCGGTTAAACTGATTCTCTTCCTCTCAGGATGGGAGGCTCTTCATTCTACACGGGAGTCACTCTCACAACCTTCGGAGCGGCCGTGACTGCCATGATTATGCTATTCTACGTCCCCCAAGTGTTCAACAAGTGAGCAATTAACTAGTTGATTAACTAATTATTTTATTAGATTAAGCGAATAAAATATTTCATTCAGATCGGAGTCGATTCTGGTCAATCTCGAGCAGCGAATGGACGCGTTCAACGCCCAGCAATCGGCAGTCTGGCAGTCGCTGTCGGCGGCGCGAGGTGGCGCCCTGGGGGCGCGCCGCGCCACCATTTCCAAGCGCCAGGCCGGCGCCGAGTGCTCTTGTGAGGCGGGCGAGCGCTGCCCGCCCGGCCCTCCTGGCGCCCCCGGTGCACCCGGAACCCCGGGTCTCAACGGAGTGCCCGGAGGCCGCGGTGCTCCCGGCGCGCCCGGTGTCATGCCTGCGATGCACCAGCTTGAGGAGACTGGATGCAAGGTGTGCCCGCCCGGTCCCGTCGGACCCGCCGGCCCTCCTGGAGTGCCCGGACCCGCTGGAGAGAGAGGAGGACCCGGTCTCCCCGGACAGGACCAGAAGCCCGGCCAGCCTGGATCTGTGAGTTGCCCGACTGTTACCGTAATTTTTGATCGATATTTCCAAAATAAAATCGATATTTCAGCGCGGACCCCCTGGCCCTCCCGGAAACCCCGGAGCACCCGGAACTCCCGGTTCGCCTGGACCCTCTGGACGCGACGGAAAGAAGGGAGGCAAGGGACCCGCTGGACCTCCCGGACCTCCCGGACCCGACGGTCTTCGTGGATACCCCGGAGATCCCGGCATGCCCGGTCAGCCCGGACAACCAGGAGAGGCTGGACCCGCCGGTCCGCCCGGACCCGCTGGATTCCCCGGCGCCCCCGGTGCGCCCGGTTTCCCTGGCGCCGCGGGAGAGCCCGGAGTGGACGCCCACTATTGCCCCTGTCCCCCGAGACGATTCACCAAGGTCAGAAGATCGTAAAGATCGCATTGGGCCTGATGAATTCAGAGATAAAGCATTTTTACTGCAGCAAAATGTTTATGACAGATCTAGCATCATCTTGAAAATGCCGGACAATCCACGATGTTTGCAATTTCCAAGTTGAGTCTTCAGGGATGGGTACGGAATGTGAGAGTTCTTTTTGCAGCGGGGAATACGGAGAGGGGTAAATCAAATCCACAACACAGAATTTTCAGCCCTTCTCAAGAGAAGGGCTTCCAAAAATTTTCCGACGGGTCTCGAATTAGGCCCTGCACTACCTCGGGTGATGTCTATGGATGATGTTGAGAATGACCTGAGATCACGCGCTTTACTCGAGACGGGGTTAATTGAGTTCCCACTTCCTCCCTTCTCTCTACCACTTTGAATTGAAAGGCAACCCTATACCGTACCTTCCTCTCTCTTCCCCCTACCCTACCGTACCCTCCCCTACCTACCGTAACCTTCCCTTCCTCTCTTCTCCCTCTCTCCCTCCCTTCCTCCCTGATCCCTTCCCATGTGGGCATGCAGGAAACGCCATTACTACATGTAAGTTACTGTAGCCACAGAGTCCATAAATAATCAATTTATTCAGAACAATGGCAACGCGTCAAAGAAAACTACAGGAGAGGATGGGCTCGCGGGCGCGCCGTCTTCTGATATTTACAAGTGAGGCATAGGGAAGATGTTATATGTACAATGATGCTAAATCTAGAGACAGGTCGGGCCGTAGTAGCTGTAGTCGGGCGTGGGCGGTTAGTTGGTGGCGAAGAGTCCTCACAATCCCTGAAATAATTCGAACGCATAGTTAGTAGTGGAGAGGGGAGAGGGACAAACTCACTTTAATCTTCTGAAAATAGTCGATGAAGAGGGCGGCGTTGCTATTATCTTCTGCTTCCATCGACTGGGCCAGTCGATAAGAGTCCTGAATAGATTGTATTGATGATGTTGATGTGTACTGAGGTACTCACGAGTGTGTGCACTGGCTCCAGTAGGTTGCCCACATCGTGCGCGACCACTACATGGAACACTCCCATATAGTAGTCGCTCAGATCCCAGCCACACTGAGTGCAGCGCACAACGAAGTCACCTGGAACTTGACTATTCCCCTTTATTGAATGGCATTGGTGTATACCTCTAGGCAGCCAAGGTGCAGGTGCTCCATGAGGGGAACATGTGTGGCTGCAGTGCTGGTCGAATGCAATCTTGGTGCTGAAGCTGGAGTAGCAGATAGCGCATTTCACGCTACCGCCAGCGGGAATTTCAGCTGAAAAGGGTCTGTCTCAGTCCGTCTCTCTCTCCTCTCCACGCCACCATTGCCTCCATCATATTGCCGAAAAGTCGCTCTTCACGTGATACGGCGCGAGTGATAACTTCCTGGAAAAGAAGAGAGTCTAGGTTAACATTGACTGGCGAAAATACCGGGTCCATGGAGAACGCAAGGTGAGGTAGAAGATTGGAGTGCGTGGTGACTACGTGCTGCAGCAGAGTGTGGGGCGTACGGTAGTATCGCTGGCAGGGAATGCAGCGGACGACCATAGGGAACGCTGAATGAGATGAGCTTTTGCTGCTAGTTGGATTAAGGTAATCGATTGCTAATGCGAATTTCAGTACGGTGGATGGGCCAGTCAAGTAAGTTACCACGGTTTGGCCGATTGTTTTGAATACATGCAGCGGCAGCGTGCGTAGTGAGCTCTTCGATCGAAAAGAAGGACATCCTGCACGTATTACATCTGGCAGTGTACAGTTCCCGAAGTAGCCTGCAAAGGAGGTATAGGAGAGTACTCCTACTATTCTGCCCACTTAGGTGTTGCTGCAACGACGGGAATCGGCTGCGCGGTCGACGGGCGCGGTCGGACGATCTCATCGGTGCCGGGCCAATTTGTGTCCCTTGGTCCGGACAACCTCGCGTCAAAACACAGAGCATCGAAGTGCACCAATTTCGGGTACTGATCAGACTCTCCTCATTATACATGCTCTCTCATCGATCAGACAGCGCGAGAGAGCATGCAGAATTGAGAGGATCAGACCATTACTCTCAATTTCGTAAACTTACTGATAATTGTTCCCTCGAACAATGACAGATTTTCCTCTGTGCAGATCATTTTCGCCTCCGGCCTCTTGCTGCAGGATATATACGCGGTGCGCTGCAATTTAGCAATAAAAATAAGTGGAATTGGATGGTAGGTGGTAAGAATAGTGGAAGAAACAGCGCTCACCGTCGGCGGATCGAATTTGAATCCTGTCGCCTGAGGATATTTCGCCGTGATGTACCTTAGGTACCTTGTTCCTTCTCCAGGTAATCCTCCACCTCTGTCTCCCTTGTTGCCGATACTACAGGCAGTCATCCTGCAACAGTGAGTGATGTATTCGAAAGTCTACAGTACTCGGCCTACAGTCTACAGTAGTCAGTCTACCGTACTTAGTACTCAGCTTACAGTACTCGACCTACAGTCTACAGTAGTCAGTCTACCGTTCTTAGTACTCGGCTTACAGTACTCGGCCTACAGTCTACAGTAGCCAGTCTACCGTACTTAGTACTCAGCTTACAGTACTCGGCCTACAGTCTACAGTAGTCAGTCTACCGTACTTAGTACTCAGCTTACAGTACACAGAGAGAAAACATACTAGGAATACGACATCAAGTTGGCTCGCCCCGTATATCCCCGTCAAATCAAATAATTTTCGACACTTAAACCTACTAATGTTATACATTTAAAAAAATCAGCATGACGAGCTTTTTCATATATGTGCGTCAATTTTTATTAAAAAAAAACAAGTTTTTCGCCAAAAAATGACGCGGCGCCATGGTGGCGCCCAAAGGGGTCCAATTGGGAAATTTATGGCACCAGCGTAAGTTACCCCTAGGATCTAGTTTTGAGCGATTTCGATGTTTGACCACTTGCTGATCCTTAAGTAAACAGTGTCAAGGATGTATATTCTGAGGATGTATATTTCCTAAATCATTTCGTTTGTCAACTTGCTTCTAGCCTTTCTCTTTACTGATGCGCGTGCAACCATTTTCAGAAAACCGACCGCTCAAGTAGCATGAATTGCCAATGGTCACCCGCTAATCCCCAGACAGGAACGTGACGCAATGAGTTTTCCACCCCCGCTTGAAACGGTGCGATACGCTAAGGTGACGTCGATTAAAACGAGTTCTCCGTAACAGCGGAGGAGTAGGTGGCACAATAAACTCAAAACGGCAGTAGGAACTCCATACTATAGGGTTAGAGTCCCTAGGGGTGGGATATACTTCAGCCAAAAAATTGGACCCAATTATCGATTTTTGACCTACCAAAATCGAAAAATTCATCGTGAGATTTCAGCCCCATGTTATATATCATTCGATAGAGCATCAAAAGTTGTGCAAGGAACTATGTTTTCGAGCAGATCGTGGTATTCCTATCCGAGATATACTCAAAATATCTTCAAATTGACGGCAAACTCGAATTTTTCCTCCTACATTCCAGTCATTTCCGCACTTTTTTGAAGATTGTTTCTCGTGTGAAAATGGTTGCTGATTCTAATAAAAATTGTCTCATATCAAATTTCGCAGAAATCCGGTGGAGGTTCGATTCCGCGTGCCTACGGCAAATTTTTGCCAACTTTTTTTCGGGCCAAAAAGTATCCTAATGGTGTTTTATCACTATTACCATGCATTTGGAAGTGTATTTGTGATCGATACATGCTGAATTTTCGCAACAATAGTATTTATCTCACAATACAGCGTGAGCGTTGTAATTCTCCCAATTAGTTTGTATTTCGTTGAATCTAAACAAGTTTTTGGCTTAATTCTGACAATTTCTTATCCACATCCTCTCTTTGTTTTATGAAGATATTGTGTGGATAATTTTATTTTCTTTTAGCAGAACTAGCAGGGATGTATTGATGCTAAATAAGACGAACCTACCGAACCTGGTGCTGGCTTCTGAGGTTCTCCTGGACTGTACCTCTCTAGGGACTAGTTTTGGCCATTCGGCCATTACTTGCCCGCAATTGGGGGCGCAATTTATTAATTGTAAGACCTCGCAATTTTTTCCTGATCTCCGACTAGCGCTTAAAGTAGAGTTCTTCGCGTATCTAATTCTTAGTATAAACATTTCCAATTCAGCGAAGTGAATAAAAGATAGTATGAAATGTTTGGTTTCCAACATTGTCAACCATAATTATCGAGTTGTGATGATGAAATAACATTTCTTACTACTTTTTTCACTTACTTGAATTAGGGATGCAAATTCTAAGAATGAAATACACGCAGAATTACTATTTGAGTGCTAATCGGTCGTCAGGAAAAATTGCGAGGTCGAAATCCCACCCCGAATTGCGGCGCCGCTATTGAGGGCGTAGCTTATTTCAGCTTCGAATAGTTGCAATCGTTTAGCCCTACCCTGAACTATGTATAAAGCGCGGTGCACGCCTAGAGCGTATTAGTTCTATACACTATAAATTTTCGCAACAATAGTCTTTTTCTCACAATTTAGCGTAAGCTTACAAGGGGAGACCGCATAGTCGATATGGAGTTTCCGAATGAGACCAAATGGGATCGATTACTCTCATAAAAGTAAGAAATAATCGGTGGTTCAAAACTGTTCAATAAGCCCCGCCTCTTCTCCGCTCTTAGTGAGATTCGCTATTTTTCCGGACATAGTCGCAATTTTAGCCACTTTCCCACAGAGAGTGCAGATATCAGAAGATCTCTTTAGCAATTTTCAACCACCGATTATTTCTATGATACTTTTATGATAGTAATCGATCCCACTAGGTCTCATTCGGAAACTCCATATCGACTACGCGGTCTCCCCTTGTTAGAGCGGAGTACATTTAGCATCAATACATCCCTGCTAGTTCTGCTAAAAGAAAATGAAAATTATCCACACGATATCTTCATAAAACAAAGAGAGGATGTGGATAAGAAATTGTCAGAATTAAGCCAAAAACTTGTTTAGATTCAACGAAATACAAACTAATTGGGAGAATTACAACGCTCACGCTGTATTGTGAGATAAAGACTATTGTTGCGAAAATTCAGCATGTATTGATCACAAACACACTTCCAAATGCATGGTAATAGTGATAAAACACCATTAGGATACTTTTTGGCCCGAAAAAAGTTGGCAAAAATTTGCCGTGGGCACGCGGAATCGAACCTACGCCGTATTTCTGCGAATCGGGTAGCTCAAAATACCTATGCAGACAGGCGAAATTTGATGAGACAATTTTTATTAGAACCAGCAACCATTTTCACACTAGAAATAATCTTCAAAAAAGTTCGGAAATGACTGGAATGTAGGAGGAAAAATTCGAGTTTACCGTCAATTTGAAGAAAAATCGATATTTTGAGTATATCTCGGATAGGAATACCACGATCTGCTCGAAAACATAGTTCCTTGCACAACTTTTGATGCTCTATCGAATGATATATAACATGGGGCTGAAATCTCACGATGAATTTTTCGATTTTGGCAGGTCAAAAATCGATAATTGGGTCCAATTTTTTGGCTGAAATGTATCCCACCCCTAGGGACTCTAACCCTATAGTATGGAGTTCCTACGGCCATTTTGAGTTTACTGTGCCACCCTCCTTCAATGAGATCTCCGCTGTTACGGAGAATGCGTTTTAATTGAACAACAAAAAGAAATTTTAGTTATGATATCACGTTTTCCTTCCCCATTTATACAGAAAAGACCTGACCTGCTTTTCCTTGAAGTGAAGTGGCGCCGCATTCGCCCCCGCGCCCGTATCGTCTCCCGCGTGGGAAGATCATGCAAAAATAAAGAAGTTGATTGATTATGGTAGCCTCTTTGGTTACGGTAACCGGCAACACAAATGTGAGAAATGGCGAAGCATGCTGTCATGGGATACTGATTATAAACCTACAGAAAAGGGCCAAGAATAGAGAGTACATATGAGCAAGAGAGTACCTCTCGATTTTACACGCTCTCTCACATCAAACCCTTTTCTGTAGCGTGATCGGCATATGGAATGATAAGGACAGAGTGGAAGAGTATGGGAGGAGGGAGGGAGGGGAGGAAAAAGAGAGAAAGGCGCGTATCGCCATCAACACGAGTGAAAGACTCGCATCCGGATCGATTCCCTTTCTCACGATTATTCCAAAGAGTCTTATTATGCTAATAATATCATGTTAGTCTATCTCCCTCTCGCACGAACTTCCGCCTCGTCTGAAAATCTATGCAAATACACGATCAGTCGTCCAGCCTCTCGGCCGGACTAACTTACTATTAGTCTCATTAGTGTTCTCTCGCAGCACTAAAAAGATGTTCCGTGTTCCGATTTCCCAGACATTACTTGTTCTGATTTCCCAGACATGTGAGATAGTGAGGTGTGAGTGAGATTGCGAATTATATAATCACTTGAGAAGATACTTAAATACACATATTAGATCTATCATCAGTGGCATGGCCGAGTCATACATAGTTCCTCCAGTCTCGTCATCAAATGGCGCTAGTGCTTTTGGGATGACCAAGATCTCGTAGATCATCCGATGTTGTATAGCATCCTCTATCGAATCAATCTCTCCATTTTGACGGTGGTTCGCCGCTGGTATTTTGACCCGCTGGTCATTCGGCTTCTCAAGTGAATAGTGTAGACCGTCGTCGTCTCTTCGCAGTAGGTGCATCTTTGTCTGCATCTATGCATCATCTATGCATCTGCATCTATGTATCTTTGAATTCTCCGAAATAGAAAAAAATCAGCGAAAAATGCCACGAGCCGGGATCGAACTGGCGACCTTTAGATCTTCAGTCTAACGCTCTCCCAACTGAGCTATCATGGCTGACGAGGCAACGGTTCTTTTCTACGTGGATACTCTTTACTAGTCAGATGTGCCTTACCATTTTCTCCTTCTCACAAAATGTATACCTCTCTTTGTCAGTCGAATCACACGACAATAATAAAAATTGCAGACATGCTTCTATTTCATTCATGAAACTAAATTTACATTGTAATTTTTGCATATATAAAAATACGTATATCACGCCTGTCACGTAAGGATCGAATAAACGCTGGTACATTCAAAAAGTCGAAAATGAGTTTGACACAGTTTTGGGCAGCCATTAGGGTCCCTCACAAGATAGCGTCGAGCTTTTTCCCAGAGATCGATTTCCTCGACGATAGACGACGTCGAAGTTGGCGGGGGCAAGAAGGAGGGCCTCTTTGGAGCTCTGTATCTTTCTTCAAAATGAGTATACCGGAAAATTTCCAAGAGATGATCTGTGCAGGATCATCTGGAGAACAACTCTATGTAATTGGGCCCACGATATCACCTAAACTAATTAGTCCAACTAATGTGGACATGGAGGGAAGAGCTCGTGGTCACATGAACTGTGGAACGGCGCGTCTCACACTCTCTCTCACACAACAAGAGGTCACGCGTGTGGTTGTGCGAAATAGTTTTCCAGCCATGAAAGGCAGAGATATAAATAGAATCACATTGTTCAGCATATCATTAGATTCGTCTTGACGAGCTCTACAAAATGACGTCGAGATTATCCTGGGCCCGAAAACACAATTAAAATTTAAAGTTTTAATTAGTTGGACTAATTAGTTTAGGTGATATCGTGGGCCCAATTACATAGAGTTGTTCTCCAGATGATCCTGCACAGATCATCTCTTGGAAATTTTCCGGTATACTCATTTTGAAGAAAGATACAGAGCTCCAAAGAGGCCCTCCTTCTTGCCCCCGCCAACTTCGACGTCGTCTATCGTCGAGGAAATCGATCTCTGGGGAAAAAGCTCGGCGCTACCTTGTGAGGGACCCTAATGGCTACCCAAAACTGAAATAATATTGGGGGGTCACAAAATGTACCAGGCCCCCTTTGATTTGACTCGATCCTTACGTGACGGGCGTGATATGCAATCAATCCCTTCACTCTCCTTTTCTGTCTCATTTCGATTGGTTTTCTACTAGTAACTGCCCCCAAAAACCCCTTCTCAGTAGGGCTCCGAAAAAACCCCAATTTAGTTACGACCACCTCCCGAATCCGTAAGTTGTGATTGTGACACGAAAACTGCCTGATTCACCATGAAAAAACTGCTCGATCCTGAGCCGAAGAATCCACCATCATGTCAAGATAACCCCTATCACCCAAATCACTGATGGAGAATAAAGTATTAAGTATTAAGTATTAAGTCAGGTGTTTGATAAAATCTGGCTATCGGGCCGTCTCTGACATAGCTCGGCTTAATGTGGTGGTACGATTGTGCGGTTCGTTTTTTAAAATTTAAAAATAAGTGGATTTAAATAATCTGACTGAATACTAAGGTGCACGAAACGACTTTCACATAGGAAAAAAATGATAAAGTCGTACCCGAAAGGCACTCGATGTTGCACTCCACGTTTCTAATGTGGGAGAACACCTCACAAATGATCATACCCTCGGGGAACGTGAATATCATCTGAAAAGTGTCATCGACAACGAAAATCGCAACTAAATTTCAAAGATCTCATTACTTTCATCAATATCAGTTGAAGAACAAGCTCGAATCGGAGAGTAATGAGCAAGGAAATAATAGAGAATTGTTTTGGATAATTTTTGAATGTGAGACGACTCGAAAAATCGAAAACGAAACTAATGAATACTCAATTTCGGAAGAGTTATTCGTTATTTTCCTTTGTTTTAGAGCAATAGACATTTTGAATGGTCAACATTAGTGCGACTTCAAGTCAATAATACCCTAATTCTTTCTCTAAAAACTCGCCTTTCGTACGAACGGTTTGGCTATCGAGAAATGTCTCCGGAAGGTCTATCGAGAACTGCTGCTGGTGTACGGTAGGGCTATCGAGAACTGATGCTAAGGTACGGTAGTGCTATCGACAACTAACTATGGATTACGCTAGAGATAGCGAGAACTGAATCTGGGAGGAGAGGTGGTTGGGCTATCCAAAACTGACTGTGTGCTAGGGTAGAGCTATCGCGCACGGCAGGGTTATGGAGCGCTGATTCTGGGTTACGGTAGAGCTAACGAGAACTGACTCCCGAAGGTCTATCGCGAACTGCCGCTGGTGTACGATAGGGCTATCGAGAAATGATGCAAAGGTACGGTAGTGCTATCGACAACTGACTATGGATTACGTTAGAGATAGCGAGAACTGAATCTGGGAGGAGGGGTGGTTGGGCTATCCAAAACTGACTGTGTGCTAGGGTGAGCTATCAAGAACTAAGTCAGGGGGACAGTAGAGCTATCGAGCGCTCATTCTGGGTTACGGCTGAGCTATCGAGAACTGATGCTAGATTGCCTAGAGATGACGAAAAGAAGAAAAGAACTCTTATGTGTTAATCTCAAACGAAAATTTGAGCATGGCTTCCACTGTGAGGCGTGCTCTAGCAAAAACCACTAGCCGATTACCTAGTAATAACCAGCAAAAATGTTATATATCAAGCGTTCCCCAGCCTCAATTCTTTGATAGACCTTCCGTTCCCCACAGCTAGTTCTCGATAGCACTGTTTTTCACGGTGGGCGGCCTGGCTGCTACGGCAACTGACACTCCGCACACGCGGTTTGTCTATAGAGAACTGCCGCTGGTGTACGATAGGGCTATCGAGAACTGATGCAAAGGTACGGTAGTGCTATCGACAACTGACTATGGATTACGTTAGAGATAGCGAGAACTGAATCTGGGAGGAGGGGTGGTTGGGCTATCCAAAACTGACTGTGTGCTAGGGTGAGCTATCAAGAACTAAGTCAGGGGGACAGTAGAGCTATCGAGCGCTCATTCTGGGTTACGGCTGAGCTATCGAGAACTGATGCTAGATTGCCTAGAGATGACGAAAAGAAGAAAAGAACTCTTATGTGTTAATCTCAAACGAAAATTTGAGCATGGCTTCCACTGTGAGGCGTGCTCTAGCAAAAACCACTAGCCGATTACCTAGTAATAACCAGCAAAAATGTTATATATCAAGCGTTCCCCAGCCTCAATTCTTTGATAGACCTTCCGTTCCCCACAGCTAGTTCTCGATAGCACTGTTTTTCACGGTGGGCGGCCTGGCTGCTACGGCAACTGACACTCCGCACACGCGGTTTGTCTATAGAGAACTGCCGCTGGTGTACGATAGGGCTATCGAGAACTGATGCAAAGGTACGGTAGTGCTATCGACAACTGACTATGGATTACGCTAGAGATAGCGAGAACTGAATCTGGGAGGAGAGGTGGTTGGGCTATCCAAAACTGACTGTGTGCTAGGGTGAGCTATCAAGAACTAAGTCAGGGGGACAGTAGAGCTATCGAGCGCTCATTCTGGGTTACGGCTGAGCTATCGAGAACTGATGCTAGATTGCCTAGAGATGACGAAAAGAAGAAAAGAACTCTTATGTGTTAATCTCAAACGAAAATTTGAGCATGGCTTCCACTGTGAGGCGTGCTCTAGCAAAAACCACTAGCCGATTACCTAGTAATAACCAGCAAAAATCTTATATATCAAGCGTTCCCCAGCCTCAATTCTTTGATAGACCTTCCGTTCCCCACAGCTAGTTCTCGATAGCACTGTTTTTCACGGTGGGCGGCCTGGCTGCTACGGCAACTGACACTCCGCACACGCGGTTTGTCTATAGAGAACTGCCGCTGGTGTACGATAGGGCTATCGAGAACTGATGCAAAGGTACGGTAGTGCTATCGACAACTGACTATGGATTACGCTAGAGATAGCGAGAACTGAATCTGGGAGGAGAGGTGGTTGGGCTATCCAAAACTGACTGTGTGCTAGGGTGAGCTATCAAGAACTACGTCAGGGGCACAGTAGAGCTATCGAGCGCTCATTCTGGGTTACGGCTGAGCTATCGAGTACTGATGCTAGATTGCCTAGAGATGACGAAAAGAAGAAGAAAACTCTTATGTGTTAATGTCAAACGAAAATTTGAACATGGCTTCCACTGTGAGGCGTGCTCTAGCAAAAACCACTAGCCGATTACCTAGTAATAACCAGCAAAAATCTTATATATCAAGCGTTCCCCAGCCTCAATTCTTTGATAGACCTTCGTTCCCCACAGCTAGTTCTCGATAGCACTGTTTTTCACGGTGGGCGGCCTGGCTGCTACGGCAGCTGACACTCCGCACACGCGGTTTGTCTATAGAGAACTGCCGCTGGTGTACGATAGGGCTATCGAGAACTGATGCAAAAGTACGGTAGTGCTATCGACAACTGACTATGGATTACGTTAGAGATAGCGAGAACTGAATCTGGGAGGAGGGGTGGTTGGGCTATCCAAAACTGACTGTGTGCTAGGGTAGAGCTATCGCGCACGGCAGGGCTATGGAGCGCTGATTCTGGGTTACGGTAGAGCTAACGAGAACTGACTCCCGAAGGTCTATCGCGAACTGCCGCTGGTGTACGATAGGGCTATCGAGAACTGATGCAAAGGTACGGTAGTGCTATCGACAACTGACTATGGATTACGTTAGAGATAGCGAGAACTGAATCTGGGAGGAGGGGTGGTTGGGCTATCCAAAACTGACTGTGTGCTAGGGTAGAGCTATCGCGCACGGCAGGGCTATGGAGCGCTGATTCTGGGTTACGGTAGAGCTAACGAGAACTGACTCGCGCTGATTCGCTGATTCTTTTCTTTGATAGACCTTCCGTTCCCCACAGCTAGTTCTCGATAGCACTGTTTTTCACGGTGGGCGGCCTGGCTGCTACGGCAACTGACACTCCGCACACGCGGTTTGTCTATAGAGAACTGCCGCTGGTGTACGATTGGGCTATCGAGAACTGATGCAAAGGTACGGTAGTGCTATCGACAACTGACTATGGATTACGCTAGAGATAGCGAGAACTGAATCTGGGAGGAGAGGTGGTTGGGCTATCCAAAATTGACTGTGTGCTAGGGTAGAGCTATAGCGCACGGCAAGGCTATGGAGCGCTGATTCTGGGTTACGGTAGAGCTAACGAGAACTGACTCCCGAAGGTCTATCGCGAACTGCCGCTGGTGTACGATAGGGCTATCGAGTGTGTGCTATCGAGGGCAAGTGCTATCGACAATTACCTATGGATTACGGTAGAGCTGAACTAAATCTGGAAGGAGGGGTGGTTGGGCTATCCAAAACTGACTGTGTGCTAGGGTGAGCTATCAAGAACTAAGTCAGGGGCACAGTAGAGCTATCGAGCGCTCATTCTGGGTTACGGCTGAGCTATCGAGAACTGCTGCTAGATTGCCTAGAGATGACGAAAAGAAGAAGAAAACTCTTATGTGTTAATCTCAAACGAAAATTTGAGCATGGCTTCCACTGTGAGGCGTGCTCTAGCAAAAACCACTAGCCGATTACCTAGTAATAACCAGCAAAAATCTTATATATCAAGCGTTCCCCAGCCTCAATTCTTTGATAGACCTTCGTTCCCCACAGCTAGTTCTCGATAGCACTGTTTTTCACGGTGGGCGGCCTGGCTCCTACGGCAGCTGACACTCCGCACACGCGGTTTGTCTATAGAGAACTGCCGCTGGTGTACGATAGGGCTATCGAGAACTGATGCAAAGGTACGGTAGTGCTATCGACAACTGACTATGGATTACGTTAGAGATAGCGAGAACTGAATCTGGGAGGAGGGGTGGTTGGGCTATCCAAAACTGACTGTGTGCTAGGGTAGAGCTATCGCGCACGGCAGGGCTATGGAGCGCTGATTCTGGGTTACGGTAGAGCTAACGAGAACTGACTCCCGAAGGTCTATCGCGAACTGCCGCTGGTGTACGATAGGGCTATCGAGAACTGATGCAAAAGTACGGTAGTGCTATCGACAACTGACTATGGATTACGGTAGAGATAGCGAGAACTGAATCTGGGAGGAGGGGTGGTTGGGCTATCAAAAACTGACTGTGTGCTAGGGTAGAGCTATAGCGCACGGCAGGGCTATGGAGCGCTGATTCTGGGTTACGGTAGAGCTAACGAGAACTGACTCCCGAAGGTCTATCGCGAACTGCCGCTGGTGTACGATAGGGCTATCGAGAACTGATGCAAAGGTACGGTAGTGCTATCGACAACTAACTATGGATTACGGTAGAGCTGAACTGAATCTGGGAGGAGGGGTGGTTGGGCTATCCAAAACTGACTGTGTGCTAGGGTAGAGCTATCGCGCACGGCAGGGCTATGGAGCGCTGATTCTGGGTTACGGTAGAGCTAACGAGAACTGACTCCCGAAGGTCTATCGCGAACTGCCGCTGGTGTACGATAGGGCTATCGAGAACTGATGCAAAAGTACGGTAGTGCTATCGACAACTGACTATGGATTACGTTAGAGATAGCGAGAACTGAATCTGGGAGGAGGGGTGGTTGGGCTATCAAAAACTGACTGTGTGCTAGGGTAGAGCTATAGCGCACGGCAGGGCTATGGAGCGCTGATTCTGGGTTACGGTAGAGCTAACGAGAACTGACTCCCGAAGGTCTATCGCGAACTGCCGCTGGTGTACGATAGGGCTATCGAGAACTGATGCAAAGGTACGGTAGTGCTATCGACAACTGACTATGGATTACGGTAGAGCTGAACTGAATCTGGGAGGAGGGGTGGTTGGGCTATCCAAAACTGACTGTGTGCTAGGGTAGAGCTATAGCGCACGGCGGGGCTATGGAGCGCTGATTCTGGGTTACGGTAGAGCTAACGAGAACTGACTCCCGAAGGTCTATTGCGAACTGCCGCTGGTGTACGATGGGGCTATCGAGAACTGATGCAAAGGTACGGTAGTGCTATCGACAACTGACTATGGATTACGTTAGAGATAGCGAGAACTGAATCTGGGAGGAGGGGTTGTTGGGCTATCCAAACTGACTGTGTGCTAGGGTAGAGCTATCGCGCACGGCAGGGCTATGGAGCGCTGATTCTGGGTTACGGTAGAGCTAACGAGAACTGACTCCCGAAGGTCTATCGCGAACTGCCGCTGGTGTACGATAGGGTTATCGAGAACTGATGCAAAGGTACGGAAGTGCTATCGACAATTACCTATGGATTACGGTAGAGCTAACGAGAACTGAATCTGGGAGGAGGGGTGGTTGGGCTATCCAGAACTGACTGTGTACTAGGGTAGAGCTATCGCGCACGGCAGGGCTATGGAGCGCTGATTCTGGGTTACGGTAGAGCTAACGAGAACTGACTCCCGAAGGTCTATCGCGAACTGCCGCTGGTGTACGATAGGGCTATCGAGAACTGATGCAAAGGTACGGTAGTGCAATCGACAACTGACTATGGATTACGTTAGAGATAGCGAGAACTGAATCTGGGAGGAGGGGTGGTTGGGCTATCCAAAACTGACTGTGTGCTAGGGTAGAGCTATCGCGCACGGCAGGGCTATGGAGCGCTGATTCTGGGTTACGGTAGAGCTAACGAGAACTGACTCCCGAAGGTCTATCGCGAACTGCCGCTGGTGTACGATAGGGCTATCGAGAACTGATGCAAAAGTACGGTAGTGCTATCGACAACTGACTATGGATTACGTTAGAGATAGCGAGAACTGAATCTGGGAGGAGGGGTGGTTGGGCTATCAAAAACTGACTGTGTGCTAGGGTAGAGCTATCGCGCACGGCAGGGCTATGGAGTGCTGATTCTGGGTTACGGTAGAGCTAACGAGAACTGACTCCCGAAGGTCTATCGCGAACTGCCGCTGGTGTACGATAGGGTTATCGAGAACTGATGCAAAGGTACGGAAGTGCTATCGACAATTACCTATGGATTACGGTAGAGCTGAACTAAATCTGGAAGGAGGGGTGGTTGGGCTATCCAAAACTGACTGTGTGCTAGGGTGAGCTATCAAGAACTAAGTCAGGGGCACAGTAGAGCTATCGAGCGCTCATTCTGGGTTACGGCTGAGCTATCGAGAACTGATGCTAGATTGCCTAGAGATGACGAAAAGAAGAAGAAAACTCTTATGTGTTAATCTCAAACGAAAATTTGAGCATGGCTTCCACTGTGAGGCGTGCTCTAGCAAAAACCACTAGCCGATTACCTAGTAATAACCAACAAAAATCTTATATATCAAGCGTTCCCCAGCCTCAATTCTTTGATAGACCTTCGTTCCCCGCAGCTAGTTCTCGATAGCACTGTTTTTCACGGTGGGCGGCCTGGCTGCTACGGCAGCTGACACTCCGCACACGCGGTTTGTCTATAGAGAACTGCCGCTGGTGTACGATAGGGCTATCGAGAACTGATGCAAAAGTACGGTAGTGCTATCGACAACTGACTATGGATTACGTTAGAGATAGCGAGAACTGAATCTGGGAGGAGGGGTGGTTGGGCTATCCAAAACTGACTGTGTGCTAGGGTAGAGCTATAGCGCACGGCAGGGCTATGGAGCGCTGATTCTGGGTTACGGTAGAGCTAACGAGAACTGACTCCCGAAGGTCTATCGCGAACTGCCGCTGGTGTACGATAGGGCTATCGAGAACTGATGCAAAGGTACGGTAGTGCTATCGACAACTAACTATGGATTACGGTAGAGCTGAACTGAATCTGGGAGGAGGGATGGTTGGGCTATCCAAAACTGACTGTGTGCTAGGGTAGAGCTATAGCGCACGGCGGGGCTATGGAGCGCTGATTCTGGGTTACGGTAGAGCTAACGAGAACTGACTCCCGAAGGTCTATCGCGAACTGCCGCTGGTGTACGATAGGGCTATCGAGTGTGTGCTATCGAGGGCAAGTGCTTTCGACAATTACCTATGGATTACGGTAGAGCTGAACTGAATCTGGGAGGAGGGGTGGTTGGGCTATCCAAAACTGACTGTGTGCTAGGGTAGAGCTATAGCGCACGGCGGGGCTATGGAGCGCTGATTCTGGGTTACGGTAGAGCTAACGAGAACTGACTCCCGAAGGTCTATCGCGAACTGCCGCTGGTGTACGATAGGGCTATCGAGAACTGATGCAAAGGTACGGTAGTGCTATCGACAACTGACTATGGATTACGTTAGAGATAGCGAGAACTGAATCTGGGAGGAGGGGTGGTTGGGCTATCCTAACTGACTGTGTGCTAGGGTAGAGCTATCGCGCACGGCAGGGCTATGGAGCGCTGATTCTGGGTTACGGTAGAGCTAACGAGAACTGACTCCCGAAGGTCTATCGCGAACTGCCGCTGGTGTACGATAGGGTTATCGAGAACTGATGCAAAGGTACGGAAGTGCTATCGACAATTACCTATGGATTACGGTAGAGCTAACGAGAACTGAATCTGGGAGGAGGGGTGGTTGGGCTATCCAGAACTGACTGTGTACTAGGGTAGAGCTATCGCGCACGGCAGGGCTATGGAGCGCTGATTCTGGGTTACGGTAGAGCTAACGAGAACTGACTCCCGAAGATCTATCGCGAACTGCCGCTGGTACATCGAGTACTGTATGAGTACTATGGAGCTACCGTAGCCTCTCACCGATCTTCGATGATCTTGCACTGCAGTGTGAATTCGAGCACTCGAGACATTTGGGATGAGGGGAGAGCGACCACTGGTATTAGAGGAGAACAGAGGGAGATATCAGTGGGGGTCGTAAACCCCTCCACTTTTTGCATCGTTGACTCTTTCTATCTTTCTATAGTCAAATAAAACGAATAACAAGTCTATTAGAGAGGGTCCATTGTCTCTCCCTCCCTATTTTACCTCCCCTCCCACTCATTTCGCCTTCGCTCGCTCGTCTGGTGTGGTCGTCCGTCGTCAATGGACCTTGTATGTCCCTTCGTGTTCGAGCCATTCGTCCAATCAATCGAGTGAGTCTACCGTATCATTGATCCGCCGTCGAACGGAAACCCCACCTACCGTAATACTATGCACCGTATACTTAGGTTTCTCGATAGCCCTGACGTTGCCCAGATCAGTTTTCGATAGCCCTACCTTTCGACAGACTCAGTTCTCGATAGGCTTACCTTTCTCCTAAGTAAGTTCGTGATAGTCCTACCGTTTTCTCAGGTACAGTTCTAAATAGACCTACCGCACCCCTGCCTCAGTACTCCTGCGTCAGCGCTCGTTAGCTCTACCGTAATCCATAGTTAGTTGTCGATATCACTACCGTACCTTTGCATCAGTTCTCGATAGCCCTATCGTACACCAACGACAGCTCCCGATAGACCTTCGGGAGTCAGTTCTCGTTAGCTCTACCGTAACTCAGAATCAGCGCTTGATAGCCTTGCCGTGCGCTATAGCTCTACCCTAGCACACATCCATAGTTAGTTCTCGATAGCACTACCGTACCTTAGCATCAGTTCTCGATAGCTCAGCCGTAACCCAGAAAGAGCGCTCGGTAGCTCTACTGTGCTCCTGACTTAGTTCGCGATAGCTCTACCCTATTAAACAGTCAGTTCTGGATAGCCAACCACCCTTCCTCCCAGATTCAGTCCTCGCTAGCTCTACCGTAATCCATAGTTAGTTGTCGATAGCACTACCGTACTCCTGCGTCGTTTCTCGAGAGTCCTACCGTACACCATCGGCAGTTCTCGATAGACCTTCTGGAGACTGTTCTCGATAGCCAAACCGCGTGTGCGGAGTGTCTGCTACATGTAGGAGCCAGGCCGCCCAGCGTGTCAATGTAGGAGCCAGGCTGAGAGCGGCGTGTCTGCTACATGTAGGAGCCAGGCCGCCCAGCGTGTCAACCGGTGGAACCCCACCGCTGCCAGGCTGAGAGCGGCGTGTCTGCTACATGTAGGAGCCAGGCCGCCCAGCGTGTCAACCGGTGGAACCCCACCGCTGCCAGGCTGTGAGCGGCGTGTCTGCTGCATGTAGGAGCCAGGCCGCCCAGCGTGTCAACCGGTGGAACCCCACCGCTGCCAGGCTGTGAGCGGCGTGTCTGCTGCATGTAGGAGCCAGGCCGCCCAGCGTGTCAACCGGTGGAACCCCACCGCTGCCAGGCTGTGAGCGGCGTGTCTGCTGCATGTGGAGCCAGGCCGCCCAGCGTGTCAACCGGTGGAACCCCACCGCTGCCAGGCTGTGAGCGGCGTGTCTGCTGCATGTAGGAGCCAGGCCGCCCAGCGTGTCAACCGGTGGAACCCCACCGCTGCCAGGCTGTGAGCGGCGTGTCTGCTGCATGTAGGAGCCAGGCCGCCCAGCGTGTCAACCGGTGGAACCCCACCGCTGCCAGGCTGTGAGCGGCGTGTCTGCTGCATGTAGGAGCCAGGCCGCCCAGCGTGTCAACCGGTGGAACCCCACCGCTGCCAGGCTGTGAGCGGCGTGTCTGCTGCATGTAGGAGCCAGGCCGCCCAGCGTGTCAACCGGTGGAACCCCACCGCTGCCAGGATGTGAGCGGCGTGTCTGCTGCATGTAGGAGCCAGGCCGCCCAGCGTGTCAACCAGTGGAACCCCACCGCTGCCAGGCTGTGAGCGGCGTGTCTGCTGCATGTAGGAGCCAGACCGCCCAGCGTGTCAACCGGTGGAACCCCACCGCTGCCAGGCTGTGAGCGGCGTGTCTGCTGCATGTAGGAGCCAGGCCGCCCAGCGTGTCAACCGGTGGAACCCCACCGCTGCCAGGCTGTGAGCGGCGTGTCTGCTGCATGTAGGAGCCAGGCCGCCCAGCGTGTCAACCGGTGGAACCCCACCGCTGCCAGGCTGTGAGCGGCGTGTCTGCTGCATGTAGGAGCCAGGCCGCCCAGCGTGTCAACCGGTGGAACCCCACCGCTGCCAGGCTGTGAGCGGCGTGTCTGCTGCATGTAGGAGCCAGGCCGCCCAGCGTGTCAACCGGTGGAACCCCACCGCTGCCAGGCTGTGAGCGGCGTGTCTGCTGCATGTAGGAGCCAGGCCGCCCAGCGTGTCAACCGGTGGAACCCCACCGCTGCCAGGCTGTGAGCGGCGTGTCTGCTGCATGTAGGAGCCAGGCCGCCCAGCGTGTCAACCGGTGGAACCCCACCGCTGCCAGGCTGTGAGCGGCGTGTCTGCTGCATGTAGGAGCCAGGCCGCCCAGCGTGTCAACCGGTGGAACCCCACCGCTGCCAGGCTGTGAGCGGCGTGTCTGCTGCATGTAGGAGCCAGGCCGCCCAGCGTGTCAACCGGTGGAACCCCACCGCTGCCAGGCTGTGAGCGGCGTGTCTGCTGCATGTAGGTGCCAGGGCGCCCAGCGTGTCAACCGGTGGAACCCCACCGCTGCCAGGCTGTGAGCGGCGTGTCTGCTGCATGTAGGAGCCAGGCCGCCCAGCGTGTCAACCGGTGGAACCCCACCGCTGCCAGGCTGTGAGCGGCGTGTCTGCTGCATGTAGGAGCCAGGCCGCCCAGCGTGTCAACCGGTGGAACCCCACCGCTGCCAGGCTGTGAGCGGCGTGTCTGCTGCATGTAGGAGCCAGGCCGCCCAGCGTGTCAACCGGTGGAACCCCACCGCTGCCAGGCTGTGAGCGGCGTGTCTGCTGCATGTAGGAGCCAGGCCGCCCAGCGTGTCAACCGGTGGAACCCCACCGCTGCCAGGCTGTGAGCGGCGTGTCTGCTGCATGTAGGAGCCAGGCCGCCCAGCGTGTCAACCGGTGGAACCCCACCGCTGCCAGGCTGTGAGCGGCGTGTCTGCTGCATGTAGGAGCCAGGCCGCCCAGCGTGTCAACCGGTGGAACCCCACCGCTGCCAGGCTGTGAGCGGCGTGTCTGCTGCATGTAGGAGCCAGGCCGCCCAGCGTGTCAACCGGTGGAACCCCACCGCTGCCAGGCTGTGAGCGGCGTGTCTGCTGCATGTAGGAGCCAGGCCGCCCAGCGTGTCAACCGGTGGAACCCCACCGCTGCCAGGCTGTGAGCGGCGTGTCTGCTGCATGTAGGAGCCAGGCCGCCCAGCGTGTCAACCGGTGGAACCCCACCGCTGCCAGGCTGTGAGCGGCGTGTCTGCTGCATGTAGGAGCCAGGCCGCCCAGCGTGTCAACCGGTGGAACCCCACCGCTGCCAGGCTGTGAGCGGCGTGTCTGCTGCATGTAGGAGCCAGGCCGCCCAGCGTGTCAACCGGTGGAACCCCACCGCTGCCAGGCTGTGAGCGGCGTGTCTGCTGCATGTAGGTGCCAGGGCGCCCAGCGTGTCAACCGGTGGAACCCCACCGCTGCCAGGCTGTGAGCGGCGTGTCTGCTGCATGTAGGAGCCAGGCCGCCCAGCGTGTCAACCGGTGGAACCCCACCGCTGCCAGGCTGTGAGCGGCGTGTCTGCTGCATGTAGGAGCCAGGCCGCCCAGCGTGTCAACCGGTGGAACCCCACCGCTGCCAGGCTGTGAGCGGCGTGTCTGCTGCATGTAGGAGCCAGGCCGCCCAGCGTGTCAACCGGTGGAACCCCACCGCTGCCAGGCTGTGAGCGGCGTGTCTGCTGCATGTAGGAGCCAGGCCGCCCAGCGTGTCAACCGGTGGAACCCCACCGCTGCCAGGCTGTGAGCGGCGTGTCTGCTGCATGTAGGAGCCAGGCCGCCCAGCGTGTCAACCGGTGGAACCCCACCGCTGCCAGGCTGTGAGCGGCGTGTCTGCTGCATGTAGGAGCCAGGCCGCCCAGCGTGTCAACCGGTGGAACCCCACCGCTGCCAGGCTGTGAGCGGCGTGTCTGCTGCATGTAGGAGCCAGGCCGCCCAGCGTGTCAACCGGTGGAACCCCACCGCTGCCAGGCTGTGAGCGGCGTGTCTGCTGCATGTAGGAGCCAGGCCGCCCAGCGTGTCAACCGGTGGAACCCCACCGCTGCCAGGCTGTGAGCGGCGTGTCTGCTGCATGTAGGAGCCAGGCCGCCCAGCGTGTCAACCGGTGGAACCCCACCGCTGCCAGGCTGTGAGCGGCGTGTCTGCTGCATGTAGGAGCCAGGCCGCCCAGCGTGTCAACCGGTGGAACCCCACCGCTGCCAGGCTGTGAGCGGCGTGTCTGCTGCATGTAGGAGCCAGGCCGCCCAGCGTGTCAACCGGTGGAACCCCACCGCTGCCAGGCTGTGAGCGGCGTGTCTGCTGCATGTAGGAGCCAGGCCGCCCAGCGTGTCAACCGGTGGAACCCCACCGCTGCCAGGCTGTGAGCGGCGTGTCTGCTGCATGTAGGAGCCAGGCCGCCCAGCGTGTCAACCGGTGGAACCCCACCGCTGCCAGGCTGTGAGCGGCGTGTCTGCTGCATGTAGGAGCCAGGCCGCCCAGCGTGTCAACCGGTGGAACCCCACCGCTGCCAGGCTGTGAGCGGCGTGTCTGCTGCATGTAGGAGCCAGGCCGCCCAGCGTGTCAACCGGTGGAACCCCACCGCTGCCAGGCTGTGAGCGGCGTGTCTGCTGCATGTAGGAGCCAGGCCGCCCAGCGTGTCAACCGGTGGAACCCCACCGCTGCCAGGCTGTGAGCGGCGTGTCTGCTGCATGTAGGAGCCAGGCCGCCCAGCGTGTCAACCGGTGGAACCCCACCGCTGCCAGGCTGTGAGCGGCGTGTCTGCTGCATGTAGGAGCCAGGCCGCCCAGCGTGTCAACCGGTGGAACCCCACCGCTGCCAGGCTGTGAGCGGCGTGTCTGCTGCATGTAGGAGCCAGGCCGCCCAGCGTGTCAACCGGTGGAACCCCACCGCTGCCAGGCTGTGAGCGGCGTGTCTGCTGCATGTAGGAGCCAGGCTGCCCAGAGTGTCAACCGGTGGAACCCCACCGCTGCCAGGCTGTGAGCGGCGTGTCTGCTGCATGTAGGAGCCAGGCCGCCCAGCGTGTCAACCGGTGGAACCCCACCGCTGCCAGGCTGTGAGCGGCGTGTCTGCTGCATGTAGGAGCCAGGCCGCCCAGCGTGTCAACCGGTGGAACCCCACCGCTGCCAGGCTGTGAGCGGCGTGTCTGCTGCATGTAGGAGCCAGGCCGCCCAGCGTGTCAACCGGTGGAACCCCACCGCTGCCAGGCTGTGAGCGGCGTGTCTGCTGCATGTAGGAGCCAGGCCGCCCAGCGTGTCAACCGGTGGAACCCCACCGCTGCCAGGCTGTGAGCGGCGTGTCTGCTGCATGTAGGAGCCAGGCCGCCCTGCGTGTCAACCGGTGGAACCCCACCGCTGCCAGGCTGTGAGCGGCGTGTCTGCTGCATGTAGGAGCCAGGCCGCCCAGCGTGTCAACCGGTGGAACCCCACCGCTGCCAGGCTGTGAGCGGCGTGTCTGCTGCATGTAGGAGCCAGGCCGCCCAGCGTGTCAACCGGTGGAACCCCACCGCTGCCAGGCTGTGAGCGGCGTGTCTGCTGCATGTAGGAGCCAGGCCGCCCAGCGTGTCAACCGGTGGAACCCCACCGCTGCCAGGCTGTGAGCGGCGTGTCTGCTGCATGTAGGAGCCAGGCCGCCCAGCGTGTCAACCGGTGGAACCCCACCGCTGCCAGGCTGTGAGCGGCGTGTCTGCTGCATGTAGGAGCCAGGCCGCCCAGCGTGTCAACCGGTGGAACCCCACCGCTGCCAGGCTGTGAGCGGCGTGTCTGCTGCATGTAGGAGCCAGGCCGCCCAGCGTGTCAACCGGTGGAACCCCACCGCTGCCAGGCTGTGAGCGGCGTGTCTGCTGCATGTAGGTGCCAGGGCGCCCAGCGTGTCAACCGGTGGAACCCCACCGCTGCCAGGCTGTGAGCGGCGTGTCTGCTGCATGTAGGAGCCAGGCCGCCCAGCGTGTCAACCGGTGGAACCCCACCGCTGCCAGGCTGTGAGCGGCGTGTCTGCTGCATGTAGGAGCCAGGCCGCCCAGCGTGTCAACCGGTGGAACCCCACCGCTGCCAGGCTGTGAGCGGCGTGTCTGCTGCATGTAGGAGCCAGGCCGCCCAGCGTGTCAACCGGTGGAACCCCACCGCTGCCAGGCTGTGAGCGGCGTGTCTGCTGCATGTAGGAGCCAGGCCGCCCAGCGTGTCAACCGGTGGAACCCCACCGCTGCCAGGCTGTGAGCGGCGTGTCTGCTGCATGTAGGAGCCAGGCCGCCCAGCGTGTCAACCGGTGGAACCCCACCGCTGCCAGGCTGTGAGCGGCGTGTCTGCTGCATGTAGGTGCCAGGGCGCCCAGCGTGTCAACCGGTGGAACCCCACCGCTGCCAGGCTGTGAGCGGCGTGTCTGCTGCATGTAGGAGCCAGGCCGCCCAGCGTGTCAACCGGTGGAACCCCACCGCTGCCAGGCTGTGAGCGGCGTGTCTGCTGCATGTAGGAGCCAGGCCGCCCAGCGTGTCAACCGGTGGAACCCCACCGCTGCCAGGCTGTGAGCGGCGTGTCTGCTGCATGTAGGAGCCAGGCCGCCCAGCGTGTCAACCGGTGGAACCCCACCGCTGCCAGGCTGTGAGCGGCGTGTCTGCTGCATGTAGGAGCCAGGCCGCCCAGCGTGTCAACCGGTGGAACCCCACCGCTGCCAGGCTGTGAGCGGCGTGTCTGCTGCATGTAGGAGCCAGGCCGCCCAGCGTGTCAACCGGTGGAACCCCACCGCTGCCAGGCTGTGAGCGGCGTGTCTGCTGCATGTAGGAGCCAGGCCGCCCAGCGTGTCAACCGGTGGAACCCCACCGCTGCCAGGCTGTGAGCGGCGTGTCTGCTGCATGTAGGAGCCAGGCCGCCCAGCGTGTCAACCGGTGGAACCCCACCGCTGCCAGGCTGTGAGCGGCGTGTCTGCTGCATGTAGGAGCCAGGCACACTTCTCCCCTTTCCTCTTTGTGCGCCCACTGCAACCTCCCATCACCGGGCGATACTTTTTCATCTGATCGTGATGTCTCCCTCTCTTTCTGGTATTTATTTCCAGGCTGAATTCCGTATATCAGTGCGTTCGCGTAAGAACCGCAAAAACTGACCTCAAATCCGTATAGCAAAAAGTGACTAGATGAATATTTCACAGATTCTGGAATTTCCAATTTCCATTTCACTCGTGACCTGAAATATCTAATTTGCATAATTATAGGAGGTCAAAGTTCAGCTGTTTCCACAGTTTTTCGAGTGTAGCTCTTCAGGGAGTTGAGTTACGGCTTTAGTCAAAGAACAAAGAATTGCCGCCATTACATGGCACATCTTCCTGTGTCATTTGTTTATTCAATTTTTTATTTTTAAAAATTTCCGGTAAATTTGAACTCAAATATCTCGAAAACCAGGCCGAGTCCAGTCACCAATTTTCGACATAGTGTACTTCTGAACATGGTCTATCCGATGGTAGCGACCACATGATGTATCGAGGGCCGCTTAGGGTCGCAATTTTCATTACAAAATTATGTGAAATACACGCAAACCCCTCATTTCACCCTTATTT
The DNA here is from genome assembly GCA_036245785.1 of Pristionchus fissidentatus. Taxonomy (NCBI): domain Eukaryota; kingdom Metazoa; phylum Nematoda; class Chromadorea; order Rhabditida; family Neodiplogasteridae; genus Pristionchus; species Pristionchus fissidentatus. The sequence continues at coordinate 33,675,277 of BTSY01000004.1, forward strand.
CACTTGTTCTACGCGAAGTGAGCGGTCAAAAATTCGTACAATTCTCATTTTACACCGCGCTGTACGCATCAAATGAGGGAAATGATGGTGAAATAAGGTAGAAATGAGGGGTTTCGTGTATTTCAGATAAATTTTGTAATGAAAATTGCGACCCTAAGCGGCCCTCGATACATCATGTGGTCGCTACCATCGGATAGACCATGTTCAGAAGTACACTATGTCGAAAATTGGTGACTGGACTCGTCCTGGTTTACGAGATATTTGAGTTCAAATTTACCGGAAATTTTTAAAAAAAATTTGAATAAACAAATGACGCAGGAAGATGTGCCATGTAATGGCGACCATACTTTGTTCTTTGACTAAAGTCGTAACTCAACTCCCTGAAGAGCTACACTCGAAAAACTGTGGAAACAGCTGAACTTTGACCTCCTATAATTATGCAAATTAGACATCTCAGGTCACGAGTGTAAGGGAAATTAATTCTCCACATTAATAGCTTCCAGAATCTGTGAAATACTCGTCTAGTCACTTTTTGCTGTACGACAGGTGTTGCGATTCTTACGCGAACGCACTGATATAACCAGTCTGGAATTAGGCAGGGATCCAAAATGAAAACAAATTCCAGAGCTATCCCACCCTGCCCAATCAATCCACGTTTCAGCCATTCTAATAATACCTTTCCTATTCTTCTCTGTTAGCAGATCCTCTCGTTTGCATAGAATGGAAATGACAAAGCAAAATAAAAAAAGTTAATCGTAGCACTTCTGCTAGGTGAAAACTACCTTCAAAATGCTGAGGATGAAAATAGGTTTTAGGCATCTTATTTGGCACATAATCTAAAGAGAGAATTATTTCGATTTCTGAGAATTTTTTCAATAATTATATTAGCTCGTCTGACGTCTCTGACGACGTTCACACAGAATGTGCAGAGAATGAATATCAGTTAGATGGACATCTCTGTAGACGGAGTAATGATCAGACTCTCCTCATTCTACATGCTCTCTCACCAATCAGACAGCGTGAGAGAGCATGTAGAATTGAGAAGGTCAGACCCTTACTCGGTAGCCGTCTATGAGAGACGAAACACTGCCGCAAAGTGCGATTCCGCCTGCTGCAAGCATCTATTCAGAGTTGTAGTGCTCCAGGATTTTGTATCCGAGAGTTGTGAGAGTGATGAGAGTGAAATTATTGAAGTAAATTACAACTCATTTATCGATCAACTCATTAATGATTACAGCTCGTTCAGATTAGTTCGGCTCCACCTAGAAGAGTCGGACGCTCATTCTGGTGCGAGTTCTCATGTGCTCCGTTCCCTCAACGACTACTCCGATGATTGAGTGCTCATAGAAGTGGCGTCTGTCCCTCGATCGTATAAAGAACAGGAATTCATGCGTGATTGCCAGCAGCCAACACTCGTCATCGTTGAACAACACGCAATTATTCATCCTGCACTTATTTCAGTTATTAATGTAAAGAAAGGAAAATGGAGACGAATCAACTACATAAGAGCATTGAAAAGATTGGTGGAAATTCGCGTGATGCACAGACACAAATTATTCATCCGTAAATGGGTTGGGCCGAGAGTTTGGAAAAATCTGTCTTGCAATTTCACAACTTCCCATCGCTCTTGACCAATTTCTTTGCGTTTGAAATTATGCGAAAACTAACTCGAAGTCTTCGTCGTCCCAGTCTCTAACGTTTGCGAATGAAGCGGAGGCGGAGTAGGGAACGGCCTGTGTACCGAGTCGAGTGGTTACGGTATCAATCGATAGAAGAGGAAGAACACCTACAATTATATGTTCCTGTTGACAGCTTTAGAAATGCGAGTCGATAACCTTTTTTTCAATAATCCCTGATCAAAAACGCCCATCTAATGCAAAACAGGCCTTCTGATAGACTACGTGCACAGTTATTACATTTATAAAATGATACGATCATACCAGAAAGCCAAATAACGAACTTCCGTTGTTTACCATACAGGACCCTCTCGCTTTTGTGTGCTCTCTCGTCTCGATAAACACAGGAAGTCCCCAGTTCGACATTTTGTTTGATCGTATCATTTTATAAATGTAATAGCACAAGTTTGTGCAATCGTGATGAGATAATTAAGGTGGGAGTAGTTGACGACGGTGATAAACATGACAACGTTCATATTGACCAAATCATCCCTTCCAGGCTACCAGTCTCAATTTCAACTTGTGCAAGTCGATCCATAACGCTCTGGAATAACCTCCCCTCCCGCCTAGTAACTGCCCCCAAAAACCCCTTCTCAGTAGGGCTCCGAAAAAACCCCAAATTAGTTACGACCACCTCCCGAATCCGTAAGTTGTGATTGTGACACGAAAACTGCCTGATTCACCATGAAAAAACTGCTCGATCCTGAGCCGAAGAATCCACCATCATGTCAAGATAACCCCTATCACCCAAATCACCGATGGAGAATAAAGTATTAAGTATTAAGTATTAAGTCAGGTGTTTGATAAAATCTGGCTATCGGGCCGTCTCTGACATAGCTCGGCTTAATGTGGTGGTACGATTGTGCGGTTCGTTTTTTTAAAATTTAAAAATAAGTGGATTTAAATAATCTGACTGAATACTAAGGTGCACGAAACTTTCACATAGGAAAAAAATGATAAAGTCGTACCCGAAAGGCGATCGATGTTGTGCTTCACGTTTCTAATGTGGGAGAACACCTCACAAACGATCAGACCCTCGGGGAACGTGAATATCATCTGAAAAGTGTCATCGACAACGAAAATCGCAACTAAATTTCAAAGATCTCATTACTTTCATCAATATCAGTTGAAGAACAAGCTCGAATCGGAGAGTAATGAGTAAGGAAATAATAGAGAATTGTTTTGGATCATTTTTGAATGTGAGACGACTCGAAAAATCGAAAACGAAACTAATGAATACTCAATTTCGGAAGAGTTATTCGTTATTTTCCTTTGTTTTAGAGCAATAGAAATTTTGAATGGTCGACATTAGTGCGACTTCAAGTCAATAATACCCTAATTCTTTCTCTAAAAACTCGCCTTTCGTCGGTCGGCAGAACTCTCCTGCAGGAGTGAAATCGCCTGCAATATTGTGCCAAAAGTAAGATGGTTAATTACAAAGTTTGAAATTATGCTAAATTATTGGAGTAATTCTTCTTTTCGCAAACACTCAACACCGATTTGTTAGTGATAGAGTATGCGGAATGAAGAGAACTAATCCAATATTTTACCTGAACTGTAGTAAATTGTAAAACAACAAGAGGATGTCCCAAAGTGAGAGAAATTCTCTTATTTTTACACATCTCTCGCCCCCGACCCCTTTCTGGAGGCCTTTCTGTCCAGCTAATTATTTGGTACCTGGTGGAGGTCGTCGGCATAATCGGGCGTCAGGACGTCTCGCATCGATTCCAAGCATGAGAGGAGTACATATCGACTGAGGTGCAACGGCTGAACGAGGCAAGGGAAATTGTGGAGTTGATTAATTAATTTTCTGTTTCAAACTATTTTTTTAATCGGTCGGTTCATGCTGAGATTTTGCTGGCATAGATGAATTAAACAATTTTTTGTTTGTTTTTTAAACCGTACACTAACTGCATGACAACAATTAATACGCATATTGTTGCACAGGCCGATCAACCTTGCAGAAAGGGATTTAGAGTGAGAGAGTGTGTGAAATCGAGAGGGACTCTCTCACTTTTGCACACTCTCTCGCCCTGACCCCTTTATGTAGAGTTGGAATCATGTGAGTGTTTAAAGAGAATAACTGACAACGATCGCCTGTCTTCTGCTCATGGTGACAAGTTGGAGTGCCTCGGAGATTGAATTGAAATGCCGTTGAGCATAAAACTCAGCCTCGTTTCCCAATTGAGCGAAGATTCGATGAAAGCTCAATTTGTCGGCGCAGTTGACCAATGAAATGAGTCCGTGTTCTATGCGGACACCGTACTCACATCCCCTTCCCTCTTCGACTGAAAATAGATAATAATAATAATATTCATCAGTGTCGCTTTAAGGACGCTGATTCAGGAAAGACTAGTTGTCCATTCTTCGACTTAAAATTTTCTTTTTCTTCGACCTAAATCGACTTAAAATATGCGGCGTCTCAATATAGCATCAACGGGCTAAGATATGATGAGTAAAAACTAACAAGGGGACGCCGCATAGTTGATATTGAGTTTCCGAATGAGACCAAATGGGATCGATTACTCTCATAAAAGTAAGAAATAATCGGTGGTTCAAAATTGCTAAATAATCCCCGCCTCTTCTCCGCCCTTAGTGAGATTCGCTATTTTTCCGGACTTAGTCGCAATTTTTGCCACTTCCCCACAGAGAGTGCAGATATCACAAGATCTCTTTAGCAGTTTTAAATCACCGATTATTTCTTACTTTTATGATAGTAATCGATCCCACTAGGTCTCATTCGGAAACTCCATATCGACTACGCGGTCCCCCCCCCCCTCTGAGGAAAAGGAAAACTGCATCTTTGAATTGCTCACAGTGTAATCCGAGCCATTCGCTCAGCGTGTTTCGACCGGAAGCTGGCGAATATTGACGACTTAGAATGAACGGTATGTAAATGCACTTGAAAAGGGCGTCGACGTCATCGATCTGAACATCATTTTAACTTGCAAAAACTGATAATATTTAACAAAAAGAGAGGAAAATATGAGGTAAAAGAACCTACCATCGGCTGATAAATGCTCTCCAGGCTTCTCTCTCTGAAATTCGCGTTTTTGAATGTGAGACGACTCGAAAAATCGAAAACGAAACTAATGAATACTTAATTTCGGAAGAGTTATTCGTTATTTTCCTTTGTTTTAGAGCAATAGAAATTTTGAATGGTCGACATTAGTGCGACTTCAAGTCAATAATACCCTAATTCTTTCTCTAAAAACTCGCCTTTCGTCGGTCGGCAGAACTCTCCTGCAGGAGTGAAATCGCCTGCAATATTGTGCCAAAAGTAAGATGGTTAATTACAAAGTTTGAAATTATGCTAAATTATTGGAGTAGTGGAATTAGTGGAATTATCTTCTTTTCGCAAACACTCAACATCGGTTTGTCAGTGATAGAGTATGCGGAATGAAGAGAACTAATCCAATATTTTACCTGAACTGTAGTAAATTGTAAAACAACAAGAGTTCGTCTGTAGTAAATTGTAAAACAACAAGAGTTCGAAAATCGCACGTTCTCTTGTTTAGTTTAAAGGAAGTTATGCGCAGTAAACTGTCCAAAACTATCATAACTCTCACAGTATCTGGCATTTCCATCGGAGGGTTTCGCGGTGGGAGTTGGCTTTTGGGGAAGGAGAGGAAGGAAAAGAGGAGGACGCGGTGAAACACAAACGCGCGTACACTTGTGTTTCACCAGCATCTTATAGCAGAAATGAAGCCTCGAACATCGGGGAACATAAAACGTTTAAATGTATGTTTACCTCGATGGGAACCGCGATCTTCGTGTTTCTGTGGTCTCCACAGACGACGATTCTCGATCCGACGTCATAAACTAATCGAGGAACTTCGGGAGGGGGAAGAGGGGACAATCTCAACTCGACGTCGATCGATATGATGAACCGGTAGGAGGGAAGGAGGTGGTTGAATATGACGCCATCGGAAGAAACAATTCGACCCTGAATGACGCAAGTTTATTGATTTTCTCTTCATTAATCTACAATACACTTGTAATAGTGAGAAAATGGAGCGGTATTTACTGTCTATAACCCGTTTTCCCCACTTTATCTCAATACCTGGAAGACGATTTGTCCCTGGGCACCCGAGAGGGCTTCAATGGTCGGACCGATTCGGAGTCGAGCAGAGTCCAGTTTCAATCGTTGCACAGGGCAGACATACTTAATCGAAATAGCTTACAAAGGCAAATATAATATTTCCCCTGTACAACAACAAACATGCATTATGTCCAAATTCCGCCGTATGTTCAGCGGTGACTAAACTCGAAATGCGAAAGAAGAAGAAGTTTCTCATCAAAAAATGCGTCTTTTACTCAGTATTTTGAGAATGTGTGCAAACGGGCCCATTTCTCATTAAGATTTCTCGGGCACTACTGCAGTGTTCATGAGCAGCCACTCATTCTACTTGTAGACTCACTCATTTCCCATCTTTTTTCTCTTCTGGTCTGCTCACTCATTCGTGATTGGCCGGTCCCAAACACCTCACAGGGAAATAAGTCTACGACTGTAGACTTCTCGGCTACCGAGCGACGACTTCATAAGTCTACTCGCTTCGATTAGAGGCAGAGGAGCGGCACTTTTTAGACTTTAAAGTCGTCGCTCAGTAGCCAAGACTTCTGAAGTCGTAGACTTATTTCCCTCTGAGACTGCAGTAGCGTCATTTCTCGCTCGAAAAGCTCACCTCGATAGTTTGTCCGTTGTGTTCGACGTGAAATCGGGCGTAGAGGTACTTAATCATCGTTTCATCGTCAATGTACTGTTCACCGACGTATTCGGCCTCCACCACAAACTCATTCAGACAGTCGATCAAAGGCAGCGATTTGATCTTCCTGCAATAAGGCGAGGCGATTGGTAGGCCTACATTGGGAGTAGGAGAAGAGAGCAGATGTTGTGCTGGCTTCAGCGTAAAAAAGAGTCGGTCTCTTCACTTTGCACACACTCTCGCGAATCGACCGGTCGAGAGCCGATTGAGGAGAGTTTTGACCCTTCAAAAGGATCGACAATGACTCCAGCATTAGGGAGAGGATTTCATATTATGAACAGCGGAATAAATTGTTGATGGCCACATTGGCATGATGAGTGTGTCCATGTTTCCCTTATCATGGAAAAGCTAATCAATGTGTTCTTTAGTGATGACCTTGAAAAAACTAGAAACTCCTTTTGCTGAAAAACTTTTAAAAACCGACACAAAAAGTCTGTTATTTTTATTTCGATAATTTCTGGTAGGGATGACTTTGTCTTCGATCAAATGAAGTATCGAGTGGTCAACACTAAGCTCTAATTACCACTAAGCTCTTGACTGTGGCAGGACTAGTAGACAGATGGTTGAAATAGTAGCATTTGGTGGTCGGCCACTAGCTGACCACCACTTGCTACTTCTCCGACCGTCAGTGATTCTCACGACGTTCTAGCGAGTCTACGTAAATTGAGGCAGACAGTTAGAGAGAGCGAAAAGAGCATGTAAATGGGCGATGTTCTCACCGCGAATCTACTTTTGGCAATTTGCCAGAACGCCGTGATTCTATACCGTGCCGGCAGCAGATCTCGACTCTTCTGGTATTAGTGTGATAGTACAGCTCGGCCATGATTCTGGAAGAACAAGTTGTCATGCAGTGGATCTAAGCAAGAAAGAGGAAAATACGGAAAATCCTCTCTCCAATCGAAAACTCGTTTTTTCTAAAATTTTGTGGAGAAAGTAACATGAAAGCAGTCTAACGAGATAATGAGGGTGGTTACGATAGGAAAGTTACTGTCCGGAAGTTAAAAGGGAATAAAAGGGATTGAATAGTTGAAATAGCTCACGAGTGGAGAGTGGATGAATGGGAATAAACGACCAACCGCTCCTCACTACCTCTGAGAGGGTAAATGAATGGAGAGAGACAGGATAGTGAGCTCCATTCGCATTACCATCTTCATCCAATTAGCACAGATATGTGAAATCAATCGATGACCTCCTACTGTAATGTATTTTTGAAGTCCAAGCATCAGAAACGGAGGCTCGTTTGGGAATGTCGGATGTAGCAGATTTGCGTTGACTCTCACACTCTCTCTCTCATTTCTTTATCAAAGTGCGTGAATACTGTATACAACATTATCATAAACGCGCTCTGACTAATTTTTTTACTCAATGACTACATAATATTCAAGGGTTGGTGTCAAAATGGTTCCTTCACATGGAATTTTCCTTCTTGGGGTTCACAGTGGCGTTGGGTTGGAGCGGTCGGCGACCAGTACTGTCTAACAACGATTGTGGGGAAAAACGTAAATAAAAAAATACAAAAAGATGGTGCTACACTAGGGCAGTCGCTGTCGTTGTGAGCCCGAATCCGAATGAATAGTGAAAAAGGCAGTGACGCCCGTGTGCATCCTATTTTACTGTTATATATTTCACGGCATTCTACAGGGGGTGAGGAAGAGAGGTAGATCAGTGAGAGAGTGCCTCTCGTCTGATCTAATCGATTCAGCGCGAGACGGGAGGGAATGAGAGGGTTTGAGTGTTGGCATTTTGCCACACGTAGCAGGGCGAGCCCGGGTTCCCACACGGAAATATTCAAAATAAATGGCGCCAAAACGCCGTGACTTCAATTCACAATTGTCAGTCGTTTCTTTTCCCGTTTATGAATTTATATAATAGTTACCTCAATTGCTTTGTTTCGAAGTGATGAACGAACTGTCATGGCAACACTATTGCACGCCACTCTTGGTATTGGCGCCCATAGTATGTACATCGATCATCGATTAGTGTGTATTTTCCACTTGAACTCACTATTGCACTATGATAGTGTACTGCGCCCCAAAATAGATGAATGAGGAATAATATCAGGATTGACAATGTTAATAAAGTAAAAGCTCCTTTACGATGGACACGGTTGGAGCCGCCTACAAAGCTCCTCCTGGACCGAATTTGGAGTCGGCAGCGAAGCTTCCCAAGGACCAAACTGTACCCGACAAGTGAACTCCCCCTGGACCATACTTTGAAAACGTAGTGCGCGTTCTACTAAAAAGTAGTTTAACCTCAACACATCCTGCTAGTTCAATCAGCCCTCAGCACTAGGTCAGTGCTTCTACCTGCTGGTTTCTACACCGCTTTTTTCAAAGGACTCATCAATCCACTTCTGCCGTTTTTGCTCCATAAATTGTTCTACGGAAACTAATCCATCAAAACTCATTGAAAGCTAGTGCAATAAATACCAGAGGAGACCCTATTAGGGTCCTCCTCTGTACCTACCCTAGTACCCTAGTAATCCAACGTGTTAGATAGATTCGGTCCTTCAGATTAGCTTCCGTAGACCACAGCTGAGGGAATATGCCCTACTTTGACCGCCCCCTCTTCTTAATCAAACCTCTGTTCTAACTGCATTGGTATTCAAACTCAAAACCAATACCTATTCAATGGGGCCAACATTGAGGTGGGCCAGCAAGGTATTCGAAATGAATATGAAGTGGATCACGTACGACAACACCGGCATGGAAACTGGCTGATTGCATGTCACATGATTCCAAACCGACAGACCAGGGTCAGAGCTAGAGAGTGTACAAAAGTGAGACAGTCCCTCTCGATTTCACACGCTCTCTCACTCCAAAGGCCTTTCTGGATGGTTGACCGGCTTGTGGAATGATGTGATGTGGGAGAGTACCCCCTAAGAAAGAATACAATTCTCAGCTGCTTCTCCTCCCCTCTCGACCCCATCTACTGGTAGATCCATAGTAATGGGACCACCAACTTCCGCGACCATTACTCTAACTTACGACGACAACTTCGATCACTGACCGTTTGCACCTGTTCGGGTTATGAGCAAACATATGTTAGTCGAGATTTTGGGATAAAAATTGGGGGACAACCGAAAATATTCTGGAAGAATTCTAAAAAAAACTATCCAAGCAAAGGAACCATTTAAACACCAATACCTTGAAGATTACGTGCAAAAATTAGTCAGTACATGTTTATGAGAATTTTGTGTCCAGTATTGAGACCCTTTCATAAAGATACAGTGTCAGTGACAGCAAAAATCTCATATATTCATTCACAAGTACACAGAGCGCGAAGTCTCCTGGAGACGTTATCTCCAGCTCACATCTCCAGGAGACAATGTCTCCAAACAAAAATACAATTAAAAAGATAGTAGGAGACATTGTCTCCTGCACGCCCCGAATGGGCCCGCCCAATTTTAACAGCAATCATCTTATTTCACTACACTGAGCGTGAAATTACTAGAGTGTGTGCTACCTCGGAGCTGTTAAATCTCCAGAACGGGGTCAGAAGTGTGCAACAGTGCAAAATTGAGATGTACTCTACCAGTTCCACACATTCTTTCGCTGTCGACTCCTCCCTTTCTGGAGGTTTTGCCTAGTGTCTTTCATGAAAAGGATACAGGGTCAAATAAATAAATAAGAGGTGCATGCACGCAGAAAACTGTAGAGTGTTTGATATAGCAGGCGTGTATATTGGTCACCCCATGGAAAAAAACATGTATTTTAACTGTAAACGCATATATGTAATTTCTAAATACATACAAATGTGTGGTAGAAAACCACATACGAAGTATGTTATCTAAAAACAAAAAGAAATGTAAAATTTGGCATACTGTAGCTGGAGCCGGAGCTAGAGCCGGGGAATAGTCTGGGAAATACAGAATTGGAAGCCACACCCAATCAGGGTATTGCTGCCGCATTTCTTGATTTGGAGAAAGCATATGATAGAACCCCGAGAAGGCAGATATGGAGAAGTTTGAGAGAGAAAGGAGTACCGGAGACTTATGTGAGATTGATAAAAGAGATGTACGAGGGAGTGACAGCCTTCGTGAGGACTCCGTTTGGACCCACCCTAGATATTACCATTAAAGTGGGAGTCCATCAAGGAAGCGCTTTGAGTCCATTCCTGTTCATATTGGTGCTGGAGTCAGTTCTCGGCGATATGATGGAGGAAGCACCGAAGTGTCTGGCATACGCAGATGATCTATGTCTGATAGACACTGATGTTACCAGACTGGAAAGAACAGTGCAGGAACTGCAGAGAAAACTAGAGGCTGGAGGATTAACTCTAAACACCCGTAAAACCGAGTTCATCATGGTCTGTGGTGGGAAAGAGTCTATGAACGATGTGAATGGAGAAAAGATCAAGCAAGTGACGAAATTTCGATATCTCGGATCGATGATTGATGAGAACGGAGGAGCAGAAAGAGATGTGAACAGCAGAATAAGGAGTGGATGGGCGAAGTTCAATGCATGTGCAGGTGTTCTTCATGATAAGAGGGTGAGAATGAAGCTCAAGGGAAAGGTTTATCGATCGATTGTTCGACCAGCGATGATGTATGGTAGTGAGAATTGGGCACTGACTGAGGAGTTGGAGGAGAAGTTGAGTGTTGCCGAAATGAAAATGGCGAGGTGAATCAGTCGAGTGCGATTGAAAGACAAGGTGCGGAATGAAAGAGTGAGAAAGCAACTGGGAATCGCACCGATTGTTGAGAAAGTACGTGAAAAGAGACTGAGATGGTACGGGCACATCAAACGGAGAGATAGAGAGCATCCGTGTCGAAAGATTCTCATGTACAAACCTCCCGGGAAACGTCCGGTGGGACGCCCCAAAATGAGTTGGGAGAAGGTGATAAAGAAGGATTTCGCAACGAAGCGACTAACGGAGAGGCACACTCTCAACCGTGACTTATGGAGATCGAGGACAGCACATCCAGACCCCGCCTAGCGTGGAGAGAAGAATACTACGAATGGAAATATACGAATAATTTGAACCCTCATTTTACTTTGTGTTTTCTTGTAAGACCCATATTGTAGTACTGTTCGACCTGGATAAATGATGTGATGTGATGTGATGTGGTGACCCGGCGCACCAAGTACAACACCACAACTTGAAAAATCATTTATTTTTAAATTTATGTATGTTATTCGTTAATTCCACTGTATTATTGTTGTTATTTTACACTAATTTGTCGCTCATAGTCATGCTCGACCACCTCGGGGACCAGCAGAGCCAGACGAACAAGGCAGTCGGCAAGGAGGGGCACGGGACAGTCAAGGTGTCGTTCAGATTAGTTCGGCTCCACCTAGAAGAGTCGGACGCTCATTCTGGTGCGAGTTCTCATGTGCTCCGTTCCCTCAACGACTACTCCGATGATTGAGTGCTCTTAGAAGTGGCGTCAACACGGAATTATTCATCCTGCACTTATTTCAGTTATTAATGTAAAGAAAGGAAAATGGAGACGAATCAACTACATAAGAGCATTGAAAAGATTGGTGGAAATTCGCGTGATGCACAGACACAAATTATTCATCCGTAAATGGGTTGGGCCGAGAGTTTGGAAAAATCTGTCTTGCAATTTCACAACTTCCCATCGCTCTTGACCAATTTCTTTGCGTTTGAAATTATGCGAAAACTAACTCGAAGTCTTCGTCGTCCCAGTCTCTAACGTTTGCGAATGAAGCGGAGGCGGAGTAGGGAACGGCCTGTGTACCGAGTCGAGTGGTTACGGTATCAATCGATAGAAGAGGAAGAACACCTACAATTATATGTTCCTGTTGACAGCTTTAGAAATGCGAGTCGATAACCTTTTTTTCAATAATCCCTGATCAAAAACGCCCATCTAATGCAAAACAGGCCTTCTGATAGACTACGTGCACAGTTATTACATTTATAAAATGATACGATCATACCAGAAAGCCAAATAACGAACTTCCGTTGTTTACCATACAGGACCCTCTCGCTTTTGTGTGCTCTCTCGTCTCGATAAACACAGGAAGTCCCCAGTTCGACATTTTGTTTGATCGTATCATTTTATAAATGTAATAGCACAAGTTTGTGCAATCGTGATGAGATAATTAAGGTGGGAGTAGTTGACGACGGTGATAAACATGACAACGTTCATATTGACCAAATCATCCCTTCCAGGCTACCAGTCTCAATTTCAACTTGTGCAAGTCGATCCATAACGCTCTGGAATAACCTCCCCTCCCGCCTAGTAACTGCCCCCAAAAACCCCTTCTCAGTAGGGCTCCGAAAAAACCCCAAATTAGTTACGACCACCTCCCGAATCCGTAAGTTGTGATTGTGACACGAAAACTGCCTGATTCACCATGAAAAAACTGCTCGATCCTGAGCCGAAGAATCCACCATCATGTCAAGATAACCCCTATCACCCAAATCACCGATGGAGAATAAAGTATTAAGTATTAAGTATTAAGTCAGGTGTTTGATAAAATCTGGCTATCGGGCCGTCTCTGACATAGCTCGCTTAATGTGGTGGTACGATTGTGCGGTTCGTTTTTTAAAATTTAAAAATAAGTGGATTTAAATAATCTGACTGAATACTAAGGTGCACGAAACGACTTTCACATAGGAAAAAAATGATAAAGTCGTACCCGAAAGGCACTCGATGTTGCACTCCACGTTTCTAATGTGGGAGAACACCTCACAAATGATCATACCCTCGGGGAACGTGAATATCATCTGAAAAGTGTCATCGACAACGAAAATCGCAACTAAATTTCAAAGATCTCATTACTTTCATCAATATCAGTTGAAGAACAAGCTCGAATCGGAGAGTAATGAGCAAGGAAATAATAGAGAATTGTTTTGGATAATTTTTGAATGTGAGACGACTCGAAAAATCGAAAACGAAACTAATGAATACTCAATTTCGGAAGAGTTATTCGTTATTTTCCTTTGTTTTAGAGCAATAGAAATTTTGAATGGTCGACATTAGTGCGACTTCAAGTCAATAATACCCCAATTCTTTCTCTAAAAACTCGCCTTTCGTCGGTCGGCAGAACTCTCCTGCAGGAGTGAAATCGCCTGCAATATTGTGCCAAAAGTAAGATGGTTAAATACAAAGTTTGAAATTATGCTAAATTATTGGAGTAGTGGAATTAGTGGAATTATCTTCTTTTCGCAAACACTCAACATCGGTTTGTCAGTGATAGAGTATGCGGAATGAAGAGAACTAATCCAATATTTTACCTGAACTGTAGTAAATTGTAAAACAACAATAGTTCGTCCCAAAGTGAGAGAATCTCTCTCATTTTTACACATCTCTCGCCACCGACCCCTCTCTGGAGTCCTTTCTGAGCGGCTGATCATTTAGTACCTGGTGGAAGTCGTCTGCATAATCGGGCGTCAGGACGTCTCGCATCGATTCCAAGCATGAGAGGAGTACATATCGACTGAGGTGCAACGGCTGAACGAGGCAAGGGAAATTGTGGAGTTGATTTATTAATTTTATAATATTTTTTAAAATATTTAATCGGCCGGTTCATGCTGAGATTTTGCTGGCATAGATGAATTAAACAATTTTTTGTTTGTTTTTTTAACCGTACACTAAATGCTTGATAACAATTAAATCGCATATTTCCAGGCTGTTCCACAGGCCGATCAACCTTGCAGAAAGGGATTTAGAGTGAGAGAGTGTGTGAAATCGAGAGGGACTCTCTCACTTTTGCACACTCTCTCGCCCTGACCCCTTTATGTAGAGTTGGAATCATGTGAGTGTTTAAAGAGAATAACTGACAACGATCGCCTGTCTTCTGCTCATGGTGACAAGTTGGAGTGCCTCGGAGATTGAATTGAAATGCCGTTGAGCATAAAACTCAGTTTCCCAATTGAGCGAAGATTCGATGAAAGCTCAATTTGTCGGCGCAGTTGACCAATGAAATGAGTCCGTGTTCTATGCGGACACCGTACTCACATCCCCTTCCCTCTTCGACTGAAAATAGATAATAATAATAATATTCATCAGTGTCGCTTTAAGGACGCTGATTCAGGAAAGACTAGTTGTCCATTCTTTCCTAAATCGACTTAAAATATGCGGTGTCTCAATATAGCATCAACGGGCTAAGATATGGTGAGTAAAAACTAACAAGGGGACACCGCATAGTCGATATAGATAGGGAAGGTAAGCTCCGCCCACTCAAGACTCTAATTGAAGGGGCAAGAAACAGCGGATGAGTAGCACAAATTTCATTCTTCACTAAAAGCCTCGTGCTTGGGTATATTCGAGAGCTCTTGTGATGGGCTACAACATATCTCGTGCGCACCATGCTCTGTAGTGATTAAGTAGGTCAAAAATCGATAAACATAGTCGGGAATGGGTGATTCAAGCACTTCCAGCGAAGGCACATAGTTGCGCATCTCGCAATTCGTGGGGAGAATTATTCTGATTAACTTAGACAAAACTAAATCAAATTTAATTGCCCCGCGCAATTGTGCTCCTGTTTAGAAGATTTTAGTATTATTATTTTCCGAGAATGTTCGTTGGCATGACGACTTACGGTGTTTAGCGGCTCTAATGGCAATATTTTGGGTTGTGAGCAAAAGATCAGCAGAGGATGGGATTCGAACTAACGACCTTTTGCTTGCTATGCAATCACTCTACCACTGCACCACGATAGCAACGTGAACTAGATCTCGCATTTGCTTGATGGTCAGATACTATCCCTTTATTCTCTCACCACTGACGCAAACTCCGCCCACCGACTTTTGACCCTCTCCCGTTATAAGCCGCGCGCGTGGTTTTCGAGCTGTATCTCGGCCCAGAGACAAGATATCGACAAACGGCAAAAAGTATGATGTTATTGACACTTCAGCGGTTAATATGGGAACACTTTCCACCTCATTGTGTGAAATCGGTAGACCACCTTGCGGTCCCTAGTTTACGGCTCCAAACAATATTGCGAAATAGTTGTTGTACGGAGGTGATCAAATGATCATAGTTACGGAGGAATCAGGGCATTTTGATTTTTTTGTAAAGGAGTTTCTCGTTTTCATGCAATCTCTCAGAATACCTGTGATATGAGCAAGAGAGTACCTCTCGATTTTACACGCTCTCTCACATCAAACCCTTTTCTGTAGCGTGATCGGCATATGGAATGATAAGGACAGAGTGGAAGAGTATGGGAGGAGGGAGGGAGGGGAGGAAAAAGAGAGAAAGGCGCGTATCGCCATCAACACGAGTGAAAGACTCGCATCCGGATCGATTCCCTTTCTCACTATTATTCCAAAGAGTCTTATTATGCTAATAATATCATGTTAGTCTATCTCCCTCTCGCACGAACTTCCGCCTCGTCTGAGAATCTATGCAAATACACGATCAGTCGTCCAGCCTCTCGGCCGGACTAACTTAGTCTCATTAGTGTTCTCTCGCAGCACTAAGAAGATGTTCGGTGTTCCGATTTCCCAGACATTACTTGTTCCGATTTCCCAGACATGTGAGATAGTGAGATGTGAGTGAGATTGCGAATTATATAATCACTTGAGAAGATACTTAAATACACATATTAGATCTATCATCAGTGGCATGGCCGAGTGGATTATAGTTCCTCCAGTCTCTTCATCCAATGGCGGTAGTGCTTTTGGGATGACCAAGATCATCCGATGTATAGCATCCTCTATCGAATCAATCTCTCCATTTTGACGGTCATTCGCCGCTGGTATTCTGACCCGCTGGTCATTCGGCTTCTCAAGTGAATAGTGTAGACCATCTGTCGTCGTCTCTTCGCAGTAGGTGCATCTTTGTCTGCATCTATGCATCATCTATACATCTTTGAATTCTCCGAATTAGAAAAAAATCAGAAAAAAATGCCACGAGCCGGGATCGAACCGGCGACCTTTAGATCTTCAGTCTAACGCTCTCCCAACTGAGCTATCATGGCTGACGAGGCAACGGTTCTTTTCTACGTGGATACTCTTTACTAGTCAGATGTGCCTTACCATTTTCTCCTTCTCAAAAAATGTATACCTCTCTTTGTCAGTCGAATCACACGACAATAATAAAAATTGCAGATGTGCTTCTATTTCATTCATGAAACTAAATTTGCATTGTAATTTTTGCATAAATAAAAATACGTATATGCAATCAATCCCTTCACTCTCCTTTTCTCTCTCATTTCTCATTTCGATTGGTTTTCTACTCCTTCTATTCAATGGAGTACAGCGCAGGTTTTTACTAATCATAATACTATTAATATCATACTTTTTTATAAATCTTTCCAATACTTATCTCTGAAAACTATTAAATAAGTAAATAAATTAAATAAATAAGTATTAAATCTTATCAATAATTGTAGATGGCCGTCAAGTTCGATTCAACTTTTTTTTTCGATCCACCTACGTTAGACTCTCGACGGGAGTTCGTCCCTTCTCTCTACAGTACTCACAGAGGAAAGGAGGGAAATGACGGGAGAGGAAGTGACGATCCGACTAACGATTATCGATTAATACATAGAGATATCGACAACGTAAATATTATATGATTCGTAAGCGAAATGTGGCGGACCATTATTCACACTTCTCCCCTTTCCTCTTTGTGCGCCCACTGCAACCTCCCATCACCGGGCGATACTTTTTTTATCTGATCGTGATGTCTCCCTCTCTTTCTGGTATTTATTTCCAGGCTGAATTCCGTATATCAGTGCGTTCGCGTAAGAACCGCAAAAATTGACCTCAAATCCCGTACAGCAAAAAGTGACTAGATGAGTATTTCATAGATTCTGGAAGCTATTGGTGTGGAGAATCAATTTTCATTTCACTCGTGACCTGAAATATCTAATTTGCATAATTATAGGAGGTCAAAGTTCAGCTTTTTCCACAGTTTTTCGAGTGTAGCTCTTCAGGGAGTTGAGTTACAGCTTTAGTCAAAAAATAAAGAATTGCCGCCATTACATGGCACATCTTCCTGTGTCATTTGTTTATTCAATTTTTTATTTTTAAAAATTTCCGGTAAATTTGAACTCAAATATCTCGAAAACCAGGCCGAGTCCAGTCACCAATTTTCGACATAGTGTACTTCTGAAGATGGTCTATCCGATGGTAGCAACCACATGATGTATCGAGGGCCGCTTAGGGTCGCTATTTTCATTACAAAATTATCTGAAATACACGCAAACCCCTCATTTCACCCTTATTTCACTTGTTCTACGCGAAGTGAGCGGTCTAAAATTCGTACAATTATCATTTTACACCGCGCTGTACGCATCAAATGAGGGAAATGATGGTGAAATAAGGGAGAAATGAGGGGTTTCGTGTATTTCAGATAATTTTGTAATGAAAATTACGACCCTAAGCGGCCCTCGATACATCATGTGGCTATTACCTTCGGATAGACCATCTTCAGAAGTACAATATGTCGAAAATTGGTGACTGGACTCGGCCTGGTTTTCGAGATATTTGAGTTCAAATTTACCGGAAATTTAAAAAAAAATAAAAATTTGAATAAACAAATGACACAGGAAGATGTGCCATGTAATGGCGACCATACTTTGTTCTTTGACTAAAGTTGTAACTCAACTCCCTGAAGAGCTACACTCGAAAAACTGTGGAAACAGCTGAACTTTCAGAGAGAAACACTGTGAGAGATATAAAGTTTTCTCCATCGTTTGCAATCACTATTGGCGTAATTTCAATTTCATCTTTCGACAGAAATAACGAAGTTTTCAAAATACAATATTTTGGAAAATTCATGGATAAATTTAACCTCTCACGAGTACTGAACTCAAGTTTCTCAAAATCCCTCTACCGAAAGCTCGTTCAAAAGTAGTGATAATATTCCTCGAATCTCTGTGTCGTATTCACTGTCCCAGCCAACATCTAGTATCGTATGCAATTACGGTTCTTTTCTAAAAAGACTCACTAGAGCACAGATTGATGACATCATGGACTCTGAGTGCGTTTGTATACAGTACCCTAATCACATAGATGAAAAATACGGTCATATCTGCACTGGAGACACATCTTTTGTGAGTGATACGACATTGCGTAACATTCTCGATAAGGGAACTAAATTCAGAGTGCAGACATACGTTAGGAAATGCGAAATTAATGATGCAATAGAGAGCTCGTGCAACGATTTGATCGATATTCTTGCTTCCAGAAACAAGAGCAAAATTGCAACAGACAAGGTGAAATCATGTCTCACAGAGCACATAAGACAAAAAGTTCGCATTAACTATAAATTAATCAATAAGAATGCCCAAGATATATCTCGAAACACGTACTTGAAACAGAACTTACATCGAAACTTCTTGGTGACAATGATTGATAAAGCATCCGGAAATTACGCTTTCACATGTAAAAAATTATACCTAAAATTCATGGAAAATGAGATGAATACCAGCGATAACGGAGAGAGAACTTATATTCCTATCGGAGATTTCGACCCAGAAACAAAGATCAAAGATCATGAGAAATTCGTGAAAAGTTTCTCTCTAGCACCAATACCAGAGGGCAGTCTTCCACGAATCTATGGAATTCCGAAAATGCAAAAAACTCCTATCAAATTTCGATTTATAACGGGAGCTCACAACAGTACGTTGAAACAAAAAGTTCTTAAATTTCTGCAAGATCATTTCAGAAAATACTGTAACAATATTACAAGTCATAGCAAAGTAAATCATTATTTTTCCATCCAGAATACTTTCAAAGTCATTCATAGCGTGCAGACAATCAATAGTAAGAAGACAGAAATGTTCTGTGCAGACTTTGCCTCACTTTTCACAAATTTGCAGCACAATGTCGTCAGAGAGAAATTATACTTCCTGGTTGATCTACTATGCAAGAATGCTGGTTCCGATTATATTGTCGTAAATGGAAACCATGTCAGATACGATAGAGCTAACAGTGCGAATACGGGAATATCACTTCACAAAAATGATGTTAAATCTATCCTGGATTATATGTTGAATAACAGTTTCGCATTTTATGGACACATGTTCTACAGGCAAAATAAAGGAATTCCACAAGGAAATAATGCCTCTCCCCAAATCGCAGATCTCACTCTAGCGGTGATGGAATACCAATATATTCACAGCAAAATAAAGACAGGTCACCCCTTAGCGTACTCTCTCTCTCCAGAACATTCCGATATATTGACGACCTGTTGCATATTTCTAGTAAGATTGAGCATTTTGTAGAGATAACAAAAGAGATGTATCATCTGTCACTATCGCTGGAAAAAACAAATGCCGAACCTTCAAAAACAAGTTTTCTGGATTTAAATATTGCGTTATCACTAGGCAAGCTAGTGATGTCACTTTACAATAAAACAGATGACTATGCGTTCGAAGTCATACGATACCCACATTTCAATTCCAATGTCCCCATCAAAATTGGAATTAACACATTTTACGGCGAAATGATCAGAATCTATAGAAATTGCAGTGAAGTCAACGATTTCATAACACGTTCCGAATCACTAATTTCATACTTCTTGACTTTGCACTATCCCAGAAACATAATACACTCATGTGTAATTAGAGTTCTTCGAAGCAATCCAGTGATAGAAATCAAGTATGGACTGTCAAATTCAGAAATTTGCATTCGATTGTTGAGTTGTAGTTGATCCTTCCACTGATCTACCAGTGTCCTCCCCTCCTCAGCTCTCTCTCTCTCTATCAGTCTCTCTATCTCTCCTCTCAATCAATTGAGCTCTTGCGTCTGGTCACATCCCTTACTCTCTTCCCTTACTCTCCTCCCTTCCCTCCTCTCACGTATCATACTCATACACTCATCATGCCCATTCCCCTTCCCGATTGTCGACTGACCACTAGGTGACTAACAAGCAATTCGAATGAATGCACCTCTATACTTTAGTTATTTCGGAAACTAGTTTGAGGATTTAGTATATTTCGTTGCGCGTTATTATGTATTGCTTTTACAAAAGTATTATTTACAAAAAAATGTCCCTGGGGCTTGTCTACTGACGAGGCCCGCCCCCAGGGAGACGGTCAGTGTCTAGACCAAGGGCCGAAACACTGATCGTCATTTCTTTAGGCTTTGATCTCTTCTCTAGTGTTGACTAGCTTAGTAGATTTGCAAAACCGTTTCACATTATATTTGACCTCCTATAATTATGCAAATTAGACATTTCAGGTCACGAGTGTAAGGGAAATTAATTCTCCACATTAATAGCTTCCAGAATCTGTGAAATACTCGTCTAGTCACTTTTTGCTGTACGACAGGTGTTGCGATTCTTACGCGAACGCACTGATATAACCAGTCTGGAATTAGACAGGGATCCAAAATGGAATCAAATTCCAGAGCTATCCCACCCTGCCCAATCAATCCACGTTTCAGCCATTCTAATAATACCTTTCCTATTCTTCTCTGTTAGCAGATCCTCTCGTTTGCACAGAATGGAAATGATAAAGCAAAATAAAAAAAAATGTTGATCGTAGCACTTCGGCTAGGTGAAAACTACCTTCAAAATTCTGAGAGTAGCCGTCTATGAGAGACGAAACACTGCCGCAAAGTGCGATTCCCCCTGCTGCAAGCATCTATTCAGAGTTGTAGTGCTCCAGGATTTTGTATCCGAGAGTTGTGAGAGTGAGAGTGATGAGAGTGAAAGTATGGAAGTAAATTACAACTCATTTATCGATCAACTCATTAATGATTACAGCTCGTTCAGATTAGTTCGGCTCCACCTAGAAGAGTCGGACGCTCATTCTGCTGCGAGTTCTCATGTGCTCCGTTCCCTCAACGACTACTCCGATGATTGAGTGCTGATAGAAGTGGCGCCTGTCCCTCGATCGTATAAAGAACAGGAATTGATGCGTCATTGCCAGCAGCCAACACTCGTCATCGTTGAACAACACGCAATTATTCATCCTGCACTTATTTCAGTTATTAATGTAAAGAAAGGAAAATGGAGACGAATCAACTACATAAGAGCATTGAAAAGATTGGTGGAAATTCGCGTGATGCACAGGCACAAATTATTCATCCGTAAATGGGTTGGGCCGAGAGTTTGGAAAAATCTGTCTTGCAATTTCACAACTTCCCATCGCTCTTGACCAATTTCTTTGCGTTTAAAATTATGCGAAAACTAACTCGAAGTCTTCGTCGTCCCAGTCTCTCCACCCGGAGGAGGAGACACACGCACACACGTGGCACGGCCGGGCACCGGTGACCGAGTGTGACACGGTGGGCGATGTGGCTCCACCCGGAGGAGGAGACACACGCACACACGTGGCACGGCCGGGCACCGGTGACCGAGTGTGACACGGTGGGCGATGTGGCTCCACCCGGAGGAGGAGACACACGCACACACGTGGCACGGCCGGGCACCGGTTACCGAGTGTGACACGGTGGGCGATGTGGCTCCACCCGGAGGAGGAGACACACGCACACACGTGGCACGGCCGGGCACCGGTGACCAAGTGTGACACGGTGGGCGATGTGGCTCCACCCGGAGGAGGAGACACACGCACACACGTGGCACGGCCGGGCACCGGTGACCAAGTGTGACACGGTGGGCGATGTGGCTCCACCCGGAGGAGGAGACACACGCACACACGTGGCACGGCCGGGCACCGGTGACCGAGTGTGACACGGTGGGCGATGTGGCTCCACCCGGAGGAGGAGACACACGCACACACGTGGCACGGCCGGGCACCGGTGACCGAGTGTGACACGGTGGGCGATGTGGCTCCACCCGGAGGAGGAGACACACGCACACACGTGGCACGGCCGGGCACCGGTGACCGAGTGTGACACGGTGGGCGATGTGGCTCCACCCGGAGGAGGAGACACACGCACACACGTGGCACGGCCGGGCACCGGTGACCGAGTGTGACACGGTGGGCGATGTGGCTCCACCCGGAGGAGGAGACACACGCACACACGTGGCACGGCCGGGCACCGGTGACCGAGTGTGACACGGTGGGCGATGTGGCTCCACCCGGAGGAGGAGACACACGCACACACGTGGCACGGCCGGGCACCGGTGACCGAGTGTGACACGGTGGGCGATGTGGCTCCACCCGGAGGAGGAGACACACGCACACACGTGGCACGGCCGGGCACCGGTGACCGAGTGTGACACGGTGGGCGATGTGGCTCCACCCGGAGGAGGAGACACACGCACACACGTGGCACGGCCGGGCACCGGTGACCGAGTGTGACACGGTGGGCGATGTGGCTCCACCCGGAGGAGGAGACACACGCACACACGTGGCACGGCCGGGCACCGGTGACCGAGTGTGAGACGGTGGGCGATGTGGCTCCACCCGGAGGAGGAGACACACGCACACACGTGGCACGGCCGGGCACCCGTGACCGAGTGTGACACGGTGGGCGATGTGGCTCCACCCGGAGGAGGAGACACACGCACACACGTGGCACGGCCGGGCACCGGTGACCGAGTGTGACACGGTGGGCGATGTGGCTCCACCCGGAGGAGGAGACACACGCACACACGTGGCACGGCCGGGCACCGGTGACCGAGTGTGACACGGTGGGCGATGTGGCTCCACCCGGAGGAGGAGACACACGCACACACGTGGCACGGCCGGGCACCGGTGACCGAGTGTGACACGGTGGGCGATGTGGCTCCACCCGGAGGAGGAGACACACGCACACACGTGGCACGGCCGGGCACCGGTGACCGAGTGTGACACGGTGGGCGATGTGGCTCCACCCGGAGGAGGAGACACACGCACACACGTGGCACAGCCGGGCACCGGTGACCGAGTGTGACACGGTGGGCGATGTGGCTCCACCCGGAGGAGGAGACACACGCACACACGTGGCACGGCCGGGCACCGGTGACCGAGTGTGACACGGTGGGCGATGTGGCTCCACCCGGAGGAGGAGACACACGCACACACGTGGCACGGCCGGGCACCGGTGACCGAGTGTGACACGGTGGGCGATGTGGCTCCACCCGGAGGAGGAGACACACGCACACACGTGGCACGGCCGGGCACCGGTGACCGAGTGTGACACGGTGGGCGATGTGGCTCCACCCGGAGGAGGAGACACACGCACACACGTGGCACGGCCGGGCACCGGTGACCGAGTGTGACACGGTGGGCGATGTGGCTCCACCCGGAGGAGGAGACACACGCACACACGTGGCACGGCCGGGCACCGGTGACCGAGTGTGACACGGTGGGCGATGTGGCTCCACCCGGAGGAGGAGACACACGCACACACGTGGCACGGCCGGGCACCGGTGACCGAGTGTGACACGGTGGGCGATGTGGCTCCACCCGGAGGAGGAGACACACGCACACACGTGGCACGGCCGGGCACCGGTGACCGAGTGTGACACGGTGGGCGATGTGGCTCCACCCGGAGGAGGAGACACACGCACACACGTGGCACGGCCGGGCACCGGTGACCGAGTGTGACACGGTGGGCGATGTGGCTCCACCCGGAGGAGGAGACACACGCACACACGTGGCACGGCCGGGCACCGGTGACCGAGTGTGACACGGTGGGCGATGTGGCTCCACCCGGAGGAGGAGACACACGCACACACGTGGCACGGCCGGGCACCGGTGACCGAGTGTGACACGGTGGGCGATGTGGCTCCACCCGGAGGAGGAGACACACGCACACACGTGGCACGGCCGGGCACCGGTGACCGAGTGTGACACGGTGGGCGATGTGGCTCCACCCGGAGGAGGAGACACACGCACACACGTGGCACGGCCGGGCACCGGTGACCGAGTGTGAGACGGTGGGCGATGTGGCTCCACCCGGAGGAGGAGACACACGCACACACGTGGCACGGCCGGGCACCCGTGACCGAGTGTGACACGGTGGGCGATGTGGCTCCACCCGGAGGAGGAGACACACGCACACACGTGGCACGGCCGGGCACCGGTGACCGAGTGTGACACGGTGGGCGATGTGGCTCCACCCGGAGGAGGAGACACACGCACACACGTGGCACGGCCGGGCACCGGTGACCGAGTGTGACACGGTGGGCGATGTGGCTCCACCCGGAGGAGGAGACACACGCACACACGTGGCACAGCCGGGCACCGGTGACCGAGTGTGACACGGTGGGCGATGTGGCTCCACCCGGAGGAGGAGACACACGCACACACGTGGCACGGCCGGGCACCGGTGACCGAGTGTGACACGGTGGGCGATGTGGCTCCACCCGGAGGAGGAGACACACGCACACACGTGGCACGGCCGGGCACCGGTGACCGAGTGTGACACGGTGGGCGATGTGGCTCCACCCGGAGGAGGAGACACACGCACACACGTGGCACGGCCGGGCACCGGTGACCGAGTGTGACACGGTGGGCGATGTGGCTCCACCCGGAGGAGGAGACACACGCACACACGTGGCACGGCCGGGCACCGGTGACCGAGTGTGACACGGTGGGCGATGTGGCTCCACCCGGAGGAGGAGACACACGCACACACGTGGCACGGCCGGGCACCGGTGACCGAGTGTGACACGGTGGGCGATGTGGCTCCACCCGGAGGAGGAGACACACGCACACACGTGGCACGGCCGGGCACCGGTGACCGAGTGTGACACGGTGGGCGATGTGGCTCCACCCGGAGGAGGAGACACACGCACACACGTGGCACGGCCGGGCACCGGTGACCGAGTGTGACACGGTGGGCGATGTGGCTCTACCCGGAGGAGGAGACACACGCACACACGTGGCACGGCCGGGCACCGGTGACCGAGTGTGACACGGTGGGCGATGTGGCTCCACCCGGAGGAGGAGACACACGCACACACGTGGCACGGCCGGGCACCGGTGACCGAGTGTGACACGGTGGGCGATGTGGCTCCACCCGGAGGAGGAGACACACGCACACACGTGGCACGGCCGGGCACCGGTGACCGAGTGTGACACGGTGGGCGATGTGGCTCCACCCGGAGGAGGAGACACACGCACACACGTGGCACGGCCGGGCACCCGTGATCGAGTGTGACACGGTGGGCGATGTGGCTCCACCCGGAGGAGGAGACACACGCACACACGTGGCACGGCCGGGCACCCGTGATCGAGTGTGACACGGTGGGCGATGTGGCTCCACCCGGAGGAGGAGACACACGCACACACGTGGCACGGCCGGGCACCGGTGACCGAGTGTGACACGGTGGGCGATGTGGCTCCACCCGGAGGAGGAGACACACGCACACACGTGGCACGGCCGGGCACCGGTTACCGAGTGTGACACGGTGGGCGATGTGGCTCCACCCGGAGGAGGAGACACACGCACACACGTGGCACGGCCGGGCACCGGTGACCAAGTGTGACACGGTGGGCGATGTGGCTCCACCCGGAGGAGGAGACACACGCACACACGTGGCACGGCCGGGCACCGGTGACCGAGTGTGACACGGTGGGCGATGTGGCTCCACCCGGAGGAGGAGACACACGCACACACGTGGCACGGCCGGGCACCGGTGACCGAGTGTGACACGGTGGGCGATGTGGCTCCACCCGGAGGAGGAGACTCACGCACACACGTGGCACGGCCGGGCACCGGTGACCGAGTGTGACACGGTGGGCGATGTGGCTCCACCCGGAGGAGGAGACACACGCACACACGTGGCACGGCCGGGCACCGGTGACCGAGTGTGACACGGTGGGCGATGTGGCTCCACCCGGAGGAGGAGACACACGCACACACGTGGCACGGCCGGGCACCGGTGACCGAGTGTGACACGGTGGGCGATGTGGCTCCACCCGGAGGAGGAGACACACGCACACACGTGGCACGGCCGGGCACCGGTGACCGAGTGTGACACGGTGGGCGATGTGGCTCCACCCGGAGGAGGAGACACACGCACACACGTGGCACGGCCGGGCACCGGTGACCGAGTGTGACACGGTGGGCGATGTGGCTCCACCCGGAGGAGGAGACACACGCACACACGTGGCACGGCCGGGCACCCGTGACCGAGTGTGACACGGTGGGCGATGTGGCTCCACCCGGAGGAGGAGACACACGCACACACGTGGCACGGCCGGGCACCGGTGACCGAGTGTGACACGGTGGGCGATGTGGCTCCACCCGGAGGAGGAGACACACGCACACACGTGGCACGGCCGGGCACCGGTTACCGAGTGTGACACGGTGGGCGATGTGGCTCCACCCGGAGGAGGAGACACACGCACACACGTGGCACGGCCGGGCACCGGTGACCGAGTGTGACACGGTGGGCGATGTGGCTCCACCCGGAGGAGGAGACACACGCACACACGTGGCACGGCCGGGCACCGGTTACCGAGTGTGACACGGTGGGCGATGTGGCTCCACCCGGAGGAGGAGACACACGCACACACGTGGCACGGCCGGGCACCGGTGACCGAGTGTGACACGGTGGGCGATGTGGCTCCACCCGGAGGAGGAGACACACGCACACACGTGGCACGGCCGGGCACCGGTGACCGAGTGTGACACGGTGGGCGATGTGGCTCCACCCGGAGGAGGAGACACACGCACACACGTGGCACGGCCGGGCACCGGTGACCGAGTGTGACACGGTGGGCGATGTGGCTCCACCCGGAGGAGGAGACTCACGCACACACGTGGCACGGCCGGGCACCGGTGACCGAGTGTGACACGGTGGGCGATGTGGCTCCACCCGGAGGAGGAGACACACGCACACACGTGGCACGGCCGGGCACCGGTGACCGAGTGTGACACGGTGGGCGATGTGGCTCCACCCGGAGGAGGAGACACACGCACACACGTGGCACGGCCGGGCACCGGTGACCGAGTGTGACACGGTGGGCGATGTGGCTCCACCCGGAGGAGGAGACACACGCACACACGTGGCACGGCCGGGCACCGGTGACCGAGTGTGACACGGTGGGCGATGTGGCTCCACCCGGAGGAGGAGACACACGCACACACGTGGCACGGCCGGGCACCGGTGACCGAGTGTGACACGGTGGGCGATGTGGCTCCACCCGGAGGAGGAGACACACGCACACACGTGGCACGGCCGGGCACCGGTGACCGAGTGTGACACGGTGGGCGATGTGGCTCCACCCGGAGGAGGAGACACACGCACACACGTGGCACGGCCGGGCACCGGTGACCGAGTGTGACACGGTGGGCGATGTGGCTCCACCCGGAGGAGGAGACACACGCACACACGTGGCACGGCCGGGCACCGGTGACCGAGTGTGACACGGTGGGCGATGTGGCTCCACCCGGAGGAGGAGACACACGCACACACGTGGCACGGCCGGGCACCGGTGACCGAGTGTGACACGGTGGGCGATGTGGCTCCACCCGGAGGAGGAGACACACGCACACACGTGGCACGGCCGGGCACCCGTGACCGAGTGTGACACGGTGGGCGATGTGGCTCCACCCGGAGGAGGAGACACACGCACACACGTGGCACGGCCGGGCACCGGTGACCGAGTGTGACACGGTGGGCGATGTGGCTCCACCCGGAGGAGGAGACACACGCACACACGTGGCACGGCCGGGCACCGGTTACCGAGTGTGACACGGTGGGCGATGTGGCTCCACCCGGAGGAGGAGACACACGCACACACGTGGCACGGCCGGGCACCGGTTACCGAGTGTGACACGGTGGGCGATGTGGCTCCACCCGGAGGAGGAGACACACGCACACACGTGGCACGGCCGGGCACCGGTGACCGAGTGTGACACGGTGGGCGATGTGGCTCCACCCGGAGGAGGAGACACACGCACACACGTGGCACGGCCGGGCACCGGTGACCGAGTGTGACACGGTGGGCGATGTGGCTCCACCCGGAGGAGGAGACACACGCACACACGTGGCACGGCCGGGCACCGGTGACCGAGTGTGACACGGTGGGCGATGTGGCTCCACCCGGAGGAGGAGACACACGCACACACGTGGCACGGCCGGGCACCGGTGACCGAGTGTGACACGGTGGGCGATGTGGCTCCACCCGGAGGAGGAGACACACGCACACACGTGGCACGGCCGGGCACCGGTGACCGAGTGTGACACGGTGGGCGATGTGGCTCCACCCGGAGGAGGAGACACACGCACACACGTGGCACGGCCGGGCACCGGTGACCGAGTGTGACACGGTGGGCGATGTGGCTCCACCCGGAGGAGGAGACACACGCACACACGTGGCACGGCCGGGCACCGGTGACCGAGTGTGACACGGTGGGCGATGTGGCTCCACCCGGAGGAGGAGACACACGCACACACGTGGCACGGCCGGGCACCGGTGACCGAGTGTGACACGGTGGGCGATGTGGCTCCACCCGGAGGAGGAGACACACGCACACACGTGGCACGGCCGGGCACCGGTGACCGAGTGTGACACGGTGGGCGATGTGGCTCCACCCGGAGGAGGAGACACACGCACACACGTGGCACGGCCGGGCACCGGTGACCGAGTGTGACACGGTGGGCGATGTGGCTCCACCCGGAGGAGGAGACACACGCACACACGTGGCACGGCCGGGCACCGGTGACCGAGTGTGACACGGTGGGCGATGTGGCTCCACCCGGAGGAGGAGACACACGCACACACGTGGCACGGCCGGGCACCGGTGACCGAGTGTGACACGGTGGGCGATGTGGCTCCACCCGGAGGAGGAGACACACGCACACACGTGGCACGGCCGGGCACCGGTGACCAAGTGTGACACGGTGGGCGATGTGGCTCCACCCGGAGGAGGAGACACACGCACACACGTGGCACGGCCGGGCACCGGTGACCAAGTGTGACACGGTGGGCGATGTGGCTCCACCCGGAGGAGGAGACACACGCACACACGTGGCACGGCCGGGCACCGGTGACCGAGTGTGACACGGTGGGCGATGTGGCTCCACCCGGAGGAGGAGACACACGCACACACGTGGCACGGCCGGGCACCGGTGACCGAGTGTGACACGGTGGGCGATGTGGCTCCACCCGGAGGAGGAGACACACGCACACACGTGGCACGGCCGGGCACCGGTGACCGAGTGTGACACGGTGGGCGATGTGGCTCCACCCGGAGGAGGAGACACACGCACACACGTGGCACGGCCGGGCACCGGTGACCGAGTGTGACACGGTGGGCGATGTGGCTCCACCCGGAGGAGGAGACACACGCACACACGTGGCACGGCCGGGCACCGGTGACCGAGTGTGACACGGTGGGCGATGTGGCTCCACCCGGAGGAGGAGACACACGCACACACGTGGCACGGCCGGGCACCGGTGACCGAGTGTGACACGGTGGGCGATGTGGCTCCACCCGGAGGAGGAGACACACGCACACACGTGGCACGGCCGGGCACCGGTGACCGAGTGTGACACGGTGGGCGATGTGGCTCCACCCGGAGGAGGAGACACACGCACACACGTGGCACGGCCGGGCACCGGTGACCGAGTGTGACACGGTGGGCGATGTGGCTCCACCCGGAGGAGGAGACACACGCACACACGTGGCACGGCCGGGCACCGGTGACCGAGTGTGACACGGTGGGCGATGTGGCTCCACCCGGAGGAGGAGACACACGCACACACGTGGCACGGCCGGGCACCGGTGACCGAGTGTGACACGGTGGGCGATGTGGCTCCACCCGGAGGAGGAGACACACGCACACACGTGGCACGGCCGGGCACCGGTGACCGAGTGTGACACGGTGGGCGATGTGGCTCCACCCGGAGGAGGAGACACACGCACACACGTGGCACGGCCGGGCACCGGTGACCGAGTGTGACACGGTGGGCGATGTGGCTCCACCCGGAGGAGGAGACACACGCACACACGTGGCACGGCCGGGCACCGGTGACCGAGTGTGACACGGTGGGCGATGTGGCTCCACCCGGAGGAGGAGACACACGCACACACGTGGCACGGCCGGGCACCGGTGACCAAGTGTGACACGGTGGGCGATGTGGCTCCACCCGGAGGAGGAGACACACGCACGCACGTGGCACGGCCGGGCACCGGTGACCGAGTGTGACACGGTGGGCGATGTGGCTCCACCCGGAGGAGGAGACACACGCACACACGTGGCACGGCCGGGCACCCGTGACCGAGTGTGACACGGTGGGCGATGTGGCTCCACCCGGAGGAGGAGACACACGCACACACGTGGCACGGCCGGGCACCGGTGACCGAGTGTGACACGGTGGGCGATGTGGCTCCACCCGGAGGAGGAGACACACGCACACACGTGGCACGGCCGGGCACCGGTGACCGAGTGTGACACGGTGGGCGATGTGGCTCCACCCGGAGGAGGAGACACACGCACACACGTGGCACGGCCGGGCACCGGTGACCGAGTGTGACACGGTGGGCGATGTGGCTCCACCCGGAGGAGGAGACACACGCACACACGTGGCACGGCCGGGCACCGGTTACCGAGTGTGACACGGTGGGCGATGTGGCTCCACCCGGAGGAGGAGACACACGCACACACGTGGCACGGCCGGGCACCGGTTACCGAGTGTGACACGGTGGGCGATGTGGCTCCACCCGGAGGAGGAGACACACGCACACACGTGGCACGGCCGGGCACCGGTGACCAAGTGTGACACGGTGGGCGATGTGGCTCCACCCGGAGGAGGAGACACACGCACACACGTGGCACGGCCGGGCACCGGTGACCGAGTGTGACACGGTGGGCGATGTGGCTCCACCCGGAGGAGGAGACACACGCACACACGTGGCACGGCCGGGCACCGGTGACCGAGTGTGACACGGTGGGCGATGTGGCTCCACCCGGAGGAGGAGACACACGCACACACGTGGCACGGCCGGGCACCGGTGACCGAGTGTGACACGGTGGGCGATGTGGCTCCACCCGGAGGAGGAGACACACGCACACACGTGGCACGGCCGGGCACCGATGACCGAGTGTGACACGGTGGGCGATGTGGCTCCACCCGGAGGAGGAGACACACGCACACACGTGGCACGGCCGGGCACCGGTGACCGAGTGTGACACGGTGGGCGATGTGGCTCCACCCGGAGGAGGAGACACACGCACACACGTGGCACGGCCGGGCACCGGTGACCGAGTGTGACACGGTGGGCGATGTGGCTCCACCCGGAGGAGGAGACACACGCACACACGTGGCACGGCCGGGCACCGGTGACCGAGTGTGAGACGGTGGGCGATGTGGCTCCACCCGGAGGAGGAGACACACGCACACACGTGGCACGGCCGGGCACCGGTGACCGAGTGTGACACGGTGGGCGATGTGGCTCCACCCGGAGGAGGAGACACACGCACACACGTGGCACGGCCGGGCACCGGTGACCGAGTGTGACACGGTGGGCGATGTGGCTCCACCCGGAGGAGGAGACACACGCACACACGTGGCACGGCCGGGCACCGGTGACCGAGTGTGACACGGTGGGCGATGTGGCTCCACCCGGAGGAGGAGACACACGCACACACGTGGCACGGCCGGGCACCGGTGACCGAGTGTGACACGGTGGGCGATGTGGCTCCACCCGGAGGAGGAGACACACGCACACACGTGGCACGGCCGGGCACCGGTGACCAAGTGTGACACGGTGGGCGATGTGGCTCCACCCGGAGGAGGAGACACACGCACGCACGTGGCACGGCCGGGCACCGGTGACCGAGTGTGACACGGTGGGCGATGTGGCTCCACCCGGAGGAGGAGACACACGCACACACGTGGCACGGCCGGGCACCCGTGACCGAGTGTGACACGGTGGGCGATGTGGCTCCACCCGGAGGAGGAGACACACGCACACACGTGGCACGGCCGGGCACCGGTGACCGAGTGTGACACGGTGGGCGATGTGGCTCCACCCGGAGGAGGAGACACACGCACACACGTGGCACGGCCGGGCACCGGTGACCGAGTGTGAGACGGTGGGCGATGTGGCTCCACCCGGAGGAGGAGACACACGCACACACGTGGCACGGCCGGGCACCGGTGACCGAGTGTGACACGGTGGGCGATGTGGCTCCACCCGGAGGAGGAGACACACGCACACACGTGGCACGGCCGGGCACCGGTGACCGAGTGTGACACGGTGGGCGATGTGGCTCCACCCGGAGGAGGAGACACACGCACACACGTGGCACGGCCGGGCACCGGTGACCGAGTGTGACACGGTGGGCGATGTGGCTCCACCCGGAGGAGGAGACACACGCACACACGTGGCACGGCCGGGCACCGGTGACCGAGTGTGACACGGTGGGCGATGTGGCTCCACCCGGAGGAGGAGACACACGCACACACGTGGCACGGCCGGGCACCGGTGACCGAGTGTGACACGGTGGGCGATGTGGCTCCACCCGGAGGAGGAGACACACGCACACACGTGGCACGGCCGGGCACCGGTGACCGAGTGTGACACGGTGGGCGATGTGGCTCCACCCGGAGGAGGAGACACACGCACACACGTGGCACGGCCGGGCACCGGTGACCGAGTGTGACACGGTGGGCGATGTGGCTCCACCCGGAGGAGGAGACACACGCACACACGTGGCACGGCCGGGCACCGGTGACCGAGTGTGACACGGTGGGCGATGTGGCTCCACCCGGAGGAGGAGACACACGCACACACGTGGCACGGCCGGGCACCGGTGACCGAGTGTGACACGGTGGGCGATGTGGCTCCACCCGGAGGAGGAGACACACGCACACACGTGGCACGGCCGGGCACCGGTGACCGAGTGTGACACGGTGGGCGATGTGGCTCCACCCGGAGGAGGAGACACACGCACACACGTGGCACGGCCGGGCACCGGTGACCGAGTGTGACACGGTGGGCGATGTGGCTCCACCCGGAGGAGGAGACACACGCACACACGTGGCACGGCCGGGCACCGGTGACCGAGTGTGACACGGTGGGCGATGTGGCTCCACCCGGAGGAGGAGACACA
Organism: Pristionchus fissidentatus; assembly: GCA_036245785.1. Classification (NCBI taxonomy): domain Eukaryota; kingdom Metazoa; phylum Nematoda; class Chromadorea; order Rhabditida; family Neodiplogasteridae; genus Pristionchus; species Pristionchus fissidentatus. The sequence continues at coordinate 33,708,555 of BTSY01000004.1, forward strand.
CGCACGCACGTGGCACGGCCGGGCACCGGTGACCGAGTGTGACACGGTGGGCGATGTGGCTCCACCCGGAGGAGGAGACACACGCACACACGTGGCACGGCCGGGCACCCGTGACCGAGTGTGACACGGTGGGCGATGTGGCTCCACCCGGAGGAGGAGACACACGCACACACGTGGCACGGCCGGGCACCGGTGACCGAGTGTGACACGGTGGGCGATGTGGCTCCACCCGGAGGAGGAGACACACGCACACACGTGGCACGGCCGGGCACCGGTGACCGAGTGTGACACGGTGGGCGATGTGGCTCCACCCGGAGGAGGAGACACACGCACACACGTGGCACGGCCGGGCACCGGTGACCGAGTGTGACACGGTGGGCGATGTGGCTCCACCCGGAGGAGGAGACACACGCACACACGTGGCACGGCCGGGCACCGGTTACCGAGTGTGACACGGTGGGCGATGTGGCTCCACCCGGAGGAGGAGACACACGCACACACGTGGCACGGCCGGGCACCGGTTACCGAGTGTGACACGGTGGGCGATGTGGCTCCACCCGGAGGAGGAGACACACGCACACACGTGGCACGGCCGGGCACCGGTGACCAAGTGTGACACGGTGGGCGATGTGGCTCCACCCGGAGGAGGAGACACACGCACACACGTGGCACGGCCGGGCACCGGTGACCGAGTGTGACACGGTGGGCGATGTGGCTCCACCCGGAGGAGGAGACACACGCACACACGTGGCACGGCCGGGCACCGGTGACCGAGTGTGACACGGTGGGCGATGTGGCTCCACCCGGAGGAGGAGACACACGCACACACGTGGCACGGCCGGGCACCGGTGACCGAGTGTGACACGGTGGGCGATGTGGCTCCACCCGGAGGAGGAGACACACGCACACACGTGGCACGGCCGGGCACCGATGACCGAGTGTGACACGGTGGGCGATGTGGCTCCACCCGGAGGAGGAGACACACGCACACACGTGGCACGGCCGGGCACCGGTGACCGAGTGTGACACGGTGGGCGATGTGGCTCCACCCGGAGGAGGAGACACACGCACACACGTGGCACGGCCGGGCACCGGTGACCGAGTGTGACACGGTGGGCGATGTGGCTCCACCCGGAGGAGGAGACACACGCACACACGTGGCACGGCCGGGCACCGGTGACCGAGTGTGAGACGGTGGGCGATGTGGCTCCACCCGGAGGAGGAGACACACGCACACACGTGGCACGGCCGGGCACCGGTGACCGAGTGTGACACGGTGGGCGATGTGGCTCCACCCGGAGGAGGAGACACACGCACACACGTGGCACGGCCGGGCACCGGTGACCGAGTGTGACACGGTGGGCGATGTGGCTCCACCCGGAGGAGGAGACACACGCACACACGTGGCACGGCCGGGCACCGGTGACCGAGTGTGACACGGTGGGCGATGTGGCTCCACCCGGAGGAGGAGACACACGCACACACGTGGCACGGCCGGGCACCGGTGACCGAGTGTGACACGGTGGGCGATGTGGCTCCACCCGGAGGAGGAGACACACGCACACACGTGGCACGGCCGGGCACCGGTGACCGAGTGTGACACGGTGGGCGATGTGGCTCCACCCGGAGGAGGAGACACACGCACACACGTGGCACGGCCGGGCACCGGTGACCGAGTGTGACACGGTGGGCGATGTGGCTCCACCCGGAGGAGGAGACACACGCACACACGTGGCACGGCCGGGCACCGGTGACCGAGTGTGACACGGTGGGCGATGTGGCTCCACCCGGAGGAGGAGACACACGCACACACGTGGCACGGCCGGGCACCGGTGACCGAGTGTGACACGGTGGGCGATGTGGCTCCACCCGGAGGAGGAGACACACGCACACACGTGGCACGGCCGGGCACCGGTGACCGAGTGTGACACGGTGGGCGATGTGGCTCCACCCGGAGGAGGAGACACACGCACACACGTGGCACGGCCGGGCACCGGTGACCGAGTGTGACACGGTGGGCGATGTGGCTCCACCCGGAGGAGGAGACACACGCACACACGTGGCACGGCCGGGCACCGGTGACCGAGTGTGACACGGTGGGCGATGTGGCTCCACCCGGAGGAGGAGACACACGCACACACGTGGCACGGCCGGGCACCGGTGACCGAGTGTGACACGGTGGGCGATGTGGCTCCACCCGGAGGAGGAGACACACGCACACACGTGGCACGGCCGGGCACCGGTGACCGCACTAGACACAATAGATAACAGAAAAAAAATGGAACGGCCGCAGAGGCCATGCAGCAAAAAAAATAACAGAAAAAATGGAACGGCCGCAGAGGCCATGCAGCATAATTACCGCCCAAAAAATTGCGAATGCGCACAAAATCATTAATATTTTTTTTTAATTCAAAAACTAAAACAATTCATATAAAGTATGCAGTATCGCGGGAAATTCATATTTTGAGGTGTACCATTTCGAGAAGATGAAAATAAGGTGACCTGACCAATATTCTCAAGTATATTTCACGTCATCATTATGCAACATTTCGTGATTCTTAGAAAAAAATTTCTCAGGATCTGGGGATAAAATATTGAAGTTTGAGTTTTCTATATTTTCGGACAGCCATGTGTCCAACTAAGATCCCTGAGAGTTATTACAACGTGAATTTCATTCACCGCTCAGTAGCTGCATACAGATGCTGCTTGCAATTTTTGAGGCACTTTTTTGATATTTAAACGACGTTTCTGTGAAATCTATTGGCTATTTTTTCATTGTTCTTTCTGCCTGTGTAGTTCATTTTTACAATTTATAACTAATGTGCATAAACACAATGTCTCATGAATTATAGAAAAACCGTAAGGAAAGCAGAAGAAATAAAGTCACAGGAGTCTGTGCAAGGTCAATACGATCAAAATGATATTTTTATGCTCCCCCAATTCTTTCGAATTCAGAGGTACAGTTTTAATACATCATAACCAATTTAGTCGCCCATTTCTCCGTTAATTGACCGCATCGTAGGTGCACAATGAGAATGAGAGTGAGGTATGCCAGACTGACAATAGAAAATGTCATTTTGCCCTATTATTTCTTGTCAAGAGCCAATAATTGCAGTCAGTTAACGGAGAAATGGGCGACTAAAACGGTACCTCTGAACTATGCATGTAGCATAAGATTCTGAAAGCTGAGAACATGGCGCATCTTTCTAGTCATGTTAATCACGATACTAACTGAAGGTATTCGAAAAGAGGTTTTCGAAATTCGGCGCGTATAATATTTATTTAATTTGAATATCATCGTTATCAGCGAGTGAAAACACCACTAGAAAAACATTTTCATGCAAAACCGCTTAGAGGTTCGTGAGATATGGTGATGTAGCCTCAAAAACGGTAGTTACAGTACTCTTCAGCAGATGAGTATCATGAAAAATGATTGTCGCCAAGATGATCAGCACCCTCGAAAACGTAGATAAGTTCCCTAATTTTGAGAATACATATCATTTTCAGTGTACATCGATTTTATTGATTCTTACGCGAACAGCCTCATATATCATTTTGAACATAATGACCTTGCACGGACTCCTGTGGATTTATTTTTTCTTCTGCTTTCCTTATGGTTTCTATGTAATTCATGAAACATTGTTTTTAGGTAAAATATGTCGCAAATTGTAATAATAAACTACACAGGTAGAAAGAACAATAACAAATAATGTTAGCTCCAAGCCAATAGATTTCACAGAAACGTCGTTTAAATATCGAAAAAGTGCCTCAAAAATTGTAAGCTCCATCAAATGTGTGCAGCTACTCAGCGGTGAATGAAATTCTCACGTCTACACAGGTAGAAAGAACAATAACAAATAATGTTAGCTCTCAGGGATCTTAGTTGGACCCATGGCTATCCGAAAACAGCATAAACACCGGCACTAAAATCTTGATCAATGCGACAAAAGTGCCACTTTGAGCCGACCCTTAATATTTAGGTGAGAGGCGTTATACAGTGTGCACAGAGAGCGCAGTTCACTCACCTTGAACACATCCTGGCTTGTGATCGTTATATTGCTTTGAAGAACACGGTAGTCCATGTATCATTGTCGATTGCCGGAAGAATTGATTGAAGGCGTTCATTCCACCGGAATCAATGTATTAGCTAAGATATTGAGTGGGGACACAGTAACCAGTCTCACAAACACTGGCAAACTGTAGTCCCATGGTCCAGACTACTGTAACTGACCACGCGTGTATTCGGTATTGTATTGGTTGAGTAGATTAGAGGAAGCGATAATATTACGCAATGTGAGCTGATCATGAAAGAGCAAAGATTAGATTGGCTAAGTATGATGTAAGTGCTAAATAAATTTGTCTGCTCATAACGTTCAAAAATGGTTAGTTTACGATAGCGTAGGGAATTGTCGATATAGATTCCCAAGGTCAGAAATAGAAAGTGTCCCACCCATAGGTCACCACGCCTGAGGCTCCACCCATGAATAGGGGGTCGTGGATGCACGCTGCCCCAAGGGACACTTTTGCAAATCCGTCTTACGGTAGGGTTACTGTAGCCGAGAGTTCGGTAGGATGATTACGGTATCCCCCTCAGGCAATGACAACTCGAGGTCTACCTCATGCAACATACCAGGGGTCCGTATTATCAATTTCGTATTTCCGGGTTACGGTAGGTAGGGTTACGGTAGTCTGTTTTCGTTGCGGGACCCTCGAGGTGAAGTTACAGTATACCAATTTGACTTTGGTAGGACCAACCCAAAACCCATTTTGGACCATGACCCCCTATACATGCTTGCACCGTGCCCCAAAAATCACCATGAATAGGGGGTCAGGCTTGCACGCTGCCCCAAAGACTGCCTCCACGTCTGGTGAGGTATGTCCCACCCTACCCGGGAGTCCGTTCTCGATAGAGCCCGACCGTATCCCTGAGTAAGTTTTATAACGAGAGATGTGAATAGGGGAGAGTGAGAGGCGGTAAGGGAAGAAGAGATTGAGATAAAATTTGCAAGTCTGTAACAAATGCAGTGAGAACAACAATTGCCTATGAGATAAAAATCTCAGCTGGCCAACCCATCCCATCGTACCACCACGATCAGTTTACGATGGCCCCATTGTAGCCCATAGTTAGTTTACAATTACCCCGCCGTACCCCATTTGATTCTCGGAAGAGCTCCACTTCCACTCATGGTTAGTTACAGAAGTCTTGACAATGGGACTACAGTAACCAGCCTCATCAACAGTTGGTTACTGTAGCCCCTTGGAAACGACTACGGTAAAAAAACATTAGTGTATTCAGTATTGTTTTGGTCGGGTGGAATAGTGAAGAAAAAAAGGTGGAAATGCTCCTATCACCGGAATGATATAACATTCCGGTGATAGGCGCAGATCCGATAAGATCAGTGGAGTAAATAAACTTGCCTGGTGAGAAACTTACCTCTCAATGAGATGAGAATAGGGGAGAGTGAATGGAGGAGAGAAAAGAAGAGATTCAGATAAAGTTTACAAGTCTGCAACAAATGTGGTGGGTGCCCGGCCCGGATCAAAGCCCGATCGTAACCTAGGGTCAGTTCACGATAACTCTACCGTGTACTAGAGACAGTTCCCGATAGATCCATCTTACCATTGAGTCAGCTCTCCATAACCCTACCGTACCCTAGAGCTTTTTACCGGTTGGCCTACCGTACCCTAGATCGCTTTACCGTAAACTAGAGACAGTTTCCGATAGCCCTACCGTGCCAGAGGCAGTTTACCAGTTTACCCGATCGTAACCTAGGGTCAGTTCCCGAAAGCCATACCGTAACTAGAGGGTTTGTCATAACCCGATCGTAAGTTAGGGACAGTTCACGATAGCTCTACCGTACACTAGAGCCAGTTCTCGATAGATCCATCCTACAATTGAGTTAGATCTTCATATTCCTACCGTACCCTCAGAGTCAGTTACCGATAGCAGTATAAGATTTATGAATGTTTGAATGTTTGAATGTCTTTCCATCAACACGAATCGACGAGACATATCTGAAATCGGGAAATTTTCTCATATTTTGATGAAATTCGTAATATTAAGAAGGAATCAGCTACAATGATCGGGATCTATTCAAATTTATATCGTTGTAGTGTTTACTGTGTGATCGATTTCGATTTGGTCAATGCGAAAACGAGAAGAAGAAAAATCTGAAAAATGTGTTCATGTAGTGTATTGCGTTTACCGTGAATACATCCTGGCTTGCGGTAGAATATTCATGATCGATTTCTTTCTTTCAAGATTACGGTCATTTTCACATAGACTTGAGGCTTGAACATGGCTTGAGCTGCTTATTCCACCGGAATTGATGCATTAATTACAACATTGAGTGGGGGACACAGTAACCAGTCTCATCAGGATTAGGATACTATAGTCCCTTGGAAAAAAACCACGGTAGCCGACCTCGAGTGTACTGGGCATTGGTTGAGTAGAGTAGAAGGAGCGATAAAATTCCGGCGATGGGAGTTGAGAATGAAAGATCAAAGATTAGATTGGCTATGGATGATGTAAACGGAGTAAATAAACTTGCCTGGTCAGAGCCGTCGCACAGTGTGAGTTGCCGACCTCTCGATGAAGTGAGAATAGGGGAGAGTGAATAAAGGAGAGAAAAGAAGAGATTCAGATAAAGTTCGCAAGTCTGCAACAAATTCGGTGAGAGGTACATCCAAGAGAGAACCAAGAGATCAAAGATCACAATTGGTATACCACTTCGTACCACAGAGCCAGTTCTAGATAGCCCTACCGTATTCCAAACTCAGTTGTCGATAGCCCAATCGTATTCGAGAGTCACTTCCCCATAGCCCTACCGTATCCCAGTAAAGTTCTCCATAGCCCTACCGTACCACAGAGGCAATTTATTTTAGTTTACCCGACTGTAACCCTGAACCCGTCCTCGAAAGGTCCACCGTACCTACAGAGTCAGTTCTCGATAGCCTATTTTACTCCAGAGTTAGTTACCGATTGGCCTACCGTACCCCAGGGTCAGTTCACGATAACTTTACCGTACACTAGAGACAGTTCCCGATAGATCCATCTTACCATTGAGTCAGCTCTCCATAACCCTACCGTACCCTAGAGCTTTTTACCGGTTGGCCTACCGTACCCTAGATCGCTTTACCGTAAACTAGAGACAGTTTCCGATAGCCCTACCGTGCCAGAGGCAGTTTACCAGTTTACCCGATCGTAACCTAGGGTCAGTTCCCGAAAGCCATACCGTAACTAGAGGGTTTGTCATAACCCGATCGTAAGTTAGGGACAGTTCACGATAGCTCTACCGTACACTAGAGCCAGTTCTCGATAGATCCATCCTACAATTGAGTTAGATCTTCATATTCCTTCCGTACCCTCAGAGTCAGTTACCGATAGCAGTATAAGATTTATGAATGTTTGAATGTTTGAATGTCTTTCCATCACCACGAATCGACGAGACATATCTGAAATCGGGAAATTTTCTCATATTTTGATGAAATTCGTAATATTAAGGAACGGTTAAGGAATCAGCTACAATGGTCGGGATCTATTCAAATTGATATCGTTGTAGTGTTTACTGTGTGATCGATTTCGATTTGGTCAATGCGAAAACGAGAAGAAGAAAAATTTGAAAAGTGTTTTCATGTAGTGTATTGCGTTTACCGTGAATACATCCTGGCTTGCGGTAGAATATTTATGATCGATTTCTTTCTTTCAAGATTACGGTCATTTTCACATAGACTTGAGGCTTGAACATGGCTTGAGCTGCTTATTCCACCGGAATTGATGCATTAATTACAACATTGAGTGGGGGACACAGTAACCAGTCTCATCAGGATTAGGATACTGTAGTCCCTTGGAAAAAACTACGGTGGCCGACCTCGAGTGTACTGGGCATTGGTTGAGTAGAGTAGAAGGAGCGATAAAATTCCGTCGATGGGAGTTTAGAATGAAAGATCAAAGATTAGATTGGCTATGGATGATGTAAACGGAGTAAATAAACTTGCCTGGTCAGAGCCGTCGCACAGTGTGAGTTGCCGACCTCTCGATGAAGTGAGAATAGGGGAGAGTGAATGGAGGAGAGAAAAGAAGAGATTCAGATAAAGTTTGCAAGTCTGCAACAAATTCGGTGAGAGGTACATCCAAGAGAGAACCAAGAGATCAAAGATCACAATTGGTATACCACTTCGTACCACAGAGCCAGTTCTAGATAGCCCTACCGTACTCCAAACTCAGTTGTCGATAGCCCAATCGTATTCGAGAGTCACTTCCCCATAGCCCTACCGTATCCCAGTAAAGTTCTCCATAGTCCTACCGTACCCCCAGACTTAATTACCGATTGCCCTACCGTACCACAGAGGCAATTTATTTTAGTTTACCCGACTGTAACCCTGAACCCGTCCTCGAAAGCTCCACCGTACCTACAGAGTCAGTTCTCGATAGCCTATTTTACTCCAGAGTTAGTTACCGATTGGCCTACCGTACCCCAGGGTCAGTTCACGATAACTTTACCGTACACTAGAGACAGTTCCCGATAGATCCATCTTACCATTGAGTCAGCTCTCCATAACCCTACCGTACGCCAGGATAAGTTCACGATAGCAGTACCATACCTCAGAGTCAGTTCTCGATAGATGCACCTACTCCAAAGTAGCTCAGATCCAATTTTCGGCAGATCAAGCCTACCGCGATGGCTCAACCGTACTTTAGTTTCAGTTCTCGATAGCTTGTCTCACCGCCTGAGTCAGTTATAGATAGCCCTATCGCAACCCAGTGTTAGTTCACGATAGCTTTACCGTAAACTAGAGACAGTTCACGATAGCCCTACCGTGCGCAGAGGCAGTTTATCATAGCCCGATCGTAACCTAAGATCAGTTCCCGATAGTCCTACCGTACCTAGAGGCAGCTATCGATAGCCGTGTCGCAACCCTGGGTCAGCTCACGATAGCTCACGATATAGATCCATTCTACCATTGAGTCAGTTCTCCATTGCACTACCGTAGCTAGAGTCAGTTACTGATTGATATACTGTACCCCAGTGTCAGTTCACGATAGATCCACCCTACCGCAATATCTCCACCGTAACGTTCAAGTCAATTCGCGATAACCCTTACGAAACTCACACAAATGCCTCGAACGACAAATCGACAATCAATTCGATATTGGGCACTATACGATTTATGAATGTTTGAATGTTTGAATGTCTTTCCATCACCACGAATCGACGAGAAATATCTGAAATCGGGAAATTTTCTCATATTTTGATGAAATTCGTAATATTAAGGAACGGTTAAGGAATCAGCTACAATGGTCGGGATCTATTCAAATTGATATCGTTGTAGTGTTTACTGTGTGATCGATTTCGATTTGGTCAATGCGAAAACGAGAAGAAGAAAAATCTGAAAAGTGTTTTCATGTAGTGTATTGCGTTTACCGTGAATACATCCTGGCTTGCGGTAGAATATTCATGATCGATTTCTTTCTTTCAAGATTACGGTCATTTTCACATAGACTTGAGGCTTGAACATGGCTTGAGCTGCTTATTCCACCGGAATTGATGCATTAATTACAACATTGAGTGGGGGACACAGTAACCAGTCTCATCAGGATTAGGATACTGTAGTCCCTTGGAAAAAACTACGGTGGCCGACCTCGAGTGTACTGGGCATTGGTTGAGTAGAGTAGAAGGAGCGATAAAATTCCGTCGATGGGAGTTTAGAATGAAAGATCAAAGATTAGATTGGCTATGGATGATGTAAACGGAGTAAATAAACTTGCCTGGTCAGAGCCGTCGCACAGTGTGAGTTGCCGACCTCTCGATGAAGTGAGAATAGGGGAGAGTGAATGGAGGAGAGAAAAGAAGAGATTCAGATAAAGTTTGCAAGTCTGCAACAAATTCGGTGAGAGGTACATCCAAGAGAGAACCAAGAGATCAAAGATCACAATTGGTATACCACTTCGTACCACAGAGCCAGTTCTAGATAGCCCTACCGTACTCCAAACTCAGTTGTCGATAGCCCAATCGTATTCGAGAGTCACTTCCCCATAGCCCTACCGTATCCCAGTAAAGTTCTCCATAGCCCTACCGTACCCCCAGACTTAATTACCGATTGCCCTACCGTACCACAGAGGCAATTTATTTTAGTTTTCCCGACTGTAACCCTGAACCCGTCCTCGAAAGGTCCACCGTACCTACAGAGTCAGTTCTCGATAGCCTATTTTACTCCAGAGTTAGTTACCGATTGGCCTACCGTACCCCAGGGTCAGTTCACGATAACTTTACCGTACACTAGAGACAGATCCCGATAGATCCATCTTACCATTGAGTCAGTTCTTCATATTCCTACCGGTGTCTGCCTGTTTGTCTGTCTGTCTGTCTGTCTGTCTGTATGTTTTTTTTGTTGCAGCGTGACGGACATTTTTCCATTTTCGCCATAAATCGCTTCAAATTTGCGCAATCTTCTCAGAACCTTTTGCATATGATAACTGCTCAGAAAACCTTTCAAAATTTTAATATAAAAATCCGCTAATTTCACAGCCAAGTGGATAACGCGTCAGACTTTGAATCCGAGACCCCCAGGTTCGACCCCCGCCGCGGGCAAACCTTTTGCCGCATTTTTCGCAAGTGCCAGAATGCGCCCTGACACGTTTTTGAGTATCGTGAAACACGTTTTCACCTGTTTTGCCGAGTTTTGACGTGAAAAATCGAAAATTTCGAAAAGTTTCCAATTGATGCGCAGAGCGTAGGGGATCACAGGAAAAGTGTTTTGCGATGTCAGAAACGTGTCTGAACGTGTACTAACATGTTTTAACGTGAAAAATCGAAAATTTCGAAAAATTTCCAAATGAACCGGGGAGCGTGGAGAATCGCGGGAAAAGTGTTTTGCGATGTCACAAACGTGTCTGAACGTGTTCTGACACGTTTTAACGTCAAAACTCGAAAATGTCGAAAACTTTCCAAATGATTCGTAGCGCGTAGGGGATCAGACGAAAAGTGTTTTGCGATGTCACAAACGTGTCTGAACGTGTTCTAACACGTTTTAACGTGAAAAATCATAAATTTCGAAAACTTCCAAAATTATTCAGAGACCCCCATCACAGGAAACGTCTCTGAAATTGTTCTAAAAGTTCTGAACGCACTGTATCCTGCGTTTCCGTTGTGAAACTTTCGTTTCCGTTGTTTTGCAACTTTTTTCGATTGCTCTCAGCCTCACGAGCCTTTTGCAACGGAAATAGCCAGCACTCTTTGTAGCGATTAACAGTCCCCAACATCCTAAGCTCTCCCTGGACCGTACTTAGAACCGGCAACCGAGCTCCCCCTGGACCGTACCTGAAGCAAGCTACCGAGGTCCCCCTGGACCGAACCTGCAGAACTATGCATAGAGCGTAGTGTACGCATAGAGCGTAGTGCATTTAACCTCAACACATCCCTGCTAGTTATCAGAATTATTACAAACGCGTAGACGTCGCCCTCAAATTATCGAACTTTGCCATGGAAACAAATGAAAAAATATAAACTTTTAAATATTCCTATTTTTAATTTCTAATATTAACTGAAAATAATCTGTGATAATAACTCACTTTCTGAGTTCCCTTCACAGTTCTCTTTCCATATTCCGTCTACTTCAAAAATTCGATTCCGTAGAATATCCATGAGAGAAGACTTGGCAAAGAATTCACGAACGACACAAACGGAATTTGGACGGTGACAAAGACCTGCAATCGACACAAACATTAGCAAAATATCATGCTTTAATTGCCTTTCGATCATGTGTATGCCTTAATTCTTCCTTTTTTATTATGCGACAACGTCTGAACCCAATGGTTCAAACTGTGCTGTGTATGTGAAATAGCCTCATTATTTACTCTATTATAATAACAATGAAAATTATGGAAAGGCAAAAGTAAAGTTGAACGCTGATTATGCTGGCACTCAATTTTACCTTTACTTTACCATGCATTATGATCATTGAAAGGGAATAATTGAGAAAAATGAATTTCTGACCTTCGATTGTACTCAAATTCCTTCACGGCAACAATAGATCCTTTGTAGATTGCGACGCCATTGTAGATGTCTTTCGCTGAACGATGCAACTGAAAGAGATGTTACGTCATCAATAGGAAATCGTGAGGAGTGCGGTAGACTGACGGAGAATTAAGTCTACAACTACATACGTCTAAGCTGACCAGCAACAACTTCAAAGTCTAATAGGAGCAAAGGGAAGGAGTGGTTTAGACTTATTTCACTCTTAGTAGGTTGGGAGGAAAGACACTCTTATTTACCTCTGAATCGACGAGATAGAGACTTGGGCTCTGTTCCAATAAAAAGGTCCTTTGGTGACAAAAAGGTTCTTTGAAGATTACAAGGTCCCAAAAAAATTGAGAGGTCCTTTGGATTTTTTTTAAATTGAAGGGTCCCAAAAAAATTGAGAGGCCCCACGTCAATTGAGAGGTCCTGAAGGATGTTGAAATAATTAAGAGGTCCTAATGTTATCTTCAATTAAATGATAATAATTGAGAGGTCCTATGGTAATTAAGAGGTCCAGACTGTCTATGAAAAGTATGCATCCTAATAGAAGGTTTGAAGAGAACTGATAACACACTTTAACAAAAAATGATTATATTAGATAAATATGCTGTCTTGTAATGTTTATTGAATTGTTCTTGTGTTTATGGATTAAGGATGTATGATGTATACAGTTTGGTAAAATGACACATGAATATTAAGTACATTCGAACAATTGAATATCAACCAGTGCGGGTTTTCTTCGCAGTGGTCGAAGCAGTACCGGATGGTCTCTTGCGATTAAGAGATGGGGGTAATGAAGTAGATGAAACTGGTCTACGGGTGCGTGCAATTCTAACGGGGGATGGGGTGGGAGCAGCGACGGGTAGACGTGGTTGTGGAATATTAGCTACGGTAGTCGAACGTGGTCTTCCAGTTCGTCTTCTGCACTGGGGATTGCGGGTAACTGTAGGTTGCAGAGGGGCAACGGGTTGGAGAGCGAGAGGAGGTACGGTAGTCGAACGTGGTCTTCCGGTTCGTCTTCTGCTCTGGGGATTGCGGGCTACTGTGGGTTGGAGAGGGGTTACGGGTGAAGGAACAACAGGAGTTACTGTAGAAGAACGAGGTCTTCCAGGCTGCCTTCTAGTCTGTGAATTGGGGACACTTGTAGTTTGGATTGGGACATTGGGGACAATCGGTGCAATTTGGGCTGGAGGTGCTAAGGGCACAACGGGAGCGATTGGAGCAGGAGTAACTATGGGAACAACTGGCACTGGAGGAGGCACTTGAGGGGGTTGGGTTCGAGGAACTATCATTCTGCGGTATGTTTTCATCTCAATCATTAGTCTATTAAGCAAATTTGTACGATCATGGTACCGGCCGAAAATATACGAGAACAAATAACCGGATAAACTGTCGGACGGAACACCAAATGCTGCTTTCAATTTCCTTTTGAAGGCGCCCCACGTTGCCTCGATTCCTGAAAATGTTTAAAAAATCATTGTTTGATAGTAATCATTCTTTTGATAGTAGTTCTGAAAGAAATTAAGTTGTTATTTTTGCCTTGTGATACTACAATTATGTTTCAAGTTTAAGCTCACCCTGAGTATGGACTGCCCGGTTCGTTGGGTCCACAAAATTTAAGTTGTGGTTCACCCACTGATGGGTGTAAGCTTGCTGACCTCCTCACTCTACTATTTTACCGTCATTCGAAAGAACACTCATATCTTCTCTCACAAGACGCTGAATAAGATACAGGGACTTAGACGAAAGAGACGTATGTTCACTCCCCACCTGTTAGGATCAGAGAAAGCAGGAACAGATGAGAAGGATAAATGCGAAGAGGTACAAAGAAAGCATGCAGATAGCTCTCCAAGTTTGCTCTAATACGAAAGCCGGCTTCAGACTTCTCCAAAACGAGATGGGCCTAGTAGACTAGAGTGAAACGGAGAGATCTCATCACAATCGATCTCTTAATTCCTCTTCCTCAATCCCGTGAACTACGATTGCTTACATTTCGGTTATTTCGATCAATCTAACTGTTATTTGACAAGTAGAACAGAAGCTATGCCATGTCAGTAAACCAAATCAACTCTCAAATATATACACACACCTCCTTTTTTCGGAACAACCAAATATATTTGAAAATTGAACATTACTGGTAGCATCGAAATTTCATCGATAAGAACTCGTCCGATATTTCCCCTAATCAATCAACTAATCACCGCTCTATTCACACTCTAGAAATGAAAGTGCACTTCCGCATTGTCGCCCTCATTTTTTGAGAGACCCTAAGAACAAGGAATAGTGCACTTTGTGATGAAAACAAAGAAATGAGATCAACTCGCACTTTGCACTTCTCGCATTGCCAGTGAACTAGTTTGCTTGGAATGAAAATAAAGAAATTGAGACATTGAATCGTTGATGAGAAATACTGACTCGCTCCTTTTTTTTCCTTTTGGTTCGCACTTTTCCGTTTATCGAAAACCGTCGAGAAAAATATTGAAAGTTATCTGAAGCAATGGTTTCTGACCGCAAATTTCCTCCCGAGAAAAGTAAACCAAATGAAAAGATGTAGAGGTGCAAACAAGGTTAAGGAACATAATGAGGAAGACCGAATTGCAATCTCCGTCCTAATTTTCGTAGCGTCCTAATTTTCGTAGCGTAGACCGCCTTGCGTGTAGAAGACCTAACACCTTTACCTTACCCACCACGATCCTTCAAATATTTTAACGTACAGTAAGATATATGGGTTCGTACGAAATAATGACCTCATTTGGCTTTTCGAGACAGTTGTGTTCATCAAGCGAGATTGCACTTTTCGCTATGGATCATGCGAACAATGATCGATTGACGTCAACAGAGCATCATGCGACCAATCCTTACGAAAATGCAAGATCATTCATTGAGAACAAGAACAAGGAAAGTGCATTACAACCCACTTTCACACGAGGAAAAGACCACTGCACTATTCGAGAACCTCGGAGAACAGGATATAAGAACACATCACCCAATCCGACAAGATTCCTTCTTCCATCACTGAGCTTAGACGACTACTCGACATCTAACACCCATCGAGTTTCGTCGAATCCAACACCCCGATCCCGTGCTTCCTCAACGGTCTCATCGACTCGTAGACGAAGCCAATCACCGCTGCCTCGGAACCTTCGCCAAGGACTCGGTAGTCTCGCGAATCTCTCAGGTGAACTCGTTAAGACCACTTTTCCTTCTATCGCCGCACGTGCCCGTTCACTTTCCAACTCTACTTTCACTCTCCCTCCAGCTTTTTTTCGTAAATCTCGTTCTCGAGACTCTTCCTCGGATTCAGCCGACCTCACCCTCGTCCCAGTTGCCCATAGCACCCCGAAGAAATTTCCATCAGCCTTTTCCCCACAACCAAAACCCAAGAAGACCAATCCACAAGCAGTAGTACCCGTCCGACCCCCGAGGCCACCACCCCGACTTCAGCTTTTCGACACCCTCTAAGCTCACACACACACTAGGACCCCTTTACACCTTCCAGAACGTAAACAACAACTTACCTCTGCCCTGTTCTCTGTGGTCCATTCCAGATCGTCATCGCACTCACCAACTCGCCTTACCAACACATCGCTCAGAGGCTTCGGCCCAGGCTTCGGCCCCGGTAACTCACTCAGAGGCCTCGGCCCAGGCTTCGGCCCCAGTTCGCCAATCAAGGGCTTCGGGCCCCAATTAATCGCTCCCCACCTCTTGTAGACCCACAGATTTCCTTCCCTTATTCCGATTCTTTCCCTTCTTTTCACATCCCTAATTCCGATCCTTTTCCCTCTTTTCAACTTTCCCAGTTCTCAACACCTACTCGCCGAACCTCACTCGTATTAAGTTTTTCTCAGGTCCAATCTCCTGGTACCATTCGCACACAGCAACGCCCACCTAGCAGTGCCAACAGACATCCTTTTAACGATTCACCACCCTCTTTAAGAAGAAGGACCTCACAGGACGACTCGCTAGGTATCAGATCTCACTCCAAACAGAGGACGTCGAGATTATATATCGAAAAGGCTCTCGAAACCATCTCTGTGATAGTCTCTCTCGATATCCTCCCACAGAATCGCTGATCCACACGATCGATACATCGCCCATCGAATCACTGTCCCTCGACGAGATCCGGAAAGAACAGATCACGAACGAATGGATTCAAGACATGAGAAACTTCCTCACTAATGGGACTCACAAATTGAACACAACACCATGACAGAGCAGACGCTACGTCCTCTCCAATGACATCTTGTTTCTTCGTAAGATCCACGAAGACGACCTTATTGTCATTTCGGAGACGGGAACACTAAAGAAGGGAATTCTCGAACACTTCCACGGAGACAAAATGATTGGAGCACATTTGGGAAAGAGAAAGACTCTCGAGAAAGTACAACGCCGATACCACTGGATCGGACTCGAGAAGGACCTCTCTCTGTACCTCAGGACATGCAACCAATGTCAGAAACGGAAATCTCCGGCAGTAGACATCTCCAAGGAAAAACTGGGTACATTTTTGACACCAAGCACCCCGTTCGATAGAGTACACATGGATATCGTAGGCCCTCTCCCACAGACACTCAACGGAAATCGTTACATTCTGGTCATCCAAGACTACTTCTCCAAATATGCAATGGCAGCAGTCATGCAAGATCAGAAAACAGAGAAAATGGCCAAATTGCATCAGGAGTTGTTTTCTAAGCATGGTTTCCCGAAGGAATTGTACACAGATTGTGCTACACAATTCTTGTCGGAGACATTCACGAACATCTGTAAAGTCATGCAGATAACACACTCAACTTCGACGCCGTACAAACACTCAGCCAACGGTCTCGTTGAGAAGATGAACCACACACTGGAGGTAATGATCTCCGCCTACGGAAATGAGAAGGGCACAGACTGGGATGAGCACGTGATCTACGTGATCCTCGCCTACAACTGCAGCGTCCACTGCACTACAGGATAAACACCGTTTTTCAGGGTGCATGGACGCCAGGCCACATTCCCCATCGACAATTTGCAAGGACGAGTCAATCGCCCTTACGAAGTTCTTGCTGGGGAGGAAATTGACCACGTCACACACATGCAGACAGCTCTCCAACAGATCCGACAGATCGTGAGAGAGATAATTGAGAAAGCGTCACAACACAATAAAGAGCTGCATGGCCGCACAGGGATTCGGAGAACAAAACTCAAGGTTGGGGACCAAGTCCTTCTCCGGAAGGGGACATCGCACAAACTGTAGGACTCTTACGAGGGACCTTACCTCCTTGAGGAAATTATCCATCCCAACGCGATCATCAAGAAGGATAAGAAGAGTGAGAAAGTCCATCTGGACAGACTCAAACGCTTCCACACCGTCACAACCACGGAGCAACCGCACTCATCAACGTCGCCGCCGCCGTCTTCCACGCCGCCACCGCCGTCACCGGAGAAGAAACTCACATCCCCCACGAGTGAGACGGATGACGAGGGCTCTATTGAGCTTTAGTTAGGACCCACCACGGCCCTCGTCCTCAACCCCCCCACACCCACCTTCCCCCCCCGTTTATCGTTCGCTTCTTCTATTTTTTCATAGGTACCTTTTGTTTCCCCTTTTTTTTCGACGTAACATCATCGTTGTCCTTGGGTTAGGTGATAGTTCTCGTTATTGTAACACACCGTTTTACCCATCTTTTTTCTCTTCGATGAGGGCATCGAGCATACCGGAGCGAGGGATGTCATGATAGTCCCTCCAATCCTTGTCACTCTTAATCCCCACTATCATCCTTTCACACCTCAGCCTGACCCACATTCGCCTAGTTCCTCTTCTTCCGGAAGTTAGGACAAGTTCCTTGTCTCACTGATCGACCACTGTGTATATAAGGAACCTTTGCCCTCTTTCGAGAGGAGGAGACTTGCATGGGATAAAGCATAGCTGTGACTATCCTGTGTGAGTACCCGCATGACAACGAGTTAGTCTTCTCCGACCGAGCCTCACTATCGCTCGGCTCGTCTCCTTGTCGCTACCCTTCTGCAGCTCCTTCCCTTCAATCCGGAACGAAGGCTAGATAAGTTTGCAGGTGGTTAGCATGGTAGAACGTCCCGTAACGTAGTGTAGCCAACTAGGATTACCGTAACCATTTCAGGACTAGGATGACATGACTTGAGTATTGCCTATCATCTAGATATTGTCTCTCTCTTGTCTCTCGCCAAAGGGTTGTTGCCTCATAGAATGCTAGTCATCCGGGGACATAGTCCTCTAATCCTACCTAGAATCATCGTCGTTGGCACCTACATAGCAGATCCATGACTGGCCGTGAGGAATTAATCCTGTCCAATTCTACATCACTCAATATAATTTCAATGCTTTCCAACCTGAAATATGTTTAAATAAATATCATTAATAAACAAACGCTTATGTAGATGTGCTATTCGTTAGCAAGGATTGTTAACTACCAATAGAAAATCGAGAACGAATTCAACGCGAAAGAAGTGAAAGTTGAAGTGTAGTGAAAGAAAAACGCATATTCCATGGCACATATAAAATAGAAAATGTCAACAATGGCTTTCTAAATTCGCGAATGTACCGCGGATAAATTATTGGAAAGTATTGAAAGTCGTAATGACATAAATAGGCGATTACTCAACGTTTACTGTAAATTCTTTAAAATAACTCGGCTATGCTTCATCCAATCGATTAGGTCGACCAAAAATATATAATTCGTCTCGAAAAATGCTGTCGATTCCATTTTTTAAATAGACGATTGGACCATTTTGAAGCGAGATACGATCATATAACTAAAATTTTAATGAAAAACGACAATGTCCATAGTATGGAAGTGATCGATGCTTAGGTAATACCTTTCCCAACCAAATTGGTTATTAACTGATCGTCGAGCTTGTTATAATTAATTTCTTACCGGCCTGCACGTGTGCTTGCATAACACAGATCTCCTGTAACGGTGTAAGAATGCCAGCTACAAGAAAAAAAGTTTGCATCTCCGATTCGGATGAAAGTTGGATGGTGCATACCAATGGGCGTTAGAAAATTTTTCATGGAGTTGATTTTTTCAAATTTCACCATTATCGATTTTTCTCATCCAAAATTTCAAATTTACACAACTCAGTCAATTGTTATCGCACAGCGAACAAATTTTTTCCATTCTGTTCGTCGTGACCATTCCTACAAAATATTTGTTGGGTTTAATCGTGTAGAATCCCGTCTTTATTGTGTTTCAGGGCAAAAACCTGTTTTTCAAGTATAAAATCGATAATTTCTCGACATTTTTCTCTTGAACCACAAAATTTTATTAAAAAATGGAGTTAGCCCATGGTGGTTGTGGTTACCTTGTTTATCATCTCGAATATGAGGACGACCTAAGCATCGATCACTTCCATACTATGGACATTGTCGTTTTTCATTAAAATTTTAGTTATATGATCGTATCTCGCTTCAAAATGGTCCAATCGTCTATTTAAAAAATGGAATCGACAGCATTTTTCGAGACGAATTATATATTTTTGGTCGACCTAATCGATTGGATGAAGCATAGCCGAGTTATTTTAAAGAATTTACAGTAAACGTTGAGTAATCGCCTATTTATGTCATTACGACTTTCAATACTTTCCAATAATTTATCCGCGGTACATTCGCGAATTTAGAAAGCCATTGTTGACATTTTCTATTTTATATGTGCCATGGAATATGCGTTTTTCTTTCACTACACTTCAACTTTCACTTCTTTCGCGTTGAATTCGTTCTCGATTTTCTATTGGTAGTTAACAATCCTTGCTAACGAATAGCACATCTACATAAGCGTTTGTTTATTAATGATATTTATTTAAACATATTTCAGGTTGGAAAGCATTGAAATTATATTGAGTGATGTAGAATTGGACAGGATTAATTCCTCACGGCCAGTCATGGATCTGCTATGTAGGTGCCAACGACGATGATTCTAGGTAGGATTAGAGGACTATGTCCCCGGATGACTAGCATTCTATGTGGCAACAACCCTTTGGCGAGAGACAAGAGAGAGACAATATCTAGATGATAGGCAATACTCAAGTCATGTCATCCTAGTCCTGAAATGGTTACGGTAATCCTAGTTGGCTACACTACGTTACGGGACGTTCTACCATGCTAACCACCTGCAAACTTATCTAGCCTTCGTTCCGGATTGAAGGGAAGGAGCTGCAGAAGGGTAGCGACAAGGAGACGAGCCGAGCGATAGTGAGGCTCGGTCGGAGAAGACTAACTCGTTGTCATGCGGGTACTCACACAGGATAGTCACAGCTATGCTTTATCCCATGCAAGTCTCCTCCTCTCGAAAGAGGGCAAAGGTTCCTTATATACACAGTGGTCGATCAGTGAGACAAGGAACTTGTCCTAACTTCCGGAAGAAGAGGAACTAGGCGAATGTGGGTCAGGCTGAGGTGTGAAAGGATGATAGTGGGGATTAAGAGTGACAAGGATTGGAGGGACTATCATGACATCCCTCGCTCCGGTATGCTCGATGCCCTCATCGAAGAGAAAAAAGATGGGTAAAACGGTGTGTTACAATAACGAGAACTATCACCTAACCCAAGGACAACGATGATGTTACGTCGAAAAAAAAGGGGAAACAAAAGGTACCTATGAAAAAATAGAAGAAGCGAACGATAAACGGGGGGGGGAAGGTGGGTGTGGGGGGGTTGAGGACGAGGGCCGTGGTGGGTCCTAACTAAAGCTCAATAGAGCCCTCGTCATCCGTCTCACTCGTGGGGGATGTGAGTTTCTTCTCCGGTGACGGCGGTGGCGGCGTGGAAGACGGCGGCGGCGACGTTGATGAGTGCGGTTGCTCCGTGGTTGTGACGGTGTGGAAGCGTTTGAGTCTGTCCAGATGGACTTTCTCACTCTTCTTATCCTTCTTGATGATCGCGTTGGGATGGATAATTTCCTCAAGGAGGTAAGGTCCCTCGTAAGAGTCCTACAGTTTGTGCGATGTCCCCTTCCGGAGAAGGACTTGGTCCCCAACCTTGAGTTTTGTTCTCCGAATCCCTGTGCGGCCATGCAGCTCTTTATTGTGTTGTGACGCTTTCTCAATTATCTCTCTCACGATCTGTCGGATCTGTTGGAGAGCTGTCTGCATGTGTGTGACGTGGTCAATTTCCTCCCCAGCAAGAACTTCGTAAGGGCGATTGACTCGTCCTTGCAAATTGTCGATGGGGAATGTGGCCTGGCGTCCATGCACCCTGAAAAACGGTGTTTATCCTGTAGTGCAGTGGACGCTGCAGTTGTAGGCGAGGATCACGTAGATCACGTGCTCATCCCAGTCTGTGCCCTTCTCATTTCCGTAGGCGGAGATCATTACCTCCAGTGTGTGGTTCATCTTCTCAACGAGACCGTTGGCTGAGTGTTTGTACGGCGTCGAAGTTGAGTGTGTTATCTGCATGACTTTACAGATGTTCGTGAATGTCTCCGACAAGAATTGTGTAGCACAATCTGTGTACAATTCCTTCGGGAAACCATGCTTAGAAAACAACTCCTGATGCAATTTGGCCATTTTCTCTGTTTTCTGATCTTGCATGACTGCTGCCATTGCATATTTGGAGAAGTAGTCTTGGATGACCAGAATGTAACGATTTCCGTTGAGTGTCTGTGGGAGAGGGCCTACGATATCCATGTGTACTCTATCGAACGGGGTGCTTGGTGTCAAAAATGTACCCAGTTTTTCCTTGGAGATGTCTACTGCCGGAGATTTCCGTTTCTGACATTGGTTGCATGTCCTGAGGTACAGAGAGAGGTCCTTCTCGAGTCCGATCCAGTGGTATCGGCGTTGTACTTTCTCGAGAGTCTTTCTCTTTCCCAAATGTGCTCCAATCATTTTGTCTCCGTGGAAGTGTTCGAGAATTCCCTTCTTTAGTGTTCCCGTCTCCGAAATGACAATAAGGTCGTCTTCGTGGATCTTACGAAGAAACAAGATGTCATTGGAGAGGACGTAGCGTCTGCTCTGTCATGGTGTTGTGTTCAATTTGTGAGTCCCATTAGTGAGGAAGTTTCTCATGTCTTGAATCCATTCGTTCGTGATCTGTTCTTTCCGGATCTCGTCGAGGGACAGTGATTCGATGGGCGATGTATCGATCGTGTGGATCAGCGATTCTGTGGGAGGATATCGAGAGAGACTATCACAGAGATGGTTTCGAGAGCCTTTTCGATATATAATCTCGACGTCCTCTGTTTGGAGTGAGATCTGATACCTAGCGAGTCGTCCTGTGAGGTCCTTCTTCTTAAAGAGGGTGGTGAATCGTTAAAAGGATGTCTGTTGGCACTGCTAGGTGGGCGTTGCTGTGTGCGAATGGTACCAGGAGATTGGACCTGAGAAAAACTTAATACGAGTGAGGTTCGGCGAGTAGGTGTTGAGAACTGGGAAAGTTGAAAAGAGGGAAAAGGATCGGAATTAGGGATGTGAAAAGAAGGGAAAGAATCGGAATAAGGGAAGGAAATCTGTGGGTCTACAAGAGGTGGGGAGCGATTAATTGGGGCCCGAAGCCCTTGATTGGCGAACTGGGGCCGAAGCCTGGGCCGAGGCCTCTGAGTGAGTTACCGGGGCCGAAGCCTGGGCCGAAGCCTGGGCCGAAGCCTCTGAGCGATGTGTTGGTAAGGCGAGTTGGTGAGTGCGATGACGATCTGGAATGGACCACAGAGAACAGGGCAGAGGTAAGTTGTTGTTTACGTTCTGGAAGGTGTAAAGGGGTCCTAGTGTGTGTGTGAGCTTAGAGGGTGTCGAAAAGCTGAAGTCGGGGTGGTGGCCTCGGGGGTCGGACGGGTACTACTGCTTGTGGATTGGTCTTCTTGGGTTTTGGTTGTGGGGAAAAGGCTGATGGAAATTTCTTCGGGGTGCTATGGGCAACTGGGACGAGGGTGAGGTCGGCTGAATCCGAGGAAGAGTCTCGAGAACGAGATTTACGAAAAAAAGCTGGAGGGAGAGTGAAAGTAGAGTTGGAAAGTGAACGGGCACGTGCGGCGATAGAAGGAAAAGTGGTCTTAACGAGTTCACCTGAGAGATTCGCGAGACTACCGAGTCCTTGGCGAAGGTTCCGAGGCAGCGGTGATTGGCTTCGTCTACGAGTCGATGAGACCGTTGAGGAAGCACGGGATCGGGGTGTTGGATTCGACGAAACTCGATGGGTGTTAGATGTCGAGTAGTCGTCTAAGCTCAGTGATGGAAGAAGGAATCTTGTCGGATTGGGTGATGTGTTCTTATATCCTGTTCTCCGAGGTTCTCGAATAGTGCAGTGGTCTTTTCCTCGTGTGAAAGTGGGTTGTAATGCACTTTCCTTGTTCTTGTTCTCAATGAATGATCTTGCATTTTCGTAAGGATTGGTCGCATGATGCTCTGTTGACGTCAATCGATCATTGTTCGCATGATCCATAGCGAAAAGTGCAATCTCGCTTGATGAACACAACTGTCTCGAAAAGCCAAATGAGGTCATTATTTCGTACGAACCCATATATCTTACTGTACGTTAAAATATTTGAAGGATCGTGGTGGGTAAGGTAAAGGTGTTAGGTCTTCTACACGCAAGGCGGTCTACGCTACGAAAATTAGGACGCTACGAAAATTAGGACGGAGATTGCAATTCGGTCTTCCTCATTATGTTCCTTAACCTTGTTTGCACC
Organism: Pristionchus fissidentatus; assembly: GCA_036245785.1. NCBI lineage: Eukaryota > Metazoa > Nematoda > Chromadorea > Rhabditida > Neodiplogasteridae > Pristionchus > Pristionchus fissidentatus. Next base: position 33,732,210 of record BTSY01000004.1, read on the forward strand.
TCTACATCTTTTCATTTGGTTTACTTTTCTCGGGAGGAAATTTGCGGTCAGAAACCATTGCTTCAGATAACTTTCAATATTTTTCTCGACGGTTTTCGATAAACGGAAAAGTGCGAACCAAAAGGAAAAAAAAGGAGCGAGTCAGTATTTCTCATCAACGATTCAATGTCTCAATTTCTTTATTTTCATTCCAAGCAAACTAGTTCACTGGCAATGCGAGAAGTGCAAAGTGCGAGTTGATCTCATTTCTTTGTTTTCATCACAAAGTGCACTATTCCTTGTTCTTAGGGTCTCTCAAAAAATGAGGGCGACAATGCGGAAGTGCACTTTCATTTCTAGAGTGTGAATAGAGCGGTGATTAGTTGATTGATTAGGGGAAATATCGGACGAGTTCTTATCGATGAAATTTCGATGCTACCAGTAATGTTCAATTTTCAAATATATTTGGTTGTTCCGAAAAAAGGAGGTGTGTGTATATATTTGAGAGTTGATTTGGTTTACTGACATGGCATAGCTTCTGTTCTACTTGTCAAATAACAGTTAGATTGATCGAAATAACCGAAATGTAAGCAATCGTAGTTCACGGGATTGAGGAAGAGGAATTAAGAGATCGATTGTGATGAGATCTCTCCGTTTCACTCTAGTCTACTAGGCCCATCTCGTTTTGGAGAAGTCTGAAGCCGGCTTTCGTATTAGAGCAAACTTGGAGAGCTATCTGCATGCTTTCTTTGTACCTCTTCGCATTTATCCTTCTCATCTGTTCCTGCTTTCTCTGATCCTAACAGGTGGGGAGTGAACATACGTCTCTTTCGTCTAAGTCCCTGTATCTTATTCAGCGTCTTGTGAGAGAAGATATGAGTGTTCTTTCGAATGACGGTAAAATAGTAGAGTGAGGAGGTCAAACAGTGTTGATAACTGAATGTTTTGTCGGTGAACGCTGTGCGCTCGTTCTGCCTTGCGGCTCTTTGCGGATGCGCCCCGAAGGCGGGAGATGGAGGCCGGACGGACAAGACATAAAAAGAAAAAAATTGTGGTGTGTAGCGGTGCAATTGTGCAAAGTGAAACGAAACGACAATTTGACAGAGTTCCCTACTGTGCAGATGTAGTTTCGGATTTTTAGCTGTGTGCGAAGTTAACATACCAGGAAAAGACACTAATCAAAAGTATTTTTTTGAAGTTTTATGATTTTGAATTGACGAACTGTGGCAATTAGAGGTGCACTGTCTATTGCCTGGTCTCTCGCTCTATATTCTCAATGTATGCGCTTAATCTCTGTAATATCTGAGAGATCCTCCTGAGTGTGTGTTCAGGCCGCAAATTAATTATTCCTAGTGCAGTTCGTCAAAAAGTGATTAGTGTTGTGAATCGTCTCGCGATTTAGAAAAACGAAAGCTTTGAGCGGAATGAAGCCACTGTCCACCGGGTTGTTGCTAATACTTATGAACAAAAGACGTTGTTTCCGGTGAAACTTACCCGCGTCAAAAGAGGTTAGGTGACTGTGGCTCCTCTGATTATTTCTATTCAATAACTCTCTCTTAAATTAATAATATTCTCTATTCTTTCTCTGTCGATTTCGACTCTCTCAGTAATAATCGGGCGGACGGATCTCTCCTAATTCAATTGATACAACATTCCGCTCTCGGCAGTGCTTCCTAATCGCGAGTTGGCTCGAAGCCTCCCCAAGTGAAAGTGATGAGTGATCATGAGAAGGGAAAACACACTTGGACAAAAGAACCCGTTTTCTCATCACGCAAAGGGGTGTCGTCGCAGTGCTTGGATTGATTGGATGGACCAAGACGAAAGGGAAAGTTCGCGAGTTCGCTAATCGATTCAAGCACTGCGATCCTAACGATTCTACAAAAAGCTGAGCGCTAAGGTTATCTCAGTCTTTTCTTTTCCTAGTTGTTAAAAAGGACTCTGAATACCTGATTATTCTGAACGTAGTGAAGTGTACGGCTTCACGTGTAGAGGGTGGGCAGGTGTGGCCCCCCGTCCTTCATGCTATGTAGGTGCCAACGACGATGATTCTAGGTAGGATTAGAGGACTATGTCCCCGGATGATTTGGGGACGATTCAGTTGTCGACCTCGATTATACTTGGTCTTATAGAGCAGACTTTCATCGATCTCAACTACCGTTCCTGGAACAGAACATAAATTAGATTTTTTATAGCAGGATAATTCATATGATACAAATATATTAACAAAAGGAACAAACCCGGTCCTCCAAGGATACAACACAGCGCAATGCAAATTGAAATAAATAATACAAAATATATTTTACAAAATATTGGAAATGAATTACAATTTCTTTTCGATTTTTTCGCATAGAACACAAATTTTCACGATGGGACCTCTCAATTTGCTAAGCCAACTTCATTTCACAGTAGGACCTCTTAATTGTCTTCAAAACCATTCAAACTCTCAATTTAGACTTCGGACCTCTCAATCACCACGGGACCTCTTAATCTTTTTCGGACCCATCATTCAAAATGGGACCTCTTAATTAAATTGGGACCTCTAAATCGTACCCGGACCTCTCAATTTTTTTGGGACCTTGTAATCTTCAAAGGACCTTTTTGTCACCAAAGGACCTTTTTATTGGAACAGAGCCGAGACTTGTAGTGGGAGTCTTACACAGGACGATTCTCTCCAATTCCTTCGATTCATTCTTTCAAATCATCGTCAATTCATTATCGAAGTTGCGATTCCTGCAAAGATAAAGGATTATCGCTTGAATACTATGTTACGGTAGGTCTAGAGAAATATTCTAGCAACCCCCGGTAGGTCTAGAGAAATATTCTAGCAACGTTGGCACCCTTATCTTAGCCGAAGTTCCCGCTACCCCTGTGTAGATTTTTGACATGAGGAGGCAGTCACGAATCTCTCTCTCCGACTCAGTTATCCACACCTCTGCACGCGCCACGCTCTCATCGTAGGCACTCATTCCTTCGTCTACCGCATCCAACGCGCTCACTCTCACATCTATGTCTGCCCGACGGAGGTCCTCATTGATGGTTGCTATCTCAAGACAGGTAAGGAGACGCCCACCTTGTGCAATGAGAATATGCACAAGTGGAGGCCACATATTGCTTGGTGAACGCGGTATTAGCGGCTTCCGCACACAACAATGGTGGCCCTCGGTGTCTCCCTCCCCACCTCCGTCAGGTACGGTCAATTCGTCCGCGTCACATGATGCCATTATAGAGTCAAGAGTGCGCAGCTCGGATTCATGTACATCTACTCCTTTCCTCCACTTACACTGACAGCAAGGAAATCGACACCCACACGCCATGATGCCCATTAAAATATTGGACATTTTCCGATCGCACGCTAGAGAAAAGTCTACTTCCACAGAGGCGCCTCCACATACTACGGTATTCACAGCGAACATTTCAGTGAGCAATTTTCCAAATGCAGCACTAATTGAGTCATATGATTCACTTCCATAATAAGCTCCAATTAACTGCATATAGCGCGGACTGTTTCCCTTCCCAGAGTTTATAATTGCAATCATCAATTTAACTATGCCTCCTCCCCCGTCAATGGCAATTCCACACCAAACCTTTCCTTCCCATTGTCCACTCAGGTCACATGCGACTCCCAATTCATTCACCATTCGCTGCAGCGACTCTCTCACATCTATCACAGTAACAGTATCTACTTTATCCTCTCCTACATCGCGCGTAGCCACATATCTCTCTCTCTCTGATGACGTCAATCTCACTCTTATAGACATTAAACGTGGATGTAGCTGACGGAAAAATGTCAGTCATCGCGAGCGGGCCATCTCCATTTCACTCTGATGTAGAGGGAACTTATCTAGTTTGCTGCCCCCTTCGTCTTCATACCAACCCCTCTGCAATTTCGGATTCTCCGTATTGGCATTGTCACCGATTGATGAATTTGACCGGTTGATTTTGCCTATTCACATTTTATTTTAGTTGGTTTTAAAATGGGTGTAATGAAAATACGCGTCATCCGTTCGACAAGACTGTCTTCCTCCGTTCACGCTCAGAAGAAGACTTCATCTAGTCCGCCACTCGTACAGCGACAAAGAATATAAGCAAGCACCTTTCAAGGAAACAGGTCCCTGGAACTTCTTGCTTGCATATATGCAAGTTCGTTGGCTGACGGCAAATGAAGAGAAAGAGAGAGGGAGAAGATGAAAACGATCAAAAGTCGACATCGAGGGTGCGATCACGCTCCCTCCCTCGACACTTTCCCGATGCGGCGAAAGTGCTTGCTGGAGGTTATGTTCGTTCAAAAGCCACCCCCATCCTCATCAAAAAATGCCTGTCGAAGATCAAAAGAATGATCCTGACCTGGAAGATCATTCTAGCATGATGTCCGACGTGAAAATATGTATGAAGGTATAGGGGTCACCGGAACGGCTGGAAATTAAGGGACAGCGTACACAAGTACGCGCGAAACGGGAAAAAATTGTTTACCCTCCCACAGAACTGAAGAACTGTAATTGTGCGCGATAGTGTTTGTTTGGTGAATTGTCGCGTGCTGGGATGTGACTATGATTTTGCACCTTTTCTAGCTCTTTTGCTTTCTATTTGTGTTTTTGTGATGTACATTTAAGAGAGTTTTGACATTGCTTTACTCCTAATCATTTCATCAACTCGAAATATTGAAATAACTTTCCGATCGATAAAATTTTGCAATTTTTGTTGATCTTTCTTACTCTTTAAACTGAAACGGGATGTCAAAGAATGACCGCCAAAACATGGCGCATCTTTTTGTGTCATTTGTTTATTCAAATTTTCATTTTTAATTATTTTCGGAAAAAATAAAGCCAGGAAGTACTCAGTGTAGGTGCACTAGGCTCTATGCTAGGGTGTGCTAAAAGACCCGAAGCTCAATACTCGACCCGAGAGTGAGAGGGAAGCGTCGGATACCCGAAGAACTGATCGGTTCCTCACGTGCACAGAGGGGAGAGACGGAACGGTCAGGTAGATCACATTTCTTATCTCCATTCTACAATATCCTGATCAATTATTAGAAACTTGAAACTTTTTTTCTGGGTAGCCTACTGCAATGTCTCCATGCTCCGAAAAGTTTGCAACCTCAACATTTTTGTCAAAGGAATATTATTTTTTTCAAGCAAGAGTTGTTCGGTTGCGTCATCACTAGTGTCGTTGTCCTTGGTGGTGTCCTCCATCGATGACTTCTCGAATTTTTATTAGAAGGAGAAAAAATTCTAAGATTTGGCATTTAAAAAATTAAAATCAATATTTTATTAAAATCAATAGCGAGCGAAAAGCGCGCGACATTTGTGTTTCACCAGCAACTCATACCAGAAATGAAACTTTCAGAAACGATAAACGATCAGACCCTGGCGGAATAAATAATTGTAATTGTAATTGTAATAATTGATCATGATATTGTAGAATGGAGAAAAGAAATGTGATCTACCTGACCGTTCCGTCTCTCCCCTCTGTGTACGTGAGGAACCGATCAGTTCTACGGGTATCCGACGCTTCCCTCTCACTCTCGGGTCGAGTATTGAGCTTCGGGTCTTTTAGCACACCCTAGCATAGAGCCTAGTGCACCTACACTGAGTACTTCCTGGCTTTATTTTTTCCGAAAATAATTAAAAATGAAAATTTGAATAAACAAATGACACAAAAAGATGCGCCATGTTTTGGCGGCCATTCTTTGACATCCCGTTTCAGTTTAAAGAGTAAGAAAGATCAAGGAAAATTGCAAAATTTTATCGATCGGAAAGTTATTTCAATATTTCGAGTTGATGAAATGATTAGGGAAAAAAAAGCAATGTCAAAACTCTCTTAAATGTACATCACAAAAACTACCGTAACATAGTATTCAATCGATAATCCTTTATCTTTGCAGGAATCGCAACTTCGATAATGAATTGACGATGATTTGAAAGAATGAATCGAAGGAATTGGAGAGAATCGTCCTGTGTAAGACTTCCACTACAAGTCTCTATCTCGTCGATTCAGAGGTAAATAAGAGTGTCTTTCCTCCCAACCTACTAAGAGTGAAATAAGTCTAAACCACTCCTTCCCTTTGCTCCTATTAGACTTTGAAGTTGTTGCTGGTCAGCTTAGACGTATGTAGTTGTAGACTTAATTCTCCGTCAGTCTACCGCACTCCTCACGATTTCCTATTGATGACGTAACATCTCTTTCAGTTGCATCGTTCAGCGAAAGACATCTACAATGGCGTCGCAATCTACAAAGGATCTATTGTTGCCGTGAAGGAATTTGAGTACAATCGAAGGTCAGAAATTCATTTTTCTCAATTATTCCCTTTCAATGATCATAATGCATGGTAAAGTAAAGGTAAAATTGAGTGCCAGATGTGGGAGTACCCAGGGGACAAGAAGGGAGAGAAAGAAGAGAGAAAGCTGCGGTGTTCAATTTATTATCCATTTAGTGGGCCCACCACGAATTCGCATGGCGCGTCCTCCTAGTTTACCACTAAGCTTGGAAATAGAGCGATTCTTTTCTTCTTTATCTTTCACTAATTTGCAGCTAGCCACTTCCGTCTTATCTCTCTCTGCTTCTAATTGAGCTATGCGCTGATGTCGAGTGGTCAACTCGATCTGTTTTCTCGACATTGCAGATAATACCTTCCTTAACTCCTCTTCCTTCACAGCACAATCTGGACACGATCGACCACGATTTGTGGTAGTAGATTTGGTGGAGGAACCTGATAATCGAATCAGTAAAATGCAGTACGTAGTGATGACGCAACCGAACAACTCTTGCTTGAAAAATTATCATTCCTTTGACAAAAATGATGAGGTTGCAAACTTTTTTTTCAAATTTTCGGAAACTTGGGCGCGCCATGGATGGGATCGCGGACAGCAGGAAAAAATACTGCTGCCACTAGGAGTTGGGCATCTATTTTTGGATGGATTTGGGTCGTTTGTGCACATGAACCACAATTTTTCGATTTCGAGCAATTTCGACAATTTCAGCTTTTTAGTTTAATTTTTTAGTTTAATTTTAGTTTTTAGCGGACAATTTTAGAGCAACAATTTCGAGCAAAAGGACACGACAGCGCCGTCGTCCTAGCAAGGGGGAAAGGCCAAAGTGACAAGAGGTTACACTGACAGAGGACGCGACAGCGCCGCCGTCCAACCGAGTGAAACAAACTCAAGTGACAAGAGAAACCGGGGAACGATGAACACGACAGCGCCGTCAGGTCGGTCGATCGGGGGTTAAATTATCAAGTGAAGAAGAAACGATTGGGAGTGGGCGGGTTTCGTTCCTCCCTCTCCCCTTCCCTTCCGTATCCCCCTGTCCATAGCGTAAGAGAAAAGAAAGAGAGAAAGAACCCTCGAAGTTGCCTGACAACCCGAGTGGTAGATCAAAGGGCTTCTAAGGTCTAACTCTTTGTAAAAGAGTACAAAAAAGAGCAATGACAGTTCCATGATTAGCAAGGTATTCTTGTGAGGATACGGCATACAAGGATTCAATTGATAAAAATATCGTGGGCCTAGACAAGCAAGAAAACATTAAAATTCCAAGAGAGCTCTACCCTCTCTGATAAATCGAAGAAATGGTTTAAGAAAGATATCTCTCAGTAATCCTACACCGTGTTCATGCATCAACAGTCAAAGATACGGCAGGGAATACGGTAACATTTATTCAGATACAGTATACCCGATGAGTAAGTTCTTGCTGTATGATTTAAACCGATAGATAGTTGTTTACAGTACACCAGAAATATCTCAAACGGAAGGATCGAGGGAAATATAAAGCTTCGTGAAAAATTGCGCATAAAATCACAGTCAGAACTAGTACAACAGAGATGAGATGAGTAAATAAAAGTAGTTACAGGTATACATAAACAAGAATAATTACATGAAAGGTAGAATGAATGATGAATGACCACAAAGTCATCTACAAATGATGGTGTGTGGTGTGAACTGTCCATCGGCGCACTCGTGAACTCTCACAATTGCCAGTGCTCGGCAAAATCGACGTAGAGTGAATGTTCCAATCGAGTGATGGCCGATTTATACGGGAGGCTGCCAGAGAGAACCGAGGAATCACGCAACTCCTTAATTAGAATGTCACAATACTTCCTTGAAACGAGGCATTTGCTTGTTCATGATTCAAGAATATTTGCCTAAACCCAATTCCGCCTGCTTACTATTCTATCCGGCCCAGTCAAAAAGTGGAAGCAAATATAAATTTTCGACGGAATTCCCCACTCTCAATCGATTTCAAATCAGATCTACCGTACCTCTCCCTGCTTCCCTGCGCGCGCGAGGACCGCGACAGAATGTAGAAGAAGGGACGAAGCTCGTCGAATCTGGAACGATCGATATAATTAGCAAAGCTACCGTATCCAGAATGATCAGTTAAAAATCGATACATGTGAGATGCTGAGAGGTGGTCGCCGTAGAGATCTCGTCACGCGACAGTTTACCGTACTGAATTAATCGATATTGATTGACCACCGTAACTCAAAACTACCGTACTCCGCACCGAGTAATAGACTAATCGATAATGCTCACCTTGGTCTGGAGTAGTTTGTGTATCCGCCCTGCGAAGGGCACGAATACCGCAGTTCCCGTCGACGGGACACTACTCACACTTGCCACTTGCCACACACACACACACTTGGACACTTGCCCAAAGACACCTGAGGAGAGCAATTGATCAACGATACGATTACGGTAGATCAACAACTATTGATCGGCTACCGTATCTATTCCACTCCTACCGTACTCGAAAACACAATTATTTAGCCTGTGAGCCCTAGCGACATTACGCCTACCCTACCCCTTCCCTTCCTACCGTACTCCCGCCAACTCACATTTGGAACTGTGCCAAATAGCCTGCGGGCAGAGTGCGGAGTGACTCGAGTAGCTTACAGCTTGCCAGACACAATTGCATCCACTGATCGTCCTCAAATGCTTTTATAGGGAATCTCGTCCTGTCAAGTACAACCCTTTGAAACATAGCGGTATAGAATACTAAATGTAACTTGCATCCGCCAGGCACAACAAACCTCAAGACGATTTCTCACTAATTGAAAGTCGAGTTTTCATATATTCCACATCATCTAGTGTTCATTATCAAAGATCAAAGATCATCTGACCTTGCTGGATTCCAAATCGCCACTTCCATCACTAGCTCCCGCCAGTTGATGCCCCACTTGCAGAATGACGTGCGCCTTAACAGTGATTAGCATATTGCAGTCTGCAGCACGATGCTTAGTTAGTTAACGACAGAGAGAGAGAGAGAGAGAGAGAGAGAGAGAGAGGGAGAGAAAGCGGAGAGAGAGAGCGCGAAGGGAGGAGGGAGAGAGTTTAAAAAAAGTAAAAACCATAAAAACGAGAGCACATACAAATTGATGGGATATTACCACTACTAAGAAAATATTCAGGGAATATTATCACTACTTTAAAAAGTCAGTTTGCAATTGCTAGTCTCTATTGTTCCGTGATACCACAAATTCGTCCAATTTTGTATACCAAACAAAGGGACAGCACAAAAAAAACTCACTTTGAATAAACACCCAATGAGAGAATGATGGGTTATGTAATTTTCCTTTCACTCTTTGCTTCCCCCTCAAATAAAAGAGGTCGTCCCGCTCTGCTATGTTGACCCAAAGCAGGTAAGCTCCGATACTTAGGCACTATTTAGCGGGGATTTTCGGTGGTACGACTTGACTACTGTAGACTGAGTACGGTAAAATGAGTACGGTAAAATGAGTACGGTAGACTGAGTACGGTAAAATGAGTACGGTAAACTGAGTACTGTAAACTGAGTACGGTAAACTGAGTACTGTAGACTGAGTACGGTAAACTGAGTAATGTAAACTGAGTACGGGTAACTGAGTACTGTAAACTGAGTACGGTAAACTGAGTACTGTAGACTGAGTACGGTAAACTGAGTACGGGTAACTGAGTACTGTAAACTGATTACGGTAAACTGAGTACGGTAAACTGAGTACGGTAAACTGATTACCGTAAACTGAATACGGGAAACTGAGTACTGTAAACTGAGTACGGGAAACTGAGTACTGTAAACTGAGTACGGTAAACTGAGTAATGTAAACTGAGTACGGGTAACTGAGTACTGTAAACTGAGTACGGTAAACTGAGTACTGTAGACTGAGTACGGTAAACTGAGTACGGGTAACTGAGTACTGTAAACTGATTACGGTAAACTGAGTACGGTAAACTGAGTACGGTAAACTGATTACCGTAAACTGAATACGGGAAACTGAGTACTGTAAACTGAGTACGGGAAACTGAGTACTGTAAACTGAGTACGGTAAACTGAGTACTGTAGACTGAGTACGGTAAACTGAGTACGGTAAACTGAGTAATGTAAACTGAGTACGGTAAACTGAGTACTGTAGACTGAGTACGGTAAACTGAGTACGGTAAACTGAGTAATGTAAACTGAGTACGGTAAACTGAGTACTGTAGACTGAGTACGGTAAACTGAGTACGGTAAACTGAGTAATGTAAACTGAGTACGGGTAACTGAGTACTGTAAACTGATTACGGTAAACTGAGTACTGTAAACTGAGTACGGTAAACTGAGTACTGTAAACTGAGTACGGTAAACTGAGTACTGTAGACTGAGTACGGTAAACTGAGTACGGTAAACTGAGTAATGTAAACTGAGTACGGTAAACTGAGTACTGTAGACTGAGTACGGTAAACTGAGTACTGTAAACTGAGTACGGTAAACTGAGTACTGTAAACTGAGTACGGTAAACTGAGTACGGTAAACTGATAACCGTAAACAGAGTACTGTAAACTGATTACTGTAGACTGAGTACTGTATACCTTCGATTTCATCACTCGTTGTTGCAGAATGGTGGGATGTCGCATTGGCACGAAGACGGAAAGAGGAGGTGGGAGTATTGCAGAGGGAAAGAGGTACCGGACTCACATCATTAATTCGTACAGGAAGGCCAGCGGTTACCTGTATGATGAGCACGAGGTGAGCCCTATTCCCACTAATCTTACCGCCTCAGTTCGAAATCACCTTACATGCTTGCCAAAATTGTAGCGCATGGCGTACATTCTGTGTGACAAAAGGGGCGATGCCCTAGAAGTGTGCCGCAAGGAGAATCGTTCCGGATTCGAGGAGGCAACAGTCTGTAAGTTTACGAAATCAAAGCATTACAACGTTCTGTGTTCAGATGCCACTATGGCCGGCCCGACCGATCAATGGCCAAAGACGCTTCCCATCACTCGGCCTGTCCCCTCTATTGCTCCCACTCCTACCGTCAGCGCACCCGGACGAAAGTGGGTAGAATATTACGTTTTTAAAATGATACAATCAAAAGGTCAAAACAGTTAAAAAAAAAACAAAACAGTACTTCCTTTGTTTACCGAACAGGCAGTTTGGCGCCCCTCTCACTTTTGTGTGCTCTCTCGCCTTCGGTAAACATAGGAAGTAGAATTTTGTTTGATCGTATCAATTTATAAATGTAATAGTAGGAAATAAATGTAATATAATAGAGACGAAATAGACGAGAGGTAGAGAGAGAGGGGGAAGAGAGAAAAAGAGAGAGAGAGAGAGAGAGAGAGAGAGAGAGAGAGAGAGAGAGAGAGAGCTCAACCTGTCCCTTTCGGCTTATCAAGAGAAGACGGCACTGCCTTTCCCCATATAGCACTAGTCTCATAGACCTCTATTGCAGTTTCCTGAGACAGTACTTCGTCGTAAAATGCATTCGTTGCAAAGGAACTTTCCACGCATTGGAATCGTATGAAGAACACGCTAAGACCGCATGCCTACACCAAGAGTCTCCATCGAGAGGTAACTTCCTTTTCAAACTGATCTACCGTATCCATCAATTCAAATACCGTAGCCGGGCAGCTGCATTCGACTGCCTTACAGTAAACGCAAACCATCATCTCATTCAGCTTTCCCACGCACGGTCGAGTGCATGAAATGCAATCGATCCTACCGTACGCCTGTATCGTTGCTGCAGCACATCGCGACAACGCATGCTACAGTCGTGCCACATCTCGAGTTCACAACTGACGAGGTATTTTCGCCATTTAGTGCTAATCTATGACCTAACCTTTTTGAGAAGAGAGTCGGAGTGGCCATAAAGAGAGAAGAGATATTGTACAATGAAATGAAAGGAGAGATGGTAGATTGGTCGGGAGACCTTCAGACAGTTACACGTGAGAAACTCTTTTCTACACTTTGAATTTATCTATTTATGAAGCTCTCTTCTTGCTTACTCTTATCTGTCCCCTTCTCAGAGAAGATTCCGCATGGTGCGATGGCAAAATGTACCATATATCACGCCGAATTCGGTAATGAAGCCTCCTTCTCACATCACTTGGCCAACACCTGCAAGCCGGTCGATGCGCCTCCTCCGTTGGCTGAAAGAGGTACGCACCATTGCTATCCACGCACTGTACAAAACAAGTTCCAGGTCAGTATGCGATGCGCTGCCGACCATGCAAACGAAATATGTCGGATCCGTGGACGGCCGTATATCATCTTGTAATTCAGCACGGAATTGCCGATTTGATCCGCCCCAACAACAGTATTGTGAGTACTCCTCTTCCTACCAACATCATCTATTCAGTCTATTCAGGAAAGTTACAGAATGTCGCAGTCATTCGAACTCGAAGATGCAAGTAACCCCACTATCGCTGTCCAGTTCTATCGTGCTCTCAAGGTGAGCTTTTCCCCCAAGCTACATCTCTCTCTCCACAACTAACCAAGCATTCGAATTATTTCAGAAACTCTGAGTGCTGCCATTAATCGAAGCCAACTAGGAATTCCACCTCGCTTGCTTTTTTCCATTCATCGCTCAATTCCACTCCTGGTTCATTCTCAATGATTTCAAAAGCGAGAGAGTTCTAATAAATATATACGCGATAAATAAATTAAGAATTCTCGCCCTACTGCGTTCCTCCTATGTCCCCATCGACACGGATACCACAGATAGCGCCAGGCACCCTACGATACCATAACGATAACTCGGGTTACTGTAAACAGCATCGATCCAAGGCTAGATTACGGTAGGTTAGGTTACGGTACTCACATCCGACGACTGCTGCTTGGGCTGACAATGAGGCAGGCGGACAGCTCGAAGGCGACGATCGAGCGAGAGGCAACAAAAATTTAAATATGATATCAAAATTTGGATTCCTAGTTTATTATTTTAAAAGAAGACACAACCGACCTGCTTGAGAAGTGAAGTGACGAGGCTGTCCGCGTTCGTGCCCGGTGTCCGCTGGTCCCGTCTCGTCTCGTCCCATGCAATATCAAAGTATTGATTGATCGTGACATGCAGTTAAAGATACGGTAACTGATAGGATAGCATAGCATTGTGCCCCTCCTGTCTTCCATCGCACGTCTCTCTCACAGTTCCTCCCTCTCTCGTCTCGCCGATACTCAGTCGAGAGAGGGGAGAAGTGTAAAAGAGTCGGTGCAATGTATGCGATGGACAGGTGTGCATGCCCAGATGGAAAGGGATGAGGGAGGGAGGAGAGAGGAGAGAGGAAGAGAAGGGGAGGGAGGGTGTGGTTGGGGAAGAGGAGAGATGAGGAGAGGGAGAAGAGAGATGAGACAACAATTCAAAACACTTTATCGATTTTAGACCGAAGTAAATCCGCTCGACGCCTTCGTCCTATCCGCCCGCCCACTTCGACCTTCGCAGCAGCATCGTTGCCTGAATAGAACACTGTATTCACACCGTCAATTTACGATACCATAGCTTCAGTTATTGTAAATAGTATCGGTCCAAGGCTAGACTACGGTAGGCTGGATTACGGTACTCACTTTTGAGTGCTGCTTGGGCTGGGGCTGGTGAATAGTACGAAGACGCCGATCGAGCGAGAACCAACAAAAAAAAATTATAATTCACAAGTTATTACGTACCAAAAAAAAACAAGACCGACCTGTTTGTAGTTGAAGACGCCGCGTCCGCGTGACCGCCCTCTCGTCTCACGTATTGACCATGCAATGATATTAAATTATTGATTAGTCATGGACTGATGCGGTAACTCACGTGATAGGGTGACGTAGCCTGCTGTACCTCCTGTCTTCCATCGCACCTTGTGCGCACGTCTCTCTCACAGTTCCTCCCTCTCTCGTCTCGCCGATACTCAGTCGAGAGAGGGGAGAAGTGTAAAAGAGTCGGTGCAATGCACATGCGATGACCGGGCGTGCAAGCCCAGATGGGAAGGGAAGGGGAGGATAGGAGGAGAGAGGAAGGGAAGGGAAGGATAGGAGGAGAGAGGAAGGGAAGGGAAGGATAGGAGGAGAGAGGAAGGGAAGGGGAGGATAGGAGGAGAGAGGAAGAGAAGGGGAGGATAGAATAAGAGATCAAAAGAAGGGAAGGGTACGGTAAGGCAGGGGGAGAGGAGCGAGGAGGGTAGGGTAGGGCAAGGGGGAGAGGAGCTAGGAGGGTACGGTAGAGCAGGGAGGAGAGAGGAGGGGATAGCACCCTAGTGGGGAGGAGAGGAGAAAGGAAGCCACGTCTCATCACCAACGCCGGAGGCGATTGTGACAAAGACTCATATCCGGATCGCCTCCTTACCCTCTCTCATGATTATGCTAAAGCTTCTTTTCATGCTAATAGGGTAACATGCACAGTCGATCGACCCTCACACCAACTTCCGGCTGAGAGTTTACACACTATGCAAATGCATGGTCCGTCTCTCCTACCATATAATTCCAAACCAACAGACAGGGGTCGGGTCGAGAGAGTGTGCGCAAAAGTGGTAGTCTCCCTCGGTTTCACACGCGCTATCATTCATAAGCACTTTCTGAATGGTTGACTGGTCTGTGGAATGATGCGCTCCCCGACAAATAGAGAAGAGTCAAATCCCAGCCGGGCTGGTTTGATGCCACAATTTCCTCTCTCCTCACACTAATTGAATCGCCAGACAAAAATATTAGCAAATGGGATTAAATCCAATTTGAAAATAGGTTACAGTCTCCACCCTTTTCAGATTACGGTAATATGACCCAAAAGGGTTGTGGAAGGCGAGAGAGGCGGTAGTGGAGGGATCACTCTCGATGTCGTAAACACATGTAGTAATCAATGGAACGCTACTTTAGTGTTTGGGACCAGTCAGCCTCGAGTGATTTCTGCAGTTCCCATCCCAACCCCCTCATTTCTTTCTAATTTCTGGTCTACTCGCTCATTCTTTGTGGACAGCGATTGGCTGGTCCAAAACACTGCTGTAGTTCCATCAATGGAGACCACTTATGACCTACCACCGGTGTGCAATCAGCGTGAGTCAGACGTGGTAGAAATTCCGCAAGTTGATACCAATCTCTACCTCGTCGTCTGCCTCTCTCCCCCGGATGCGCTATTTTCTTTGAAAATTCTACAAGTTGATATCAAGGCAAGTTGTGGTTCCTTCCCTTTCCAACTTGATACAAACCTGTGGTTGCACACCGGTGTTTAAAGCGAAATCAATATCCCGTTGACAGAGTAATACAAATGGGTGACACAATGTCAAATTAATATACAAACGGTGGAGAAATGGAAGGGGATTCGGAAACAAATTTTCTAAAATGCAAAGAATACAAGCATGCGTGGAATGAATTGGATGCTATTGCGCGTCTTGAAATACAGAGGACGGATCGGGAGGAAACAAAGTAGGTGTCAGAGAAAATAGATACAAACCCGGTTAATTTGGGATGAGCATGAACAAACTAGGAGTGATAAGAGAGAAGAAAGGGGAGGAGTCGTGCGATAACAACTCAGAGTCGAGAGGTGGAGTTACCGAATTAGTTTACGAAGGAGTATGTGAATGCCAATCTAGGAACACATTCAAAAACTCATTCGGTAACTCCCATAGGTATTAGTAATCGAAAAAGGAAAAATAGCAAACGAGAGGATCCGAACCTATGCTCTGTGTGCCTAAGCTCTTATCCAATAGGCCACGATGGCATTGATACTCGGCTAAATAAAGCAGTAAATCGAAGAAATGGTTTGAGAAAGTTATTTCACAATAATTCTACACCGTGCTCATGCATCAACAGTAAAAGATACGGTAGGGAATACGGTAGCATTGATTCAGATACAGTATACCCGACGAGTAAATTTCGTTATATGCTCTGAATCGATAGATAGTTGATTACAGTACACCAGAAATATCTCAAACGGAAGGATCGAGGGAAATATAAAGCTTCGTGAAAAATTGCGCATAAATCGACGTAGAGTGAATGTTCCAATCGAGTGATGGCCGATTTATACGGGAGACTGCCAGAGAGAACCGAGGAATCACGCAACTCCTTAATTAGAATGTCACAATACTTCCTTGAAACGAGGCATTTGCTTGTTCATGATTCAAGAAAATTTGTCTAAGCCCAATTCCACCTGCTTACTATTCTATCCGGCCCAGTCAAAAAGTGCAAACAGAAATTTTCGACGGAATTCCCCATTTCTTAATTGTTTTCCAACGATCTTCTGTTCAATAAATGGATCAAACACATCGCGGGTTTTTGTTAAGAATATCGATTAATAACACCGAATGTACGTGAAAATGTCAGGATCATCTACTGTATACTCAAAATATCGATCAATTTCACTCGCACCGCAAAACCACATGCCCTCTCACGCTCTCCTTGAATTCGCATCGAAATACATTACGTAGCATAAACAACTGAATCCACTCTCACATGATCAATCGATATCTACAGTACACCATACCTATTGATCTGCCCACTTTCCACAGCGCCAATACCTTCCGCATCACTTTTTGATTGAATTGGATCGAAAGGTACGAGTCTGATCTAACAAACATCGAAGAAATGGTTCAACGAAACAAAGTGTTCCTATTTCATGGCACCATCATCTTTTGAAATTGCGCCCATTCAACGAAATAAGTGTCTCACCTAATCACACAACTATGGGCAGATTTAAGTAAGCTATCTGCAACGCTTATTCTCTTAACAATCAGCGGCTTGAACTACAGTAACCAGATGCTATCGATTATATATTACCGTAACCTCAGATTATCGATCAGATTCAAAGGCAATACCGCATCACGAATGATCCATCGACTATACCCAGTGCCCGTCTTCGCTTCCCGCACTTACTTCAACAACCGACGGAACGAGAAAAAAAAGAAAGAGTCTTCTCAGAAGAGAAGAAAGACGGTCCGCAGATGGCGAAGCACATGAAGAACAAGGAGACGAAGGGCAGATGACGTGAAGGAAACGCGTGTTGACGGTTAGACGTCGACCGCGTCGTGTTCCCAACCGATCGGCGGAGGAATGGGGAAAGAAAAACAATCGAAAAATAAAGGAAACGTGCGAAAAAGGAGAGAAAACGAGTGAGCTTTTCAACGCGCTCAAATTCGAAATACCCAGGTTACGGTAGCCGCCCTTTCCCGCGCCGGGGACCAATCGCATCGTAAAGTGAGGAATTTAAAGAGTGCCTTGAAGAGGCGCACTCGAAATAATTTGTTTTCGTTTATTTTTTTCTATTTTTTCCATTAACACGTCGCAAATATCGCTACGTGCGCGATAGAATCAAATATTCTTCAAAATAATCAAATATTCGTGGTGTAATTCAATGAAAACGAAAAGGTGTCCTAAAGTGGCACACGGTGCCCCACGGTGGCACACCTTTGTTGAAAGTGAACTTGGCGTACGATAAAATGTATGTTTCATTGAATTTGGTTACAATATCTAAAGCTATGCCTAGAGGCCGCAACGTGATCTTCCAATTTCTTGCTAATTGAAAGAAAATGTGGTCAAATGAACCGCTAAGGTCTGAATAACATCATACTTTTTGCCGTTTGTCGACACCTTGTCTCTGAGCCGCGGTACGCCTCAAAAACCATGCGCGTCATTTGACAGAAAGTGGTGAAAGAGAGAAGTGGGCGGAGCTAATCTACATCTCTAAATCCTGACTGATTTTGTGAGTGAAAGATCACTCCTTACCCGTGCTCCCCCATGGCTCAGACGGTTGAGCACAGGTTTTATAAACAGGAGGTCAATGGTTCAAGTCCCGCGGTTTGCAATTTTTTTTGCTGATTTTGCAAATATCTTTAAAATCAAATGACAATTCTGCGAATTAACTAGCCGGGATGTGTTGAGGTTAAATGCACTACGCTCTATGCGTACACTACGCTCTATGCGTACACTACGCTCTATGCGTACACTACGCTCTATGCACAGTTCTGGGTAAATTTTCGGTCCAGTGGGAGATCGGTTGCTGGCTCCATGTTCGGTCCAGGGGGAACTTGGTAGCCTGCTCCAGGTACAGTCCAGGGGGAGCTAAATAACCTACTTAAGATTCGGTCCAGGAGGACCTCGGTAGCCTTCTTCTGGCACGGTTCAGGGGGAACTCGGTAGCTTGCTTGAGATTCGGTCCAGGGAGTAGGAATCGGTAGCCGGCTCCAAGTACGGTCCAGGGAAGTTTAGTATGTTGGGGAATGTTAATCTCTAGAAAGAGTATTGGTTTATTCCGTTGCAAAAGGCTCGTGAGGTTGAGAGCGAACGAAGAAAGTTGTCACTACGCCACTTCGCCACTACGCCACTTCGTAATCTCTAGAAAGGGTACTGGCTTATTCCGTTGCAAAAAAGCTCGTGAGGCTGAGAGCGATCGAAAAAAGTTGCCACAACGCCACTTCGTGGCTCCGTGGCAACTTTTTTCGATCGCTCTCAGCCTCACGAGCCTTTCTCAACGGAAACGCAGGATACCGTGTGTTGGATTCCCGGGCGTGTTCGAACACGTTTCCAACATCGCAAAACACTTTTCCTATGATCCCCCACGCTTTGCGAATCAATTGGTAACTTTTTGAAATTTTCGATTTTTCGTGTTAAAACTCGGCAAAACAGGTGAAATCGTGTTTCACGTTACTCAAGAACGTGCTGAAAGGGCTTCTGGCACTTGCGAAAAATGCGGCAAACGTTTTGCCCACGGCGGGGTTCGAACCTGGGGGTCTCGGATTTGAAGTCAAGCGCGTAACCCACTTGGCTATGAATTTGGTCAATTAAAGTTTGTAAAATTTGAAGGGGATTTTGGTCTGTTGTCGTTTGCAAAAGGATCCGAGAAGATAGAGTGATTTTCAAGCGATTTATAAAGCTTCCCGATACACTTTTTTCCGAGCCTCCAGAAAGGGGTCAGGGGCGAGAGAGTGTGCCAAAGTGAGAGAGTCCCTCTCGATTTCACTCGTCCTCTCATTCCACACCCCTTCCTATGAGGTTTGCCGGCATGTGGAATGATTTGGAACGAAATGTACGAAAATTTCGTGAAATTGAGTGAAAACAAGTGAAATCAATCGATATTTCACTTCGAAACTCGGCAAAAGATGCTCAAATGTGAATCTTGTTACTAAAAAATGGGTTTGGGCCACATTTGACACGTGGAAAAAATGCGGCAAAAGACCGGCGGGGATCGAACCTGAGACCCTCCGATTTCTAGTCGAGCTCGCTACCGACTTGGCCATGAAATTATCGATTTTTCAAATATTAATTTCGGTGTGTTTCGTCGTTGCCTATCACATGCAAAAGGATGTGAGAAGATTGCTAAACTTTGAAGCGAATTATAGCGGAAAAACGGAAAAACGTCCGTCACGCGGAAGGAAAAAAAAACCAACACACAAACAGACTGACATTTCGATTACCTAGTAGTGGAGGAATAAAATTTTAATTTTTTTGTTTGTATAGATTCAGCATGCTATTCCATCTATACTGAGACTTGCGCAGCTGTGTCGGTGAATTGGAAGTGTTCTAAACACCTACTCTTGAGGCTTTCGGTCAATTTTTGATCTACTAAATGTTGTCAGAACAAGGTGCGCAACGCCTCATTCGTAGAGTAGATCGAGAGCTCTCGAAAAAGCTTTTGAACGCGGGATTTGGTTGAAAATGAAGCTTGTCATTCGATTGGGACAATTGTTCCCTCTCGTCGAGAAAGGTAGGGGGCGGAGCTTACGGACCCTAAGGGTAGCTATGCCATCCAATTTCTTCTCGTTTTGGCACTAGTGGTGGACCTATCGAGAACTGTATCTGAGGTACGGCACTACTATCGAGAACTGGGTTACGACAGGGCTATCCAGAACTTATTTTGGAGTAAGGTAGAGCTATCATGAACTGACTTAATGATAGGATGGATCTATCGAGAACTGACTAGCTTAAGTAATTACGGTTGAGCTAGCGTGAACTGACCCTGGGGTACGGCTGTGCAATCGGTAACTGAGTCTGGGGCACGGTACTGATATCAAGAACTGATTCTAGATTACGGTCGGGCTATCCAGAACTTATTTTGGAGTAAGGTAGAGCTATCATGAACTGACTTAATGATAGGATGGATCTATCGAGAACTGACTAGCTTAAGTAATTACGGTTGAGCTAGCGTGAACTGACCCTGGGGTACGGCTGTGCAATCGGTAACTGAGTCTGGGGCACGGTACTGATATCAAGAACTGATTCTAGATTACGGTCGGGCTATCCAGAACTCATTCAGAGGTACGGCTGGGCTATCGTGAACTGATTCTCGGGTAAGGTATTACAATTTTAAAATGATACGTTCATGAAATGGACCACTGGTGGTGTACTCTCTTTCTATACCTCGACGTGTCTCTCACTTTGTCATGCTCTCTCACAGCCGTATCTGTTGTTTAGAACGGATTATCAACGGAACGTTTTATTATTTCGGACGAGTGCTCGTAAATTTGTAATAGGGCTATCGAGAACTTATCACGCTTGTCACTTAAGGATTGCAACAACGGTGACACACCCAAAAAGTCGAATATGAGATTTAGCCATTTTTTGATAACGATCGGGGTCCCTCACAAGATAGCGCGGGCTTTTGTGCCAGAGATCGATTTTCTCGAAGATAGACGACGTCGAAGTTGATGGGTGCAAAAAGGAGTGACTCTTTGTGGCTTTGTAACTTCTTTCAGAGTGGGATTCTCAGAAAATGTTCAACAGATAATCTGTGCAGAATTACCTGTAGAACAGTCCTAACACATCATTCCACACGCCGGTCAACCATCCAGAAAGGCCTTTGGAGTGAGAGAGCGTGTGAAATCGAGAGGGACTCTCTCACTTTTGTACACTCTCTCACTCTAACCCTGGTCTGTAGGTTTGGAATCATGTGTTGCGATAGCGAATTCCGATCAATTTTACATATTTATCTCGCACTCCCTCGCCGTGTGAGAGACACGAGCGTGCTGATCTACCGAATTGCAAAAAGCTCATTAAAAAGATCATTAAAATGACGTCAAAAATTATAAAATAAAAATTAATAATAAAATTAAAATTGCAAAACGTTAGTCTTGCGTGGGAATCGAACTCGGGCCCAGAAGATTGCTAGGACGAATGCGTTGCCACTGAGCTAAGTGAGAAGACAGGGAAAGTAATGCGAGAGTCCACTACATGAACAGATCAGATGAATCAACCGATTTACTGATAAAATAGTAAGGAATTTCAAATCGAAAATGGATGTAAATTCGCTATCGCAAGAAATAATAGGCAGGTTCAGCATACCATTCGATTCGTATTGACGAGCTCCAGATCGTGGTTTGATTTGCTAGTTGGGCCCGAAATCGTAATTAAAAATAATCGATTTTATTAATTAGGCTAATTAATTTTCAGAAGTTGGGCCCAATCACTTAGGACTGTTCTACGGGTCATTCTGCACAGATTATCTGTTGGTTACAAAGCCACAAAGAGGCACTCCTTTTTGCACCCACCAACTTCGACGTCGTCTATCTTCGAGAAGATCGATCTCTGGCACAAAAGCCCGCGCTATCTTGTGAGGGACCCAGATGGCTTTCAAAAACTGTGAAAAGAATAGGGGTCAGAAATTGTACCAGGAACCCCCTGATTTGATGCGATTCTTATGTGACAGGCGTGTTATACTGTGGTAAGGTAGAGCAATCATGAACTGACTCAATGTAATGTGGATCTATCGAGAACTGGCTGTAGTTTACAGTAGAGATATCATGAACTTAACCTTGCGTACTGTAAGGTAATCAGTAACTGACTCTAGGGTACGGTGAATCTGTCGAGAACGGACAATGGATACGGTACCTCTACCGAGAACTGATTCTAGTGTACTGTATGGATATCGTGAACTTACCCTGGGTTGTGATAGGGCTATCGAGAACTGAGTCTGGGGTACGGTAGGGCTACCGAGAGCTGAGTCCAGAGTAGGGTGGAGCTATCAAGGACTGAGTCGGGGGCTTTCGTAATCTGGCTCTACAGAACTTCCGAACGCAATCGTGATCAGTTAACGTACACTTTTTTAAAAAGTGGCTCTGGGGTACGGTGGGGTTGATCAAATTTGATTTTTGATCTATCCGACGATTATTGCTCCGTTCACCTTATTCGTTGCGCACTTGCAAAATTTATTTTTCTCTTATTTCCTCTCCTCCTTTCACTTAAAGAAAACGAATGCTTGAAACCATTTATTTTCCCCGATGTTCGAGGTTTCATTTCTGTTATCAGTATTTGGTGAAACACAAATGCAGCGCGCGTTTCCCTCGCGCACCGTTTCCCCTTATCTCTCTGCGTTTCTCTGACTTCTTCGCCACAAAACGCCAACTCCCACCGCGAAAATATTGCAGGCTCAATGTGAGATACTGTAAGAATTGTGGTCGTTTGGATAGTTTATTAAACATAACTTTCTTCAAACTAAAAATTGTAATGTACGATTTTCAAAGCTCTCATCGGGTTTTCGATCTCCATTGCCCCATAGTGAGAACTCAGTTGACCAAATATTCGTGGGTCACCTTCTTTAACCCTTTGCACTTCTAATTGCGAGATTGACAGCTCACACCGGGCGACGGCTCTGACTAGTCAATTTTAATTACTCCTCTTGCATCATTCATAGCCTTCAAATCTTTAATATTTTCTGATCATCTACTTACGTCGGTATGTTTTCGCTCTCACTCACGGCGTTTTGGCGGGAACAATTTTGAACGGCTCTTGTAAATTCCCTTCGAGAGAATCAGGGGATTGGCAAAATGCCAGTACACAGGCTCTCTCACTTTCTCTCCTCTCTCGCTGACCCCTTCCCATGACTCTCTTTTGATCTACCTCTCTCCTACACCCCCTGAAAAACGCCGTGTCACTATATTCTACTCAACCAATGCAATACCGAATACACTCATGGTCAGTTACCGTCGACTTATCCAAGGGGCTGCAGTATACCAGTGTTGATGAAACTGGTTTACTGTGTCCCCACTAGTGTTGTTAGATCAAATAATTCTATTCGCTAATAAGAATACATTATTCGCGGATAAAATTTGTTACTCGCGCAGAGGATTATTCGATCTATCAACACTGCACAGTACGTAAATTTGCTAGGAGAATGGTTTGCCAAGTTTTCGTTTCTTGGAAAACCGTTTTCCACCCTCCTCCCACCTCACGCTCTCTCAGTTCGGTCTGCAAACGAGAGAGAGTGTGGATGGAGGAGCGTGGAAAATCGTTTTCCAAGAAACGAAACCTTGGCAAACCATTCTCCTATCAAAGTTGCGCTCTGTGCGGTACCCACTCAATACCGTATCTAATATATGACGCTGTCCGCGATAGAATCAACAAACCTTGTTCAAAGGTCGTCACAGGCAAAATGATGTTCTTCAAATTTCTTGAAAAATTGATTTTAGGGGTTGTTTTTGATTCTGCACAACGTGGCGTCGTTAGTTTTTCAAGATTTTGCCTCCAGGCGCCAAAATGGCGCCGCGCCACTTTAGGGCGCGGCACGTTTTCCTTTCATAACTTGTGTCAACCAGCTCAAATCAGCCCAAAACCCTCGTACCCGAACAGAATTTTATGGCGAATACAATGGTATATTTGGTTATACGTGAATCGTCCATTGAAGCGAGATAAAACAACTTTTTGACTTGTGATAGTGTGAACCAGGAGACATAGTTTATTCGACGTGCCTTTCGATTCTGATTCTAATAATATAGCATTGTGTAGTGGAAAAAGAGGTGGAAATATGTTTCCCAAGCGATTTTCCCATTTTCAACGCGCGAACTGTTGTCCGTCCGTCCGATCTGCCTAGTTAGGCAGCGGTGAGCACAGTGAGTCCGTCCGATCTGCCTAGTTAGGCAGCGGTGAGCACAGTGATTCCGTCCAATCTGCCTAGTCAGGCAGCGGTGGGGATAGTGAGTGCCAAGAAAGTATACGGAACCCAGGATTACGGTACCTGGAACCAATAGAGTCTCTCAGAAGTCCCTTGGCACAGGTTAACACTCCCCGGGTCCTTGAGGTACTCTATTGGTTCCAGGTACCGTAATCCTGTGTTCCCTAATACTTTCTTGGCACTCACTATCCCCACCGCTGCCTGACTAGGCAGATTGGACG
The DNA here is from genome assembly GCA_036245785.1 of Pristionchus fissidentatus. Taxonomy (NCBI): domain Eukaryota; kingdom Metazoa; phylum Nematoda; class Chromadorea; order Rhabditida; family Neodiplogasteridae; genus Pristionchus; species Pristionchus fissidentatus. Next base: position 33,756,477 of record BTSY01000004.1, read on the forward strand.
GACTCACTGTGCTCACCGCTGCCTAACTAGGCAGATCGGACGGACTCACTGTGCTCACCGCTGCCTAACTAGGCAGATCGGACGGACTCACTGTGCTCACCGCTGCCTAACTAGGCAGATCGGACGGACGGACAACAGTTCGCGCGTTGAAAATCGGAAAATCGCTTGGGAAACATATTTCCACCTCTTTTCCCCCTATACAATGCTATATTATTAGAATCAGAATCGAAAGGCACGTCGAATAAACTATGTCTCCTGGTTCACACTATAACGGGTCAAACAGTTGTTTTATCTCGCTTCAATGGACGATTCACGTATAACCAAATATACCATTGTATTCGCCATAAAATTCTGTTCGGGTACGTGAGTTTTAGGCTGATTTGAGCTGGTTGAGACAAGTTATGAAAGGAAAACGTGCCGCGCTCTAAAGTGGCGCGGCGCCATTTTGGCGCCTGGAGGTAAAATCTTGAAAAACTAACGACGCCACGTTGTGCAGAATCAAAAACAACCCCTAAAACCGATTTTTCAAGAAATTTGAAGAACATCATTTTGCCTGTGCCGATCCTTTGTTGAAGCTATCGCGGACAGCGTCATATTCATTCCGGTGGAATGAACGCCCTCATAGGTACAATGCATTCGGAAATCAACATTTATGAAAATTATCAATAGACTGTCGTAATCTCCATACGAATATATACATATATCGGGCGTGAATATTCTACCACTATCCAGGATGTATTCAAGGTAAGATAGTGTACTACGCTCTATGCGCTCACTTTTCAGATCTACCAAGTTCTTCTCGTTTTCGCGATGACCAGTCCCTCTTCTCGTTGTCTCTACTCCCTTATCCCTCCTCTCTTTATCTCTCTAGCTTGACCCCCACTCTCTCCTCACTCACCACTCTCTCACTTCCCCTCCTCTCTCTCCCACACTTTTCTTATCATTCTCCTTCTTTTCTCTCTCACCGCTTATGTATCACGCCTCTCACGAGAGGCTCGGGCTGGTCTTGGCACAGAGTCCATTTTTCGATAGTTGTTTTTTCACGTTTTTGGGTGCCACTAGGTCCCACTAAGATCCTCGTGAGTTATTATGTCACGGAAATCATTTTCCGCTTAGATACAGCTACTGTAAGCTGCCACCCTTGAACTTTGAGGCCGTATTTCGGGGTTTAAATTAAGTTTCTGAGAAAACTTTTCTCTTAGAGCTAGGGCTACTTTTCCATGCTCTTTCGATCTGTCGTGTTGGTTTTTCGATAGTTCTATGAATTTGCATAATAATAAACTTTTGTAAATTTACATAAATCTGTTCGAAAAACCCGCATTATTATTTCACCATCGTCTCCAGAGTGTCGCAAGGATTCGAATGATATGTCTATGCTCCCCCCAACTCGGGAGATGATGGCGTATCTCATATGAAAAAGAGTGAATCTCGTCGAGTCTCGACGTTTCACACCGAGTAATTCAACTCTCAAGTGAGGAACGACCCATCCTTTCATTGTTCTCGTAAACTCTGAACACTCATTTCGCGAAAATGAAGCGGTGCTAGAGGCAACTAATAAGCGAAAACTCCATAAGAGCCCGTTTGCGTAAGAGTCAGACAATCCTCATCAGGCCTCCTTACAGTGATTTTTAAAAATCTAAAATAACACTTGTTTTTAAGAGTCTTTGATAGATGAGAGATAATGGCCAAATTTGGTGGTATGCAAATTTGCCGGTAGGTCACTACGACCCCTTGAAGTTAGGGTGTTTTCGTGGTTTTTGGATCATAACTCGAGAACCAGTTTACCAAACGACAAAGTTCCAAAAGAGACTCCATCTTATTTTTCATGACGAAAATTAATCAGTCACTTGTCTGCTGTAAATGACAATTGCAAACAAGATAAAATTATTATCTCAATTCTAAAGAAAATGTACTGCACAAATCAGAGTCTCCATGGAGGGAGAATTATTATTAACCCCCAAAATTTTTTTTGTGAAATTTAAAGTCTGCCAAACCAAGTTATGATTTTTCAACTGATCCTTAGTTCTCGCGAAAGCGCCAATCCCTCCAAGAAAGAGGGTAATTTGAATGCGACATCTTTCTCATTTCTCATTCTTGTTCTCTCCTTGCCGGTTTTCGCTCTCCAAAATGTGCATTTGGCGACAAAAACGGCTCAGGTTTTGCTTGCACTATGCGGAAAAATTAAAATACTTCCTCTGTGCGCTTTCAGAATCGTCGCTCTAAAAAGCGGCTGTTCAAGTTGGTTGGGCTAATGACATTATGCTGGTCCCGTTTACAGCTGGAGAAAAAACTAGAAAAATTATTTGTACTGGTTAAAATTGAAAGCAAGCGTGATTTATACTACGAACAGTGATCAATTGCACCTTCAATTATCTATTCGGCCCAACCAACTTGAACAGCCGCTTTTTAGAGCGACGATACTGAAAGCGCACAGAGGAAGTATTTTAATTTTTCCGCATTGTGCAAGCAAAACCTGAACACTGCAAAACGTTCCCCGGAACAAGTACCCAAATGAGGAACAGAAATCTTGAGTTCTTAGAGAAAATTATCTACTTTCTTCTATAGAAAGTGTACAGGACGCTGCTAAGTCATCAGGGCGGGGACATGATCTCTGACCTACAAAAAAAGTTTGGTACAATTCAAAGTCTGTCAAACTTAGTTATGATTTTTCAACTGAGCCGTTTTTGTCGCCAAATGCACATTTTGGAGAGCGAAAACCGGCAAGGAGAGAACAAGAATGAGAAATGAGAAAGATGTCGCATGCAAATTACTCTCTTTCTTGGAGGGATTGGCGCTTTCGCGAGAACTAAGGCTCAGTTGAAAAATCATAACTTGATTTGGCAGACTTTAAATTTCACAAAAAAATTTTTAGGGGTTAATGATAATTCTCCCTCCATGGAGACTCCGATTTGTGCAGTACACTTCCTTTAGAATTGAGATAATAATTTTATCTTGTTTGCAATTGTCATTTACAGCAGACAAGTGACTGATTAATTTTCGTCATGAAAAATAAGATGGAGTCTCTTTTGGAACTTTGTCGTTTGGTGAACTGGTTCTCGAGTTATGATCCAAAAACCACGAAAACACCCTAACTTCAAGGGGTCGTAGTGACCTACCGGCAAATTTGCATACCACCAAATTTGGCCATTATCTCTCATCTATCAAAGACTCTTAAAAACAAGTGTTATTTTAGATTTTTAAAAATCACTGTACAGAGGCTGTCTGACTCTTACGCAAACGGGCTCATAAATGCCCTATTTTCATATGAAATATGGCATCATCTCCCGAGCTGGGGGAGCATGGACATATCATTCGAATCCTTGCCACACTCCGGAGACAATGGTATAATAATGCGGGTTTTTCGAACAGATTTATGTAAATTTACAAAAGTTTATTATTATGCAAATTCATAGAACTATCGAAAAACCAACACGACATATCGAAAGAGCATGGAAAAGTAGCCCTAGCTCTAAGAGAAAATTTTTCTCAGAAACTTAAAGGAGGATGAACACCACCGGTTCCCGCATGGAATTTTCTTAGCGACAGGTGTTTATACTGTAAGGAAAGGTTGAGGATAATAATCGCAAACTGAGTGCGCTGCTAAACACAGTGAGACTTTTGGCGATTCTACCTGTTCCTCCTCTTCCCTAATCTCTCGTTTGCATGTACTCTCTTCCCTCCACTCCCTCTTCCCCGTGGGGGATGAGGGAGAGGAAGGGAAGAGAGTGCATGCAAACTCGAGAGGAGAGTAAAAGTTGATCGAGAGATTTGCTTACTCGCGCACGTGAGAGACCGCCCCCTCTACCGTAATCAGTACTTGACCCTGATTGTCCCTTAGCTATTGTAGTTTCTTTGCGCGCGTGTATCTCGGTTCAGAAAAAAGATTGAGATCTCCAATTTTGGATTTCTATTATCGTTCTCATGAGAAAGCGATTAATGCTTTACAAATCGATATTCTATTTTTCGAGTTCCTTCTCCTTTAATTTAAACCCCGAAATACGGCCTCAAAGTTCAAGGGTGGCAGCTTACAGTAGCTGTATCTAAGCGGAAAATGATTTCCGTGACATAATAACTCACGAGGATCTTAGTGGGACCTAGTGGCACCCAAAAACGTGAAAAAACAACTATCGAAAAATGGACTCTGTGCCGGAATACAGTCCTGGTTGTTTCCCCAATGAAAACTTTCCGGCCCGGCCGGGCCCGAACGGGCCCAAGTGGACCCACGCAATTTGTGGCGCGAATAGAGATAAATTCGAGACAAACTCTGTGCAGTCAACGAGCTCAAGTCATTGGTCATCGAATGTTATTGATTGAAAATTAAATTATTTGCTTTATTACGTTTCATTTCGTTGAAAGAAATGATTGCAAGGAAATGACTTTCGATAGAGATTGACGCAAAATATTACAGTATCTATTGGACTTTTGCATTTACCACGAACTGATTTTTCATAGAACGAAATTTTCTAATGAATTTAAAATTACTAAAAAATAGTTATTTGAATTTCTGTTGACACTTACCGATGACGAATGACCTGAATTCGTTGACTGCATAGAGTTTGTCTCGAATTTATCTCTATTCGCGCCACAAATTGCGTGGGCCCACTTGGGCCCGTCCGGGCCCGGCCGGGCCGGAAAGTTTTCATTGGGGAAACAACCAGGACTGTAATGCCATTCTGAGCCGAGCTTCTCGTGATAGGCGTGGTATCCTCACGTTTTCTCACTTCTGCTTGTTTCCCCAATGTATGTCCATTCCAGGTAATTTGTCACTGATGCTGGGCCTTGCGTCCGAAACGCGTCTGATCCGATAAATTTGATCCAACCCTTCATGTAATTGTATGGCTATGATTCAGCATTCCAACTAACTAGAACTGAGTCTAAGGTACTGCACTGCTATCGAGAACTGAATCTATAGTGCAGCTAAAATATAAGGGTGTCCCGAAAGTTTTTGCACTTTCAGTTTTTCGAAAATTTTAGAAAAATTACACTTACTGGCCACGAATTGTCACATGTCTTATCAATACAAAAAAAATTAACAAAATTAATTTTGCTGTTGGCTTGTCGGAATGTTACCTAGTAGTGATGCAATATGCAATTAAATGATTTCCGAAACATACCTTTCAGACTCTAAATCTTTATGAATATTGAAGCTAATTAAATACGACTTTACGTGTGTAATGAGAGTGAATTTAACTTGCATCTCCAGGTCTAACTCTTGATAATTTCTTCGTCATTAATGAAAACTCGAAAATCGTCAGAAATATTTTTTTCGACATTTTCAAATTTCCTACTTCTTCAGCCCCAATTCCCCCCAAAAATGGCTTATACACACTTATAGGCTAATAGGAATTCACAGCCACCGATTTTGCGTAGAAAATCTCAGCGGTTCAAAAAACACGTTGAAATTTCATTATTACGTAGTGATGACGAAATTATTCAGAAATTGTCCGCAATCACCCGTTGACTCATTTGGCACTTTGTACTAACTTTTTCGACTCCTACTCGAGATAAAATTTCAAAACTAGTGAAGTTCAGGTCTGTGTATGGTAAGTTTGCAGTTCTACAGAAGGCACCGTGTGTCTAACACCTCCCTAGTCAACACTCGAAAAGTAGTGAGAGCTGGCCCTCATACTAACATACTACAACAATGTCCCATACGGGTGAGGCGAAACGAGAGAGAAGCAAAAACGTTAAAAAGTGCAAAGACTTTCGGGACACCCTTATATTATCAAAAACACGAAAAAGATGTGTTCCAAAATTTCAGAAAAAAATCAATTTCTTTGAATAGAGAGATAGTCGAAAAGCATCATTGTTATATAACTATGGCCACTAGTGTAATCAAGGTAATCAATATCGACTACTGTCGAGTGGTTACCATGATCGGGAGCAGGAACGAGCGTAGTGGAGCGACACCGGAGGAAGGTGAACGATACCGTACCCATATTACCAAGACGTACGGATTCGCCCGTGGGTACACCTACGTAACGGAGACGGTAAGTAGATTGTTCACTAGTCGTTCAATCCCAATCCGAAATTAATGTCCAATCTGCAGAGACCTGCCTACATCTTATGTGAGAACCGTAAGATGGCGAAGGAGCTGTGCAAATGCGAGTGGGGATCGTATTTCGAGAGCATGCGAATTCGTCAGTTTACTATTGAAAAAAAACATTCAGTCCTATGTTATGTGTTCAGGTGCGAGATGTGGCGGGCCCAACGATAAGTGTTGGCCGACTACAACCCCTATGGAGAGACATTGAACGACCAGCGCCCCACCCATTCAACCCATACCCCGACACGGAAATATATAGTAAATAGTTCCCTATTCTCCTCCAATTGTGAAAATAAACAGATCCGATGTATTCCCTCTTCATCTATCTTCTCACTCACCTTTAAATCCATTGAAGAGAGAAATATCACGGAAGGATTCAATGAATACAACTGCTCTGTAATCATTCACATTTGATCTTTGATCTTTCCTCAATTACTCACCTGACCAGAAGTTGTGCCTTCCCGTTGCACTTCTCGACCGTCTCTATCGATTCTCCGTGGTACAATTATCTATTGACTTCTACAATTGACTACTATAGTCTCACCCTTCCGTCCGGTCACACTTTTTTCTCATTTTCCTTATATTTCGTTTCAAAATTGCGCTATCTTCTCAGAACCTTTTGCATATGATAATAGACCAGAATTGCTTTAAAATTTTACAAAATTTAAATCACCAAATCCATGGCCAAGTGGGTTACGCGCTGGACTAGCAATCCGACCGACGCAGGTTCGACCCCCGCCGCGGGCAAACCTTTTGCCGCATTTTTCGCGAGTGTCAGAAACCGTTCTAACACGTTTTTGAGTTCCGTGAAACACGTTTTCACCTGTTCTGCCGAGTTTTAACTTGAAAAATCGAAAAATTCGAAAAGTTCCAAAATGATTCAGAAAGCGTAGGGAATCACTACAAAAGTGTTTTGCGATGTCGGAAACGTGTCTCAACGTGTTCTAACGCGTATTAACGTGAAAAATCGAAAATTTCAAAAAGTTCCAAAATGATTCAGAGAGCGTAGGGGATCACAGGAAAAGTGTTTTGCGATGTCAGAAACGTGTTTGAACGTGTTCTGACACGTTTTAACGTCAAAAATCGAAAATTTCAAAAAGTTCCAAAATGATTCAGAAAGCGTAGGGGATCACCACAAAAGTGTTTTGCGATGTCGGAAACGTGTCTGAACGTGTTCTAACGCGTTTTAACGTTAGAAATCGAAAATTTCGAAAAGTTCCTAAATGATTCAGAAAGCGTAGGGGATCACTACAAAAGTGTTTTGCGATGTCGTAAACGTGTTCTAACGCGTTTTAACGTGAAAAAAAATTTCGAAAAGTTCCAAAATGATTCAGAGAGCGTAATCACAGGAAACGTCTCTGAAAGTGTTCTAAAAGTTCTGAACGCACTGTATCCTGCGTTTCCGTTGTGAAAGGCTCGTGAGGCAGAGAGCGATCGAAAAAAGTTGCCACGGAGCCACGAAGTGGCGTAGTTTTTTTTTTTTTTTTTTTTTTTTTTACTTTTTGTAGCGATTAACACTCCCTAATATACGCCGGCTTCTGAGCTCCCCCTGGACCGAACTTGGAGCATGCTACCGAGCTTCCCCTGGACTGAACCTGGAGCCGGCTGCAAAGCTCCCCCCTGGACCGAATTTGGAGCCGGCTACCGAACTCCACCTGGACCGAACCTGGAGCCGGCTACAGGGCGCCCCCTGGACCGTACCTGGAGCCACCTATCGAGCTCCCCCTGGACCGAACCCGCACCCAGAACTATGCATAGAGCGTAGTGTACGCATAGAGCGTAGTGCATTTAACCTCAATACAACCCCGCTAGTTAACCCCAAGACTTTACTAATTACAGAAGATGTTTATGAACACTAACAATACAAGACGCGATAGGAACACGAAAGGGGGAACACGGAATTGGGGGGAAGAGGGGGCAATCTCGGCCGGCTCGGGGTCTCTCTCCTCTACTATCACACGAATGCGAGACGAATCGAGATCTACTGCCGGCACGATATCGCATAGTGACGCGTCTTATATATCTTTATCGCATCATTTGCATGCGCGAGCAAACCAGAAATCTGGTAGGAATACAATGTAATACTGAGAGTAGAAAATAGAAGCGGAAGATGATGAATTATTATGTGTGTGGAGGGGGAGGGTGATTCATGCTGAAGATTAGGAAGATAAAAAGCGATGTAATGACGAGGGGAGAATGTGAAAAGTGGAGAAGAGAAATGTCAGTGATACGTAAAATGATAATGAATAAAATAAGAATAAGAACGAGAAGAGGTGGAAAGAGAGACGGATGACGGAATTGGATCAATATAAATAAAGGGGGACTGAATTCACGTGGAGGCAGGGCGCTCCTTCTTGATCCATAATCCTGGAGTATCTAACTTGACAAGTTTAAGGTTCTTGACGATGTATTCCTTCTTGCCGGCTTTGTCGTTCTTGGCACAGGCAGTTGCCCATGCCTGCTTGAATGTTCGCTCGTCTTCGAATACAAGAGATTGGTGCTGACTACTAGACTTTGAAAGGCAATTATACTAGCATAATAGGGGAAAATGATCGCTGTTCTTAACAGAACGCGGAAAATGAGGAGTGGGGGGATGTTATTTCCCTACTGTGCGGGTAGTTATAGTTACATTTCAAAGTATATTGACAACTCGAAACTTCCTTTGTTCGAAGACGAAGGAAGTGATCATATCTACTAGAGATGATCACTTGGAAATATCACAATGAATATATTTTTTTATTGTTGTTGAACAGTTTTTGAACAAAGGAAGTTCCGAGTGGTCGCCACTGAATTAATTATTTTGATGATAATGAAAACATGGACACACTCATCATACCAATGTAACAATTTCTTTTGCTTACTCTGAAAATAAATTATTTGATATTGTTTTTTTTTTTGCGAATCGGGCCCACGATTGTACCGCTTAAGAGGGTTTCATTTATGTTATCATATGGTTTCATTTGTGTTATTATATGAGAGGAATCGCGAGAGAATCGACCAGAGCGCGGACTTACAAAATTTTTGCCTTCGATTTCGCTGTAAAAAGAGTGCAAGGTACTTTCAACCCTGCTCTATTTGATAGCGTTTCCCGTTTTTCGAGATAGACCTTAATGTTCGAGTACGCGAGTAACAAAGTGACGGTCCTTTGGATTTTGCACCAGAGTGGGCTTCAGTAGAAATTTTATAACTCGCTTTAAAATTGAGATATGAAGTTCTAATTTTTTTCATTAAATAGAGAAATGGATTCTCCACAATTCCTATATTTTCACGTGACATTTTAAAAATTTTCGTTTTTTTTTCAGTATTTTATAGCGAGAAAACGTCGGTGAAAAGTGCATTCGGAAAAACCGTATTTTTTCTCATGGCACATTTTGTAAAGCATATTTTTATGTATTTAAAAAAACAATTTTTAGCAAAATCGGTAGATGCGAACAAAATCTGCCTCAGGTGAAGATTTTTTTCAAAAAAATCGATTTTTTGAAACATTTGTTTGTGATACTTTAAAATGGCACTTTTGCGGTCGAAACTGACTAATACCATCGAAAAACATTTTAGAAACTCAAAGTAAGAGAATACTAACCGATTTGACTCGAGGAAATCGATTTTCCGGATTATGGAGCGTCAATATTTCGATTCTAAGAAGGACATTGTTCTTCTTAGAATCGAATGCATAGATGGCGAATACTTATCTTATCTACTCTACGCAGACGACTGCGTTCTCATTTCCCACGATTCTCGCCAAGTGCAGTCTATGGTGCGCGAATTAGAAAGAGAGTTGTTGAAGGTGAGATTGCGCTTAAATGGAACCAAAACTGTAGCACTAACTACCAACCCCCATGGTAGAGCAGTCGTTGTGGGAGGAGAACAGGTTAAAATAAAGGAAAAGGTAGTTTATCTTGGTCAAGAAATATCCCTCGGACCTGGTAGATTTAAGGGTGAACTACACAGAAGAGTCAGAAGTGCGAACTGGGCATTCTCCAAATACTCGGAATTTTTCCTCGGAAGGGGTAGTCCAAAGTACCTTAAAAGCGTCTATTCGATGGTGTTGTTTTCCCCGCATTTCTATGCTGAAGCTTGGTACCTAACTAAACGAAATCAGGAATCACTCTGCGTTGCTCAGCGTAAACTCGAACGGAAAATGTTAGGGATCACCGTACTAGATCACATTACAAATGAGCGAGTGCGTGATACTACGAAGTTGAAGGATGTTGTGAGAGAGGCGGAAAAGCGTAAATGGATATGGGTTGAGAGGCTCTCGAAATTATGCTATAATCGATGGAGTCTGAAAGTGCTCGGATGGACCCCAAGAGGCAAGAGGAAGCGTGGAAGACCGGCTAAGAGATGGAGCGACGATTTCGTAAAGGCAGCTGGACCTCTCTTCATGCAAATCGCAAGGAACAATCAAACTCAGTGGAGAATTCTAATGGCGACCAGTTGACCTAACATCCAAATCAGCTGATAAAGTTGTTCAAATATAATAATATATAAATAATATAATATTTCGATCGATAAAACTAACGTTCCGGAAATGTGGCATGTGCCATATCGACTTGAATCATGAACATATGTCGGTAGGAGACAGCTCATGTAGTTATACAGAAACGGCGTCAGCAGAAATTGAGTTATTTAATTTTCAAGGTTTTTGAAAATTTTACAGGATATCACATATCCGTTCGTTTGGTGGACACGATCTAACGTGCCATGAGTACTGTGCTAACTATGCTGAACAACTTTGCTTTTTAGAGCTGGTTGATATCTCTTCATAGAAAGACGCTAGAGCCTCTTGAAAAGTGGCTCTAGCGTCGTTCTGACGGACGAGACTGACGGGAGAGCGCGCTCTAACACCCCTCGCACCCTCTCATTTCCACGCACTCTCTCGCTTTGTTCAACACCATTCTTATTGAAAATGGCGTAATATCCGAAAAAAACAACGTTTCCAGTCGTATGCAAGCTTAATTCTCTAAGAAATATCATGACGAAAGATATTTCGCTCAATAGGAGTCGAACAAAGCGAGAGAGTGCGCGGGGATGAGAGGGTGCGAGGGGTGTTAGAGCGCGCGCTCCGGTCAGTCTCGTCCGTCAGAAAGACGCTAGAGCTACTTTTCCAGAGGCTCTAGTGTCTTTCTATGAAAAGATATCAACTAGCTCTAAGATCAAAGTTGTTCAGCACAGTTGGCGCAATACTCCTGACACGTCAGACTGTGTCCACCTCGTGAGCGGACATGTGATAATTTTCACTCTTTTAAAAATTCTGAAAAATGAAATAACTCATGTTTGACCAGAGCAGCTTTTGTAAAACGAGTTGAGTGATGTCCCACCAATATATGTTCATGATTAAAGTCGATATGGGACACCTCCAACTTCCGGAACGCTAGTTTTATCGATCGAAATATTTCCGTCCCAGTATCCGAAAAATCGATTTCCTAGAGTCAAATCGGTTAGTATTCTCTTACTTTGAGTTTCTAAAATGTTTTTCGATGGTATTAGTCAGTTTCGACCGCAAAAGTGCCATTTTAAAGTATCACAAAAAAAATTTTCAAAAAATCGATTTTTTTTGAAAAAATCTTCACCTGAGGCCGATTTTGTTCGCATCTACCGATTTTGCTAAAACATTGTTTTTTAAATACACTAAAATAGGCTTTACAAAATGTGCCATGAGAAAAAATACGGTTTTTCCGATTGCACTTTTCACCGACGTTTTCTCGCTATAAAATACTGAAAAAAAACGAAAATTTTTAAAATGTCACGTGAAAATATAGGAATTGGGAGAATCCATTTCTCTATTTAATTAAAAAAATTAGAACTTCATATCTCAATTTTAAAGCGAGTTATAAAATTTCTACTGAAGCCCACTCGGGTGCAACATCCAAAGGACCGTCACTTTGTTACTCGCGTACTCGAAAAATAAGGCCTATCTCGAAAAACGGGAAACGCTATCAAATAGAGCAGGGTTGAAAGTACCTTGCACTCTTTTTACAGCGAAATCGAAGGCAAAAATTATGTAAGTCCGCATACACACCTCAAATGGTCGATTTTCTCGCGATTCCTCTCATATGCAAGTGCACTGCCTATGCTAGGGTGCGTTAAATCGGTTTGGGTAATCGGGTACCCGACGACACGGGGTTTCTCACCTTTTCTTGTTCTCTGGCGAAACTTGGAAAGAACGTGCTTCTCAAGTAGAATATATCTATGAAGGCGGTTACTGTACTAAGAATAATACTCACTCTCACAAATTTCCACAACCTTGTCACATGATTCCAAACCTACAGAAAGATCTGAGAGAAAAGAGTTTATAGAGTTCTCTTGATTTTAAGCCTCCAGAAAGGGGTCAGGAGCGCGAGAGAGCGCGTGAAAGTGAGAGAGGTAATGGGAAGAGAGGAAGACTCCAGGACTTTAAATAATCTCAATGGCAGGTTCGAGAATGTAACGCAATTTCTGTAAAATCTTTTGACTTAGAGGTACGGCTTATTTTCGATGTTTTATGTCATTTGTTTTCCAGTTCGACTCTTGGTGTTCAAATTATTAAACTTTCCTAATTTTAAGAAAAGCCGCTTGAAAATCAGTTGTTTTCTTTTTATGAAAGTTCGGATAAGGTGATAAGGATTCGAATGATATGTCTATGGTCTCATGCGACCGAGAAACAGACAGAAAGGTCAAGTAGATCTCTCTTCTCTTATTTCCTTTAAAGATACCGGCAGACAATCAGAATAGATAAAAAAAAATGGGTACTGTAGAATGGAGATGAGAGATGTGATCTACGTGACCTGTTCGTCTCTCTGCCTTGTGTACGTGAGGAACCGACACTTCCTTCTCACACTCGGGTTCCCGATCGACTCTTCTTCCCTCTGGCAGATTCGATCGAGTATTGAGCGTCCATTCCACCGGAACGAATTTTTTGGTTACGATATTGAGTGGGGGGACACAGTAACCAGTCTCCGGAACGCAATGTTCTGCAAGAGCGAAAACGCGCGCTGCATTTGTGTTTCACCACCATATGATAACATAAATGAAACCCTCGTATGCGGTACAATCGTGGGCCCGATTCGCAAAAAAAAATAACAATATCAAATAATTTATTTTCAGAGTAAGCAAAAGAAATTGTTACATTGGTATGATGAGTGTGTCCATGTTTTCATTATCATCAAAATAATTAATTCAGTGGCGACTACTCGGAACTTCCTTTGTTCAAAAACTGTTCAACAACAATAAAAAAATATATTCATTGTGATATTTCCAAGTGATCATCTCTAGTAGATATGATCACTTCCTTCGTCTTCGAACAAAGGAAGTTTCGAGTTGTCAATATACTTTGAAATGTAACTATAACTACCCGCACAGTAGGGAAATAACATCCCCCCACTCCTCATTTTCCGCGTTCTGTTAAGAACAGCGATCATTTTCCCCTATTATGCTAGTATAATTGCCTTTCAAAGTCTAGTAGTCAACACCAATCTCTTGTATTCGAAGACGCGTCACTATGCGATATCGTGCCGGCAGTAGATCTCGATTCGTCTCGCATTCGTGTGATAGTAGAGGAGAGAGACCCCGAGCCGGCCGAGATTGCCCCCTCTTCCCCACAATTCCGTGTTCCCCCTTTCGTGTTCCTATCGCGTCTTGTATTGTTAGTGTTCATAAACATCTTCTGTAATTAGTAAAGTCTTGGGGTTAATACCGCAAGGCACTATAACTATGACTTGTGTTCTTCCACAACTCCGACCTCTGGTTGCTGGTAATTATGAATAGCTCACTATGCTTCATTCAATCAAAATCGAAAGACAGAGAAGTTGCGCACTCATAATTTCACAGTGAAACATATTTCTCATTTCAGTGGAAATGCGAAGAATCGGAAATCCTTCTTCCTAGTGGTATTGTTGGAATTTGAAGCGGTTCTATTGGTGAAACCAACAATAAGATGAATATAATTACACAAACTGATCTAGATAGTTTAATTAATGAACAGAGATGTTTTATATGAATTCTCTAACCATTGAGAGGATCAAGTCCAAGTTCTCACTATAACACACTATCTCGCATTCCCAGGAGGGGGAGACGAACCGGGATTACGAGAGAGTGTGCGGATGCGAGAGAGTGCAGAGAGGTTCAGGGAAATGGTCCAATGGTCCAACGGAGCTTGCGGATTTCATGGAACCTCAGCTCAACCCCCTCATCCAAAAATACAGAAATGCAAATCTGGAGGTGGAGGCAAACACTGGCCGTCGAGAACCCATCCCCCCTCTGACCGATCCACCCCCTCAACCACTGCGAGAGTGAGGGGAGAGAAGGATAAGAGATGAAGAGAGACGAATCAGATACGTTTCACAAAGTTGTGATAGGAACGAGGCAAGTGCCTCAATCACTAAGATGTCGTTATCCGATTGGGACACTTCTCACCTCAAGTCAAGATCCTGCTATACAGGGATCCAGGATGGAAATTATTCCGGGATGCAGCCTGGAAACGCTCCCAGGCTGGATCCCTGTCTGATTCCAGCCTGGAAATGCAAATTATGCCGGGATCCGGCCTGGAAATAAATACCAGAGTGGGGGCCAGCTCGGGTCAGGGGTCTACCTACCTCTACTATCATACTAATGCGAGACGATTCAGGATCTACTGCCGGCACGATATCGCACAGTGACGCGTCTTCGAATACAAGAGATTGGTGTTGACTACTAAAATTTGAAAGGTAATATCTAATAGGGGAAAAATTACCGCTGTTTTCAACAGAACGGGGAAAATGAGGAGTGTGGGGGGATGTTATTTCCCTACTGTGCGGGTAGTTATTGTTACATTTTAAAGTCTATTGACAACTCGAACGCCGCTAGCAGACACGCCGCTCACAGCCTGGCAGCGGTGGGGTTCCACCGGGTGACACGCTGGGCGGCCTGGCTCCTGCATGTAGCAGACACGCCGCTCACAGCCTGGCAGCGGTGGGGTTCCACCGGGTGACACGCTGGGCGGCCTGGCTCCTGCATGTAGCAGACACGCCGCTCACAGCCTTGCAGCGGTGGGGTTCCACCGGTTGACACGCTGGGCGGCCTGGCTCCTGCATGTAGCAGACACGCCGCTCACAGCCTTGCATCGGTGGGGTTCCACCGGTTGACACGCTGGGCGGCTTGGCTCCTGCATGTAGCAGACACGCCGCTCACAGCCTTGCAGCGGTGGGGTTCCACCGGTTGACACGCTGGGCGGCCTGGCTCCCACATGTAGCAGACACGCCGCTCACAGCCTGGCAGCGGTGGGGTTCCACCGGTTGACACGCTGGGCGGCCTGGCTCCTGCATGTAGCAGACACGCCGCTCACAGTCTGGCAGCGGTGGGGTTCCACCGGTTGACACGCTGGGCGGCCTGGCTCCTGCATGTAGCAGACACGCCGCTCACAGCCTTGCAGCGGTGGGGTTCCACCGGTTGACACGCTGGGCGGCCTGGCTCCTGCATGTAGCAGACACGCCGCTCACAGTCTGGCAGCGGTGGGGTTCCACCGGTTGACACGCTGGGCGGCCTGGCTCCTGCATGTAGCAGACACGCCGCTCACAGCCTTTGCAGCGGTGGGGTTCCACCGGTTGACACGCTGGGCGGCCTGGCTCCTGCATGTAGCAGACACGCCGCTCACAGTCTGGCAGCGGTGGGGTTCCACCGGTTGACACGCTGGGCGGCCTGGCTCCTGCATGTAGCAGACACGCCGCTCACAGCCTTTGCAGCGGTGGGGTTCCACCGGTTGACACGCTGGGCGGCCTGGCTCCTGCATGTAGCAGCTCACAGCCTTGCAGCGGTGGGGTTCCACCGGTTGACACGCTGGGCGGCCTGGCTCCTGCATGTAGCAGACACGCCGCTCACAGTCTGGCAGCGGTGGGGTTCCACCGGTTGACACGCTGGGCGGCCTGGCTCCTACATGCAGCAGACACGCCGCTCACAGCCTTTGCAGCGGTGGGGTTCCACCGGTTGACACGCTGGGCGGCCTGGCTCCTGCATGTAGCAGACACGCCGCTCACAGTCTGGCAGCGGTGGGGTTCCACCGGTTGACACGCTGGGCGGCCTGGCTCCTGCATGTAGCAGCTCACAGCCTTGCAGCGGTGGGGTTCCACCGGTTGACACGCTGGGCGGCCTGGCTCCTGCATGTAGCAGACACGCCGCTCACAGTCTGGTTGCGGTGGGGTTCCACCGGTTGACACGCTGGGCGGCCTGGCTCCTGCATGTAGCAGACACGCCACTCACAGTCTGGCAGCGGTGGGGTTCCACCGGTTGACACGCTGGGCGGCCTGGCTCCTGCATGTAGCAGACACGCCACTCACAGTCTGGCAGTGGTGGGGTTCCACCGGTTGACACGCTGGGCGGCCTGGCTCCTGCATGTAGCAGACACGCCGCTCACAGCCTGGCAGCGGTGGGGTTCCACCGGGTGACCATTATTTCCGACAGAGAACCATCGAGTGTTCGGATCAGCAAATAAATCGTGCGCGTACTGAACAGTTTGAGTTTATACAATCTCTGGATGAGTAATTGTTGTGCGTTCCTCGATCCGCCTCATACAAGATCGGTGAAACATAGCCAATCCATTATGCATAGGGGGCGCAATGTTTCTAGCCGAAATCAGATTTGGTATCTCAAATCATCGTTTATCGTATTCGTGATGGTCTCAATAACATCATACTTTTTGCCGTTTGTCGATATTCCATCTCTGATTTAGTTTAATCTATCATCTTCACTTTCTTGTTCTCGATCGATTCCGTGTGAAGTTTACGCACTATACCAGTTGGCATCTTTAGAAATGCGAGTCGGTAATCTTTTTTTCCAAGGATCGATGACCGAAAAGCCCTAATACAAAACAGGTATTCTGGTAAAACAGATCACTTTCTTGTTCTCGATCGATTCCGTGTGAAGTTTACGCACTATACCAGTTGGCATCTTTAGAAATGCGAGTCGGTAATCTTTTTTTCCAAGGATCGATGACCGAAAAGCCCTAATACAAAACAGGTATTCTGGTAAACCGCAGCACCCCGTGAACAATTGGCACCAGTTTGTGCAATCTTTATGAAATAATTATTGTA
The DNA here is from genome assembly GCA_036245785.1 of Pristionchus fissidentatus. Lineage (NCBI taxonomy): Eukaryota > Metazoa > Nematoda > Chromadorea > Rhabditida > Neodiplogasteridae > Pristionchus > Pristionchus fissidentatus. The sequence goes on from BTSY01000004.1 coordinate 33,773,562, forward strand.
GAGGTATTTCCGGGCTGTAGCTAAAATCCGGCTCTCGAGCCGTTTCTCCCTCGACTTAAAGAAGATGTCCCACGAATATTTGTTCGGCTGAGTTATCACAGTGGGAATTGAATACCCGATGAAAGCGTCAAAAATCGCATGCTTACATTTTTTGAGTGAAGAAAGTTATGAATCACAAAATTTGAAAAAAGGATATGATTCCATCAAGTATGTCACATCGAAAAGTTTCTAGGTAGTAGTTGACATTTTGGGAAGAAGACCCTAGAGAAAAGCAGAGAGATAAGGGCTAAAAAGGAGGGAGCGAGAGCAAAAGCGCGCGCTGCATTTGTGTTTCAACAACATCTGAAAACAGAAATTAAACAGTGATCTCCGATTCTCGTATTGTATTGTGGTGTATTATTCACGACTGACAATTTTTCATGGGACCTCTCAATTTCCATGGTACCTCTTTACCAGAACAGGGCCAATGAATTGTCTTAATTCTTTGAATACTTCATTAAATGCATGTTGGGACATGGACATGAATTCTCAATTCGAATATTCGTTTGCTGATCGTAGATGGGTTATGTTTCAGTAATTGTATACCTCCATCAGAATTCTCGTGTTATTCTGATCTCCACAAATCACAATTCTCGATACACAGTCAACAGCAAATGAGGAACTTCCGGTGAGAAGAAGGGGGAGGATCGCGATTCGACGTTATATCACGATCCTTCCCCTTCTTCTCACCGGAAGTTCCTCGATTTGTTGTTCTGAGGTACGGTACTGCTATCGGGAACTGACTCAGTGAGTCTTGGGATTATACCGCAAGGCACTATAACTATGACTTGTGTTCTTCCACAACTCCGACCTCTGGTTGCTGGTAATTATGAATAGCTCACTATGCTTCATTCAATCAAAATCGAAAGACAGAGAAGTTGCGCACTCATAATTTCACAGTGAAACATATTTCTCATTTCAGTGGCCACTCGGAACTTCCTTTGTTCAAAAACTGTTCAACAACAATAAAAAAATATATTCATTGTGATATTTCCAAGTGATCATCTCTAGTAGATATGATCACTTCCTTCGTCTTCGAACAAAGGAAGTTTCGAGTTGTCAATATACTTTGAAATGTAACTATAACTACCCGCACAGTAGGGAAATAACATCCCCCCACTCCTCATTTTCCGCGTTCTGTTAAGAACAGCGATCATTTTCCCCTATTATGCTAGTATAATTGCCTTTCAAAGTCTAGTAGTCAACACCAATCTCTTGTATTCGAAGACGCGTCACTATGCGATATCGTGCCGGCAGTAGATCTCGATTCGTCTCGCATTCGTGTGATAGTAGAGGAGAGAGACCCCGAGCCGGCCGAGATTGCCCCCTCTTCCCCACAATTCCGTGTTCCCCCTTTCGTGTTCCTATCGCGTCTTGTATTGTTAGTGTTCATAAACATCTTCTGTAATTAGTAAAGTCTTGGGGTTAATACCGCAAGGCACTATAACTATGACTTGTGTTCTTCCACAACTCCGACCTCTGGTTGCTGGTAATTATGAATAGCTCACTATGCTTCATTCAATCAAAATCGAAAGACAGAGAAGTTGCGCACTCATAATTTCACAGTGAAACATATTTCTCATTTCAGTGGAAATGCGAAGAATCGGAAATCCTTCTTCCTAGTGGTATTGTTGGAATTTGAAGCGGTTCTATTGGTGAAACCAACAATAAGATGAATATAATTACACAAACTGATCTAGATAGTTTAATTAATGAACAGAGATGTTTTATATGAATTCTCTAACCATTGAGAGGATCAAGTCCAAGTTCTCACTATAACACACTATCTCGCATTCCCAGGAGGGGGAGACGAACCGGGATTACGAGAGAGTGTGCGGATGCGAGAGAGTGCAGAGAGGTTCAGGGAAATGGTCCAATGGTCCAACGGAGCTTGCGGATTTCATGGAACCTCAGCTCAACCCCCTCATCCAAAAATACAGAAATGCAAATCTGGATGTGGAGGAAAACACTGACCACCGGGGCGCAATATGCATAATATGCTTCATTTTTGAAAGTTATCTGGTTTTTTCATAGTAATGGGTTTTAATTGCCATCATACGTTGACATCAACAGAGTGAGCAACAATGGACCGAGACACAGCCTTTCAATACCTGTCGCTTTTTGGACTTTTGGTTTTGAATTTCTTTGATGTGCATGAAATTCGGAACAAAGTCACAATAACGAAACGCATTTTTCACCTGCCGTCGTTTTTTTTACGAAATAAAGATAGAAGTTAAGATTTTTGAATGGAACAATTGATATATTATTGTAGACAGGTTAAACATGCGTTTCCCATTCTTTAATTTTTTTTCAGGAAAAATGAAGGTTCTTCGGCTTTCCCAATCTTCAATCTTCTTCCGCAAGACGCTGTTGAATTCGATGAAACCTATTTAAAATAATTTTTAAAAAAACGCTCACTCTTCCGGAAGAGTTTCTGAATAACTCCAAAATATGTGGCCGCTTGGCCTCGTAACAGATACTCCAGATATTGTTCACATATACATTTGTAATCGACCGGATAAGAAATTGGAGCTTTTGCCTGCCTCATTTGCATACAGTGAGCGATAGTATGTGAGTCAGAACAGACCATTTTACTATTCCTTTGGCATCCCTAACCATGACCACGGGTTCATGGATTTTTTTCCATAAAATATTGATTTTTGAAATGGTAAAAATTATTTATCATTTCTTCATCTACTGGCCAAATGATGATTTTTGGCCATCAATACTTTGAACTTTTTTTTTGAAAAAAAATCCATGAATCCGGTCATGGTCCAAAATTGCAAAATAGTTTTTCGTTTCGTGGTACGAGTTGAAGCCATTAACGGTTTGTGAATACAGAACGTATGCGTGGGTAAGATAACGGAGGCAGTATGGCATTGACGATTGGTGAATAATTTGGTGAGTGAATAAATGAATAATAGTGACTAGTTCACGGATTTTCTTAACAAAAAATTTTTTTTCCAAACTTTACGGATAGATTTGATACTTCTTCAGTAAATGTAGTTCCATGAATGCAGGATAATAGTGCATTCCACAGACAGATTTTTTTCAGGATGATTTTTTTAAATGTAAAATCGAAATTTTCGTTTCATGCGAAATAATGACATGCAATAAGATATCCACCACCATGCACAGATTGCATAGTACTATAAGCTGCACCGTGAAAATATTTGCCGTATTGCAATCTTTGAGGAAAAATTTTCAAAATGAGGAAAAATCAATTCCGATGAAATATTTCCAATCGCTCAGAAAATTGTTCAAGTAGTTTTTCGGTGCACACTGAGCAAGCTTATAATATTGCCGAAGAAAAATTGATCCTAGCTCATGTATGTCAAAAGTTGCAAAAATCATTTTTTCGCCACTTCCGCGCCATATGCGAGCCGGGTTTGAACCTCAGAGCACAAATTCGAATACTTTTGTAAATAGGGTCCCGAGACACTTCCATGGTATGAGTATGGTGTGTCAAATCGAAAGTCCTGGCGCGGATGTCCGGCAGTGCTCAATTCTTACCGAGCCGGTCTCTTAAACACCAATACCTTGAAGATTATACAGGCATTACGTGCAGAAATTAGTCAGATCATTTTTTGAGAATATTGTGTCCAGTATTCACACCCTTTGATAAAGAGATGTGAGCATACCTCACCAGACGTGGAGCAGGGGTGTGCGGCAAGCAATTTCGGCAAGTGTAGTAAATCAATTATAACTTTATCAGATGAACTATTTTCACCTCGCAATATGTTTGATGAATTGGAGCACAGTTGTAAGAATCGTTTGATATGACTAAAGTCATGTTTCCTCCAATGAGTTTCTAGATATTAATTTGTTTTGTGCTCCCACTTGCCGTAACTTGCCGATTGCCGTTTTCGGCAAGTGACAACGACGAAAAATAAGCATATCTCGAAGGTCTTCACTGGAAAACAAAACAGTAGGGTATCAAACGATTCGAAAAACTGTGCTGCAATATATAAAAATAAAATGGAGATTAAAAAAGCTTATTTGATAAAGTTGCAATTGATTTGCGGTACTTGCCGAAATTGCTTGCCGCACACCCCTGACGTGGAGGCAGTTTTTGGGGCAGCGTGCAAGCCTGACCCCCTATTCATGGTGATTTTTGGGGCACGGTGCAAGCGGGGTCATGGTCCAAAATGGGTTTTGGGTTGGTCCCACCAAAGTCAAAGTGGCATACTGTAACTACACCGTCGGGGTCCCGCAGCGAAAACAGACTACCGTAACCCATGCTACCGTAACCCGGAAAAACGAAATTGACAATACAGACCCCTGGTATGTTGCATGAAGTAGACCTCGAATTGTCATTGCCTGAGGGGGATACCGTAATCATCCTACCGTAGTCTCGGCTACAGTAACCCTACCGTAAGACAGATGTGTAAAAGTGTCCCAATCGGCTCGGGATTTTTTGTTGTAGATAGCCTTCGAGTAGGCAAAGTGTGTGTGGCATACCGCACCTCATCTACCGTCCTCCCGGCTACAGTAACCTACCGTAACACGAAAATTTGAAAACGATCAAATCGGCTCGGAATTTTTGTAGGAGGTAGACCTCGATTGGGTAAATTATTTCCGGCATACCATTGTGTTCCTACATTATCCGCGGTTACTGTAACCATACAAAGTCGAATTTGTCATTTTCGAATTTTCGTAGTACGATAGGTTACGGTAGCCGTAGATACTGTAGGAACATAATGGCATGCCGCAAATACTTTGCCTACTCAAGGTCTACCTCCTACAAAAATCCCGAGCCGATTGGATCATTTTCGTATTTTGGTAGTACGGTAGGTTACTGTAGCCTGGAGTACTGTAGATGGGGTGCGGTATGCCACACACGGTTTGCCTACTCGAGGGGTATCTTCTATAAAAATCCCGAGCCGGTTGGGACACTTTTGCAAATCCGTCTTACGGTAGGGTTACTGTAGCCGAGAGTACCGTAGGATGATTACGGTATCCCCCTCAGACAATGACGACTCGAGGTCTACCTCATGCAACATACCAGGGGTCCGTATTGTCAATTTCGTATTTCCGGGTTACGGTAGGTAAGGTTACGGTAGTCTGTTTTCGTTGCGGGACCCCCGCGGTGAAGTTACAGTATACCACTTTGACTTTGGTGGGACCAACCCAAAACCCATTTTAGACCACGACCCTATACCCTATACATGCTTGCACCGTGCCCCAAAGAAATCCTTTGGGGCAGCGTGCATCCACGACCCCCTATTCACGGGTGGAGCCTCAGGCGTGGTGACCTATGGATGTGAGTGTCAGCGCAAATCTGCTACATCCGACATTCACACGTAGCCTCTGTTTCTTATTCACACTTGCACTACTCGACGTAACATGCACATAGAAACAGTGGGAATCGCACATCTGCACAGTGGCAGCAGCGTGTCTACACACGCCGGCGCACTGTGTATACACGCTGAAGCCACAGTGGCTATGCACAATCCCCACAGTGGCGATGTGCTGGGTAGTTGAAAAGTTGCAAAAGGTTTCGAACTGGCGGGGTTTCGGGGTTTCGAGGCGGAGTTTCGAACTCGAGCCTACTCACCCCTTGCCTTTCTGGCCCGAACTCTTACCACCTGCGCTACCCTGAATGAACGCGTGGAAGAGCTTCGGCGTACAAGACTCTTCGGAATCCGCTAACCTCTCTGTTGTTAGTTGGGGCTTAGAAATAACAGAATGCTGATGAAAATTTCTCAGAATAGTACATTGAGCACGGAGAATCCGTCAATATCAAAATCTGAACTACCCGGCTGAAATTTATGATCGAAATTTTTCATCGAATTTTGGCCAATTTTTTGAGCCAACACTATCCTTTCATCCTAAAAAGAGCCCCCATCAACGTTTTAGTGATATATTTTGACTTATCTTTTTCTGATCAAATATCATCGCCACTGTGTATACACACATGTCCACTTGATCGCCACTCAATCGCCACCCTCCAGTACATCTACACAGTGGCTACACAGTGGCGATGTGCTTCTTCGACTTGGAAGAGGATAGCCACTGTGTAGACACGCTGATGTCACTGTGGGGCACTAGGCCAAAATAGCCACTGTGTAGATGTGCATGTTACGCCGAGTACTACAAGAGATCGTGAAAGCACAGTTGGAGGTGTTTCAACTGGTCTTCCGCATTTTTTTACATATATTTAATATTTTATTTTATTTACACGTTACATAAATGTCTCTAATTGGATAAAGATGGTAATGAGAATGGAACTGACTATTCACTCTTTCTCCATTCATTTTCCCTCTTAGAATAGGTGAGGAGCGGTTGTGTAGTGCCGGTTCTTTCCATTCCTCCATTCCGAACACGTGAGCTGTTTCAACTATTCAATTTTCAACAAATTATTTCAGCTAATTAATTATTAATTTATTATTAATTTTCCGGACAACTTTTCTGTAGTTACAGATCATTTTGTTTTTTCACTCTACCTTCTTAGACTCGTTTCAACATACTTTCCTCACTACATTTTTAACACGAGTTAACGGTTGGATAGAGGACAGTTCTCCGTATTCCTTCTTGCCTAGATTACGCTCAACCGAATCATTATGTACATGATTGTTTGTTTCTTCCAGAATGATATCCGAACAAGCGTTCTTCTACCACACCAGTTCAAGGCGCATCGAGATCTGCTATCGGCACGACATCGCTCAGTGGTATGTTTTTAAATACTTGACACACAACACCCGAAAGAATTACGACGGGAACAAGTTAGAGAAAGATGGAATCATCGAGAGAGTGCGCGAAACGAGAGAGGCAGACAACTAGAGAGATTCTTGGCAAGCTGCCAACGCTATGCTAGAGATTAGTGATCACAACTCGAAACCTCCTTTTTTTAAACAAAGGAAGTGATCCTCTCTACGAGGGATGATCTCTCGAAAAGATAGAAATTAGGGGGAAGAATGTGTGGTGTCGGTAGGGACAATAGAGAGTTCGTCCAGGGTACTACCGTACATCAAGAGACCAGTACTATCCGTTACCCAAGTATGGAGGAGTCTTCAGATCCTGCCAAGAACATCGAACAAGTGTTCGTGTGCAATGAGATCTTTCGAGGAAAGATCAAACATCAGATCACTCTCTCCGAGAGGGAAGAGGGGAGTTGGAGAGATGTCGGTAGTGGGAACAGAGAGTTCGCCATGGGTTCTGCTGTACATCGAGAGATCATGAGTCATGATGGACTAAGTGTCGAGAGATGGTCGATGACCATGGAGAAGTGCATCTACGGATCGGGCGAGAAGAAGGACATCGTCGAGGACAACTACACCATCTCGCGAGTCTCAACTACCACGACAAGTGCGACTACATCGAGTGCAATCGTCGAGTCTCGCCGTGCAACTTCATTCGTCGAAGAAAGTTTCGAGCCCACGGAAGATGTGGAGAACGACACGAAGACAGTTACTCTGAATGAGTCCCATCATAATTGACCATCATTACCCAGTACTACGATATTGATTCTTTACTACCGTATAAGTTACCTTCGTACTATCGTAACTTCATATCGTCAGATATTCAATACTCGTATTTCATATCTTGTGGCGGAGGTGCTGTGTATGAGCCTAGTCATGTATCTGACCTAGCACAACACCCCAAATGCGTAGGACATACTGTATTCCATACACTTCCATACACTTCTCACACACTTTACGCAATGCTAAAGTGTGCTTCGTAATTCTGACGTAATTCATTAGTCTTGTTCTCCGCTCGCGTAGCGAGACGTCGTTATTCCTTTTGCTCCCATACTATAAATATATTACACTAAAATACCCGTTGTGCACAGACATAGCAAACGTATTCATAATCTTGTGAATGGTAATGAAAGCATGGGCATACTCATCATACCAATGTGACAATCAATAATGGATTTTTCTTTCTCTGTTCTTTTTTTTTCTCATGACATCCTCCCCTAATATCAGCGCCTCTCATCTCTCGTACTTCTAATTTAGGATGCTGCTCGACCCATAATATGCATTGCAGGAAGATCCAATGACGTTGGTTGATGGTATCGACGAACTGATCATCGAGGCCGATTATTTCATGAACGAAGTGTCCGATGATGATGACATAGAGTATCTCTTCCCCAGAATTCGCATCGAACACGACGGCGGACAGATTCTCGAGGCGAGGTTTTCGAGCGTGAAAATCATGATGACAAATGAGCACTACTGCGTTGTGTTAGTGTTGGGACCAGCCAATCTCGAAAGAGTGAAAAGACAGAATGAGAGGGATTGGGATTTGAAATGGAGCAACTCTACCCGTAGAATGGCTATCCCAAACACTGCAGTAGTGCAGAGAAATGCCTATTCGCACACATTATCAACACGAAAGTATGCGAAATGACGCATTTTGACGAGAAACCGCTTCTGTTCGCATTTTTCTTCCAGTTTCTGTCACCGCTGAACATTAGCTTACAGCGAGTTTTTTTCATCGTGTAATATATTTCAATTAAGTCGACGTGCCTTATCAAATGGAATCAACCGGCCTCGGGTCGATTCCGAATCGGCCCCACGATTGTAGCTCTCTCGGATGCCCATGGACAAATCGTTTCCCAGGTACGATCCACGTCATTCCACATGCCTGTTAACCCTACAGAATGGGCTTTGGAATGAAAGAGCATGTAAAATTGAGCTGGAGTCTCTCATTTTTGCACTCTCTGGCCCTGATATGGATAGACCTAATCATGTGGGTAGAGTGAACAAAACGGTTCATATAAAGTGAATTCCCAATTTGTCGCTATTACGAATGTATGGCAGATAAATGGACACTGCTGAAGCCCGGAACAGGCCAATAAATAGTCCATGCGTTCTTGAAATTTGCATTTAAAATGACATTGTTCTTAATTTTATGATGAATCCGGGCTTCAGCAGTAGTCCCGGTAAATTAAGAGAATAAAAGAGAATAGTCTGCAAAATAATATAATTTTAAAGAGAGAGTTACCCCATGTTTTAATTCGCGCGAATTTTGAGGGTCTCGCAAAGAAAAGACAAACTATTCCATCCCTTTTCCGGACTAGTGTGATTCCCTGGGTGCGAGGTCACCACTCCTCTCTCGCACTCTCTTTGATCTACTCAGTCTCTCTTCTCCTCTCGCATCTCTCGCCCCTCCTCGATTCCCCAATCTTTCTTTTCTGATCACTTCCCTGTCTGTTCCCTCTCGAAGAGAGACAGAGGAGGAGAGGCCAATCGCTATGTGTTTTCTAGGGTTATTTCTCTCTTTAAACAAGAATTGCGTCATTCAGGGTCGAATTCTGCAGTCGGACGATGGCATCTTCCGCCATTTCCTTCCCATTCAACGATTCACCGTAGTGATCGACGTCGAATCGCGATCCTTTCCTGGTCTCCCAGCTGAAGTTCCTCCATTCGTATACGACTGTGGATCGAGGATCGTTCAATGCGGAGACGATACTAACACGACTATCCCGGGGCCGGCGGAGGTATACATAAATTTAATAAAGTTATAGAATTATTTATAAACTTAATTATAAAAAATACATGGAAACATAGATGGGCAGCTAAAATCCAACTTTTGCGCAGGCGGTCATCCGATCACAATTTGGCCCTGCAGGTGGTCGTCATATGACCCTCAAAGTACCCCTTTTGAGGTGTTTACCAGTGAAAAGAAGTGATTTTTTTCGGATTTTGCTTGCAGGCGGTAGTCGTACCCCCTCCCCTGCAGCCCGTAGTCAAGGTACCCTGAGCCCACCTATGCATGGAAATTTCTTTCAGTTGGCGTCCCTCTCCTCTTCCTTCTACCTCAACGTCTTCTATGGCAATTTCAGAGAGAGAACGCAAGAGTGCCTCAACTTGCCGATGGTTGGTTCTTTTACCTCATAGTTTGCTCTATTTTTGTTAAACATTTACAGTTTTTCAAGTAAAAACGATGTTCAGATCGATGACGTCACATCACTGTATACGTGCATCTTCCTTCCATTCCTTGTCCCTCGTACATATCCGCCTGCAATGCAAACTCACGACAATACCATTCGAGACTGGATCAAAGGACACTGTGAGCAGTTTAAAGATGCAAATTTTTGCAGGCTTTTTACGTAGAGTTTGAAATTCGGGTAATAATTGGATAAACGTTCTTCATTTCGCACACTCTTTACACCGGCCTATTGGTGAGAGAGTGTGTGTGAAATGAAAGATCTATCCAATTGTTTACCCGAATTTCAAACTCTAGTATTACGGTACTTAGAGATGTACGACAAGACACAAAGAAAAAACTGTGAGTGCTCACAGGAAAATAAGTCTAACGTTGGGACAAACTCTTGCTCCTGTTCCCTTTGTGGAGGCACAAAACAGTTTAATTATGGTTAATAATTGGACTTAATTCAATTATTTACCATAATTAGAAAGTTTGTCATTGACCCTCACTGCACCTTTGGAACATTATTGCTGTGAACAGTGTCTCTGCCTAGTCTTCATTTCTAGGTAGAAAAAGCGACTAGACGGGTCGGCCTAGTCGAGAATGAGGGGAGTCTCTAGTTGAAAATGAGACTAGTCTCTCCCTCTCACTCTCTCTCCTCATTTGGAATACGACCGCTCTGATTTCGTGACATTCGGGAGAATTCGAGATCAATCATATGGAAAACTCAGATAATGAGAGTCCTTCTTGCTAATTTTCAATTATGATATCGACGTTTCGCTTCTTTTCGCTTGTGTTTGTGATAGTTTTAATTCTTCTGATTTTGAGGTATTCATTGTTTTCAAATTTCATGCATGAGCCACCTGCAAGCTCTACTCCTTCTCGCCATTCTTCTCACCGCCCGCAGGAACATCAGGGCAAGGTCAAGGGGGCTCAAAAATCCAGGTTCTCTACAAGAGAAATGAACAGAGGACGGCCACGCCGCAATACGTGAAATTTACATTGCTTACTACGGTATTGCAAAGAAATTGTGGACTGCATCAGACATTATACCGTAGTAAGAGCAGCTAATGATCGGAACAACTTTTTTATCCTTCTTTGGGCCCCGTGCAGGTGCCATTTTCCCGGTTGAAGATTCAATAATTGTGCATTGAGCTGTCAACATGATCTATCCGGTTTCAATGCAATCTATCTTCACGACGAAGAGTTCATTGAGTTTATTTTATAGACGGTTTCATTGCAATACCGTAGTAAGCAATGTAAATTTCACGTATTGCGGCGTGGCCGTCCTCTGTTCATTTCTCTTGTAGAGAACCTGGATTTTTGAGCCCCCTTGACCTTGCCCTGATGTTCCTGCGGGCGGTTAGAAGAATGGCGAGAAGGAGTAGAGCTTGCAGGTGGCTCATGCATGGAATTTGAAAACAATGAATACCTCAAAATCAGAAGAATTAAAACTATCACAAACACTAGCGAAAAGAAGCGAAACGTCGATATCATAATTGAAAATTAGCAAGAAGGACTCTCATTATCTGAGTTTTCCATATGATTGATCTCGAATTCTCCCGAATGTCACGAAATCAGAGCGGTCGTATTCAAAATGAGGAGAGAGAGTGAGAGGGAGAGACTAGTCTCATTTTCAACTAGAGACTCCCCTCATTCTCGACTAGACCGACCCGTCTAGTCGCTTTTTCTACCTAGAAATGAAGACTAGGCAGAGACACTGTTCACAGCATATCAGTGCGTTCGCGTAAGAATCGCGCAATTCCTAGATTTTTCGGTACAGTGTAAAAATGCAATTTGAGTTTTTCACAGTTTCAGATAGCCTTATGGATGGTCTATCGATTTCTGATAGTTTCATGTGTTGATACATCTCATTTGCATAATTACAGCCTGTCAAAGTTGAGCTGTTTTTCAGTATTTTGAACGCCAGTTGGTTCAATTTAGCGATAATCACTCATATGGATAGCGAAAAATGATCGCCAAAGATTGCTTGACAACATGGTGTCAATGGAATTCACAATTTTCGAAATTTGCATATTTCCCAAAATTTCGACCTCGATTATCTCGAAAACCAAGAAAAAAACCCCTCTGCATTTTTGATATGTTGTGGATACAGTCGATATCTATCGAATTAGGTAACATTTGTTCAATTTCGAGGGGATCCACATAGTTAAATGCATGAAAAACCGTTGAGTTCTAATAGAGGGAAACCCCTCATTTCGTCTCATTCCACCCATTCTACCACACAAGTGCGGTGCGAAATGAGAGAAGAACAATGGCTTGTGACGTCACGTCAACTCTCTCTCTCTGTCATTTTTCACATTTCGCACCGCACGGGTGGGGTAGAATGGGTGGAATGAGACGAAATGAGGGGTTTCCCTCTATTAGAACTCAACGGTTTTCCATGCATTTAACTATGTGGATCCCCTCGAAATCGAACAAATGTTACAGAATTCGATAGATATCGTATGCACAACATATCAAATATGCAGCAGGGTTTTTTTTTCTTGGTTTTCGAGATAATCGAGGTCGAAATTTTGAGAAATATGCAAATTTCAAAAATTGTGAATTCCATTGACGCCATGATGTCAAGAAAACTTTGACAATCATTTTTCACTATCTATATGAGTGATTATCGTTATATTGAACCAACTGGCGTTCAAAATACTGAAAAACAGCTCAACTTTGACAGGCTGTAATTATGCAAATGAGATGAATCAACACATGAGACTATTAGAAATCGATAGACCATCCATAGGGCTATCTGAAACTGTGAAAAAACGAAGGTCAAATTTTGCTGTACCGCAGGGGGTGCGATTCTTACGCGAACGCACTGATATGACAGGCGAAATGACATAATGAATGACAGAGTTCTGCCGACCGACCAAAGGCAAGTTTTTAGAGAAAGAATTAGGGTATTTTTGATTTGAATTCAAATTAATTTTGACCACTCGAAACTTTCATTGTTCTAAAACTAAGGAAAATGAATAGCTCTTCCGAAATTGAGTCGAAAAGCATCGTTAGTTTCGTTTTAGATTTTTTGAGTGATCTCAAATTTTACAAGTGATACAAAAACATTTTTTTCTTGCTTAATATATGTGAATTTATATGTGAACATCGTTTCGTGCACCTTACTAGTAGTAAACAAAATGTTGTTTAGAAAATAATTACACTCATTTAAAACGAACCATCGTATCACAACATTAAGCCGAGCTATGTCAGAGACGGCGCGAGAGCCGGATTTTAGTTAAAACCCGGTTTTGGTCCAAATGAACGTTGTCATGGTTATCACCGTCGGCAACTACCCCCACCATAATAGTTTCTTCACGATTACACAAACTGGTACAAATTGTGCGCGGCGTCCTGCGATCCATCAGAAGACCTGTGTTGCATTAGATGGGCTTTTGGTCAGCGATTATTGAAAAAAGGCTACCGACTCGCATTTCTAACGTTGTGAACAGGAATTTGAACATATAATTGTAGGTGTTCTTCCTTGATGGATACCGTAACCACTCGACTCGGTACACGGGCCGTTCCCTACTCCGCGTCCGCTTCATTCGCAAACGTTATGGACTGGGACCACGAATCCTTTGAGTGAGTGTTCACATGATTTTTACCCAAAGAATGTGGTCAGGAGCTATGGGAAGATCTGGAATTGCGAGAGAGATATTCCCAAACTCTTGGCCCCATATTTACGGATGACTATTTGGTCCCATGCCAAAATGGACATACTGAGAAAGCCACCTATATTTCCCCTTGCACTTACTTAGTTGATTCGTCTCCATTTTCCTTTAAATACATTAATAAATGAAGTAATGGCAGGATGGATAATGCAATTCTCTTCCACGACGCCGAAACCTGGCTGCTTGCGATCGTTGGTGACTACCTCTGCTTCCTCCAATATATACTACGGGGATATACTACGCTTCTACCACCACATAGTCATCGGAGCGGTCATCGAGGGAACCGAGCACGTCAGAACCCCCACCAGAATGAGCGTTCGACTCATCTGAGCCTGGAATCATTGTAATCGATAAATGAGAATTAATTTACTTTACCTAGTAACACATCACATATTTTAAAAAAAACTGTGAATAAAAAGAAAACTTTCATGGTGCGGATTGCGACCTTTCCCAATTTTCAATGTTGTAAAGTTTATTTATGTTATGCCAAAGGGTGTGAATATTGGACACAACATTATCATGAACGTGTATTCACTAATTTCTGTGCGTACATAATACCTGCATCATTTTAAAAGAATCTTTTCCCGTGTATGAATTTCTTTTAGTTACCTTTCCTTCCTTGTTTCCAAGTAAGCTCTGTGGCAACACTATCCATTCTTGCGCATTGGCATCCTGCACAGAGTTCGGTAGAAAAATCGTGGCGAGTACCCACTGGCAAGGTTTAGCAATATCGATTTAGTAATTATACTTTTCCGGGAGAACCGCACGGACTTGAACTAGCTTTCGTACATATTGTAGCACCCCCGTAAGTAGATGAATGAGGAATAATATCAGTATTGATCGTGTTAAGTAAAAGCACATATGAAAACATGGAAGCAGGTGGTCTGAGTTGACGAGACATCCCATTTGGTGATTGCCTTGCGAAGTCTCTCTCTCGACCCTCTTCACCTGCTTTTTCTTTTTTGTTTTTCATACTTTGTTTTTCTATGTAGAACTTCCTCGTGTATCGTGAGAATAGACAATGAGAAATGAAAATATCAACTTTTATCATAACTACGACAATGGGAATACCGGATATGTAATTGATTGTTAGATACACTGATAGAGATCGATTGGAGAACACATACCGGTAAGGGCAAATCAATTGGAGAGATCGATCTAGGGGGGGATTGTCTGCTCGTGAGAAATGGTCTGGCCCTCTCAATACTGCATGCTCTCTCGCGCTGTCTGATAGATGAGAGAGCATGTAGAATGAGGAGAGTCTAATTACTCCTGATCGGTCCATTCAAATCGTGACTGAAGTCAGGAAGAAGAAGGCTTTTCGGTTCTTCGCATTTCCACTGAAACAAAAAAATATGTTTCACTGCTAAATGATCAGTCCGTAAATTCTTCGATAGGCAATATATCGAAGAATTTACATATCATTCTCTATATTAAAAAATCAATAATACCTGTAAATGTGCTTGCGCACATCGTAGTTGAGCACGGCGTACAGTATCCAGTTGCCGGCCGCATTGATGTACGGTAGGATGTTCGCGACGAGACGCGCGTACACCAACCTGCAGCATCGATTATTTATTTTCAAACGTCACTGTAGTGCTCATTCTGTTTGAAAATCAAAATTATTTTAAATGTATAATTTAAAAATTAACAAACCAAGTGGGTGCTTCGTACATCCTCATCATTGTGCAGATGGTAAACAACCAGAATGGACCCCAGCAGATAAAGTGGTAGATGGCCTGGAATTCAAAGAGATTATGATACAACGGATACCATAACCTTTTGAAAATCTCAACTTTCGAATATAAAACAAATCAAAACAATACACTCACCACTCTCCATATCGACTTGCGCATTTCACTCATGTAGCGAGGCTCGCGAACCATCTTAGAAGCGATTGCATCTGCAAAGCCGGGAATTTGACAACCGGAACCGGGAATTCCTTTTTTCTGCCGTTCCGTAGTTTCCGTTTGCAGCCCATGCTCGAGATTGTAATCGATATAGTATCGAGATGCTGTACAGGGGTGTAATGTTAAATCTGGGGGTGGATTTGGGAAGCCCGATATGGGGAATTGCGGAAAAAATCCCGCCATCCCTCTGAATCCTCGCGGTTCTAGTCTCTCGATTTGAGAGATAAGTGAGGGGAGATTAGGGAGATCACTCGAGAGGATTTAAAAGATGAGTCGTGCAAATTACACCCACAAGGTTTGGATTTCCGAGCCTCGTTAGGTAATGGGGAGGGTGGGATTAGGGAAGGAGATAAGTAGCGGTTTTAATCACAGGGTTTCTCACCTTTGCTGGTTCTCTGGCGAAACTTGGAACGAACGTGCTTTACGAGCAGAATATAGCACATGGTCATTACCGCCAGAGGAGCTGAATCAATGATTTATTTATTGAAAGAGACTATTGTATCTTTAAAGAGACCGTTAAAAAGTCAGTGGTCGATTGTAAATATCACCGTACCTGCAAATCCCATGATGAAGGTGTAGGTGACGAAGGTGGTGAACACCGTATCCGGCATGGCGTTGACGCAAACACGGTGCGACTCGCCCGTCTGCGTGTACTGCAACCGGGCAACGTTTACTATTTTTGATTTTGAGACAAATCTCCATTGGTGAACCTTTTTCTGTTGTTTGTGTACGGTAATGGACTCACATCGGACAGGTCGACGAGTAGCGTGTAGTGGATCTGTACTGCCATGGGGAGAATTACGGAGAGGAGAAGTGCTACCGACAAGGGAATGTAGAGGAGTCCGTGCGAGACCGAATGACGCCATCTGTAATTATCGATTGACTTAGTGGTAATGCATTGATCGATAACTGATCCACCGCACGGTATCGAGTTGGTGTTATGCTAAGAACTCCTCTCGTTGTCTGCCTCTCTCGTTTCGCTCAATCTCTCGATAATTCCCTCTTTCTCTAACTCGTTCTCGCTGACTCTGTTTCGGATGCTGTGGTTTTGATCGATAATTGGTCTACCGTACCTGGTGCACACGATGAAGTACCGTTCGAGACTCATCACAGTCAGAATGAGCACGGAGAAAAGCTTGGAGAATATTTCAACGGCCAGTGAGATGTGACACATCTGCAAAACATTTTTGAAATATTCTCCTCCGAATATCCGCTGTATTTTTTCTGCACCCCCACACATGACTCACTCCATTTTGATTCCCCTCGGGGTTTCATTCAAGTTCTCTCTTACCTCATGCGATGACTGATTTCGTAATCTCTGATGGTCGAAACACTCGGGAAAACAACCATTTAAATGTGCAAACATTCAATGTTATTCGGAATGCCAGTCGGGGCTTCAACTGAGATTTCCCGGTCAACATACAAAGTTCAGGCCGATCGAAGGCGCGTCTTTTGGGGTTTCATAATTGAGTGAAAAGCTCACAATCGACCCGAACATCCAGTCTCCCGTGTTGAAGAAGACGATGCTTTTAGGCAGAGTGAGGAGAAGAAGAAGATCTGGAAGGACGAAAAATATTATTTTTATACAACACTAATCTTATTTGTTGATCTTATAATGGAGTATTTGTAAGTACAATAGTTATGCCCGTATGGACAGTAGTAATGTTTTTGTAGTATTCACAAGCTACAAATTCATATTCGTCGCTCACCTGACAGTGCTAGGACGAGAATATAAGTGCGTGATCGTTGAGAAGGAGTGACTCCACCCTCCGACCATGGCCTGCAACAATATCCTAATTAATTAAGGTTAATTAGTACTTAAAGTACGTCGGGTCTCGGGAACGTCCAACTCATTGTTTTGCCCCACAGGTCAATCCTTAGAAGGCATAGGGAATCGAAAGTCTGTCTGATGAAAACACAAACAGAACGTTGTCTCTCTCTTCGAACGGCCAATCGACCTTTCCTTTCTCGTAATTACGAGCGTCGTTGCACGCAAACAACAACTTTTTACGACGTTTTGACGTCTTCTGTGGACTTTTGTTTGTTTTTTTGCCGTTTCCCCTAGTCTCAGACGGATTTCGGCTTGTGCTGACTTTTCAAGATTATTCACTGGAGTGGGAGAATAATTATGAGCGAAATATTCATCGAACATTAGGCTTTATTCCCTGAGTTCCCACGCCAGTGAAGTATTCACACTGACGACGACTACTTTGTCACACGATGCCGTTCTTTGTTCGCTGTTATTTTAGTTCCGGGACAGTTTTGGATCCTGCCATTTTCAGCTACATAACAAAGCGTTTAAATGTTCCACATACGCAATAAAGTGGGTGGGGGTGGGGGTGCTCTCACCTTGTCCTTAGCAGGTTGTACACAACCCATCCGTTGCCCGCCACTCCCACCACGAATGTGATACAGTAGGCGATAGTGATGACGTAGAGCGCGATCCTGCATACACAACCACCACTTATCGACGACTGACTTGTTTCACTACTGCCGCTAATCGCCACTAATACATGGTTGCTCTTGACGAAGATTTATTTTGATTTTGATTTTTGTTTTAGAGCCTATGGCTCTCTCAAATTCGGTAGGTCACTGTTCTCAAACATGCTAATCCGGGTTTGAATCATTCATGCTGAATGCGCAGGTCTGTTAAGATAGAAAAAGAAGAAATCACAGCAAAATGATATCTTCCGCATCTAATTTTTCGCATTGTAAGACAAGAACTGTCTGGCAAAACACGAATTAGCATCGTCACGTTGGAATAATACGCAATTACTGGATGATGTGGGTTCTTTATATCTTGGCACGAGCTAATCATTGGGAACAAACTAACTACAGAGATTGATCTATGTGTACCCCTATTGAGATGTACCCTATTGCAACCCCTAGCCCAACAAAACTTCCCAGTAGAGAGTCTTGATGCACTGTATGCTCTTTCACGTAATGACACATTATTCTATCGCGCCTTCATGCGTCTTCAAATTATACAAATATAATGAGAACGTACACAGTTCCCTCTGGATTTCCATCGTGTCCTTTAGCCGGCGGTGGTTTATCTTGACTCATATTGGCGATTGTAGTAGCGGTGGATACGATTGCCCGACCGGCCATTTCTGAGAAGAAGAAGTTACTAACGGAAGTGAAATACAAATGGAGAAATGCGACAAATCGACACAAATCGGCGGTGGTGAAATGGGGTGACGCATGCTGAAACACGGGATGTGAAGTGAAGATTCGGTGGAGGCTATACGGTCTGATCGTGTTATGTTTTGTTCTCTGACAAATATACAACGATAGACAAATGGAGGCTAATCTGGGGAAGAGTTACGCACGATTTAGAGCTGAATGGGAGAGGGGATAAAGTGAATAGTTGAGCACTCGAAGCGACCATAAATGAGGAGAGATTAAAATGTCAATGGATGGTAAAGTTCGCAGGAGAAGGAACGGAGATGATCAAAACATATACGTGGAGACCAGAAAGCACACTTTCACCGAGTTGGCAAATGTTATAGAGAAGATATGAGTGAGAAGTCGATGGGATCGTCATCAAAAGTTCTTTTCGGTGTGTTCACGCCTACGATGGGAGAGTATAGTGAAAGATAACCCGCAACTGAGAGAGCTCTCACGCACCAAGGAAAATTCTGTGGCCAATTATCGAGGCATAAAACTATCGAGAAAATTCATGGCGTTCTGGCCATCTAGGAGATATATATATATTGAGCCTATGTACGTGAGAATAACAGGGGGCCTCGGCGCACCAGGAATTCTAATTCTGTATTTTTCTACGCATAGAAAATGAGCACTCTAACAATACAAGGAGCTTGAGTGGATGGCAGTTTCTGTAAGCTTCGTAGTGGTCTGTTATGGGTACCAATGTATTCACATTTATGTGAATTTCGATGCTGCTTTAAACAAGCGGAAAATGCAGGTTGGAAAGGCGGGATGAGAGGGAGGAGAAAGGAGACAGTTGTGTATTCAATGTTGATAGAAGCATGAGGAAGAGAAGAAGAAGAAGAAGAAGAAGAAGAAGCCACATTTCGAAACTGATTGAAAGCTGTTGAATTCGAAAAGGAGGGGGCGGAGTCTCCGCTATCTCGCCTACCTTCCAATTAATTCGTTCTAATTGATCTACCGTACTGCATTTAACTTAGCGTGTTTCCGTGAAATGGTTTCGCTAAAACAAATTCGCGAGTGGGTTGCGATCAAGTGAAACTACAAGGCGAAAAACAGGAAACTAATTGGGGGCGAGGAGGTACCAGACATCGGTGTGGTAGTTGGCATAGTTTTCACTGGAAGCTGAGAGCAGAAATAGAGAATAGCGAGGAGAGAAGGTGGTTAAATGGCGACGATCGAATACAATAGGGGCAGGTGTAGTAGTGTAAGCATGAGGAAATGGAGTAGAGAGTAAGAACAACACAGAGAAATAGTCCTACATACGGCCCGTAGAACCAGGGGGTCTTATATACCGGACTAAATTTTCTATTATATAATTTGTCTTGTATCTAAGATTCCGCAGGTTTTGTATGTAAGACGTTTTCTGTGTTTGTGCACAGATTCCAGTGTGGAATGAATGGAGATGGAAACAAATCAGAGATCGCCTATGGATACATCGGGAGAAGCTTGCATAACAGGTGATTTCAGACGAGTCCTCTCACAAATTTCTGCCGACGCAAATTGTCACTTTGCCAGCGCATCTTACGTGTAGTGGAGTAAACAGAAGGTAGTGGACGACCAAAATGTGGACTTGAAAGAGTCGGAGAAAGGAGTGGGAGAATTTGGAAGAATATATGAAGGACATGAGAATAACTGAAAACAACCCACTCTTTCTTGTTCTTTGTTTTGCGCATTGTTGTGAATCTCTAATGCCGACGACAAAATATGAAACCAGCAAAAGACGAGTTCGCATTTCAAATGACGCTCACCCACAAAGTTCTCCTCAAATCGGAAATGCAAGAGTTGTTGATGAATCGTGGCCAATTTGCCAAATTTTGAAGACATCGACAATATGAGGAACTCTGTCTGCGAACTTTCACAGTCAACATGTGGGAATCTGATATCATTTGCACGAAACGGCGCTGATTCGAGAAGCTGAGAGATTTGGAGTGGAGAGGATTGCGGTCGAGTCACAGTAGCACATCTGTATAAACAGGGAAGTCTGCGAATTGCGTGAGTCCATCAATCGAATATGGGAGAGAGTGGCAGAAAGGGAGCGGTTCCACTCTGGTTACTGTAGCCTGCGCGATTACGATTAGATCTCCTCCCGCTAAGCCTCAGAGAATGCGTAATATATGATAATAATCCCCGAGTCATCTGCACAAGTGTACTCTACAATCTACCTCATCACTACCCACTGAGTCACGTCGCTTTGACGATTGTCAGTATTTTTTTCTGTTCACCTACTCTAAGAAAACGCGCGTTCCCTTTAATTAGGGCGACTATTTGCGGAACTTGCCAGCATTGCCTAGAGATCGTTCTCGGGGTTGAATAAAGTTCATTGAGGCTCGGTAATTGCCAGTTTCACCGCTCCGTTTCTTAGATTTCCATCCAGGAACTGCTTCCAATCCTACTTGAAAAACAGTGATGTGGCATTTAACAGGCACTGATTTGCACATGATTTGGGTTTGATAATGCGATAGAGAAATCACTTATGGCGATATTAGGGTTAGAAGGGATCGTAGTTCATGTGTATGGAGAGAGAAGGGCGCCCTTCACAAACTAGACGACCGGTGAAAAGGCGAGTCGGTCAGTTGTCAATAGCGGGTGCTACCGTATCCTCGTCTAATGATATCGCGTCTGACTGACTATGCACAATAACAGGAAGAGCAACCTTACGAGGTATGTAAGAAAATGATCACTGTCTTAGCGACTGCCTCTAAAAACTCATGTTTGCGCAGAAAGAAGGCTCAATTCTGCTACAAATAATGCTTTACGGGAGAAAAAAAAGCAACGATATTTTGGCGGAAGGAAAGTTGGCTAATGAGGAGGGAAGCACGTGGGTGTGACACTTGATAGCACTCCAAATATGCGAATGTGCGTTTCGCAAAGTTCATTCAGCTCGCAATTGAAATGCGTCTCGAGTTTCAATAGAATGCAAAATGAATCTTTGAAATGATGCGAACTTGTGGGGAAAAGTGAGCAAAATGTGAAAAAGGGCTGGGAAGAGGCGGGATGAGAATGTCTGGAAGGAAATAGAAGAGAGTGAGTGTGACAGATGGAAGAAGTCTTGCACTCTGTCACAGGCAGAAATGGAGCAACGGAATACTCCTGCTAAAGGGGAAAGAAAGATGTACCGGATTAATTAGTGGCACTGCACTCATTAGCTATTTATTAAACGTGCACGAGTCCTCTTGACATTTAAACATTTTCACGCGCTTGAGTACACACACTTCTCATTTCAAATTGAGGCTTCCTAGATCAAGCGAGAGAAATGAGTTTAAAAAGTCCAGAAAACTTTAATTCCCTCCCTTCTTGAACTACTGTAATATAATCCTTGACTAAACACGCCGTCGTAAGGTCTCGCAATGCTCTTTTCGAGGAAAAGCGGCGAGTAGGTGAAATGTGAGGGGCAAAAAGAGGACGGCGTTTGATCTCATTAGAAATGACGAGAATAGAGAAATAACGAGTACGAATATTGAGAATGGCGAAGAAGTGGAGAGACTGATTGGGAGATAAGAAGAGACTACGGAGACACTCTATTCACATCTCATTATTATGTGATACATTCTAGAAAAGTCAGGGGGGAGGAGGGGGGGGGAATTGTTTGCGGGGACAGTGCATAAACAACGATGGCAGTTGCCTTTTTCTATGGAACCGACAAAACATCTGGATTACTAAGAAGAACGTACACATGAGGTAAGTCGCTTGAGCATACATACGTGCGGTCCAGAATGAAAAGAATGACCAGTTATTCGTGACCTGCTCAAAACAGTCCATTTGGCTGGCATGAAACACGAATAGAACCGACCAGAAATCACTCATGGTGGAAGATTTGAAAATATGAGAGAGCTCCTCTCTCGATTTTCTGCGCTCTCGCACTCTACACGCATTTCTCTAGGGTTCGCCGGTTAGTGAAATGATGCGACCATCTTCTCAATTTCAGCCCAATTCGCACTGCATCTCTCTGCGTAAGCAGACAGATGCTTGCACGAGAAGATCGAACCGTTAAAGTCTAGATACGTTAGAGTCTAGATAGACAGCGAAAACACCTTGAGTACACTCGTGACACCCATCGATGTGCGTACAAAATAGTCAAACGAAAATGCGAATTGAGCCAATCGCCTACGCATTTCCACAGGCTGCAGTGGAAAAAAAACGTCGAAAGGTAATAATTCACGATTCGAAAGATCAGAAAGTCCAACTTGCGACGGAAATACGTGTGAATTACGCAGAATTTCCAGAGATGGCAAATTACTAACGTAAAAGTCTACGCGTGAATCAAATTTGCACTTTTTGCTCCGCGCGAATATTCATGGGGGTTTTCCCAATTCAACGGAATAAGGAGCGGGTTTAGTGACGTTCGGTAGACTCATAAACCGCCCGCCCCAATAAAAGAGACGCCCATGATCTGCCTACATCAGAATAGCAAATAGCTCTGTGGTGGGTTGTGCTCATTAATAAGAGCATCGCTGGAGGTTATGTGCTCATTGAACAGATCAATGTAACCCGACACTCAGGCGGAAGAAGGAGAGATAGTGTATTATGCCCCCTAAGAGGCATCGTGATTAGGAGTAAAACGAGACTCACGAGAGAGACGGAACAAGTGTATTTAGTATGCTCGCCGAGCAGAGTGTTCAATCTTTTAATGGCCATTCCCTCTTGCTTTTTTCTAGACGTTCATACCAGGAAGAGATTAATGGCGAATATCTTACATGGATAGTAGCCAAAATCGTGCGATAGCATCATGAGCTGTGATTCAAAATGAGTCATCCACCTCTCACATAAATAATCGCAGATTGGCATTTACATTAATCTAATAACAAGTTATTTCAGGTAATATGTCGGAATACTTCTAAAAATATTAAATGTGTTTTTGCGTGGCTCTAATTCACCTATGCGCCATTAGGAAAACATGAAAAAAATCGGACTCGTGAAAGGGGAGAATGAAAATAAGAAGACGTTCCCCTCCGCGTGACAGCCACAACAGTACAAGTGCACCGCACGTGATGATTATTGGAAAGTTCACAAGTAATCTGACGATAATGCAATACAATTTGAGCTGTAGTGCAACTCAGAATGCGCCTCGGTTATCGGTAGACGAGATACTTTGTTACACAGACCAGTCACCTTTACAGAAAGGGGCGAAAGATAGTGCACAATCGAGAGGGTCCCTGTCACGTTTGCGCACTCTCTGGGCCTGACCCCTTCCCGTAGGTTGGGAATCATGTGTATAGGTGTAGTGAGAAAGATGGCGCTCCGCCGATATTCTATTAGTCGGCCTATTCATAGTCAGCAGGCCATTTGACCGTATGGAGGCATGTTTTTCCCTGCTAGACATAGTGCAGATAACAAATGCGGCTGGTGGCTACATTCGGTGTTATCAGTATAGGGAGAGGGGGTGCCACCTGCATTGTAGCTTCAGTAGGTCATAGATTAATCGCATTTCGAGATAACAACTCGAAAAAATATATAACTGTCGTCCAATCTCCGATGCTTTCCGATTAGGCAAAATGAAGGCTGCAAATTGCAAATTCATTGGGATTTATGCACAGAAATATTCCTTCCACCGGACCCGCACGAAAATGTATTCCATAAAATAACTAATGTATAAATAACATGCTAGTTTCTTTTTAAGTCTTTTTAAGTAAGTTTCTGGTAGAAGACATATTTCTCTTTGTGCATATTGGCAAAGATGAATGCAGAGACAGAAACGGACTCACTTTTCATGTCTGGCTCACTTACGAGTGGAGACAAGTTCAAAACCAGAAGAATTGACAGACAAGATAGGAAATAACAGGACGATTTGTGTGTCTGGCATGTCGCCCTTTCGGGTGGGAAGAGTTCTATGCATGAGAAACCCATTCTGAGAGTGGGAGAGAAGTTCTCAAAACACGACGAGCTATTCATGGCCGTGAGACAAAGAGGCCACACGATAAACGAATTACGTGAGCAGTCTAGCGAGAGTGGGAGAGACAGGAGAGAGAGAGAGAGACGACGGGTTGAGACTGTCCAGACACAGACAGGTATATGAAGAAGACACTGTTTACTCGCGAACATGCGGAAATAGCGAAATAGTTCATGAGCGAATACAAAGTGTGCTTCACCGTGTGAGTTATATATTGCTTCATGCATGCGAATAATGCATTTGAGGACGTGCGGTTTTCAAAATAACACCCTATCTGAAATCCGCATATTCAATGAAAGAAGGAGGAATAGAGATGGGAGCTAGCATAGGATAAAAATATCAGATATCCAATCTTCCAATTTGCACGCCGCTAAGAGGCTTCGCATAAATGTGTATTTCTCCGATGCTAATTCGATGATCGGCGGGGTTGGAGATTACAGCACAGAATACATAATTTACTATGTTACCTACCCCAGGCCTCTGAATACCTTCATGCCCGAAGATAAATGTTAGAAAAAAGGATAAATGTGATCAATGGATACAAAAGTTAGCGGCTCTCGAAATAGGCAGCGATTGGGAGTGGGGAATAACAATGGGTGCACTCTGAGTCGAGATTAGCTTCGTCTACATGAGAACTCCGTCGTGGCATGCGTGTAAATCAAAGTAAACGGAAGACCTTGGTGAAATAATGAATTCACTCCAATTTCGGGTCCAACTTCGAGTCCAGTCTAATGTGAAGACTCTCATCTTCCCACGGAATTGGGGAATCTGAGCCTTTGTTCAGACGATCTATGAAAAATGCACAATCGGAGAGCGAGACAGGAAGTAAAAGAGCACGAAAATATCTCGTCTAGAATTTGTTAGACGCGAAATTCTTGGCATTTTCCCAAGACAGTCGCCATACAATGAACGTCAGCAAATTTGTATGCAAATTAGTAACTTTATTAGAATAATAGGCAACAAAGACTAGCGAAAGACGATGGAATGTACAGAAATGAGCGGCGGCGGAGATCAGCACCTAGATTATCGATCGAATCCTCGAGATTATCGATTGATTGATCGAGTTGATCTACATGGGCGAGAAGGCGTAGCAGGTGATATCATCATTGGACGACTGAAATTATACGGATTCACAATCGGTCTCCAAACATTGACGTAATATTTCAGTTGGAGTTTCGTGAAACTTCAGAAGCCTTTTAGCGGTAGCGATTGCCTAGTGATGACGTAATTCCTACCTGACAATACTTCTCAGTGTAGGCGACGTACGTGAAGTCGCCCTTGGCGCAGATCACGTTGAACTTGGATTCCAGCTGCAAATTAGAAATTTTAAAATTAAAAAAAATAAATTATATTATTTAAAAAAAACATACTTTCTCCTCGGCAGCCTTCTGGATGGCTCTCTTGGCGATGGAAGGATCGGAAGTGAGGTTCTGCAAGAATTAAAATTGAGTTTTTAAAGGGAAAAAGTAGTAATGCTATAGAAAATTCGAGAAGATTCGTTGAAGATTGAAATATTGTATCGATCGACTCAACGAAACAAATCAATAATCTCACCTCTTCCATGATCTCCTTCAGCTTCTTGTGATTGCAGGTGGGATCCTCCTCGACCTCAGTCGTCTAAAGTTTTTAAAATGAATATTTGTTTTTAATTTTTTTTAAATCTACCATGATTGCATTGCGGATTCTGAACATCTGAATATTCTCCTTGTTTTTCTCAGAGTCGGAATATTAAATGTCAAAACGAAGGGAGATAAGACCGAAAGATCAAACGTCGATAAACAACTCGGATGGGGGAATAAAGCCCACCTTGAATGTCTTGGATCCGTGCATGCGTGCCATCGCTCTGAATCTGCAGGGGTTCCCGCAGCGACAGCAGCAGTCGTTGGAAGGGGCGACGTACTGTAGAGATACATTTGAATTTTGAATCTCCCACCATCCACACGTAGTATTTGGTAATGTGGTCATTGTTACACTACGCCGCGAACTGGCTAAGGCGTCAATGTAACAAAGACTATCGAGTTCACGAGAAGAATGTGATGCGATGTAATGTGTGCGTTTTCGATTAGTGACGGGCAGATAATAACTGATTTTCTATGAATAACTTACTAGCAGTATGCAATTACTCTAACCGACATCAGTATGATTTGCTTTATGCTATCCGTGTTCTGGTTTAGTCACTTTTTGCATCCGGTAAAGGGAAGGAAAAGGAATGGAAAGAAACGTACCGAGGGAAGGCTAGGGAAAGAGATGGGAGGAGGAGCAGGAGGGAAGAGAGGCGCCTGTATATAGGATATTACCATCACATTAGGGAATATTAAATCAGTTATCGATGGGATCGACTACCGTACCTGGGCGTAGCTGGTGCAGGGAGAAGGAAGAGGAGGGAGTGGAAGAGGGCAGATCTGGGGAGGAGGGGGAGGAGGGGGAGGAGGACAGGGCATCGGAGGGGGACAGATCTGCAGTGAGATATATGTTTCAGTGGGTTAACTTCAATGAATCATCTTGAGTAGTTGCAATTTCTTTTGGGGAAGTAAGCCGAAAAAATCTATCACAACTGTGAAATTCTGCACTGTCCAGGTGGAATGTTAGGAATCCTAACTTAGGATTACTGTTAAGACGGTCAGTTAAACGAGGTTTCCACGAGTTTGTTGTTTACGAACATGACCAAATAAACTAAATCATTGACTATAACTGGAATGATTATGATTGAGCTCTCTCAGATAATAACACAGCCAAATACCCCCCCCCCCCCGATGTATATTTGCTCTTTCACATACAATTATTGAAAATGTAAATTTGCGAAAATGAATTGAATTTTTTTTCTCACCGTGGGTAGACAGAGTGGCGGGGGAGGGCAGGGAGGAGGGAGTGGGGCACAGATTGGAGGAAGACGAGGGGGACAAGGAGGAGGAAGAAGAGGAGGGGGAGCTGCATAGCCTGATTAGACACTGATAACTACGGTTACATTAGTGTCCAAAATCAGTATATTTATTCTGATTAACTTTATTCTAGTTAATTAAATGAAAGTAGAAAATGAGTACCTCCGCATCCGCAAGAGCCGAAGAAATTGGCTGAAGCAATGGGAAGGAGCGAGAGGAGAACGAAGTACTTCATCTGAGATATGTGAAATTCAAAAACGAATGTTGCATAAAAACGTATAAGTAATAACACGTTCAATACGAAATTTAGAGATAACAAATGCAATTGCAGTATGGATGCTATTGAAGTGAGATGAGATGGGAATGCTCAAAATCGAGCTGCCTGCCTTCTCTCGACTCGCAACGGCATTTATATAGACAGGCGACAGGTAAACTCGTTTGATGCGTACTCTGCGGATGAGAGAGTGGGGAGATTGGAGAGAGACCAGACGAGCAGAGTAGTTAGAGAGTGAGGGAGGGGAGGGGCTCGACCTTGTATGGCTCAAAACTCAAGCTGCACCGTCATGGGTCATCCAACTTCGTCATGTATGGTACGTTCAAGGTGTTCCTGTGGAATGCACTGGGATAATACAGAGGGAACAAGGATCTCAATACTTCCGAGCCTTTTTGACGATATTTTGATGATCACTTGAAACACGAAATAGACATTTAGAAGAAGCGGATCGCGGGGGTGATCTCTCTGTGGACTCAATCACGGCAATTGTTTTTTGCATAATATAGCAACCCCCTCCAAATTGAACATGTCTTCTTCTGCATTTCTCGGAACATCGAACTACGAAGAGGTAATACCATCGTACTTAAAGCATTCCATTCCCACGCCACCCCCACTCGTCAAATTTCATCTACAGTAACCCGTTTCCCTCTCCAGAAGTCGCTTCTGTTCGTCCAATAGAGCGCACAGCTGACACGCAACGCTGACTCATCGGGTGCCCTTGAGGGGGGAAACGAACTCTCGCCCCTCGGTAGTTCCCCTCTCTCACTCCTTGTCTAAATTGGCTTACTCACAACTCTCTGCCAGTCCAGTCCGAGTTTTTTGCGCCCGTGACTCAACTCTCAATCTTCTTGCTACTTCTTGCCCATGGCAGTTTCGCGCGTGTATTTCGTAGAAAGTTTCTTCCGCTCAGAGAACGAGTGAGTCAGCGTATGAAACTACCTGGGGCGCAAGTTTCCATTTTCCTCATTTTTCATCGGATTGGAGGAATGGAAGCATTTCCAGATTTGGAATTCTGAAGGAAATTGTTGTGTTAGCGACCCTATCGAATCTTTCGTAGAATTGTCTATTCTAATATGTATAATCGTGCAAATCTGGCTCATGCATTGGTGATCTCACCACGAGCTCATTCTGCCCAAGGCATCATGTGGTCTCGCTATGGTTCATCGAAGATGGGAAATGGAGAGAGGGAGATGAAGATGGGTCTTTGTGAGGGAATGGCATCGAATGGGGCAAGAGTCTTTGTTTGTTTGCCCATTTTACGGCCAATGAACTCAGCGAAGAGAGATGTTCCCTGTGGGTGGCATTGACGTTCATGACAAATCGAAGGGTAAAAAATACTATGTTATACTGTTATACTGTTCAATATCAGATGATTCAAAGACGAAGAGTGAGCCAATTATCATAAACATTTTCTATTCGCTATCACTCGTTCATTCCGAGTCTCCTTCGTCCTTCCGAGTGGTCGCTCTCTCTTCTCTTTCTCCCCTCTTCTTCTTCCTCCGATCCACGATGGCCCTCCATCTCCAAGAACAAGTTGCCATGGGAATGTCTACTACGAGGAAGAATTCGCCCTACAAGCGACTCGCGGAGCATTTCTATGTGTGAGTGGTACCGTAACCTGAACCCTTTATTACAGTAATTATACTTCTCCGGAAAACTGTAGTTATCGGTCTTGCATGTTCAGTGACTATTAGCGGGCTACTGCACTTATCGAAGTTTAGATTACTTAGCTGCCAATTTGTGACTTTCTTAAATATCCCGTTGATGGATTATTATATTTATCGTTTTTTTGCATTGTAATTATCTATTAGAGGAATAAAAACTGTTATCGATCGTTGAAATAATGCAATCCTCGACGTGTGTATTACTTTATCTCTCTCAGTGATCGATGGACTCACACATTCACTCTCTTCTCGATGGTCGCAGCTCTTTTCTGTGCTATCTTTATTTTGCTATCGGGAGGGAGCAGATGTAAGTCTGGACTGCGATCTTTTATATTTTAACTTTGATCTTTTCACTTTTGTACTTCTTCCCTTTACCGGACCAATAAAATAGGGGTCCCAGAAGCCGCTGGGTTCACACAGTGAGATGGTGAATGAATTCTGTCCCGCGTTCATGCTATCGGGAGGGAGCAGATGTAAGTCTGGACTGCGATCTTTTATATTTTAACTTTGATCTTTTCACTTTTGTACTTCTTCCCTTTACCGGACCAATAAAATAGGGGTCCCAGAAGCCGCTGGGTTCACACAGTGAGATGGTGAATGAATTCTGTCCCGCGTTCATTGATCAGGTAAAGGGAAGTATTGCCGAACTTTGATCTCTGATCTTTGAACATTGAACTTGTATCCAAAATTGTTGCGGGATACTGTATTAGGATGGCTGTTGCTCAGTTCTCGACATTGTTCTAAATATTGCAGTCAGGGACGACAATAGCCTCCATCTCATCTACCTTTTGTACGAGGTATCTTTCAGAGGTTCTATGTGAATAAGAAAAAATTGAAACGTAGATAAGATCTCCGCTTGAGGGATCCTAAACCGTCTTTCAGTCTGCATAGTATTAGTTATGGGGTTGGAAATTCTAAACCAAAATTGTCTTGCCTAATTGTTAATTCATAGATTGAAATTTATCCAAAAATACGTTTTTTCAGAGTATCTGCTTCTTCTCCTTCTATCTCATTCTTCTCGCCATCGCCTACTATGGATACCGTACCTACACCCTGCAGATCGAGGCAAACCAACTCAGACAGAAGGTACGGTACCGCATAAATGAATCGATAACTGATCTGAAACCGTCTAAATTGTCGTAAATTAATCAAATATTAGTTAACTAATTACAGATCTACTCAAAGTGGTTGCAGGAACGGGCTATTGCTCTGCACAAACTGAACAGGGTTAATATTATATTATTTTTAATTAATTATTCAATGATTGATTAATTAATTATTTTTAATAATCAGGAAGTTCACGAGGACGAGGAGTTGATGAAGGCAGCAAAAGATAAGAAGAAGAAGGAAGAAAATGCTAATCCGGTATTATACTAATTTCAAATGTGGAAAATTTAAACTGGAATTCCCACAATTGGGTATCTCGTCATTTTTTAAAGTTTTTTAGAAGCTCTTGCCCCACTGGCAGCCGAGATACCCAGTTGCGGAATTCAAATTGGATATTATTTACACCTGTGAAATATACGTAGGATATATTTCACTCGTGTTTTTTTTCTGCATTTTAATTGTAAGCATGGATTGATAATTGTTATTCTTTCAGTTCCATCAAAAGACCATAGAGGAGGATGAGAAGTTTGAGAATGTGAGAGAGGGATAATTATGGTTTGCTGTGCGGAATTTGTGCATTTCCAGGTCGGCGGAACTCCAAAATGAGAAGGTTTCGCGAAGAAATCGGAAAATACACGGCACATGAGGATGCGAAACCCGACAATTACCAGTACAGATAAAGTTATGTGACGCGAAGCTATGTATGTGTATGAATAAACTATAACTTGGGTGCAACGTTTATTGTTTTCAAAGTTGGTTCTTATATTTTATCAAATGTACTAATTACGCTAATTAAACTAATTAAACTACACGTTGAAGCGATAAAAAAACAAAGATTGGTTTATTTCTTCCGCTTAGTGTTCATCTTCGCTTCCAATCTCGTATTCCAAAGACTATGGAGATCATCGAAGTATGTGTCACTCTCATTGACATGAATATCAGTCACAACTCGAGGAGGGGAATCTCTGCAAATATTGCACGCGTATTGAATTTATCTTTGTTTGTTTTCGGGAAACGATCATGTGTTGAAATTGCCACTGGAATATCTCTTATGTCTTAGCTACAGTAGCGCGCATAAGTCATTGGTCACTTTTTCATGCGTCTGTATCTTTTGCGACAGAAAACGGATCAATCTGAAATTTTGGCGTGATATATAAAATCCATCGGTGATTATGTTGCTGATATTGAGATATCTCGAAATCCCTCAATTATTGCATAGTAATGACGTAATCAAAGCATACTTTTTCCGAAGTACATTATTCTTACATAATTTTTTTCCTGCTAGCCAAACTTTTTGAGCGTAAAGATGGGTTGAAGGACTGCTATGAAAAAATTTTTCAAGTTGCTACGACTTCGCACCTTGGATGTAGCCTTGCTGCAATTTCGCGGTCGCAAACTCGTATCTCGGCTTCTAGACAAGCTAGAAAGTCGTTCTTGGAATCAAAATGATCGTCATGAGGATTGCTGACGATTCTGAGAATATGATACATATAACTCAAAAATTCCCTTCAGGGTACGAAAAAATCGATTTTTTTATGATGCATTTTCGATCGATCTCAACTCTGAGGGACAGTTTAGCAAAAATCTAGTTTTTGCGTAGACGTATTGTAGATGTATTGATGAACTGATGCCCAACTTTTTGTACGGTTGCCATTCGTTTCCAGGGTGCGCCGATCGATTTTCGGAAGGACACTCGATAGGCCACGCCCCTTTTCGGCTTATTGCCCTGCAATATCGTTAACATAGTTGGTTTTGCTGTAACTTTAAAACCAGATGAGTTAGCCGTGAAATTTTAACTGGAACACGTACATGCACTGGGGCCTCGATTCGGTGCATTTCATCATAGTTTCATTTTTCCTCACTGCGTAGTGATGACGCAACATTTAGGCAAAATTTTGGAGACGGTTTTTTTCCTCGGAGGATAATTTTACAAACAGTGTACTTTGAGTGATGATAGTTGACATGGAGGGAAACTCGAGAAAAATTAGTACCACATTGTACGGTTCAATACCGGACCAGTGCGAGATTTCAAATTTAGTGCCCGAAAAAAATGGCTTTTCGTTTCCAGACGAGCTAGAAACTCGTAGTCAACTTCAAAATGATCGTAATGGTGATTTAATAATATACCAAAAGTTTGGAATTGATCGGCCATCATATGCCTTCAGGGCATTAAAATTCAATTTTTTTCTGGTGTTTTTCTGGTGGATCAAAATCCTTTTGATCATAGCATTGCAAACCGCTAATAACGCACTTTATATTGTTTTTTACAAACATTAAGGACAAAAAAATATGTTTGAGCCACTATTTTGATGAATCTTGTTCCTGAAAATAAAACACCAGAAAAAAATTTGAAAAAAAAAAGATGGTCGATCAATTCCAAACTTTTGGTATATTATTAAATTACCATTACGATCATTTTGAAGTTGACTACGAGTTTCTAGCTCGTCTGGAAACGAAAAACCATTTTTTCGGGCACTAACTTTGAAATCTCGCACTGGTCCGGTATTGAACCGTACAATGTGGTACTAATTTTTCTCGAGTTTCCCTCCATGTCAACTATCATCACTCAAAGTATACTGCTTGTAAAATTATCCTCCGAGGAAAAAAACCGTCTCTTAAATTTTGCTTAAATGTTGCGTCATCACTACGCAATGAGGAAAAAAATGAAACTATGATGAAATGCGCAGAATCGAGGCCCCAGTGTATGTACGTATTCCAGTTAAAATTTCAGACGGCTAACTCATCTGTTTTTAAAGTTACAGCAAAACCAACTATGTTAACGATATTGCAGGGCAATAAGCCGAAAAGGGGCATGGCCTATCGAGTGTCCTTCCGAAAATCGATCGGCGCACCCTGGAAACGAATGGCAACCGTACAAAAAGTTGGGCATCAGTTCATCAATACATCTACAATACGTCTACGCAAAAACTAGATTTTTGCTAAACTGTCCCTCAGAGTTGAGATCGATCGAAAATGCATCATTAAAAAAATCGATTTTTCCGTACCCTGAGGGGAATTTTTGAGTTATATGTATCATATTCTCAGAATCGTCAGCAATCCTCATGACGATCATTTTGATTCCAAGAACGACTTTCTAGATCGTCTAGAAGCCGAGATACGAGTTTGCGACCGCGAAATTGCAGCAAGGCTGCATCCAAGGTGCGAAGTCGCAGCAACTTGAAAAGTTTTTTCATAGCAGTCCTTCAACCCATCTTTGCGCTCAAAAAGTTTGGCTAGCAGGAAAAAAATGTATGTAAGAATAATGTACCTCGGAAAAAGTATGCTTTGATTACGTCATCACTATGCAATAACTGAGGGATTTCGAGATATCTCAATATCAGCAACATAATCACCGATGGATTTTATATATCACGCCAAAATTTCAGATTGATCCGTTTTCTGTCGCAAAAGATACAGACGCTTGAAAAAGTGACCAATGACTTATGCGCGCTACTGTATGTCTTGAAACATTATTCTCGCGTGTCTGAGCCACGGCCAGGATCGTGAACATTTCAATGTTGAATAAATCCTCGCTTTACCTGATAAAGTATCTCAAAAATCTCGTTCTCCTTATAACTTCATTTCTCCACGATGGAACGAGAAGAGGAAGACCACAAACCGCGATTGTGAAGAAACTGAAAAACAACCGTTTACCTAATTTTCTGCCAAAACAACTAGATAGGAAAAATGTTGAAAACAAAACCAAAGCTACAGTGAACACATATTCCTAGTAGAATTAGTGATTCACGAAGGGTGTACGTAAATATCACTGTCGAGAGATAATTGTTGTGTGAAGGAGAACACTAAGCTTACAGTGCATTGAGAGTTTCGTAGATTTGTCCAGCCACAACGCGAACATTGAGAATCGAACGGTAGAGAATCTGGAGAGAAACATGTTTTCACTACCCGATTGAGTCCTGCTACTCCAGTAAATATTTTGATTGAGATGAGAAGTATCTATTACGAGTTACACACCCCAACACCGAGAGGGCTAACACAGGCGACAATGCCTGCAGTTCCAACCAATGCGATGTTGCGTATGAACTGAAATATATATTTTTAAATCGTTTCAACACGGTAGAATGAACGACCATTGTATAATTTCGTGCATAAGAGAAAACGGTGAAACTCAATTGAATCGACTAAATATTCTAAGCACAGAAAGAGTGTGAACTATTTAATTTTTGAGACGATTGCAAAGCATAAAAACGTTGGTCAACGCCCTGACGAGTTACAGTTCGTGAAAAGTGAGAGGGGTTATCTCCCATTTGCACACTCTCTCACCATGCTCCCTATCTGTGCAATCTTGTGGATTCGACTCACTCGAAACGATCGAATATTCTCAATGAGTTGGTACTTTAAACTGAGAGTGTACTTGTCTGAGGCATTCTTCAATCTGCTCAGTCGCCTTTCGTTGTAGACAAAGATCCAAACACACATCTCAAACACATTGTATACATATTTATATTGAAATAGTTAAATGCTCTTACTGATCCGCACCCAACCGCGATCACAATATCTAGACTGAGAAGAAGGTTGTGGACGTAGGAGTGAACGGCTAAAAAATACCGTCGCGTGTAAAATTTAAATAAATATATGATTATAGAAACTAACAAAATGTAATTCCGGCTGATTGCAGTAAACTCAAAGTGATCACTCCTAGTATGAGAATGGCCGATATCCGACTCCCTCTCTTCTTTTCGTAATCTTGAATGCAAATCGTAGCGCAAACACGCTCTATTACCTGGAAGAGTTAAATTAAAAACTTTTATCTCCCCGTAGTTACGAATTTCTCTTACTATTGCTCCAATAATAAATACACATGACGCCATTTGATAGTAGCGAGCCACAGTTGCGCCGATTAGCATGTAGTCTAATGGGCTCTCCGTTTTATCTGAACGTATTATATTTTTATTGACCCTCACTGGATTCCATGTTCCCCTTGCAATCAATACACTTTGTATGTTGAAAGTGTGACCAGGCAATTAGTGGCCTTTTTTCTCGTAACTAAATTTCAACCACTAAATTTCACTAAATTTCAATGGAAGACTCACTAGCAATTTTGACGATTCCAATTTGGAAAATGTACAAAACCGCTCGGCTTGTAATGTAAATGTAGGATTGAGCAACAAAGAAAACGAGAAATCGCATCATATTGAGATGAAAAGTGTTCGACTGAAAATCAAGGCTATTTTAGAATTCCATGTGAGATTAACCAATTTCCACCTGTTTCATCTTACTCAGAAGAGATCAAAGACAAAATGCACTAAATTTCACATTTAAGATTTATGTAGGAAATGACAAAAATGGATAAATGATTTTCCGTGTACCTATTTCTCTATGAACATTCCTACAAGTATTCTTTTCCGGACTCATTAATTACTTAGTAGCACTAATTAACTCACTCTCCACAGGACGGGTAAAACAATGGGAACTGCGCAGAAGAGAATAATGAGCACGACAATTTCCATTGTGCTCAGAATGCAGAACGCAACTGTTGAAACACCCGGATTCAGATTGGAAATATCTCCGTAAATTGCAATCGCCCTGCAACAATGTTTTGTGAACTTAGCATCATAATTACTCATAGATACTAATTAATATATTTCACCAGCAGTTTTCGTAGGACCCATGCTCGTCGTTGTCGCATATTCGCTGCATTTAGAGAAAACTGAAAATTTATCGATTGCAAATTTCAACATTTCGAAAAGTAAAGAGCAAGTGTGTGGCGGACTTCAGATTCAGTATGCAATTTAAAGTGAACCTTGTGATTTGGAGGTAACAATTACAAGGAACAAGTAAACCGATGTGTGCTCTTTTTGAGAGGTTTAGGAGGAGGAAGAGAAATCAAGGAAGTTATCATTGCGTCAAAAGCAGCATTTTTAAGAAAAAAATGTTTTAAATACATGTAAAACAACAAAAAATCACATGGGGTAAGCAATAAATACGTTACAGATATAAAATATACACCTTCTCGGCTAGGCCAAGTACGAAAAGTAGTCGTCAGAAGCTGCCCATTTTTGATCCAACCGGCAGCTGAATTTCCACAGTGAATAAAATTGTAATTTGCGTACTGATTGTATCGTATATTCATAATGCTTAAATTTGTTTTAGGAGATGTGTAAACAAGTAGAAAGTTATTCATTTCTTTATCTTTCTCTGATTATTCAATTTTGCATCTAATCTCGTATTCCAAACACTGTGTAGATCATCGAAGTACGTGTCACTTTCGTTCACTCGAAGATCGGTAAGAACACGGGGAGGAGAATCCCTGGAAATTCCTCCACTACTAGGAAATTGAAATGTCTGTCTGTTGGTATGTTTTTTTTTCCTTCCGCGTGACCGACCTTTATTCTGAATAACTTTCTTCAAAGTTGAGCAATCTTCTCAGATCCTTTTGCATATGATAGCCCATCACGAAACACATCGATTTTTATATTTGAAAAATCGATAATTTCATGGCCAAATCGGTAGCGAGCTCGAATTCAAATCCGAGGGTCGCAGGTTCGATCCCCGCCGGTGCATAGTCTTTTGCCTCATTTTTTCCAAGTGTCAAATGTGGCCCAAACCCATTTTTGAGTAACGAGATTCACATTTGAGCATCTTTTGCCGATTTTTGAAGTGAAATATCGATTGATTTCACTTGATTTCACGCGATTTCATGAAATTTTCGCACATTTCGTTCCAAATCATTCCTCATGCCGGCAATCTCGCAGGAATGGAGTTAGAACGAGAGTGAAAGGAAAAGTGAGAGTGACTCTCTCATTTTGGCACACTCTCTCGCCCCTGACCCCTTTCTGGATGCCGGAATCATGCATCCGGAAGCTTCCTATATCCTTTTGCATACGACAACAGACCAAAATCCCTTTAAAATTTTGCAATATTTAATTGACCAAATCCATAGCGAAATGGGTTACGCGCTTGACTTACAATCCGAGACCCCCAGGTTCGAACCCCGCCGCGGGCAAAACGTTTGCCGCATTTTTCGCAAGTGTCAAATGCCCTTCTAGCACGTTCTTCAGTAAGGTGAAACACGTTTTCACCTGTTGGCTTGACTTACAATCCGTGACCCCCAGGTTCGAACCCCGCCGCGGGCAAAACGTTTGCCGCATTTTTCGCAAGTGTCAAATGCCCTTCTAGCACGTTCTTCAGTAAGGTGAAACACGTTTTCACCTGTTTTGCCGAGTTTTAACATGGAAAATCGAAAATTTCGAAAAGTTCCCAATTGGATCACAGAGCGTGGGGGATCAAAGGAAAAGTGTTTTGCGATGTCGGAAACGTGTCTGAACGTGTTCTTCTAACACAACTTTTTTCGATCGCACTCAGCCTCACGAGCCTTTTGCAACGGAATAAGCCAGTCCTCTTTCTAAAGATTAACATTCCCCAACATACAAAGCTCCCCCTGGACCGATCGTGGAGCCGGCTACTGAGTTCTCCTCCCTGGACCGAGCCTACAGCAAGCTTCCAAACTCCCCCTGGACCGAACCTGAAGAATGCTACCAAGGTTCCCCTGAACCGTACCTGAAGAAGGCTACCGAGGTCCCCCTGGACCGTACCTGAAGAAGGCTACCGAGGCCCCCTGAACCGTACCTGAAAAAGGCTACCGAGGTCCCCTGGACCGTATCTTAAGTATGTTACTTAGCTCCCCCTGGACCGTACCTGGAGCCAGTTACCGACCTCCCCCTGGACCGAACCTGCACCCGGAACTATGCATAGAGCGTAGTGTACGCATAGAGCGTAGTGTACGCATAGAGCGTAGTGTATTTAACCTCAATACATCCCGGCTAGTTGTACATTTTTAGAATAATTGATGTCGAAAAAAATATGTGATGCGTAAGGTATGACTAGGCATTTTCTTTGTGCAAAGATAATTATGATATACACACCCCGAAGCTCGAACCTGATAAAGTATCTGAAGAATCCCGTTCTCTTTGCAACTTCTTGTTTCCACGACGGAACGAGAAAAGGAAGACCACAGACTCCAATTGTGAAGAAACTGAAAAAAAGCAGTATCTGATATCTTCTCAATTTGCATTCGATATACACCCAGAAGGAAACAAAAATTATGATAACGGGCATTCAAAATTACTAATAAGTCTTTGAGGTCACAAGGTAGTATTCTTAACTATACAATACTTACAAGGCGTTGAATGTCTCGAATGTCTGCCCAGCCACGACACGAATGTTGAGAATGGAGAGATGGACAATCTGGATTGATATTCTAATTATAAAATCGATCGGATGCATTCCTAATTGGTATTATTTCCTAATAATTCCTATTGTAAATATTTCCCATTGCTCATTTGCTAAATATATTTTAGACAAAGGCAATTGTGCTTCTCAGATTCTGATTACTTTGATGGTAATTCATTGTAAACCGATAACAAACCCCGATCGCATAGGGAATGAGACATATCATAATTGCTGCAGTCCACATCAGAGCGCTGTTGCGAATGAACTACAATTTATATATTGTTTTCGTTTCGTGCTGAAAATATGGAATCGAACCGACATGTTTCGCAACATAGACAGTTATAGGGAATGTTGAAACACACAACCGACTAGTTCACTTTTTTCGAAATTATAAAGATTTTTAGAGATTTACATTAAATATACATAAAAAAGGCTCACTCGAAACGATCAAATATTTTCGATGAGTTGATACTTCAAGCTGAGTGTGTATTTGTCAGAAGCATTCTTCAATTTGCTTAGTCGTCCATCGTTGTAGACAAAGATCCAAACGCACATCTGCAATTTGGAATCGCATTTTTACAAAATTCGAAAAATTTAATAAAAAATCTAGAAGAAATATAATACTACTTTATTAAATCTAGAAGAAATATAATACTAACCGATCCACAACTTATTGCAATAAGGATATCCAGACAAAGCAAGAAGAGACGAAAGATGTTGTTCATGGCTGAAATTGTGAATTTACTCGGTCTAAGGTATTACAAAAGAGAGAAAAAAAAAAACCCAAAATATTCGTGCAAACTCACAAAATGTTATTCCTACTCCCTGCAGCAAGCTCAGAGCGATTACGGTCAAAATGAGAATGGTCGATATCCAACTTCTTCGTTTCTTTTCATAGTCTTGAATGTAAATTGTAGCGCAAACACGCTCAACCACATGAAAGAATTTATCGCATTTTAAATGCAAAAAAATAACTGGCTTACTATCGCACCTATGATGAAAACACATGACACCATTTGATAGAATCGAGCAACGGTTGCTCCAATTAGCATGCCAATTAGCAACGGTTAATCCAATTAGCAACGGTTGCTCCAATTACCAATTAGCATGGGCTTTCCGTTTTATCTGAAATTCGTTTCCTTTTTTAAATGTTAAATATATTTATAAGCGATGGTTCATAGTCATAATCAATACACTCCCAAAAATGCAGTAGAGTCAGATACTAAGTGCCGGATTGCGCGATTTTCAAACTGTTATTTCGCGTAAAGAGCAACTCACTTGCAATTTTTACGATTCCAATCTGGAAAATGTACAGAACCGCTCGACTTGTGAGATATACATAGGATTGAGCAACAAAGAAAACGAGAAATCGCATCATATTGAGGTGGAATGTGTTCGACTGAAAATCATGGTTATTTTGGACACTTACTATTTTCAGCTGTCATATTTCATGTGGAGTGAACATGTGTTTCTTGGACAAACTTTGGACGAGTAAATTCGAGAGTTTCAGCGGCCTTATTTTTTTGAGATCAAAGACAGAAACATTCACAAATTTTCGGGTCAGAAGAAATGTATTCAATGACATCATTCGGAAATGGGAGAATGGGAGGCGACGCATAAAAGGAGTAGGTAAATATACAAAAGGGTGAAAATAAATGACTCACTCTCCACAGTACGGGTAAAACTATGGGAACTGCGCAGAAGAGAATAATCAATATCATTACTTCAATAGTATTCAAAATGTAAAATGCGAAGGTTGAAACACCCGGAATCAGATCAGAAATGTCGCCGTAGATTGCTATTACCCTGCAATTTGTTTACACATAGAAATAATCGATAATTCGCATATCATGCTCAATTAATTAATAGTTCACCAGCAATTCTGATACATCCCGTTCTCGTCATTGTCACAAATTCGCTGCATTTCGATATAACTGAAAGAGAGAAAATAGTGAAATTCAACATTCAGACACAGAAACAGCGAGGTGCAAGTAGCAATTACAAGGAGCCAGTAAATATCTAGATGTGTGATACTTTTTTGATAATTGCACGAAGGTGAAAAGAAATAACGGAAGTCTTAATTACTTAATTACTACTGTCATAGATAAGCAAGCATGAATCGTATCGACTATTGGAAATGAAAGGTCGAAATTGAGGGAGCGTCAAACGGGGCAAGTTGTGCCGTTACTTACGACTGAAAGACAACTGAAAACTATCTACTCCGTAATTTGTCGCCCTTTCAAATGTGAGGAAAACTAGTTACATCACTTTACTATTTACACTGTAGCAAAAATGAGTGGACAGTTATTTATTTGTTTATCTTTCTCTTAGGATTAATCTTCGCTTCTAATTTGGTGTTCCAAACACTGTGTAGATCATCGAAGTACGTGTCACTCTCATTGGCATGAGGATCGGTCACATCTCGAAGTGGAGACTCCCTGGATATGAAACGTATTTATTTATTATTAAATAAATAGATGTGACAGTTATGACTTGGTGTTTTCTTTATATTACAAAATATTAGTCATTATCGACATTGTGGTACTTGGAGTTTACGATACATTAATAGTTCACATTTTCCTTTTTTTTAAATTAAATTTTAATACAATTCAGTTAGAAGTAATTACTTGCGGTAAAACAATGTAGGTCTGGCAAGCTTGCCAAAAAGTTTAGCAAACCTGATGAACCATCTCAAGAATCTTGTCCTTCTTGCAACCTCATTTCTCCACGACGGAACGAGAAAAGGAAGACCACAAACTCCTATTGTGATGAAACTGAAGACAATCAAAATCAGTATTTTTCAGCATAACTGACGTCGATAATTATGCAAAATTATGAAGAGGGTAAGCATGCCGTATAAGTTCTTTTTTGTTCATATATATTGTATAAATAAGTTTTGCTCAAAGGTGCTCACAGCGCATTGATTGTTTCGAATGTCTGTCCAGAGAGCACTCGAGTGTTGAGAATCGAGAGGTAGACGATCTGAAATCTCAAAGATAATTTCAGGGGAAAATTACATGCTTTAAAAATTATTAATTGCCGGCTATTTATTTCAGTAAAGAACATCTTCCCTCTTTTTTAAGTAAAAATGATCGAGAATAAAAAACCAACCCCAACGGCGAGAGGCGTAATACAAATGACAATTCCAGCAGTCCCGATAATTGCAATGTTGCGAATGAACTGAAAATGTGGGTTATTTTTTTCACTTATTTCTCTTCCGGCAAGTCTTGCCTTGCCTAGAGTCTTGCCATTCAACATTGAATTGGCATCCTTGGCATTTACCCTTTTCCTGGGTGAATGGTGAAACGCATAATCGACTACTTCGCTTGTCCTTTTTATATTTCCAAAGAGTTGGACAGCCAAAGAGCTATTGTTCCGTCAAGATCAAGACTCACTCGAAACGATCTAATATTCTCGATGAGTTGGTACTTCAAACTGAGTGTGTATTTGTCAGAAGCGTTCTTCAATTTGTTCAGTCGCCTATTGTTGTAGACAAAGATCCACACGCACATCTGAACAATTTCATAGTATTTTTTAAATGAAAATTGGAAAGTTTGAATAACATTAATTAAATATTTTCACAAAAAATATAGAACTGACCGATCCACATACTTCTGCAATAATAACGTTCAGACCGAGTAAAAAGAAGCGAAAGTACTTACTGATGGCTGAACAAAAGATTATCTTTGTCTGTCCCAAAGAGTAATGAAAACTAGTGTTGTTAGAGCGAATATTCCTATTCACGAATAGCAAAGATCTTTCGCGAAAAACAATGCATTATTCGCGAATATCACTTTTGTTCTCACGAATAGAATAATTCGATCTAACAACACTAGTGGAAACTCACAATATGTAATGCCCACACTCTGCAGCAAACACAAAACAATTACTCCCACTATGAGAATGGTCGATATCCAACTTCTTCTCTGTCTTTCATAGTCTTGAATATACACTGTGGCGCACACCCGTTCAATCACATGAAAGAGGATATCAATACAATTCTAAAGTATTATTTTTAAAAATATATGTAGCTATAATATGCTTATCATATGGTAATAATTACATATATTGTAGAATAGAAAAAGCTAGCTTACTATCGCTCCAAAAATGAAAACGCAGGATGCCATTTGGTAGTAACGTGCTATGGTAGCGCCGATTAGCACGTAGTCTAATGGGCTCTCCGTTTTATCTCAATGGATACTTTTTTACAAAAAGCTCATGTGCAATAAAAACATCCATATTTATAATTGCATGAAGACTCACTAGCAATTTTGACGATTCCAATTTGGAAAATGTACAAAACCGCTCGGCTTGTAATGTAAATGTAGGATTGAGCAATAAAGAAAACGAGAAATCGCATCATATTGAGATGAAAAGAATTCGACTGCAAATCATAATAGTTACTTTTGACTAATGCTTGTAATAGACCAAAGATTGTAGGAATCTCAAAGACAGAAAAAATCTTAAATACACAAAATTCAAGCTTCACTTCATAAATAAGTAAAAGCCAAACACAATATAAGTGAAAAAAAATCAATAACTTACCTTCCAAAGGACGGGAAGAACGACGGGAACTGCGCAGAAAAGAGTAATAAACGCCATCACTTCAATAGTGTTCAAGATATAAAATGCGACTGTTGAAGCACCCGGATTTAAATTGGAAACGTCGCCGTAGATTGCTATTACCCTGTAAATTACAAATACATACTGAAATATAAAATGAGAATTTCAATAGAAATCGTTCAGTAAAATCAATAATTCACCAGCAACTCTGGAAAGTTCCGTTATCGTC
This sequence comes from Pristionchus fissidentatus, assembly GCA_036245785.1. NCBI lineage: Eukaryota > Metazoa > Nematoda > Chromadorea > Rhabditida > Neodiplogasteridae > Pristionchus > Pristionchus fissidentatus. Next base: position 33,817,040 of record BTSY01000004.1, read on the forward strand.
GTTGTCACAAATTCGCTGCATTTCGAAGAAAAAACTGAAAATGATAGATTTAAATTGAGAAATTCAACATTCTGAAAAAGCAAAACTTGAATGTGCCGGTCACATAAGCATCACCATCTCATTTGGGAGCACAACGTGACTTGCAAGTAACAATTACGAAGAAACAGCAAACAAAATCGAGGCATACTAGATAAACTAGAAAAACGTAAAAAGTCATGTACGCCTTATGCAGTGAACAGTGTCTGACCGACAGTGTCCGACGAGTCTGAAATAGTCTCCTCATTTAGCGGTTCACTTTCTCGACCGATCGATGGGTGAGAGAGAGAGTGCGAAATGACGAGACCATCTCAGACTAGTCGGGAACACTATTTACTGCATTTAGTGCGTCTACAAACAACTAAGAGACAGAGCTGCTGCGAAAAATCGAAATGTTAGCTCACCATAGTGCGCAATTTGGTCGCCATTTCTGACTTCGCCTGTGACCAAAAAGACAGCTGAAAATTCCTCGGTAATTACAACTGTCCTTTGCTATTTTGATCTCCGAAAACCCCCACAATTAGTTATTACCACTTCGCCAATCCGTATGTTGTGATTGTGACACGAACACTGCGTGATTTCGCCACCACAGAAAGTGTTCGATCCAGAGCCGACGAAGCCACCATAATTTCAAAACAACCTCGTATCTCCACAATTCGTCAGTTGGAGAATTGCGGGTTAAAAATTACGTGCTATGTCTCATGTGTATTCCTTTGCTCATCAGAATGATTCGTCCGTCCCTCTTCTATTCTCGCCCCACTGTCGTATATTCCTCCTTAGTCAAATGAGAAGCAGTCCGCCCCCATCCAATAAATGGGCTCGATATTCCGAAGGCATTTCCTGCCCACCCTTCTCACTTTACGCCTCTTGCCCCACTCTTTTCTCCTCCTTTTTGCAGGGTTCGCTTCGCAAATATTAGCTTGATTTCAAGCCTGCTCATTCATTTTCAATCTACTCCCATTTATTCAAATTCAAAATATTTCCTCAACGTGTCTAGTCCCAATTCACAGCAATGCCGGCTGATTCGAGTAAGCTAAGCATTTTCATTCCCTTATTCAGACGTTACCATTTCGATTTGAAAGTATCCGAGCTACAAGAGCACTTGTTCGATTTAGAATACGAATGCTTCTAGATATTTCTGAAAGAGAATAGCCACTAGGAATTCGCACTACTACAACTGAATCCGAAACAGCACGATTTTTAAAGAGGTCGACGATGCATCATCTGTCGATCAAAGCATGCAATTCGAGGACGGAGCCAGTGTCTATCGATTCCTTCTCTGGCTAGTCAAAAAAGACGACGCCCTTCCCATTATCAGCGTCGTCGCTTTCATATTCATGCTCTGCTTTCTACAGTGAGTTCGCATCGATAACATCTACTGATAATTCTAGTACTCAATGTAAGACATATTCGTATTCGTATAGAAACAAGTAAACGCCGGGCATTCATATTAGTGTGCGCACACAACCGACGAATATTTAGTAAAACGAATATTATTTTTGTTAATTTAAATTTTAAAAAAAACATTTTTTTTTCTTCAGTTGCTGCCTCTCCGCCTGTCAGTTCTACTACAAGCGAGCGCTCAATCGAAATCTGGAAAGAGTGAGTGTCATTTTTATGTTTATATGGTTGCATAAACTTCGGGACGACCTTCTTCTTCAGTTGCCAGCTTGTCATTTTTTTAAACAAATCAATAAATATCTGGATACTCAGCGTGGTCTGCTCGACATCATTCTCCCTCAAGAGCGTCCCGATGTCTTCGTGGTCGACACTGGTCGTCTGTCGTCAGTGTGCTCTACCGTAGGCAGAAACATTCCAAGTCCTCGACCGCCCAAGTCCAATCTTTCGACTACGGTAGCCGAAGTGCATATCGATTCGAGCGACAAGAGAAACTTATTGAAACCCAACACCAGCGAACGAACTTTATGAAAACATTGCAGTGATTGTGATAAAGATGGCTTTCTACTATTTATTATCATAACATGAAAGCGCAAGGGCTAGAATTGGGTTAAATCCGCAATGTTTTGAAGAGTCTCTATTTCAATAAACTCGAGAGTCATGGGTCATTCTTCATCACGGACCCCTCTTTTCAATTAAATCTCCTTCCTTTTTATGCCATCTTAGACACACTCTCATTGTTTTCCTCTTTCTCATTTGGATTCTTCTTCTTCGTGAGGAGTGCTTCTGTCGGAACTTGTGATGAATTCCACTATGGACTCGAGTAAGTGACGTCACTTCATAATAATCCATTATTTCATCGATCCAAAACGTGAACATAAATCAGCTTTACGTTTCATAAATTGGAATTGTTTTTGTTTTCATATTTCTCATTTGGTATCCATGAATTGATTCAGTCGCTGACGTCACTGTAGGCCCACTCGAAGTGGCTGAGAAGCCGACTTTCTGGCAGTATCTAATGGATAGAGAGGACGCTTTCCTTCTATTCAGCATCCTCGGATTCATGCTCCTCATTTGTTGTCTGCAGTTAGTTTTTAGGAAAAAAGTCAGGAAACTTTCGCGAAATTTCGCCAATCATTCAACCATAATCATATCGTTTCAATAACGAATATTCCAAAAAAAACTTGTTCTGTGTTCAAAAAACTCTACTCTGAAATTGCGCGTTTTCAAAATTAGATTTATTTCAGTTCTTGCTTCTCCGTTGCCCTTTCTCTCTACAAACGAAGTCTCATTCAGGATCTCAAAAGAGAGCACGTGAGATTTCTGTTTCGATTACTTCTTTTCACGAGTAGCTAGTTTTGGATCCAATTAGCAGCAAGATTTTAAATATATAATTAGTCAGTAAACCATTAATCTTCAGAAGTATCTCGTCGAGGTGGCTCTTCCTCTTCGATTCAACGAAGTTCTAATCGATGCCGAATTTCCCACTCTACGTGGTCTATCGACAAACAACCATTCAACAGCCAATCTGTTGAAATCGGTTGCCTGATCAGATCACTCCTTTTCCCCCTCAAGAAACCCAACTGTTGAAATAGCGATATAAAAGCTGTTTGGTGCAATGTGTTTTATTCATTATTTTACACTAACAAGTGCAAATTAAACGACGGAATAAGGGCACTGGGCAAGCGATTCATAATAATTAGTGGAATTACGGCAGGAATTATGAAGTGGAAAGAGATAAATTATTACGGCAGTGTAATAGTTAAAGGAACGAAAGTCGAGATCATATTATTTGTACCCGTATTGATACTCGAGGAAAGTTCTCTCTTCATCAGCATCCACTTGATGCCCAATCTCCATTTCTTTTCGACGAACGGCGTATCGACCCGATCTCCTGCAGCGAATTCTTGGTTACGGTAGTTGTCAATTATCGATCGACGAAAAGATGTTAGTGGAGCTAGGAGGCGGTTAGTTGTAATGGAAGGATGGGCGATAGGGAAGAAGGAGCTACAAGGGCGATGAGAGATGTCACTTACGCTTACTTTGTGTATTACCGTTTGCTGTAAATCAATAACTTATTGATTTTAGTAAATATATTTTTCATAGTTATATATAATACCGTTGTTCGCAGCAGCAAGTTATCAGTACTGCTACTAGAGCGACGGCAACTGCTACCAAGACTGCCAGGAACCAGAAGGCATTTCGAACCGATTCTGCAATGATGGACTTTGTACCGGAAGTTAGACCGGAAACAAAACCGGAAGTGAAATTCGCACCCTGATTGAGATGACTTGGCTTCTCCGTAGTGGGAGTCAACAACTCCACAGGTTCGATTGTGGACGAAGTGAGGTTGCCGTCCCTGCGAGATCACGGTTTCACGATGGAAATATCAGTAATTGAGAAACAATGTGGATAATGTTATCCACGAAAGTCAAGTTGTACTATCTGCATTGAGAAATACCTGCTGATTCCCCATAGAAGATAACGAGTGTTCGGAGTGAGGTCGTCTAATCGAAGGGAAGTTAGAGGAAGGAAGACAGGAGCGCTCTTAATTTTCGTTGTTGTTACGATTACTTATACTTCGACTTTGCATACTGTACTTGCTGACTTAAATCAATAGGGACTGTAGATTTCATATATTGTAGCTATTTTTTTAATTCTTACCTGGATGAAAGTCTCGTTGTCTTTTGAATAACTGAGATAGAAGGAAGAGCCGGGCATCCGCCATTGGAAACCTGCAGAATCTCTTTGTATACCATCCCTGATTCGGATAATTTTGAGACATGGATACAAGACCGGTACATTTTTTTCAAGTAAAAAGGTATCATACCCTCAGTCGGAATCCACTCGACTCTCGCTGAAGTCTCAGTGACGTCGAGCACTTTGAAGCGAGGACGATCGGGGGCTGAAACGACGTCAATATTGGTTGAATGAATATTGATTCGAATTAAAAGAATCACCAGAAAGTAGGCGAAAATCGGTTTGTTACCTCTTAATGGCCAAGTCCTCACTGCCTTGAGTACTTTCGGTCCCTCGCCAGCTCCAGTCTCCGCCCATACAGCGATCTGAAAAAGGAATGCGAATGGATTATCTGCATTCCACTTCTAACGTAGCTGCTGAGTACTCAATAAATAATCTGTTGATTACGGCTTGTGATCAATCTGTGAAACAAGGAAATTAATGGTTGATCAGCGAAACTTCTCATGCAACTATTTGTTTCTCGTTTCCCATTCATGATCTTTGGGCGCTTTTGGATAAAATAAATAAATAAAAATACCTTGTATCCCATTTCAGGGAATGATCTCTCGTGCATGTAGTGCAATTGTCGATGGAGAACATACGTTTCCTCGGTGATATCTGCGGGTATTGCGTCATTATTACGACACTCCTTACTAATGGCCAAGTTTAACACATCACCCCACAGCCCAGTGTAATCATCAGGCAATATTTTTCTTGCACTCCATTGATTTTCTTGCTGCAAACTCCTTACAAAATTTCTTCCAGAGAAGTTATTACTAACTTCTTTCATCAGTGAATGTGAGGAAGTATCCTCTGAGTACTCCATTCGGCTCTGTGGGAGCCTTCCAAGTGACCAGAATTGAACGGGCGCCCACAGAACGAACCAGCGCATCCGAGACTTCGGAGGGAACTGAAAGGTTTTTAGTTTTCGTGACGTCACTTCGGGTTCTATTTCGAGCACATGTTTTTCATATTCAGAGCCGTAATACATTATTGCGTCTGGCTCAAAACGAGCCGAAGATGTTTTGTTGTTTCCATATTGGGAGAGGTTTCACGAGACATATTAAAGACTATTTGTCCTATCTCAATTGATCCACGTCCAGCAGGCGATGACAAATAAAAGTAATAAATGGTGCTCACTTCCTTCGGGTGTCTCAAATGTAATGGGAGAAGAGTCTGCACTCCGATATTTCTTATTCCTCGCCCGGATAACCGCCGTGTATTTCGTGCACGACCGGAGTTTAGTGAGGACGAAGTGGGAAACGGCGCCCTGTTGAAATTTTCTTAATCATTAACGTAAAGATTAAATGACGAAAATTTTGATAGCAAACGTGTAGAAGAACCAACCTTGATTGTGGCGACCCGAGCTCGAGCCTTGTCGTGTGTTGGCCAGTATTCGATCTGAAATATTATTTTAAATATAATTGGTGCTGTCGAATGAACATCCTTGGTGAATTGACGTTACCAGCTTTCAAAAGATTACAAAGAATGTTTGAAACACAAAATGAATGGGTGATTCTCTCTCCTCATTAAGCAGATCGTTCCGGGCCACCATTTCAGCGCGCCATCAACAAGAACTTGATAGTTCTTGCTACCTGATATCCCTCCATGTGTCCTCTCATATCTGCCTCTGGCACTTGCTCCCACGAGAAATTGGCAGAAGTGAAGTTGAACATTTGCACGAGACGAAGATGTTTAGGAGACGACGTAGGAACTGCATTAGTTTAGAATATTTTTTTTATTATCTTTTTGATAAAGAATTAGTGAAAACCGAGGCGGTCTTACGGCCCAACATTAAACAAGTTAAAAACATGAATACATATATTTTTTAGCATGTACGTAATGTTTACCGTCTTCTCCCGAGTATCCCAATACGATCTCAGGTTCGACGATACTTGGTCCGATTGAATTGACTGCTCTCACTTGCACTTCGAACTTGCGGAATGTCGGCATCTCGCGGATTATCGTGTGATTCTGAGTGTGATAACGTTTAGTTTCATTTTTTTGAACAACCACTCGCTATGTTATCGCATCTAATTGTGTTTTTCTCAATCTGGCTGTGTGGTGAAGCATATTCAAAATCGTATAATTCTCACCGAGTGCGAGTCTTCCACTACAAATTCGCTCCATGCCACATCCGGTTCCTTCAATCGATATCTCACGAGATACTGTAGACGAGGCGCATTCCAATCGTACTTGTCGAGCGGATTCCAGTGAACGACCTGAAGGTATTTATCTTATTCCACTCCCACTAGCAATGAGTACAGTGAATTGATTTATTCGAATACCATCAGTCCATTTAGACGTTAATTTTACGGTTAATACCGAATGTATTTAAATGAATAATATTCGATCAAGAAATACCAGGTTATCGGGTGACGTTCCCTCAGCCCACACTCCATCAGGATTGGAATAAGGGAAGGAGGGACGAGTCTGGCACGATGCCGTCTCATGAGTTCCCACTGGTACCTGAGGATTTTGTGATTTTTTCTTGTGATTGAGAATTCTCTATCAATTCTCTTTTTACGATTGACGTGAAACATGTAAACTCACCGATTCCTTCAGCGACCGACCGTGCGAGTTCATTGCGGCAACTCTGCAAAAGAATATTCAAAATCCGAATTTAAGGTGGGGAAAATTAACCTGAATTTGTAGTTGACCCATGGTGACAGGGTGACGTCAACTGAGTATGCTTTCTTATTCGGGTCGGCCTTCTCGCGAGTGACCACCGTCCACTCCTTCTGAAGTATAATAATGATATGTTTATCGAGTTAGATATGTATAATAATGTTAGGCTGAAAGTAAATACTGAAAACGAGTAAAACTGTTGCACTTCCCAAACCTCCAGAAAGGAGTCAGAGGTGCGTGAAAGTGAGGAACGCATTTAATATTATTTTTATTGATTTTTTTATAATAAATAATCACCTTTTTGAATGCGGTATTCATCTCCACTACAAACGTCGTAATTGGATCAGAGTGATCATTCGGTTTCGTCCATTCAATAGTCGCTTTTCTCTCATTGCAAGTCATCGAATCGATTGGAGGCCAACGAGGAACATCTTAGAAATTATCGATTGGAAATTGAGATTAAAGGCTAAATTATCGATTCAAAAGTTGAAATATAATTGCCCTCATCAACTTATTTTTTAAATGTGATATTTATCTTAGAACAGTGCGCACTACACAACATTTTTACGTTGTAATCAACGTACCTTTGACACTAAGGAACATGCTTGCAGTCTTGATGTCAACATCAGTCTTCACCACACACTCAATCTTCCCCGAGTGCCATCCTCTCGCCTTTGGCAGTGACAATTTGGTGCCAGTGATTCTGAGATTCAACGGTCTTTCATTATCCTGCATAGTTACGCTCACTGATATATCCTTTCTTGTTTGCGAAACAAAAATATTCCAGAACAAAAGATAGAACCGTTCCAATGTGAGAACATCTTACTCAAAAGCTGGGTCGATTCCATTTACTTCCTTCCCGTCCACAGTCCATTTGTATGAAATGGACAATCGCTCGTCCTGCACCGCCTCGCACTCGATCTACAACGGTATTTATTGATTTTCCTATAAATTATCTATTTTGGTTGCTTTAGTATCGTACCTCTACGCGTTGGCCGGCCTCCACTGACAGTTTCTTCGGAGAGGGCACGCGTGTGAAGTAGGTTGATTCTACAATCGGAGGTGTGCTCGATAAACTGTTTATTCTTGCGAGTATAAAATGCTATGCAAAAGCAAGGGCAACGTACTATAAACATGCAATCGATTGGTGGCCCGGTTTATTCCATATTTATTGGTGACATTGCAGTAGTAAAGTCCCTCATCGGCCGTGTTTACCTCGTAGATACGGAAGGTGTTGTTGCGAAGAACCTGATAATTATGTGAATCAACATGAACATAAATTATTCAAATTGAAATTTTAGTGTCTACTATCAATCCAAATGTCATCATTGATTGAACAATATGACGCTTGTCATTTCACGGTGAAACACATTATATTCTTAAAGAAAGTGTGTGCTCGTTTGAGAAGTAGTGAGATTAAGATCAGTGGCACACCTCGCTCTTTCCATTGACAGTCACGATATTCTTATCATCAGCGTCGACCCATCGAACGTCGGCTGTCGGAGCTGCGTCCACGTCACAGTTCATATCAACCTGAGGGCGATTTATATCAAAGTTGAAAGATTTTTTTCACAATTCGACGGCTTTTACACGCCACTGTATATCAACTGAACGTCTGCGGCGGCGTGCAGATTTTTGTTAATAATAATAATAATAATAATAATAGCAATGTGAAAAGAAAGTAACTTTGTATTCTGCAACGAGAGGTGTGCTCGAAAAGTTGATCTATTGAAAGGTATAATAATAGAAAAAATGAGAAAGAAGTGAACTCACCGTCGACATGAGTACGACCTTCCACACCCGATTGACTGGCATCTTGAAGTAGGGAGGGTACGCTGCAACATCAACCCCTAGTTCCAATGTAATTTCTCAGCGTCATGGAGCTTGAGGGTGAACAATAATCTATGCTGATAACTATTCTATGTCTCGTCCTTTCCCACCTTTAACATGGACGAATGCATTAGCATATACGTAGCCCCTCGGATTGCTTGCATTGCACTGATAGACAGCCGTGTCCGTGTCGTGATCCAATTTGGAGATACGAAGACGACGACCTCCATCGAGGAGAAGATAGCGAGAGGAGGACGTCGCTTCTGGGAAGAGGGGCATTCATTATATTTAGATTTGTTGTGGAACGAAGTGGGAACATTTCGGTTTTGATGTAATAGAATAGAATAATATAGAACGTTGGTAGTGCAACGAGAGGAAAGGAGAGAGAGGAATGAAGAGTTAGGTCATCTTCAAGGTGTACGATTTTCTCTTTTTTGGTTCAGATGCTAACACAATACAATTAAAGGGATACGGCATCGAAAAATTATTTTTAAAATCAGAAAATTCTAAGAATAACTGCGAAAACCGCATGTTTTTACGATTTTTTATAAATTAATTATGAATTTTTAAAGATATTAAAATTTAGGTATACGGTAGCTCTCGCATCCGCGGACTTACGCTGTTTAGCGGCTGTAGAATCACAAGGGATGATGCCGTAATATTTTTACGTTTCTTTCTACTGATTCGTCTTCACAGATACTTGCCATTGACTAATCAATTGCAAAGACACTTATTTTCACTTTGCTAAGGCCTTTTTTAAACTTTTTCAGCCGCTAAACAGCGTAAGTTTTGAGGATGCAGGAGCTACAGTACCTTTGAAACACGATTTTTTGAAAATTCATAATTAATTTCAAAAAAATCGTAAAAATATGTGGTTTTCTCAGTTATTCTTAGAATTTTCAGCTTTTTCGAATAAAAATAAAATTAAAAGAATATAAAATTATGATTTTTTGGCTGCAAACTCCCTTTAAATGAATAAGAGTGGCCGTCGAATCGTTTCAGTCTACCCCTGTGATGTATTTGAGAAAGTTATGTAACTCCAATCGGGCTGGAGATTTTTTGATGTATAATTTAGACAAGTTTGTTCTTTTGCATAATTACCACCATTTCACCCGGTCATCTAATTTCGTACAGTCGTTTTCATCTTAATCTCTCAATTGAATCAGACAGTTTCCCTAAACTTCCTAGTGGTCAGCAGCAACAAGTTAGTGGTCGTCTCTCGAAGGAAGACAACAACTCAAGACTCTTCTCTAATGAGATTCATTAGCGAGTCGGGCCATTCTCTTTGTAGAGATGGAAGAGCAATTGTGATTCTCAATCGCAAAAACATTTGATTTGATCTCGAATATAGATAATAATGTCAAAGGTTAGGGTCAATAGAAATTGATAATAAATTATATATGCTCAGAAGAGAACTTATCAACAAACCAATTTTCCTGAAGGTAGTTACACTGCGCGTGAAACACACACTCACCATGCTCAGTTTGCGCATTCCATAAGATCGGTGAACAGAAATCTACATAATTATGATTATTTATGTTAATTACCGTGAAGTGGTTTTCCATTCTGAGTCCACTGAACGAGAGGGGCTGGTTTGCCTCCAGCGAGACATCTCAACTCGGCCACTTCTCCCTCAGGCAATTCGATGTCATCCGGTGCAGAGTGTTCCCAGTAAGGAGCGGCTGAAGAACGGGTACGGTAATAACATGGTCTGGATACGGTATAACAATTTTTACTGAGAAATTCATGAAATAAACTACTAGTTTGTGTACTCCATTTCTATGCCTCGGCGTGTCTCTTGATTTTTCACGCTCTCTCGCAGCCATATCTTTTGTTTAGGAGCGGAACGTTCTATTATTTTGGACGAGTGTTTGTGCATTTATTATACGGTAGTGGCTTAGCAGGATCATGGTAGGAATACTGTGGTAGGATCGATTACGGTATCGTTTCACCTTCGACATCGACAGTCATCTTGTGCATGATTCCTCCTGCCTTGCATGTGTACACACCCGCATCTTCAGGATGAACGTTGTCGACGATGAATGACTTACCGAAATCCGCCTGTAATTTCAATCAATAATCACTTTTTCATCTTCGTGCTTATCAGACTTCACGAGATACGGTATATACCACGATAGTATGACCTTCCCAGCACCGTTCCCGGAGAACAGTTAGATTATTCTCAACTGATCCCACATTCCACTCATGTATTTTTTTTTAAATATAAAAGTAATAATGGAAGTGTGTGAAAGCTTCACCTCAGCAGTTGTCAGGTCCTTCATTCTCGACTTTGGCAATTCTCCTCGCTCCTTTGACCAGAAAATGCGAGGAAGCGGACTGAAAACAGTACAACCAATGTTCGCTCGGTTGATTTGTGTTTCAACACTTCCTTAAAAGTGATGCATGCTGTTTTTTATTAATCAAGATCCGATGGTTTCACTCACTATCCTCCGAATATGCACTGCAGTTTGAGTCTCGAGCCAGCCTTGACTGTGATTCGATCGGGAGAGAAGAACAATGCCTGCAATTGCATAGTGATGATTCTATATTCTTGCAGATATGGATGCATGGTTATGACGTTATACCCGTTCAGTTGTAATTGCATAGTGATGACGAAACTCTTACCTTGGCCGAGTGCGGCTTTTGGAAGCCGTTGTTGGGAGTGACAACCACTTGAATGCGGTCGCCGGCTCTGAAAACAAATATACAAAATTCGTTAAAAACATATTTATATTGAAAACAAAAAACACAATTGCGAGTATATATATATACAAATATGATGTGGGACTCCATTTTAATAGTCATAAACAAAGGCTTTAAAATACTAAAATAAACGCAAACCTATATTCTCCATGAAGAACGGGCGACGAAGCGGCACACTCATACACTAGATTCGCCCTCCCATCGTGCATTCGAACGGCCGTGAAGTGTAATCGACCCTGAATTAGTTATACGGTAGAATTGGTATAGTATTATTGATTATATTTATCACGCGATTCCAAAGCCTCTACTATTGGGAAACACCTCGTCAGAGTGCTCTTGAGATTTTACTGAAACATATCGCGAAATGTAATTGAATCTGACCTCGAAATCAGCCGTGATGTGTTCCCTCTTGATCGTTTCGATCACATTGTTCTGCTCGCTGTCTCTGTAAAGTTTTTTCTATTTATTGTAGTTCCATGTTTTTTTCGAAATTTTTCACTTCATGCCGACGCCGCCTCAAAAAGTGATTCATCAGCAAGGTTCATCATTCATCAGCTAGTGTGGGAGAGTAAGATGATCTCTCGTTTTCGCATACTCTCTCGTTTCTGACCCCTTTCTGGAGATCCTTCCTCTTCGCTTTCCTCTACTGTTGCATCGGAAGTGCATCGAATCTTTCGCCGATTCTAACAATGCCCAACTCGATTGTGCTTTCCCCTCTCTCTATCTCAGTCTCTCTTCTCTTCCTTCTCTCATCCTATTCCGAGATAGACTCGAAAGAGGGGAAAGTCCCCCCTCAACAGACTGAATTGACTCGAAATGAAGAGACGACCGCTTTATGGACCGAGAGTAAACTGCGCCCGAGCATTGCCCCCAGGGCTAGTCATTACCAAAATACCCTCAAAATAATGAAATCCATGAATGATCAGTGTTTTTCAGTGTGTGCATTAATCATAAAGCCCCGGAAAGTGTGGGAAAGAGGAGTGGAAACAGCTGCGTCATTAGAAAGAACAGCGAAGGGAATGAGGAAGGGGAGAAAGAAAGGGCACTTGATTGGAAACAACCCTGGACCCGCTTGAGATAATGACCAATTATGCAGTCTGAGCAGGGGGTCAATTCATTCTGGAACCGCCATTTAGGGGGATCGAATTAGGCAAGGTGAGGATGATCTCATTGTGAACGGTGAGTGAACACAGTACCTAGAGGGAGAAGCCCAGTACACCCCTTGTTCGCATCATTCCATAAAAAAGTTAATTGTTAAAACCGGGTTCCGGAGTAAAAGAGCGCGTAATATCGAGAGAATCATTTCTATATTTTTGGAACCCCGATCTATTGTTAGATATTCAAAATGAGTTTCAGCGCCTATACACGATCCTCATTGCAGTAGTGCACCACTATCGTATACGTCGGTCTTGAATATATTTTATAGAGAAAAAACATCAATACCTGACAACCAGAACTGAGTCGGAATTTTGGGATTTGCGAATGCGCAATGCACTTTTCTCATTTTTCGTTTTTTTTTTAATTTGCAGATATTGTCAAATGTGCTTCGGGGGGGTGCAAAATTTTCAATTTCAATTAATCACTAATTCTCACGCGAGACTTTATCCCACTTAAGAAAGATTTATCTTACCTGAACAGCCAGAAGAGTGTCGGGGCAGGTTGTCCGAATGGCGGGGAGCAATCAATGGAGAGTGATTCGCCCTCATTCACAGTCACTTTTCGAAGATCACGAGGGCGAAAGTGCTCCAGAACTGCAATTTCAAAAATTATTTTTTTTGCATCGCTTGATCTATTTTTTCTTCATAAAACTAGGTACTGAGAAGTGGGATAACCGATTAGTAGAATATTCGTCATTGTCTCTTTATCCCCTTATTCACAGTCACAAATCGTGTACATACCTTGTACGTGACTGTGGCGGAATAAATAATGAATGAATACATGAACGAATTGTCTCTCAGTTATTTGTCTCTATAATCCGGTAGGCTCATTTCCGTTAGTGAATGCTCTCGCACTCAAACAATCGCCCATCTGTGCCAACAGATGAGAAAGACACTATTGACACCCGTTATTTGAGTCCTCGTCTATTCATGATCCACTCCCTCAATTGACCCAGCCTCTCAAATTTTATGGGTGGAAAGTGGAAAACCGTTTTTCCACTTCTTACATAACTTTTTTCTTATTAAATCTACAGCCTATAAGCTCAATTGGAGAGACTACATTCAGTTTGAGCTGAGTTACACGAGTTATGGGCTCTTTGAGGGCTTGCATTTCATGAATTTGCGCAGCCTCAGTCCTTTTCTCCGTTCCCACCGTAATCTCTCACTCTGATCCCCTCTCTCACACTGAATTCCATCCTGCCAAATGACCACCCCTTCTCTCTCCTCTCTCTCTCTCCCCTCACTGAAATTAAGCAGTCAGGGGCATTTTAATGCCCGTCCGAGGCCTCTTCTTCCTTCCATCTAATTGCTTCACACGCAACCACGGTCATCTGGAGAGGGAGGGCAGTGACCTACCGGAGAGATGAGAGAATCGAGGATACGCCAGTTGGACCTACCGGAGAGATCAATGATTCTAGCAAACGAATTGTTTATCTTTACGAAATCAACTATGGCTAATGCAATATCGAAAGAATCTTTCAGAAACATATCACGAGTGCTTGCAACGCGGTTCTCACAAGTTCGCTATCTAGCTAAGTTGATTTGGCTAGCGAAATTGAACTAACAGATTTCATTCACTGAAGTGTTTAGTGTTTTGCGAAGTTCTAAATCGCTTCCGCTCCCGTTTTTCCTAGAGCAAAAGTGGCGGCAAAATGACCCAGTGTGACAACTGAACATTGACAAACGAGCGGTCGTCTCTCTCTCAAAGAACCCGCCATTCGCACATGTTGGCACCCTCTCCTGAGTTACACCTCGTGCTTTTTCACCTGCTAATCAAATTTTGCATCATCATTACGTAATCTCTATGCCATTGAAGCATCAATAATTCAACGTCGCGGTAGGTCAGCACCGCCTTCTCATTTCACCTAATCCTTGCCTCCTGTTTCTGCCCCTCTGGAGACTCGGTTACTCATCTAAATGACTTCTTACTCTTCCTCCTCCTCTCTCTCTCTCTTCCTTCTTCTTCTCCCTTTGGCCTCTCATCAAAAGAGGGGGAAATGGTCGCAGCCTTGCGTGACTTCCACTGATTTTGTGTCGTCCCAAGCAAGCCCCGAAAGGGAACAACTTCAAAGCGCCTCCCCCTTTAGTAGATCCTTTCCCCTTTAGTAGATCAAGCAAAAGATCTCAAGGATTACGCTAATTACTCGGAAGTCTGATAGCTTAATTGGAATGCACATCACTCCACAGGAATGTCAACCTCAAAGAAAAGGGGGCTGGAGTAAGAGAGCATGTGCAATCGAGAGGGAGGGACTCTCTCATTTTGCACAATCTAGCCCCTTTCTGTAGGTTTGGAATCATGTAATCATTTCCCCTTTAGTAGATCAAGCAGCGAAATCCCTTAATTGAAATCCACGCCCAGAGCCAGAGATTACTCTAATTACTCAGAGACGTCTGATAGCATAATTAGAATGAGGACAATGGCAATGCATAATTTGGACGAGGGGAGTTGATGAATCCGTGATGAGAGGAGAAATTCCCATGAGAGTGCTGTGGGAAGACGAGAATGGCTAGTTAACACCCGCAGAGAAGAGCTATACCACTCAAATCTCACTCTCTCTCCTCTTTCGATTACCATCTTGTCTGGGCTAGTTATGAAAGCAAACTGATCACAGTGCGAAGGGAAAAAGAAAAATACGGTTATTGCAAACATATAAAATATTCACCACATAATCCAAATGGTTCGACAAATTTTCGATTGGTTGATTGATCTACAATTATGATCTCATACCTCCCAACTGCACATGTACTCGATTCGACACTGCGGTCCCATAGATGTTTCCGACGAAGCACTGGTAATATCTGAACAGATCAATATAAGAGCAGGGGAAAATAATTAATTTTGACCGTAGCGCTCATGTTTCAGCGAGGGCATAAACCCTACATAGTTTCCATCGACAACAATTTCAGCCATTCTGCATGTATGAAAAAAGGACGAATCATCCTCAACTCACCCAACATGATGCGGTCCAGGTCTGGTGAATAGAATAGATCCACTCTGGCCCGGTTTCTCCCATGAAATCTCGCCTTCGATTTCAAGTGAATCGCCGTTCTTCTGCCAGTAGTAACTAAAGTAATTAATTTTAATTTAAAAAAAAAAACAAATAGCTAAACACTCGATTAAAATACCGTATCTCATTACACTTGTACGGTTAAGTTGATTTTCAGAGTGGGTTGGAATGTATCATGCAATGAGTGATGCGAGTACTTACTTACTATTATATAAGAACACCATGAAACATATCTCATGTGTGCCAGCACTTTTCTTGGCACACCTTTTTGAACTCTAATATATTAGTAACGATGGTAAGGTAAACATGTTATTATTATTACTAAAACATACGTTTCTGCATTCTCGCTGGCAATGCATTTGAGTGAGAACTTGCTGGCGACTTCTTCTTCACCCGGTTGGAACCACACCTCCTCGGGAGGTTGGAGGAGGAGTTTGGGAGGACCTGAGAGTAGAAAGTTTTTTTATTCCCATCAATGTATTTCTAATTTTAAAAAAATCATTATCAAAAGAAACTGGAGTGCGATTTCAAAAAAAGTTATTCAAATTATATCTGGATTTGTGTTATAACTTCTGATAAAATTTGTCTGAATTTGAACGGTTCCCAATTACAAAGATCGACCGTAATAAATCAACATGTATCCACAATGTTCATTCCCACCAAACAATGACGTCGTTGATCCTCCCACAAGAAGGAGTGAAACTACTGCTAGACTACCGAACATCGTTGCCTAATCGCAACTGGCCCATCCAGAGCTGCAATACTCCATAAACAATGTCTGTTAGTTTGAATATGAGAGAAATGATGAGAGATTGGGCGAAACGAGAGAGGCAGACAACGAGAGATGGGAAGCTTCAAACTGTGCAACACTTATGAGGGAAAATACCGCGATCCTTGCATTTGTGAGGGAACTGTCCCTTTACTTGACAAAACATGCGCAAATAATAGCCGATGCTGGAAAAGAAGGGGAAAAGTAATGGAGAGAAGGGCTGAGATGGCTCAGCGGCCAATGAAACTCATTGAGAAGAATGAAATGGACTGGAGAGTAAAGAAGAAGAAGAAGAGAGAGAAATCAAGGGAGAAGAACGGCCGCCAATGTATGCGGTTGCACTATTTTGTGTGAGAAAACAATAAGCAATATAGATGATTCTCTCAAATGTCTGCCACGAAAATATGAACCTGAATGATAGGATTTTTGTGTAAATCAGTAATATCGATTGAAGGATTCTGACAAATGCTATCGACGAAATTGAAATTCTCAAAGGAGCATCTCAAAATCATAGACTCATTGTCATTGTGGAATAGCCTCTCTGATATGCAAATGAGTACTAAAGAAGGCGGGGGGAGGGGGTAGTCCTAGAAGGGGGACCAGCACCTTCCGGTCTAGGATAATGCAATCTGGGAATGACTCAATCGGACAATGATTAGTTAGAGTGAGAAAGGGAAGGAGGAGGGACTACTTGGGAGTTCCTCCTCTCAGAGAGAAGAGTATCTTCAAGAGAGAGGGGACCAACCCCTCCCCCTCCGCCCCGCCCCCTACCCAGATTCGGTGCTCTCTCGTGGGTTAGAGAAGGCGAGAGAGTGTGTGAGAAGAGGAGAGTGGGGGAGCACCCTTAGATAAGACATTTATTCGGAAGCCCACGGAGTTTTGATGCAAGAGCAGCCAAAATAGGATGACGGATAAATAGGGAGGCGACAACATTTGGATAGTGGAGGAGGAGGAAGGATTTCCTGGCAAGTATAGGATTGTTAGATCGAATAATCCTATTCGCGAATAATGCATTGTTATTCTCGAATAGCCTCTGTTATTATAGAAACTGTTATAGGGACACTATTGGCAAGATATTCAGTGGATGTTCTAGCGGTACAATGCGGTTCTATGTTTCACGAGTGATTATTGAGAGTGGGTAAGTGGCGTTTGTGATATATCTTGTGGAGTTGCGCAAAAACAATAATATTGATTTAGAAATTATTCTTGGAAATGTCGACTTCGATCAGGGCAACATTGTGATAGAGAAGAACAGAGGCACGCGATTTGATGTGGATGTGCACCTTAATTTAGTTTATTTATTTAAATATTTAATATTTAAATACCTTGACCATCTCCACTTTCGGGCCTTTCATAGGGGAAATTATCTTGACAATTCCTTCAATTATACAAATTAGAATAAATATATTAACACTTTACAAGGCGAAAGTGGTACTTTTGTCGAGACTTTATCAGTTTGACACATTTTCTACTGTTTTCAAAGATCACTCAGCATACGGTATACTGCACACACGCTATCGATCTCGTGGGCGCAACGTTATCGTGGTATGAAAGCAGTTAATTATGACCTATATAAAGATATATTGGATGGTGGAGGGTACGATATGGGAAAATATACCAGTGAAATTCTCCTGTTCGATCTTAAAATGCTCTCTGTTAGCGGTATCCATCACATATTCAACAGAGAATGGCGCCCCGATCTGCGCCTTGATCCGAGAAACCTTAAATTAAATTGTAGGAATCAGGATTTCAGGTGGCTAAGTCTGGTACTTGATCGTAAACGGCCGGGGGCATCGGGTTCGGGTTTACTTTATGACCCCTTAGTCGGCACCTCTCCTAATTGCTCTCTTAAGTTTGCGAGATGACCTCTTCTGCTGTAGAACAACAGGAGGTTTGAGTCATAAAACAACACATTTGAAGCGCCAGACAAGAATGGGTCAGCGAACTGTTCAAAATTGGAAAAGTTTCTCCAAACTTTCAGCACGACTCTGGAAAAATTCCAAAATTAGATTCATGGTGAGACCATAGCCCTTTTATGCGATGTTAAAAATCGAGGAAAAGATCAGAGATGTGATTTTTTGCCTGTTAAAAATTCCAACCAAAAGATCGCAAAAGATCGAATATTTGAATTCCCGCACTTTCTGTTTTTATCGATTATCTCGGCTCCCAGAGAAGGTAGAGACTCAATTTTTGGATCATTTGTTCTAAATAGGTATGTCGATCGTCACCTAACGTTTCAACATTGTAGCATCACTGGGAATCGAGATATATGTAAAAATCGATAAATGCGGGAATTCAAATTTGAAATCTTTTCGATCTTTTGGTCGTGCTTTTTTTACAGGCAGATGTCAACATTTGGGATCTTTTCGAAGTTTTTTTAACACCACATCAGCATACTATTTTTGCACTCTAACTGTCCGTCTCAATTTACAAAGATTGGTCAGAATTCCCTGAGGTGACTCCGGAGGTGCGGAACTACATTTTTGCAGCGTTTTATGTGTGTGATTCTGGATGACTTCTTCTTCTTCTTCTCTCATCTCTTTCTGCTCCTTCCTAATTGCCTCGTGTTCTTACAACTGGTCGAGTAATTTGAGAGGAGAGAGAGGAGAATCCGAGTCCTCTGATCACTCGAACGATAAAAGGGATTGATGGAGTGAGAAGAGAAGAGAAGGGAAGGAGAGGGACAGTTGTTCTTCCCAGTTGAAGGAAAGGGGGAAGAAGCAGATTTGAGCTATTTCGTTTTTTTTAACTGGTGGTTCTTTTTCACGCCTCTTGCGCAAAAACTATTCTTCAATTAGATCAAGTATAATTGCAATGTAAAATGAGCTAGAAAATGATAAATTCGTTATGTTTCACAAATTGTCCATATCACCAACCGTAAATGATATTTCAATACCAGTATGAATTTCTCTAGACTCACTCTTCTAAGATAATAATTTATATCGCTGATTTCCTTTCCCTTTTCGTATCTATCGACCATTTAGGAATGATCGATGGATATATTTGCCAGAAAATAGATATTGGAAAACAATTGTTTTAGAAATTTATTTCTAGGTCAAAGTTAATTTCGTTGAAAAATGAATGTCTCACCTCAATGGGTTGAGTGAGTACGTGCATGCTAGGAATGGCTCTGAACTGATAGAGAATCTCCTTCGTGTGATTGCTCACACAACTCAATTCTCCCCTCGGACACTGCTTGATACACGAGAAACCATCCTCGACGTTACTGAATGAGGCGATTATCGATTACTTCGTGTTACTCCATTGCCGTTTATAGTTCTTTTTTATATAACTATCCTCTTGCGCAATAAATAATGAATGAATGAATTGTTGTAACCCGTTTATTTAAAATCCTGAACATTATATTGAATAGTAAAGTGTTCGGTTCTTGTGAATGTTCTACAAACTTTCGGCAGAACCGCGCCCAAACGTCGCATTGAATGGTTGGAAATTGGATGATCCATGCCTGTCTCCCACTCTAATCGTCATTGTCCCCGTTTAAAGAGAGAGACTCTCAGAGAGTCGCCCACTTACAAAGAGAGAGAGATTGGAAAGAGAGAGAGAAAGGTGTGGATAGTTAGAGTTTATTCACACGGCCACACATACACACACTTTGTATTATGCGCAGTCTCACTTTCAATCGGGGATCTACACTTTTTTCCCACGGAATCTGCGGGAGGGTAAAGGAAAGGAATTGCAGGACTAATACGGAGGAAAACTACTCTAAACCCCCGGGGGAGAGGATCACAAGACAAAATTGGTAGTAAATAACTGAGCGGGTAATTTCATTAGAAACAGACAAAGGGTAAAGGCACAGTTGCAAGTTAATTATAAACAATGACAACTCGACAACGATTACTGTAAACATCAAAACATTGTTAGGGGTAATTTAGGGAAAGTACAATTGACTTTGTTTCTTATGTCTCGATACGTGAATGACCAAGTTCGCAACGTATTTCGCATGGAAAAGGCCGTTTTTGTGCAGTCGCAAGATGAGTTCGAGATTGACCTGCAATCAAATCACAAAAATCGATTAATAAGAGGGAAAATCGATAATTCGTTGTTAGTTTCACCTGCTGTGGTCCGTCGAGGGAATCCCTCAGGGCGACAACGGCCGTATTTCTCTCTTCTCCCTTTTGTAGAAGGAAATTGGCCCTGACTGCGGGAAGAACTCCAGCGTGCTCTGGAAAAGAAGAAGGAGGGGACGATTAGTGGGTTAGATTTAACGAATAATTTATTCTCTTTTGGCGATCTTGCGATCAAAATTCATTGTAGCGTGCAGTATCATCGAATTTAGCATGTGACAAAAATAAGGGCACGTGACACTTGTTGGTTGGATCAACTCACCGGTGATCGTTCTGTTCAGATTCAACTCGAATTGAACAGTGCTCTCCTTGTGAGAAGGACCACGAATTGTGAAGACTGTTATCTGGACAGCTTGGTTAGTTTATAATGCTCCTATATCCATTTAGATTATACTAAAAATTTAACCACCGCAAATTTCAAGCATAGCGCGCGAAACATATCTGAATTCTGAAACTTTCGAAAGCACTCGTCTTCAGTAAAAAAACGAATGGTGAAGACTGTGAACCAGGTAAATTAATTATATTATAACGCCCCTAAAACGAGACAGCAATCACTCGTCGTATTTGTTGTAAATGTCATGTAAAGGGTCTGAAGCGTGAATTCTAATACTTTCAAGGGGGGATCAAGCTCACGTAAAATTTATTCGTGGTTCATCATCTCACCGATGGTCGATGGCTTGAGATCGGTACGTGACGAGGGATGGCAATGTACTGGTAGGTCACGTGGACTGGCTGATGCTTCTTGCACTCCTCCTCTGATTGAGAGAGACACGCGAGGGGAGAACGCATGCAGCGACTGATTAGGGAGGAGTTAGTAGTTAGTGATTAATTGTGATTAGTGATTAGACAGACTTAGATTAGATACAACAAAACCGAGCATGAATCAGACAATCACGGTATTGAATAAATATTTCAATATCAGTAGAAAATGATTCTGTGATAGATCCTAGATTCTCCCACACCATTCTAGCACCTACTTCCATCGCCTGATAATTCGCCGGATTTTTTTTGCCTTCTTATTGTTAGAGGAATCTTAGAAGGAAATATGCTGAAGAGTTCCCATATCGAAATGGTACAGAAACATCTAGAAAAGTTGTACTAAAGACCATCATTCAGAATCAGATTTCTTCATTCCACTCACTTCTTGTAATTCTTGTCATGATTGTAGTGCATGGGGCAATTGATGTGATGACATTTGAAGTCTCCGAGAGTATTGACGCAGATCTTGTCGTGTCCCGAGCACTCACCACGATCACACTCGTCGATGTCTACAGTAGGAGTCGATTATCGATCGATATTAGTGCAGTGATGTCATAAGTCAATCACGAACTGCTTAGGAAATTCTGTTTTTTTTTCAGGAAATAAGAACTCTGAGAACTCATCAAATCCTTTCGAACAATGAGTGAATCGGAGTAGACATGAGATGAGATTGTAATCTGGTCGTTTGACATGACAAGACGCCCGAGATAATTAGAGAGACGAGTGAAGATTCCGACAGATTTCACTGATGCCCATCTCTCTTTCTCTCTCTCTCTTGCAGATGGGCCAAATATGGAACAGACTCTGCGAGGGGCTTTCACCTAAATAGTACTTACAGAGCATTTTCAAAATTATATATTCGATTGTGAAATATTGTGATCGAGGACTGTTCCTATTTTCGTTTCCAATCTGTTTAAAGTATAAGAATTCCATAAAACAAGCAAACTCACCTTGGCAAGTCCTTCCATCGGCCTGGATGGTATATCCCGCAGGACACAGACACTTGTACGAACCCGGTGTATTGATGCATCCGCCCATGCACAAATCCGTTCCTGATTGAATATGGTAATTAACTCCACATAGATTTTGTCGTAGTAAAGGTGCAATTGAAGATAGATTGCCTATTGATGATGCAATGGACTAACCACTTCCCGTCCACGCTGAACACTCGTCGATATCCTGGCATCGAAGACCGTCGGAAGAAAGGGCGAAACCACGATCACAGATGCATTGGTAACTCAAAGTTAAATATTGTAGATGAAATTATCATCAGAGTTATCGGAAATTGTTCACGACAAAGACTATGTCCCATAGTATACCTTTTTTAAAGTTTGCCAGAAATTCATTGTTATTACAAAGAATTTTTCCATTTTTAAGCCGTGCATGAAACCCTAACTTACCTGCCGGGAATGTTGATGCACTTCTGATCGCAGCGAGCGATGCCCGTCCTGCACTCGTCCACGTCTGCAATCAATTTTACTTTTAAGGTTTCTCCAATTGCATAGTAATGATGTAACAGTAACTTCGTTATCATGAACTGAAAGAGACGAGAACGATAAGCAATCGACTTCTAGAGCAATTCCATCGTAATTTATGTTTGAAGGCGAGCAAATTTGCAATCAATAGCCCTCACCGACACAACTCCTGCCATCCTCAGCCAGTTGGAAACCCGCTTTGCACACGCAGAGGAAAGAGCCTGGAAGAAATTATTGATTGAAAACGCGTTTGAGAGTAAATAACTAGTGCCGCAGCGAACTCATGTAAAAAATGCTATAAACTAACAAATACACGCATTTCAGTGCAAAATATCGTTACAATAACAATTATTTATTGGTTCGGTGTTTATTAAAATATCTTCTCACCGATTGTATTATGGCAGCTGGCGAGTGCATCACATACGTGACCGTGGAATTTGACGCACTCGTCGATGTCCTCGCAGCGCTTCGTCTGCAATTTTAAATATTTATTTAAATCATTTAAATATGGATTACCCTCTCGCTGAATTCGAATCCCTGCTTGCATCGACACTTGAATGAACCGGGGAGATTGGTGCAAGTGAGACCCTCACACGCATTTGGAAGAGAACACTCATCGATGTCTGTGAAGTTCAAATAATGTTGAATGCTGTTGCAAAATTTAAGAAAATCTTTTGATTTTAGACTCTTTCTTGCTAGTTAGAAAATGTGAAAAAATAGAGCCCATCTGTTTACATTATTAACACCAATTTCAATCTTCTTTTTGAATGGACAGGATAATAGATAGTATTTTCGTTTATCGATCTAAACAGTTGAAAAAAGAAGCAATGTTCAGTGGCGAAAATATAAGATCAACATACCATCACAGAATCCGCTTTCTTTGTTGTATTGATATCCAACGGAGCAGAGAGAACCAGCCACTTGGCAACTGCAATTTTGTCGTTACAAATCACTTCTCACATTCATGTTTCACGGCGTATTCAAACTTGATAGATGCGGGCAATTCTAATGGGACCAAATCGCTCAGAATAAAACTCGAACAGTCAGCCGTCAAAATACAACTTTTTTGTTTATGTGAAACTGGCTATGTTTCACTGCTCATTCATGTTTAATGTGAGAAGTCACAGCCAATGACTTGTCGTTTTCATTGTCATGCCCTCATCTAAAAGAAATAATCTCACCGATAAGCTCCGGGCGTGTTCAGACACTCCTCTCCAGGGCCGCATCGATTGATTGTGAGGCACTCGTTGATATCTTCAATTTTTCTCTCTTCAAGTTTGTTACAATAATTATATTTATATCATCTTGCCATACTAACAAGAGTTATCAGGATGGTCAATAAGTTTTGCCCGATTTTGAAATTTTTCAAAATTCTATCGCGCTTCATTTGTAAGTCTGCAATCAAATTCCCTGTACGATCACTATACAAAGTGAGTCTTCCCCTTTTCATCGCCCACTACTTCGATGCTGCCCATTCATTTAGTAGAGAAGTGAGAGTTGAGAAAGTTGGTCGGGTCGGTTTCGACTCGGCATTTTTGTCGAGTTGCCGTTTCATGAGGGATCGAGAGATGATTCCATGCAACCTATTTATTGAAAGAAAGATCTGTCTTGAATGCAAGAAGGTTCATGTAAGGAACCTTCAACACCGGGTTAGCCAGAATCGATGTCACAAATATAAAAGCTGCACGCGAAATTTCAAGGTGCGACTCGTTTTCCGATTTTTAAAGTCGCTGGACCGAATTGAATTCCCATTCCGATCTGATTTAGAAAGGCGCCTACTATCATTACAATAGTACTACTCACTTTGAACTAGGTGCTACCATCGGTGAACTATCTGAGAATTGCGATTATTCCTGAAATCAGAGCACGAAAACGTGCTTTCACAAAGTGTCTTAATTTTAGGGAAGCATTAAGCGATAGGTTATGACGCCCATTCTGCAGCAAAAGTCCTATAGTATTGCTGTTCAGTGGGGCTTTGGTCGATTCATGTTCACTTCGACAGGACACTTTATAAAATCAGACCCCAGAAATTGGAATTTTTCTGAAAATTTGCTTAAGTTTCGAAATTTATGAATTTTTTGTTTCTCGAAAAGTTCAGGAGGACACAGTTTAAAGTCTCAATTGGAAAAGTTAGTTATATTGTCAGTGAGTAAATCGTGCACTACTATACCTGGATAGCTTTGCATTCGACATCGTGATTTGAAATCGAAGCGATATTACTTTTTCCGGACTTATCTTATATCGAGAACCATAACTTATAAAAGAAATAAAGCAGCGGCTCATTCTTACCATAAAATTAAAGATGACTGTTGATAATATAATTGGTTCTAAGCTGAGGCTCTGGGAAAAATTCTTGACGCCAAGGAATCCATAAACATTTTTCTCGAATTTTCAGCGGATCTCACAAAATTTACACAATGTCATATCAAGGAGCCCGAGAGAGTGAGAAAAGAAACCAAAGATAGAAGTTGTTACTTAACAGTCCTCCTACAACTTATTATGAACACAAGGCTTGCTAAGTAGAACTGGCGGAAAGTCGACAACGCAAAGTTCAAACATCAAATCGGGCAAAACTTATTGACCAACCGAATATATCAATGAAAATGCGTGAAGACATAGTGAAATATTACTTACCATTGCACTTTCCATCCTTGGGTTCGTATCCGAGTGGACACTCAATGGAAGTGCACTCTCCAGTCACGGGATTCTGCAGTTGGCCCTCGTGACATCTGAAATTGCGTAGTAATGACGCCATCTTCAACTCATATTTTATTTATATCCTACATACTATCGTCTTCATCACTTCAGATCTTTCAAACAAATTTGTGTTGCTCCAATCATATTTTTGTTTCACAGTGTCTACAAGCTTCACAATTTGCAGGCTTTGCACTATTCAACGAGGTAATTCCGAAATCACAAAAGTGCAATCGTACTTCTTGGGATCGCATCTGTAGCTGCCCTGTGTGTTTCTGCACTGGTAGAGTGGTCCACAGTCGTGTGTTCCCAGATTGCATTCGTCTACATCTGCAACCAAAACTCATCGTATCATGTCCACTCTGATTTACATCATTTGGTGGGCATCCAACCCTCTTCGTGCACAGAATTTTCGTGATCATCGGGTTGGTTAGTTCTTTTTAGTTATCTGCAACCTTTAACTAAACAAGGTTCGTTAGTTAGTTACTTCCGTTGTAATTTCACTCAAAGACTCGTAACTGAACGAAGCAAGTGACAACTGCAACAATCGAACAGAGAGGAAGACGGATATATCGCATTTCACGAGAGATGTTAGTCAGAAGATGTTGATGAGTTGAGTTTCAGTTGCGTCGCTACTTCACAATCACATGAAACGTCTGAGGACTGCGATACACATGTCTTGCAAAACCTATTGTTAGACTATTTTGAGAACCGTTATCTGCATGCCGTGAATTGGCTTCTGATTCGTCGTTCTCACCACTGCACTCCTCCGTGTCCGAGTCGAGTGCGTATCCCGTGCCACACGAGAGAGTTCGAATGCACTTGTAGGAGCCGGGCGTGTTGAAGCAACGTTGAGATGCGAGACAATCGTCCATTAGGAGGAGACACTCGTCTACGTCTGAGGACGACGGGTTACACACATTAATTATAGCATACTTATCACGTCGGACGTTAACGTTAGGTTAACGTTGTAATGTAAATGTTTGGATTAAACACGGAGCGCAAATTTGCTAGGAGAACGGTTCTCCAAGGTTTCATTTGTTAGAGCACGGTTCTCCAACCTCTCCGTTCCGCACACTCTCTCGCCTCGGAGAGCAAACGAGAGAGTGTGTGAAAGAAGGAGGATGGAGAATCGTTCTCTAACAAATGAAACCTTGGAGAACCGTTCTCCTAGCAAGTTTGCTTTCAGTGAACAAAGGAATCAAACAATGTAGCACTGGTTCATGTAAGCGGTGTGGAAACAGATCGAGAAGGCGATGCACGATAGTAAAGGGATGGCAGGCGTACAGCTGATTGGTGCATGCATCGTGATGTTATCTCACCACCGCAGGGTAGGATGCCGGGGAATGAAGTAAATGGAAAGCTAAAGCAGTAAGTCTTCTATCAAAGTCTACCCACCCGTGCACCTTCCCGCAGCCGCTCTCCATCCAATCGGACACGCTATTCCATCACTCTGCATCCTCCTCGCATCTTCTGGCTTGATATCTCTCGTGACGTCATCATCAAGAATCCTGACTCTATTCCTTGCCTGTCCTCCCTTCCTCAATCTCGCTGCTCTCTGAATGCTTCTTCCCGTGTCTCTCATCTTCTCAGGAGGGGGAGAAGTGGAATGAGGGAGAGGGACGAGTCGCTCCTTGCAGAAATAACCGCCGTAGGAATTGATGCACTCCTCGTGGACGGAATCACAGGGAGACAGGGCGTCCAGACACTCGTTACGGTCTGAATCAGAACTAAGCAAGGAAAGTGAAGGCATGGGTGAAGGTAGAAAGGACAGAAAAGAGCTCAATGATGGTGAATAAGGCTAGCAGAAGCACTAGCTTACTAGCTTACAAACTAGCAGAAGGAGAACATTTGAAAGACACACCGAAGCTACAGTGCGATTGGCAAGTATTGCTAGGGAAAAGGGTGCGAAGTGGGTGCGAAATAACGGATAGTTCGCAAAAAATGACTGACCGAGACACGAGAAGCCGTCGGCCGAGAGATCGAATCCATTCCTGAGATTAGAGGAGGATGAAATGAGTTTCAGAATACATTCTTCATTCAAGATTTTTAAAAGTGGTAATAAAGTCCAAATTGCCTATCCATTGGGATTGTGAAAAATAATAAAAATATAAAACAATTCAAATTAGTCAGTTATTTAGAACTCAATGTAGTTAGATTGCCCGTACGATGCGATAGAGGAATGTCATTGAACAGGGTTGTGTCTTTTATACCAACCTGCATGAGCACTCGACAGTTTCTCCTCCTCGATCGTTGCACAGATGTTCACACTTTGAGAGAGAACATCGATCACCATGGAAGATTGAAGAGTCGGAGCCGGATGAGGGAGCATCTCAAGAGAACAAACAATCCATTGCAGAAGTTACTCTCTTTGCATAAGTTATCACATTTTCCTTGATTTCTAAAGAAATTGTTTTCTGCCTTGTAATTGTTTTTTTTTGAGGTCAGATGGCACCCCAGTGATAACGTTGCTCTTTAATGGCAAGTCTAACATCAACGTAGCAACAATTCTGCGGGTGAATGATGTTTTTTTCCTCAATCGAGAAAATATTCATGGAGTGGAGTTGTGAAAGTGGAATTTGTGTATTCTTCGGGGCTGAGTTCCCGCGTGTTAAACTTACCGGGGATCCACGAAATAATTTTGCATTCGCGGTATTCCCTGATGATCAAAGGCTGCGTCGCGTGTCGCGTCGCGGTCTTATTTTGGAGGCTCTTTTTCTCATTCGAGGTTTTCGTTATATAAATTCTAATATGATAATAAATTTCAATAAATTATGAAAGTATGTAAAAAAAGAAATGAAAAAAGGCCGGAGCGCCATAAAACAGCATCTTGAAATATTCACATTTGAATTTGCACGAACTTTCCTGATGATCAATGCTCTATTTTCGGACATTTGGAGCAGTGCCACGGCCTAATTATCGATTTTCGACATTTTTTCTTTAACTGCCTCTCTTTTACGGAACTTGTCTATTCGATACCGTCGTAAGATGATCCCTCAAAAAAATTCACGGTAACTTTAAGATGGAGAGTGACATTGTAACTACAAATTCAAAAACACTAAGGTAATAAAAACGTTCCGCTCCTAAACATCAGATATGGTTGCGAGAGAGCATGACAGAGCGAGAGGCACGCCTAGGTATAGTTAGAGAGCAGACCAGTAGTCCTTTTCACGAAAGCATCATTTTAAAAGTGTAATAGATTCCCCTTACTTTGTATGTATCCAGCTGCAGATGGAAGAGTGTCGTCACCCTCGATCTCAATCGATGTAGCACAGCATTTGTTGAAGGATCTGGAAAGGGGAATATTATATTTTTGTCAAGGATTATCACGGAATATCAAAATTGAATCTTTTCCAGATATTATTAGAGGATGATGAAGCGCAATACTCGCAAGAGTAAATCAATAACAAAAACAAGAGATCTTTTGTTTTTGATTTTTTTTCAGAAATCTCTCAATGCTGGTTGGAATACATTTAGTTTGCTTGACATAGCATTTACCAGTTTCAACAATATGGTTTCTCTTCAATAGGGGGCACACAATCTGCAAAATGAGGTGGTGTCACTGAGAATAGCGAAATGAACTTTTCTGGTATTATTTCAAAAACTGGAAGTGTACCTGAGACAAGAGGAGGCGAATCCATTGGGTGGATGGCAGGGCTCGTTGCGACGGACGAGTTCTTTAGCCAGAAGACAGCAGTCACAGCACTCCTGCAAGGAAAAGGAGGAGTACGGTAGTCATTAGTGAGATTTCTTCCAAACCAGCTTCAGTGTAGACAAGGTAATTGTACCATATCACAATTCTGAAATAGTTTTAATACCTTTCTCAGTCCTCCTCCCAGTGAGTTGATGTTTGCTGGACAGGATTGTTCGGACTTGGCCGCTACCATACCCTGGAATAAACTAGTTGAGAAATACTGATAATATCTGATCATCACAATCATTTTTTTGGTAAAAAAAATCGATCATCTTAGTGTGACTTCTCCTAATCCCACACACGGCTCAGTTGCTACTCCA
Source organism: Pristionchus fissidentatus (assembly GCA_036245785.1). Taxonomy (NCBI): domain Eukaryota; kingdom Metazoa; phylum Nematoda; class Chromadorea; order Rhabditida; family Neodiplogasteridae; genus Pristionchus; species Pristionchus fissidentatus. Next base: position 33,846,335 of record BTSY01000004.1, read on the forward strand.
TTCCTCTCTTTCTTTCTTTCTTTTCCTCCTCCTCATTTCTTTTCATCTCGCCGTCAAATATAACTGACACCTCGACGAGTTCCCGACTAAAGATAAGCACCGGAGGAAATTTCAGGTGATCAAGGCGTTTCAGGCCACGATTTCTATTACTTCCTCATGTGAAAATAACAAACTTCCTCTACAAGGCGAGATATCTAACATTTTTTTATAATTATTATATATCATAATTAAACACTCTAATATTTATTGCAAGTTGTACATGAACCTATAATAATATCGTGAAACCCCAATCTGACCTGGTCGCAAGCGTCGTCCAACAGTGCTCTCAAACAACAGATGGAAGCTGTTCGACTACACGCCATCGTTGTCCCCTCACTCTTTATTCCACTTAATAATTATATTGATTAATTTTAAAACATAAACTATAGAAAATATCTCAAGCAGCTTTTTGAAGATGAATCACATCATGTACATTTGAAAAGCGCATGGTGTGAAAACATCTTTAATGTTTTGTATTTTGGTTTTTTTTTCGAAAAAAAAAGTTCGAAGGACTACTGACCGACTAGGTCGTTCAGCTAAATAAGAGTAAAGTGAAACATATCTAGATACCTGCATGTTTGTGTCTGTCCAAAGTGTCGCGCGCCCCCTGCACAGCATCGAGAGAGCTCAGCCGACTCTACAATAATTTGTAATATTATTTAAATTTAAAGTAAATTCACAATAAATAAGATTGATGAAAATTAAATAACACTTACCTCCAAAATTGAGCAAACTGAAAGTTATCAATAGAAGTGGGACGAGTGGGGCTCCCATCGCTGGAAGTGACCGATTGAAGTGATAAGAAATTGGAATTTAATGATATATAAAAATGACGGAGGAGAATGCGGTAACGAGTCATTTTTTTCCGAATACAATACACATTTTCAACTTACTAAGCTAACTTGGGATAATTCCGACAAACAAAGATAATTTAAGATGAAGCTGTACAATAACGTATAGGTGGACCGAGGGGATGAAATGGGAAGAGAAGGAGGGGTTGGAAAGGTGAGATAAGGGGTTGGAGAGACTATAGGAGTGAAGCAGTGGAGAGGGCAAAAAGAGGAGAGAAAAGGGGGGAGGAGATAGAGGCATGGATTGAATTGCAACTATGATGATGATGATGATGAGAGTGACACGAGCAAAGTTGAAAAGAGGAATGAGAGGGCGGAGAGAGAGAGAGAGAGAGAGAGAGAGAGAGAGATCGACTCATGATCGACGTTTGAAAGATGACACCAATGAGACTAGAATAACTGCCATCTCGAGATGCAGTGTGCACTTCGGATGTGAAGCACACAATGATTTAGCGCTTCAACCTCCCCATAAAACTTTATCTCCTAGGTCACAACTAGTGGTGATCTGTTCTTCAGCTAATCTTGCATAAATTTACTGGAAAATAATAATGCATCAGTATTGCTTCGAAATTCATCGAGGATATCAACCGGAAACGATCATTTCACATTTCAACTCTCTCTCTCAATTCGCAGTCTCCAGGTGGCACAAGAGGTTGTTATCAGTGGTCAGTGTACTATTCTTGTCTGTGTTTGTCCGATTGTTGTAGGGAAGAAAGAGAGAAGAGACGCAATCTGATGATGAATACCAAAGGGGAGGAAGAAGACGATTGATAGCGATGATACGAAATTTGGCAATTTTGTGACCCTTCACAAGCCATTTACTGTCCGAGATAAGTATTGTCGTTATATCGAATAATCCTATATTCGCGAATAACTAAAGTTAAGGTGTAACTACGGTTATTCGCGTATAGAATTATTCGATCTAACAACACTAGTGAAGTGTGCTCCTACAATCAACTCAACATTTCAGAAATATGATGGAGAAAATCAATATTAAACCGGAAGTGAATGCAGAGGGTTCACAAGTCACATCATTCCACAGGCCGGTCAATCCTACAGAAAGAAGTTTCAATCGAGAGAAACTCTCTCACCTTTACGCACTCTTTCGCCGTGAACGCTTTCTGTCGGCTTGGAATCATGTGAATCTGACTCATGACTAAACGAGCGAACGACCACTCAGCATGAGGGGGTCGATGCCCGAATGACTCTCTTTCTCCCTCTCGAAGTATCTAGTTGTCGTTCCGATTAATGGGCGCCAACACTCATAAACAACAAGGAGGAACGAGGTGTGACTGAGAGTTGTGAGAACGGAGAGGGAAGAAATGAGTTATCTCACGCCCACTGAGATCCCTTCTTTTCATCCACGAAATACTCTCGGTTCGAAGGAATGTACGTTTTGTTTTGTGAAGACAGACTGGAACGATTATTGTTTATATTATTATAGAGGGCGATATGATTTTTATCATATTTGGCCTGCTAAGATGGATTATGACAAGAAGCTGAAACACAAGATCAACAAGACCGGCTCGTTTTGCTGATAAATAATTCGAAAATACCATTTAATTTGCTTGCGAATACTTTATGGTTTCTGGGCATAGCTTGGATGGAAAAAAAAGGCAAAAAGAGAGGAACAAAATAAATATTTTTATCAGATGGTAAAGCACCTAAAAACCCGTTTAAAGTATTGGAAAACTCGTAGGTGATCAGGGTACCCAGGAATGACTGAAATCAGCACATACGAACAAAAATTGACGAAAAATCATTCTACGATCTAATCATGGAAGTACGGTGAGGTTATATGTCATTGTTACTAGATCGAATATTTCTATTCGCTAATATATTTTTTCGCGAGTAGAATTATTCGATCTAACAACACAGTGGTTAGATATTTGTTGCCCTTCCAGGGAAATGGCTTGGATGGAGTATTGAGTGGACGGGAGTGTGGAAGGAGGAAATGGATCTTTTACTCGATCGACGAGGTTGAAAGAAGGGAGAAGGCTCGGTTGGAATGCACACTGCTTTGTGCAGACGGACTCGGGACTGTAACAATTATTATTGTACCATTTCAAAGGGTCTAACACTCTTCCATTACTTTTTCGCCTGCTAAGATGGATGCTGAAACGCAAGATCAACATGCAAAATATTAATTGTGTACGATTTTTATTTGTTTGTTTTGGATTGCAAATCTAGTCTTACTTTTTGATCTCGCTCGATCCAACTTTCCAATGGCGAGGCTTCTTCTAGAATATCGTAGATCCGACCGAGATATTCATACTGTAATTATATTACACCATTTAGTCTTCACGCTCCAAACTATAATTCACTTTTAATTTGACACACCCGCGTAAGGTGCAATCGCAATTAAAGAAACGATAAAGAATAGTAAAAATAGATAATCTAAATTGAGATTCAAAATCTGATGATTTATCGATAACCTGAGTCCGTTGCAGATTCCATTGATACAATCGACAGATGAGAAGGAGCAGTGAGAGAATGGAGAGTACGAGAACAATAGGAACGATTGCGAAGGGAGTGTATTCTGAGAGGGGAGATGAAGTGATGGAAAAGTGAGTGAGATTGCTCGTTTTGAACTGATTTAGATACAGAAATATTTATGTATACATCCATCATATCTAGCTTTGCATCTAAATTTTTATCACTTCCTTTTATATTCCTCTCCTCATAAGTAAAACTGTCTCCTCCTAAATAAAACACGCTTCTTAGCTCAGTGAAACGTCCAAGTGCCGGGGTTCCGCTCATGATAAAAATTAAAAACTTTCATTATTTCCTTTAAAGAATCATTAAATACTAACCGGGATTTATGTGTGATAGGGTCGGCATTTCTATCAAAACATTGTTTTTTTACAAAATTCGGATGGGGAATACTAGAAGAAAGGTTCGCCGTCTTATGAGTAGGCTAGTGGTCAAGTGAGAATCTCAGAGCTGGGAGGGACAAGACAAAATCTGTCACTTCCACACACTTGTCCCGCACAGATTTCGCCTATTTCGTCATAATCCAACTTTAATCTGCTTCAAATTCCCCTAATTATATTTTTCTAATTAGATTTGTGTTGATCAGATGATTCCGTGATTTTTGTCTCAAACGACTGGTCGATGATCGCTCAAAAACAGTGGGGTGGGGGGGGGGGGGTGGCATTAAACGTGAAAGCATCTGCCGAACGCTCGTAAATAGGCGTAGGAAAAGCGAGGGTTTTGCGCCGTGAAAAACAAAAAAAAGATGAAAGGAACGAATGCTGTCGCTTTCCGGGTGATAACGAGATTTTCACAAACGCGCGCGTTCTAGAAAACATTTACAGCGGCTATTTCTCGTCTAGGGAGGAAGTTCCCAGGCGATGTTTTTCCAAACCCTAGACCAATTTTCGGAGTAATTTTCAGCACAACGATTTTTCGGGAACAATCGACCCATTGTTCCTGGAACTGGTATGTAATCGTTATCGTTTTCTCACTAACTTTGGATTGCTAAGAATTGCTAAGGCAGTGTGGAAAATAATAATCAGTCTTATAACAAAGCGGTAAACACACTGACCCTTTATCGATCCCTCTCCATTAATAAACCTCCTCGATGCATTGGTCATTTGCAATCTAGGCGTCTCCAGTAGCGAATTCTTGAATGGAAGAGCCATTCCACTGCTGAATGGACCTATTGTCATGAAGGGACGATGGAAGAGTTGCTGCAATAGTCTAATTATGTATCTTTGTTTAGTGTATAAATACAAATATTATAACGAAGAAGTAAGCATCGATCCTCTGAGAAATGCACGAAAAAAGCAAATGTCACGTACACAATACGGGAAATGGTCTGTGCTTTCCTAAGAATGGGCGACGAAACACATTTGAATTGACACGGGAGAGAAGATGATAGGAGGGCGGAACACGGATGTGACGCGTGAATAATGGCAAATGTGCACTACGTAACGTGAATCCCACCCTCCAGAAAGAGGTCTGTAGCGAAAGAGCGTGCGAAAATGAGAGGTACCCTCTCTCGTTTACACACTATGTCCTAGTCCTAGCCCTAAGTTTGGCCGGACTTTGTAACAATGCGATGCAGAATAGCGAGCAATTCAGCATTCTCAAAAGGGCTTCCAAAATATTCAAGGAGGGAGGTGGAGGGAGGGGAAATGGACTTTTTGAATCCCCCTTCTCTCTCTCTCTCTCTCTCGCCTGACTATGCGATGAGGTGGCCGTCTCCTGGGGGACTTGGCACACTCTCCAAATCACGCCTTGTTCTTCCCCTATCCTTTCCTCCCACTCGCTTTAGTCTAGCCAAATTGTTCACTTTGCAATAAGAATAGCTAGGTGTTTTTAAAGAGTTCTGCATAGTTAATGTGGCGCCATAGACATGACTGTTTGGCTCATTGCGCGTCAAATGATCCAGAAAGTGATCGCGCACAGGGAAATAAGTATACCAGTCTAAGCTGTCCAGCGACAACTTCAAAGTCTAATAGGAGCAAAGAAGCGAGTCTTTTACACTTTGAAAGCCGCCGCCCATAAGAATAGAGTTGCAGACTTATTTCCTCTTAGCGGACAGGAGAATATGGGAGGCAGCTCTCAGATTACCCCTTTCTGGAGGATCGGAAACATGTGCTTCCTCCCCATTCTCACTCACAACCAAAACCGACCATCGCGTTTATGCCAGAGAGAGTTGTGCTGCGTAGCGAAATCGGAGAAGGGGGAAGCTAACAGCGTTACCCACCCAAACTTCCCCTCTCGCTTCTCTCACGACGACGCACAATTGGCACCTACCCTTCGAAAATAAGCAGATGGTTTGAAGCGCCAATCTCACTGGTCGTTTGGATTATAAAGAAGAGAAAGAGAAGAAAAGGGAGGAGAAGAACTAAATGGAGCTAATATTTGAGAATTCGAGGAAGACAGTAGTAGAGAAGTGAAGGAGTAGGAAGGAGGCAAACCTCCAGAAAGGGGTTAACAGTGAGAAATAAGAGGTACTCTCTCACATTCGTACACTCTCTATTCGTGGCCCCTTTCTGGAGGCAGGGAATCAAGTGAGACTGCAGCTCGGTGGCGTCTACGGCCAGCAACTTTCCCACGCGGAGCGGAGTTGAAAAACAAAGAGTTTGAGAATTCGAGAGAGAGAGAGAGAGAGAGAGAGAGAGGGGGGGGAAAGACTAGAAGGGAGTGGAACGTGATGTGAAAAATCGCTGATGGTAAGGACTTTCTCGCTGAATCTGAATGAAGGGGATGGAAAGTTCCCCGACCTTCTTGAGATGAGGAGGAGAGAGAGAGTGGGGCACTTCACATTATTATGAAGATGGCAGAGTCATCAGTGGAAAGTAGTCGAAGAAATGGAGAAAAAGGGACGAAAACAATGCCATTTCGGGGGGAAAGAGTTCATGCAATCGGATTACCGAAATAGGCAATTTAGAAAGAGTTGGACGGGAACCAGGCGGATTCCGGCTTCAACGGACTTGTAAAGACAGAGCAGAACATAGGAGTAATTTGAGTGGACTCTCGCTAAAAAGCGGAAGATTGTCGTTAGTAACAGAAGGAAGGAGGAAGAGGAAAGAAGGGAGGGGGACAATGGGGTCGAGTGGGGGAGTAGAGAGAGAGGAGGAAGGGGCATAGGGGACGGAGAGAGAGAGAGAGACCCGCATTAGATGGAATCATGATAGTAACTAATGAAGTAGTAGTGGCTGTGAGACACTCACTCTCTCCGTTTCACACACTATCTCACCAACCGGAAGAGAGAGCGTGTGGAAAGAGGAGAGCGGGCGGCAATAAAAATGTGAATGCCTGCGACGTCGATTCATTATGAATGCAAAGAAGAGAGATGGGCGACAAAAAAATGGGAAGGATGAAGAGTCGAATAATGGAGAGAGATTAGAATGGAAATGAACAAACAGAAGGGGGTTGTGACCTTTGAAACGGGTCTTTAAAGATAAAATTCGCCCTGAACTCCTTTTCGGGCCTGGTCTACTGCACGATTCCGTCATTGCTATTTGTATATCGCCAGAAATTGTGAAAAGACCAAGTTCCTATTTAGATACGAAGTGAAAAAAGGGGGAAAGGCCTTTTTCAGAAGACTAGAATCTTCTCGGCTATCGAACGATGGAGTCCTTGCAAAAAATGGCGTGACTGGTGGAGATTTGAGAGATTCGAAAAAGGGAAATGAAAAATGCGGGGAACTTCTGGTCTACCTCTGAGATAGCAAAACTGAAGAAAGAGATAGGAATAAGCTCGTTCCTGCCTATCCTGAGATATTTGTGGTCGCTCAAATCCGGGAATAAGGATACAATTCTTTATTATTCTCTATGAGTGTGGGTGGCAAGAGTCTGCACGGCGACAGAAAAATGCATTGTGAACTAGTGAACAAAACACGGTGAAATACAAATTGAATTTGAGTAGATTTAGTGACCACATAGAACTGTAACCGTAGAAAGAGAATGGGAGAGAGGAAGGCAACAGAGAGAATAACACAGAGTTTCTTTGATAAGTTAGAGTAGTGTCTAGAGACGGTATTTCATCATGTCTATGCAATACAGAGTCTAGTCTCATTTTAGACGTTCTCAGCAAGATCACCGACGAATCTCTCGTGAGCATCTTCACTGAGACCGCAGGGACGACGGAATTCCTGCCCCTTCTCGTGAATCCACTTGTTCGACACCTGCAATACGCATTTCCTTCGGTGTCCCTTGAGAATACATTCAAATTCCCCCATGCCAGTCGCTGTCAAGTCAACAATTACTGGCTGACCGTTGACCCTCAATAACATGGCCGCGTGGCGCAATGGATAACGCGTCTGCCTACGGAGCAGAAGATTGTAGGTTCGATCCCTACCGTGGTCGCAACTTTTTGCCGACTCTTACCCATTTGACTCCTAGCAGAACCGGGCAGGCGGCGTGTCTGGTGCGGAGGTCGCCTTCTCCCGATCGCTTGAGGTTGTACCTGAAGTTGATCTTTCATCTCTGTGACTTGATCTTTGATCTCACCAGAACAGAGCGTCCAGTTTGGTGGGGAAGACTGCGGTTCCGAGGGTGTTGAAGACTGTAGCGCCTCCTCTCTCAGGTTGACTCATCTGAATCGATACGGTACTCCTACCGTAATCACAATCGAAATTTCGAGGCGTGGCATGCAGTTATGCTGCGGGGTGGTTAGTATGACGTCACTCAAGAGAGTGAAAAGATTACAGAAGGTTAGTCGGAGATGGTACAACTCTTCTCCATGAATGGACTACGGTATCGCTACCGTACCCCGGAGGTGAAATAAATCAATAATAAGCTCACATAGAACAGGACGGTGGCAATGCGATTGCCAGTGCCGAGGCTTTTGAACGCGTTCTTCTCCTCTTTCTAGAACACAACGAAAGCGATTACGGTAACAGACTTACGTAGAATAGCACGGTGGCCATACGGTTTCCGGTATCACCATACTGTAGCCTTATCTCTTCCCGCGAACGCTACAGTTTCCATATTTTAGCTATTGTCTATTCTAATATCGATTGATTAAATGGAGAAAAACGCACTCTGGCGAAGTCATAGTGAGGATCGTAGTGACCGCCGAGACCGTAGTTGGCCACCTGCAATACGGTAGGTCATATTGATTATTAGAGGCGCGGTAGGGCAGATTCGCGATCGATACAGTAGGGCTACTGTACCTGGAGTTCCTCGGAAGTCGATTGTTCGAGATTGGTCATCATATCGATTCGCTTGTTAATTCTCGCGATGACGGGGTGCTCTTCCTCCTTGAGCCAAGCACTGTAATTTATAGATTATTTTTTAAAACTATTTTCGAAATTAAAAAAAATCAATAAACATAAATAAATCTGTCCACATGGGCAACGGAAATCAACAGAGGTGCCGTCTCATCTCTAGCTACGATGGATCACAGATAATGACTACAGTAGGGCGGTGTATCGATCGATGATCTACAGTATACCTCTTGGAGATACGGTAGGACGCGGTCTCGAGCTCGCCGGTGACGGAATTCTGTACGGTAGCACGACGAAGCTGTAAGACATGCACAAATGAGACAAGAACACCGAAACGAAGGAAGGGGGTAGGTCACGCCAGTCAATCAATTGATAACTGAACCACTACGGTATACCTCTTGGCGATACGGTAGTTCGCGGGGTGCGAGTTACCGTACTCGTCACGCACCCTCGCACGCTCCAACTACAAAACGACGATAGAGTGCACGGGGGGAATTATCTAATTGGTGCTTGGGATAGACCAGCCTATTTTCATTATCTTCTCTCTTTTTAATGCTGCTTATTTACGATTTTGATGAAAACATCGAGGGAGAATTAGTTTCCCTCAAATGTTACCGCCTTTCAGGAACTGATGAAACACAAATGCGCGGAGTCTGAGCATTTGTATGCTTTGAATCAACAAATAATCGATATCTACCGTACCCTGGGCGTGGCGAGATCCTTGACGATGGCGATTTCGTGCTCGGAGATGATGTCCTTGAAGAGAACAGCGAGGGGATCGTGACGGAGAATCTCCACTTTGATAGGAGCGAGCTTGAGGAAGGGACGGTCGCACTGAAACATGATTATTGATTTATTGGTTATTAATTGTCATGTATTGATTTATGTTGCCCAGAAAATATTATTATAGGTTTTGTAAATTGTGTGAAGTACGCTCAGTTAGATATGTTGCATAATGCCTATGCAACCGTCGGAGTCGACTCACCTTGAGATAGCAGTAGAGCGTCTTCAGCTCGGCGGGATCAGCAGGCTCCGTCTCTCCTCTGAAAACAATAACATCTTCTATCATAATAAAAGGCCTTTTTCCCTATTTGAATGATTCATAATCATTCGAGTATATTTTCTACTGTTAAGTCTGACTGGTCAATCGAAATTTTCAAAATCGCAGATCCTTTAAAAACCCAGTGAAACACAAGCGTGCAAAGCGACAATGGAATTTGTTCCAATTTTCTGAGAATACCTCTTCCAAGATCACGTATCGATAACAACCATAACTATCTATTACCGTATCCTCACCTGCACAAAGCCTCATACGCGTCTCTCTCGGGTATTCCATCATTATCAGTTCTCTTGTTGACCACTTCGGGAATTTCTCCCTCGCCCTCCTTGCCATCGAGCATGTCCTCGTACCACTTGACGTTGCCCTGAAAGGAGATTAAGGAGGTTACGTTATCACTACGCAACTGACTCTAACAACTTGATAAATCTATTGAGTTTGATTTTATATTATTGGCAGGAAAACTCTGGAAAGAATCAATGATACCACCGTCACAGAATATTTTTAAGAAGACCGCGAAACGTTGAAGTGCCTTGCACGATCAGAAATTCTGAAACCTCCGCCACTATTATGTTATTATTTTGTATCACCATGTCATCTGAAAAGGAAAAAACACTGATAGTGACACCATGACAAGGTAATTTGGTTAACACCGTACTTGCTCCATCAATTGTTGATTATTTTAGCAACAAAAGCCAACACACAAGGAATCAGTGATTCAAGGAGAGAATATCATTTGATAGGACTGTGAAACCCGAGAGAGAATTGTTGGATCTGAAATTCTGAATCCACTAATTCCACTAATCCACTATGCACTATATTTAAATCGTTTCCTAAAAAAATATAAATTATCATGCCTCGTCACATCGATATAGTTTTATGAGCACCGGATGTTTTGCGGAAATTAAGATTTGTGTTTTTTTTTCATTCGAGCTATATTCCGACCAGAATAAATTATTCCACTGCTCAGGATTGATTGCTTTCTAAGTTCAGAACCACTGCGATGGCGTATCACTTCTTTTCTGATTTTTCCATCGTAAATTGTTTTTGATATGTTGAGACCAAAAGGATTCATCAATTCGTTCTCACCTTTGCTCGTGGATGGTTGGGTGAGATCTCAACGAGTCTCTTTGTGAGTGACAGAGCACGAAGGACGTTCCCTTGCTGGTAGAGAGAATAAGCGAGATATCTGCAAGAGAGAGAGAATCGATCACACTTCAACCCACTAGACAATTTTATCTTTTCCATCTATAAAACATTGCACACAAAATTAAAATTTAAGTTTTAGAGCGCGAGAAAACTCTCGAAATGTTTTTGCCCATTCCGAAATGCACTTGAAGCACGAATGAAACACTTATTTGCCGAAGCGCGAAAAAAATACACAGATTTGTGCAAAGAGTAAGTTATCCATGATTTCTTGTGGAATTAATCCTTTAAGTGATGGTGATCACAAACTGACATCGGAAATGTTCCCACTCACTCAAGGATCTCCGCCTCCTCGACACTCGCGGGTTCTTCCTGTTCCAATTTGATGATTGCCTCCTGCATCCACATCAGAGTGTGGTAGTAGTCCTTGTTGTTGTAAGCGGATCGACCGACCTGAATCCAGATTGCTATATTCCAATTCATCGTTTCCATTACGACTTGTTGATAGGATAGACTACCGGTAGACAGTCGTTTCTTCCCTACTAACAATGCTAGAATTGTCTGTTTAGATGCCCTCTGCTATTATCTCTTTTTGGAGATTTGCCGTCATGTGCAATGTCTATTATGGCATGTCTTAAAGGTTCACAAACAAATAAAATAAATAAACAAACAAAATTGTGAGTAAACTAAAAACCTCAAAGCAATCGTGGGCGTTCATCGGCTCTCCCACTTTGTCGCCGAGGATCTTTCCGTTAGCCAGATCGTGCGTGTCCAGCTTGTACGTGTCCTGAACGGAAGAAGAGATTACGGTAGGAACGGAAAATTATCAATCAATTTTATTCAGTTAATAACTTTCTTGATTACGGTATCTACAGAATATCGATCAATACCTGGAGACGGAGCAGCGCCGTCGCAGCTCCACTGAGATCCTCCTCCTTGGGGAACTTGATCTGCAAAGCGATAGATACCGTATTATATCGTAGTTAGTTTTCGATCGCTCCTACCGTACCTCGTTCTCGATTCTCCTCTGGGTAATGTTCTGGATGAAGAGGGGCGCCTCGTTCTGCTTCATGATCTTCTCAACCTGCAAGGGAATCGATAAATTGGCTACAGTAACTCAGAATGCGGTCAATCAGGGAATTATCGATTGATTGGGTGTACCTCTCCCCACTCGGAGGTGAGTCTCTTGATGAGCAGGTAGGCATTGATTGGATTAGTGACGAATTCGGGTCCGACATCGGCAGCTTCTGCATTGCGAGTGGAGTATTCAGCAGCGAATCTGAGAGGGAAATATATATGGCATTTAAAGAAATAGATAGAAGAATATGCGAAAGATTTAGTTCACTTATTACCAATTGTCTTATTCCTACAAGAAATTGTGCTCCCTCAAATGTTCGCGACTTTGAGAAGCGGGTGCAACACGAATGTAAAGGGGTCAAGCTATTGCAAATCGACCCAAAGTGAACTAGGCATTTAAAAAAAGTGGAAATGATGAGTACAAATTCCCTATGGGGAATATGTGAAGAATGTTGTGTATTCGACAGATGTGAGTATCGCATATGTTTCACTACCAAGTCTAATATGAAGCCGAAGTCATTTATTCAATTCCTTCATAACTATAAGGAGAACTACTTTCTCATATTCCGCTACAACAACTGTTATCGCAACGTTCTTCCCCTTGCAGTTTTATCCATCAGATCTTTCTACTTTTTGCCACCATAACAACCCCTTTCTCCCCGCATTTCATCATGCCTATCTCAGATCCGGTCTCTCTCTCTCTCTCTCATTTCCATCCTCGTCCTTGATCGCTCTCTCACTCACAATTCGACTGCTACACGTGGCACTCTCATGCAACGGCAGTGCCCGCACGTACTTTCCCCAAAGATGAGTAGACAAAGTAGGCACAAGTAAAGGAATTTTGATTCTCAGAGAGAGAACCGATTGGGTGAAAAGCGGAACCGACTACGGCATCCTATACAACGCCAATTCCCCAAATAAGTATTGCGATGCTCAAATTCCTCTTAATTCTCACGGGGTCGTAATACCATTACATCAGACAAGGGAGATTCTCTCACTGATCTACCTCTCTTCGTCACCCACGTAGAATGGTGTCAATTCTGGGATTACGACAAAAAAAGAAAAAGTCAGCCGAAATTTGTCCTCTGCGTTTCGCATCTACCTCCTAGTATTCGATTATAATTGGTAGCCGATGCTGAATGGCTCTTTCCCCACATTACATTCTGATCGCTCCCTGAGTCCCACTCCGTATCAGTCCCTTTCTCTTTTCTATTACAAAAGGATCCTTCCTTGGCGGGCGCGCGTGAGGATCGCAAGGAAGTCTGAGATATCCAAGGGAAGAAGGGGGCACTAAGGGGATCGCACACCCCCCCCCCACAATCCGGATCTATCGCCCCTCTATTCATTACTCCCCAAACGAGACCGCGCTACTTTGCACGTATTGCGACAGTTTCTGGGTCCCGAAAGGAACGAGTGATTACGGTACTTCTTGAGTCTCTCCAGACGCGACTGCTCGCTGGCGATGTATCGATCGATCTCTGAGGCGACGTCCGCTTCCGAGCCAAGCATCTGAACATTGCGTCATTTCTAGGTAATCGGGGAAATCACTAAGCGACATTATTCACGTTGGTATCCGCACAAACCATTCGTTTGTAGGCAATTGTTATAGCGGGAAAGAAATCATTCATAGAATAGCACTCAGTTATGGTTGAATCGTAGTTTATTTCATCATCACTACGCAATCGCCTAACCTTTGTCATATCGGCTATGGCAGTGAACAGATCTGCCCCTACCAGGGGCAGCAATAATGAGAGAAGAAGCACTCGCATCTGCAATTAACAAAATTAATATTAATTAAACATCGAAAATGTGATGAGGAATTCATGAGTTTCATGGAATAAATCAATTCACGGCACGAAATGACAACAACTTTACTACGCTTAGTTGGCCGTTTTATGTCTCCGAAACAGGATCGCCTGTCGGTTTAGAGTTGCAATCGGAGCATGTTAATGGTTATTGCGGCTAATCTGGCGATAATTATGGCGTGTGAGAAGAGAGGAGGTGGAACAATGAGAAAGGAGATGGGTGGGATGAGATGCAGGGCTTGATTATCTACATCATTCCAAACACCCCAGAAAGGGGTTGGAGTGAGAGAGTGAGTGGGTGTGCATTAGTGAGAGGGTCCATCTCGCTATACAACTCTCTGCAGATCTCTTTCTGGAGGGTTGGCAGGTCTATGAAACGATATGGAATCCGCTCTGACCTATCACCGGAAGCAATAAACGCTCTCTTTAGAGCGAAATGAGAGAAGCTCGATTGCCAATCGGTGGCATTCCAGTGCAAATGCCAACAGGGGCGATTAGTGTTTACACCTATCGGGTCAGAGGCGACGATCGGGAACTGACTTTCTTCCTCTCGCTAGATGAGAAAGTGAAATGGAGAGTTCCAATCCAATCCCGATCAATAGATGTGGACGGGGTTGAGGGGAAAGAGAACTGAGAATGGGGGAGGGGAGGGGGTCGGCCTAGTCTCTCTCTTGACGAGATCTCACCTTATTACGTAAGGTCGGGAAGATCAATGAAAGACGGTCAAGAGGGATTTGTAGCAACTTCCTTGTGAATGCTGAGAATAATTGAGAATGTGGGTCACAGATCATTCTGTCGCGCATTGAGACACAACAAAGTGTTCGAAAGAGATCTAAGGAGTAGATCATTAATAAAATCAATAATTAGATGGTAGCAGGCGATTAGAGGTTGCAGGGGTGGATCAAATACGCGCTCGATCCGCCTCCCTCATCTCTGCCTAAATAGTGGGCCGGACAGACGCGCCGGGCCAGACCGTACGTGCAAGGGCTGAGGATCCTCGCCTCCCCTGCCCCTCACTCTCCTCCCTCCTCCCCACTCGGAGGGGCAGAGGGAGGGAGGGGAGGTGGGAGAGGAGGGGAGGAGAGAGGGTGGAACCTGCCCCCGACTGGTCGTGAGACGGGAGGAAGAAGAAGAAGCTAAGAGTGTGTAGGAATAAAGGGAAGGGAACGGGCAGAGAACGATCAACGAAATATTGAATGATGAAAAGAAGAAGAAGGAGATCAAGGAAATGTTTTGAAGAAGGGAAGAAAACAACCTTGGCCCCTGCGGGGTCAGAGGGGAAGAAAAGGAATGGAACTCACTAGAAGGAGAAAAGAAGTGAATAGAGCGATGAGAAATCGTTTTCAATAGGATAAGAGGACACTAATTTCGGTAATTAGCGACAACACGTTGTAGTTCGCTCCAGTGCGTATGAATGCACACTTTTCACACGGGTCAGATGCACCTAGGGAATAAATTATGAACTGGGTAGGTCCCAAAGAGCGCGAACTCAACGGATTTACTTTCTAGAAGGTGATGAACTTCTTTATTCAATCTAGATGATCTGGAGGAATAAAAACTCGATTAAAACTAAATAAAAATAATCGAGTCGGGGAGATTCCCGGGAACTTCTCCTTCTCTTCTTCTTGCTAGGGAACAGCTGTGGTGTGCAGAAAGTTGAAGGGAGAGAAGAAGAAGGGAGGAAAAGGGAGAAGAGAGGTCAGAAAGAGAAGAGAGAGGGAGAGAGATTGTTGCAGTTTGGAAGGAGAAGGAGAGGGTGGTACGAGATGTGGGAGAGGAAACGGGAGAGAGAGAAAAAGAGTGAACTTTCCAAATTGTCTCAGCAGCATAATCTCAAAGGAATCTTAATATGTCGAGACGGAAAGTATGAAGCTATACTGTAAGAGAGCGCGTCTCTCGTTTTCGCGCACTCTCTCGAAAAGTAGAATTCCAAACACTGTCTCGTCATGTGGTTTTTTTTCTAATTCCTCGATTTCTTTGTCCGTATCTACTCCCCAAGGATTGATTCGTGGAGAGGCAAACACTTAAATAAACACCCAAAATGCAGGTTGTTGTGCATGCTGAGGAGATGGACAATGTGAAGAGTGTGCGATATGATTCATGTGAACACACTGAATGGGGGGAAATTCTGAAATATTTCTCTTATGGATATACTCAGCGATGGAAAATGGGTATTCGACGAAAGAACAACGTAGAAAAATCAGTGCATTAGTTAATCTCTCTTGTCAAACGCTCATCTATTCTGAACAGAAACGTGTTTTGTAAAAAGTGCGAAAAAGGTGTGAAAAAGTGTCGCACTGTGCGACACCGTATGCACCTTTGTTCAATGTGATCTTGACATGCGAGAATTCGCTCCGGTGACTATGAATGCACGCTTTTCGCACGGGTCGACCCGACGCGGCTGCGGAATAAATTATGAACGCGGAGGGCTCAGAGACCACGAACTCCACGGATTTACTTGCTGGAGGGCGTTTGTTCCTAACTAAAGTATCAAGCGAAGAAGTAGTACTTGGGTATCTTCATTTAGGGGAATCAGTATGAGTGCAGAAGAGAGTCATGGAAACGAACGGATTGATCATTAGTTTATTGATCACACGCTATTCGTTCGTTGTTTTTCGTATTGTTTAACCCACAGAGAGATGAAATTTTCCAGTAGAACATTCTCCAAGGTTTCGTTTCTTAGCGAACGGTTATCCAACCCTCGGGTTAGAGAACCATTCTCTAAGAAGGGAAACCCTGGAAAACCGTTCACCTGACAGTGACAGAAATTACCCTCAAACTTGGGTAATTAGAAATGTGGTTTAATTACCCAAGTTTGAGGGTAATTACTGTCACTGATTATGGGAACCGCAATAACCCGAAACGCGTTTGACCTGAAAAACTATAAACTGACGATCCATCCCTTATTTCCCCCATGGCTTGATTCAGCACTCATAGAAATCATGTAGTAGTGCGATACTTATGGTGTTAGTCGGAGTTTCACGTGCTTGTCATAACAACCACGTCAGTCGAAAACTTGTAGAATATGCAAATGGATAAATTCTTCGCCATTTTCCTATTCATTCTCATGAGTTCGAGACTAATCGATCGATTGATTCTCCCCTTGGACGTACAATCGGATAACCAGGTCTCACAAAAATGCATCAGAAATCTCGTTTTTATTGCATATTCTCTTTTTGCTCACTATAGAAGAGACTCTTCAAATGCACAGAAATCCTGACTGGTATTTACAAAATATAAATATATGTCAGATACTCTTCGCATCGTTTTATTCAGCAATCGCTTGCTACTCTCTCATGTACTTCCTCGCACGGACAATTCCCTTCTCTCGATTGAATTGTCTTCTGAGGAATGATCACCTATTCTAATTTAAAATATTAGGAGACGAGAAATATCGGTTGATAATTCTGTAGCGGATTGGAGGAGATGAGACAATCAAATATTATGTATCATAATAATAAAAAAATCAGATGTGTTTCAAGTGAAGTTTATCTAAAGTGATAATCAGAAGAATCGTTCTTGCAATAATTTAAAAGTCATTCACAAATATTTCATGAAAATGCATTTTCAATTGACTAAAAATCAGAAAGATTCGATAGAGAATTTCAATGTTCTTTGTAATTCGTAGTTTCAATCCCACGTATTTCATCGTCTCTCTCGTGTTCCAACCGAGAATTATTTCTTTCGTGTGATAAATGAGAAGGGAGGGAGTCGATTCTGGAGGAGAGATTCCACTTGTTAATCTCAAGTATTCTCGCTTCCCTTCAATGAATCTCTTCTTTACCTCCTTTCCTCTTTTCCTATGTGCTCTAATGATCTACCGAATGGCCCAAGTTGTACTGCAAGGAGCGAGACATTTCGAGTCGACTTACTACGTGGCCAAAGCAGTTAGTTTGTCCATTTTCTGACGTACTAGTTAGCTTTAGACCTTATTTACTTGATAGACTTCCTAGTCTTAGGCTTTATATTTTCGCACACTTTCACTCCTTCTTTTCCAAATTTCTGAGGCTCTCGTGGTGATTTAATGCTTCATTCTAAGTTATTGAAGACTATGTAATTTCCAGATGCTCTTCGGGTCTCTCTATTTCTCAGTCGCTTATTGTTCTCTCGTTTACTTCTTCTTCAAATATATTATAGGTATTGATATGTCCCAATTCTTTACAATTCTCCAGAAAGAGATCGCACTCTGGTGAGGAATAAAGACAACTTCCAAATCTCGATTAATTTATTCAGAGTATTGTTAGTGTGGACCAGTAGATCAAGTTGGTGTGTGATGGGTTACTGTATGGAATGGATCAACAGGGGCGAGAATTATTGATTGATTATGCTTGGCATGAACCAGTGGGAGGAGAATGTTGGCTAGTGACGAGGCAATGATTATGATGAAACGGCGTGTCACAACGGGTGTTCAATATGGTAAGTCAAGGGAATTCGAATCTAGGGGAGGAGCAAAAGTTGATCTTTGATCTTTCTACGAGAATGAAATATTGGAGAATCCGCCAGGGGGACGAGAAGATTTGGTGTTGACGGAGAGCTTCTCAACGCCCTTTGACACATCCTGAAGAGAAAATTGGAAAATTGGAAAATTGTTATTTTATCAACTCACATCAAACCACCATTTCTTCTCTACCTTCCTAGCTTCGCTATTTCTCATGACTGAAATTTCAATCGATCATTCTAAAATATTACGATGTAAAAAATCGATCCTCTACAGTACCCCCATTGCTATCGTACTCTGGTGCTATCGTACCTTTGGTTCCTCTCTCTGCACTCCTCTCGGCTGGGTCATCTTTGCACGCTGGGCAATGGTGGCGAATACGGTAGGCGACCAGGGATTGAGGGGAACGAATCGGCCGGAACCGGTTACGGTACGCAGCTGACCCTTCTCCCACACGATCTGTGAAGGGTAAGATCGAATTCGTACGATAACATCGAATTCGTTTACAATATTTATCAATGATTCAAAATACTTCCAGATGATATTTTTTCGCGGACCCTTGGCACGAAATAATTTCAACTCGGCAGATCATTACTTGAATCATCAGTGCAACACGAAATCACGCGGCACCCCGTCCCCTCAATCTCTTTCTCTTTCTCCTCTCACCTTTCCTCTAGAGATGGTCACATCCGCCACTCCGTGCACCTCCATACCCTCGAAGATGTTGAAATCTACCTGAGAATATTTATTGATTTATCTTGACCACCTGGAATACACTTGTTTATTTTTGCCCCGATGTATAGCCGACAATACCGTACCCACACCAATGTATTCTTTGGCACTACCGTAGTCGACTGATACCTAGCCCTGCAATCGATATTCAACTACCGTACCGCGTGATGGTGAGTGTCCTTGGAGATGATTCGGGCGGCCTCGGGGTCCCACACGACCACGTCCGCATCCGATCCCACCGCGATTCTGCCCTGGAAAAAAGCACGATGTTACGGAATTTATCGATCGGTAATTCGGGGATACTGTAGATTACGGTACTCGCCTTTCTGGGGTAGCAGTTGAAGATCTTTGCTGCGACAGAGGAAGTAATGGCAACGAATCGCATCGGATCGATCTTGCCCGAATGAACTCCCTGAGGATACGGTGGTTACGTCGTCAATGTGCAATTCACGATTCAGAGGCAGTTCTAATAAAGTATCAAAAGATGGCCGTTCACCAGTCACTCTCGCGTTGCAAGCTCTCCAAGACAGCGTCATCCGATGCTTTCAGAAAGAGAGTAACAACAAACTAAAATCCCTCCTTCTCACCTTCCAGATATGAAATTTTCCACCCAATGTACTTCTCTTCAAACAGATCTAACCACAGCTCGCAAACCAGGCACTCTCGCGTTGCACGCTCTACACAAAAATAGTTGGAGATGACATGATCCGATTCTCTCAAGTCTTGAGTCAAAAATAACATACTAAAATCCCTCCTTCTCACCTTCTGTCACACCACACTCATTATGTTCACCCTTCGATTCACAAGACAATAAAGAATCGAAAGTTGACCGTTCACCAGGCACTCTCGGGTTGCACACAATGCACAAAAAGATTTGGGGATTGCAGGATTCGATTCTCTCAGTTCATGATTTAGTAGTAAACCAATAAAATGGTCCTCACCTTCTCCCACACGACACTCATTCTATCCTCGACTCCATTGACTCCATTAGGAATCTTCGTGAAATCGTCTTTGCCCGCCAATTTCTGCTGGCAATTGAAGGTGCAGTTGTCGGTGGCAGTGAGGTGGAGTTCACCCCTGAATAAAAGATTTCAACAATAAAGTAATAAACTAAATCACAAGTAAAATCCCGCTAAATTTTAACTAAAGATGTCAACACGCTTCACCACTGAATGAATCGTCAAGGATTACTGACAGTTCATTGATCCATGATATCATGGCCGTGTGGCGCAATGGATAACGCGTCTGCCTACGGAGCAGAAGATTGTAGGTTCGATCCCTACCATGGTCGCAAAATTTTGCAGACTTTTTTATCGATAACTCACGCTGCCAGGAGATCCATGAGAGCGTTGGGAGTGGAGCTGTCGCGAGAGAGGGGCGGGGAGAGCACGTAGCGAGCGGCGTGCAGCCAGTCCTGAACGGATCTCAGCGGTTTACGGTAACCGATAGTTATCGATTACCTTGTTGTAGTAGTGGGAGCCGTCGGTGGCCAGTCCTGCAGCGATCGGCTCTCCGAAGATTACCGCGCCTGAATGGAGCGGTTACTGTAAGTTTCCAGCAATACTGTAACTCTATCATACACCGTCGTCTACCGTACCTAACTGATTGTCTTACGGTAATTGAGGTTCGTCCGTCTACAGTATCCCTACCGTACCCTTCTGTCGATGATGTGCAATTGCTCTCGCAGCTCCCTTGCTCATCACGTGCACCACGTAGAGCGGGCAGTTTGCCTGAGATGCGAGGACACACGCACGATTGGTCGCCTCGGCTTCGAGCTACAAAAGGGATACGGCTATGGAGGGTGTATTGATCGATATTCTCTTAATCCATCGATATTGGGTATGGGGTTCAATCGCTCGATATTCCCCTTGTGTTCGATATGGGTCACGGTAATGAAGGCTACATTGATCGGAATTGCTTCCACCGTATCTCTACCGTACCTCTTCGGGTCTGCTCTGCGTGTGTCCCTCAGGGCCGGTGATTCCCTTGGCCAGCAGTTCCTTTGCCTTCTCTTCGATCACCGATCCGTTCTCGGCGTGCACTCGGGCGAGGGCTCCCACCTGGAAGAGGAGGGGTACGGTAGGCAGAAAAAATTGATTAACAGGGGTACTGTAAATAGCCTGAATAGAAAATTGTTGACGGAAATTCAAGCCAATCTAATGATACTTTAACATACAAATATGGATCAGCGAGTAGTCAATTTGTGATCGAACCGAGGGTACTGTAGCTATATCGAGTTACGGTACCTTGGCGCACTGGATCATTCCCTGGTAGAATTCCTCGTCTCGGACCATGAAAACGCCCTTGTAGGCGAGGAAGAATTTGAACGAGTTGATGCCTGCGAAATTATTAGTTTGACCCGCGAAACTCCTCTCCGGAACCTACCGTACTCGTCGCCCGTCACAATCTCCATCTCCTTGGCCACACTATCGCTCCACGTAGTGATCGCCATCGACAGCGCGTAATCGCAGCAGACCTGAGACGTGATGGAATCTAAGCAGCGAACAGAACATGGCCGTGTGGCGCAATGGATAACGCGTCTGCCTACGGAGCAGAAGATTGTAGGTTCGATCCCTACCATGGTCGCAACCTTTTGCCAATTTTGGTGACTTTTGCCTTCCTCACCTTAGGATCGGCCCACTCGCGCCACTGCTTGTACGCCTTGAGGGGCGTCGAGTCCTTGCTAGGGATGACGAAATCGATGATCTGAGTAGACCCTTTTTCGATAAATTCACGCTACAGTACTTCTCCTACCATGGTGGTTCCTCCGGCGACGGCGGCTTGCGTGCCCTTCTCGAAATCGTCCACGGCCACCTACAATATCCAATCGATAGTTGTGGAACGGCATCTTTTTTTCAAAATTACAGTATACGATCGATAATTTTATGGGCTACCGTACTACATTTTATCGTACCTCTCCCATGAATGGCAGCTGCATGTGCGTGTGGGGGTCGATGCCTCCGGGCATCACCAGTTTGCCGGTAGCATCCACGATTTGGACGCCAGCGGGCGCCTCCAGATTGGGGCCGACGGCTCTGTAGAGAATATCTATTGATTTGGATTTGATACCATATCTCTACAGTTGTCTGGTCACCGAAAAAAAAGGATACGTCAGCCAAAGGTTTTATCGATTTACAGAGGAACCAAAACTGTACTCCCCGTGATCAGACTAGAGATAGCAAGATTTCAGCAGTACACAACCTTGAGAGGATTAGCGTTCGTTAGCTCCGACTTTATCACTATCTCTAGACGTGTTGTTCCAAACCAGTTCCAATTTTTTTTATGAAGAACGATTTTGAAAAATTAGCTCTGATCAATATGTACCGTAATCGTCCCTGATTTATCGTACTCACTTGATGAGTCCATTCTCGACGAGGACATCCGCCTTGAGCATCTCATCATCGTTGACGACGATTCCACCTCGGATGAGAAGGGGCGGAGAGGAGGCCATCTGAGAGGATACGGTAGGATGAAGATAGGTAAAGGTAAAGGCATCCCCCTATCTAGGCTCCAAGTCCTGAGGGAGCCTAGATAAGATGAAGATACTGTAGGTTTATCATACCGTATCCTCATCATTCGGTGCGATGAGGATACTGTATGTTGAGGATATGATATTGAAAACGAGATCGATAATCACAGAGCGGTATAAGGTAGGCGAAAGATACGGTAACGTTCTCGAACATTGGAAGCGAGCTGCGTGAGTGAGGAGGATCGCTTGGATCTTGTTTCTGTGTTTAGCAGATACGGTTGCTGTTGGATGGCGGGCTGACGGGAAGGATTGAGAAAGGGAGCGAAGAGATTGATCAGGGAGAACATGGGATACGGTAGGAGGAGGGGTGAGTATCGATTAGTAGACCACTCGGAATGAGTGAGGAGACAGGGAGTGAATGAGTGCGAGAGAACCCAAGAATGATTAGATATTCTGCATATTGCAGCACCGACACTCTAGTCAACGGTAGTTGCAAATAAATAAATTACACTTGCAAATTGTTATATCATTCTGCATAATGCAGAAATGACCTAGGGTGATGTAGTGAGTTAGAGAGCTAATCAAGTATTATAGTTACAAATTACACTCAATTACACGTTAGTAAACATCTCCGTTGGACCAAAAGCCCAAAGCCAAAAGTAGCCGTGTGTGGAATATTCAACTCAACCATTTCACAACCCATCTTCCTCATTTCGACATACAAGCCATCCATTTTATCCTGCCTTCAGGCGAAATAGCAGTGAAAGATAGAGAAAAAATAAGAGAAAAAGCAGCGAGACTGTAAAACGAAACGAGAAATGGGAAAGTATGTGTGTGGGACAAGGAGAAAAAGTAAACAATTCAATTCGGTAGAAACGAGGCGAGGGATTATGCTTTGCTCTCTCCACTCCACACACTCTCTCGCCAGTCAGACTACGCGAGAGAGAGCGTGCGAAATGGAGAGAGAGTGCAGTTATTATGCAAATGGTGGAATTGGTGACAATCGGGGGGTACTCAAGCTCATTGAATTTCAATTCTATTATGGTACGGGGCGGTTGATTTGGAATGGTACGATGATTGAAAATACCGAAGAATAAGAGGAGGCGAGGGTTGACTTAGAATTACTCTTTCTAGCTGCTTAATACTTAACTTTTTTGGTTCGTTAGTAACATATAATTACACTAAAGGTGTTAGAACTTATTGCAACAACTTGTTTAAGGGGGGGAGTAGCACAACCTACAATTACAACGTGTACTCAAAATGCAGAGAGGGGGTGTACTGTACAATACGCCTACAAAGCTCACTCGGTCCTAGAGGTGATTACGGTAGATCAGAGCAGTCTCAAGAATCTCAAGCAGCTACACAATTCAGCTTCTCTAGCGAGTAAAGAGAGAATGGACGGAGGGGGAAGGGGAGGGGGTGAATGGGCTACGAGATGGGCTAGAGTAGGGGCGGGTCACTTACTGCAGGTCGGGAAATAGAGAGAGGGAAAAGAAGGGGAAGAGGGAGAAGAAGAAAGAAGAGAGACGAATCTAGTGCATGCGTGCGTGTGAGCAGTGACAGACAGACGAACATGGGGGATAAGACAGATTGGAGGAAAGGGAGGGCAGAGGGGAGAACGACAAATTGAGGGCCTATTTCGAGGGCACAAGAGGATTGGGGGAGGGGGAACAGTCGGGATCAATCAAGGAGGGGGGAAGAGGGAGCTAGCCTCTCTCTCTCTCAACGAGAGATGAGTGAGTGAGCAAGGCTGGGAGGAGAAAGAGAGGGATAATATGAACAGCTGTCACACACTCCTCTCCTCTTCTTCCTCATTTCCTGCCATCTACCAGAATCCGGACGGTCGACCGCCAGGCGGATTCTTCTGACCAATCGACGACCGCGGCGAATTCGTGTCTGCAATATCGTGACGTAAAGCTACCGTAATCTCTCTCTAATGGAGCTGCCATAACCCCCCCCCAAAAAAAGCTACCGTAATAAGTCTCCAAAGAAGTTACTGTAACCTCACCCCAATGGCGGTACCGTAACCCTTCATCCAACTACCGTACCTCCTCCGCCAAACGATATATTGCTCTGGAGGTTCTTGTTCTTGACTGCTGATCGAGTGACTCCAGATGAGTTCGAGGAACTCCCGTTCTGTTGTGGTTGGCTTGAAGAGGAGGGCGCCTCTCGGTCCACCTTCTCCAACGGAATCTGCAAGGGAATTATTAATCAATGTAGGGTTTCATTTTATCTCAGGTTCGTTGGACAATTACTAGAGACAAATACACTCGCCTATATAAAACGCTCGTAACCGCCATTCACCTAGTTGTTTGTTATATTATTATCTAGGGATTCATTTTATGTTCAATACCGTAAGACCATTACTAGGAAAAAATGCACACGACTACATAAAGAGATCGTATCCGCCATTCACCTGGTTGCTCCATCAGTTTGGGCATGCACAGTAAACAACTATGTCAAGTGGCGCTTGCTCGTTCCTTTGAATGCCGGCGCTATTCCCAAATACACAGCTATGGATACAAAATGTACGGGGCCCTTATCGCTCTAAATATTTTATAAACTTATTATTTTTGGGCGAATCTCTCAACACGTGGTACTCGCAAACTAATTGCACCACTCCCTTCTCTCTCTGTCATCACTGCCGTTTTCGCTGACCTTTTATCTCAACTTTTTACGACTCGCCGTCTCTCTCCTCCATCTCTCAATGATTTGGCAACGCTTCGATCAATGTGAGATCGTAAACAGTACGAGAGAAGAGAAGAGATGAGATAGATCGTGAACCGAGAGAGATCAGTCGAGTTGAGTACTCGTCAGGGGAAAAGTACCCTATTGCAGCTAACGGGGCCATTAGGATCTAATAAAATAGCAACAGATAACAACTCGGTTGTGATCGGCAAAATATTCTGTATAACAACCCGCACATCGATGTTGCACAGTCAAAATATATCCAAGTCAAAACCCAGCACTAGTATTACAGTGACAGCGGAGTTCAGGACAATTTAAAATTGGCAAATCAGAGTGACAACCGTAACCATCTACCGTACCTTCTCCCTCTGCTGCACGACTCCATAGAGATAGGGCGAGTGCGACCTCGTCTCCACCAGAAGTCGCGCCCGCACAGTAGCCGCATCCTTACCACCCTGTCAACAATATTTTAATAAATTCAATAAATTATTGATCAAATTTCCATTAAAATAGTCCAACAACAAACCCCTTTCATACAATGCTGCAACACCAGTGCGCCTGACGACCGTATACCACTATCTATGATATCCGGGAACCCCCCCCCAGATGGTCTCAGCTGCAATTGCTTTTCGTACCTGCTGTATCGGCTGCACGGCTCCCTCCTGCCAGGCGACGCGACCGCCCACCACCGTCGCTGCCACCCGCGAATGCACGTTCATGCCTGCAGTTGGAACGACCATTTTTTCCCATTTTCTTCCACACATATTCTTGCTACTCAATTTTTGATGAAAAATATAAATGAAACAGTACACAATTATTAACCATAGAACACTGTATTAGATATAATTATGGAGAGAAAAGTAAAAGCACAGTAGTTCACTTCTATCCTCCTTACATTTACCATCCATCCGAAACCTCGATTCTCCTGGTTGTGTCTCACCTTCAAATGGACTGCTATCAGCTGCACTCTGTGCTCCCTTCACTCCGAGTGCTCTCTTCGGCCCGTTCACATCCCACAGCACGAGATCGCCGTCCGCCCCCACTGCGATTCGACCCTGCAAAACACACGATAATGTTTTGCTTATAAATTTAATCTCGAGATTTTTTAAAATCTCCCCATTGGAAAGCTTACAAAAAAAACTCAAATTCGCTACCGGCTGACCAAGTGAAAGAGCGTTTCACTACGTGTCATAGGCATTCTCATTATAGATATAACAACGACTCAGTGCATTTACATTTTAGATAGGAAAATACGTTCTCATCCCGGCTGACCCCCATGTTTTCTAGTTACGGGAAATCAATGTACTCCTTACGTCATGATCTTTAGAATAATGCATTTTGTCCGGGTACAAATCCCACTGCTCAATCAAGATTCCCATCACCCTTCTGTACGCAGTGATGGGATAGGAATTTCAAAGATTTTCCAGCCAACACTGTTTAAAATTTTTCGAAACTTGGACCCCTCCCCCCGAATTTTAAGCTAAAATCTCGGAAATTAAATTAGAAATGCAGACCGCCGCTGTGGAATTGTATGGCACTTTTGCGGACTCCCGGTCGATATCGAATAACTAGCCCAACATTGGCCGTACCTTCTTCGGATAGAGGTTGAATATCTTGGCGGCATTGCTGCTCGTGAGGGCAACGAATCGCATCGCGTCGATGCGACCACCGCGAACCGCCTGAGAGATTACAGTATACCATCAGCTACCGTATACCCAGTAAATCGAAATACAATCAGTTCGCGATAAACTACCGTATCTCCAATCTCAATCAGATAGCATATACCCACTATATCGAAAGACAGTCAGTTCTCGATCAACTACCGTATTCCCACTAACAAAAAAACAACCAGTTCCCACCCAATCAACTACCGTACCTTCTCCCACAATACGGCCATTCTCTCCTCGGCCGCAGCCACTCCTCGGGGCATCTTCGTAAAGTCCTTCTGCTTCGTCCGCTGCGTCGCGGGAATGGCACGATGGCCAGAGGCCACCACGGACAGAGGACAACTGCAATGGAAGAGATATTATGTATAATAAATAATATAAACCAAAGACGTGAAACATCGTCGTGATTTCTACGAAAAGTTCTTGTATCGTTATCGACCTCAGTCTCTCCAGTAATCATTGCTCCAATTCGCCAAAACCTGTGAAATTTATGTTTCGCCAACGTTGTATTTTTCGTGGTGTGGGAATGTGGCAATTTGAGTATTACCAGGCTTGAAATAAATCCCATTCAAATTTATCGCATGAATGCGTGCGCTGGCACGGACAAGTTCTCATTTAAAATTATTTATTGATATAGGACACAAAAAAGAATTTCACTATATCTTGAATTCTCCATCGCGTAGAAGCAGATCTTTGCAAGTTAGAGTTTCATGGTCGATACATAAATTGTGCCACTCACTTCGCAAGTACGTGCATGAGTGCGCCCGCACTGGCTGCCTCTGGTCGCAGCGGCGCCTCCGTCAGATGGGCGGCTGCATGTGCTGCACACTTGTTGAAGTAGTGAGTGCCGTCGGTCGCCAGAGCTGCTGTTGCGACCTGATATGATTAATTGAGATTGCGTCATCACTAGGTAATCACTTGTACAACTGCTTCTACCAGTAAGAAAATAAAATAGTGATTTCTCGTGTAAAATTCAATATGGAAGAATTTTCAACAAAAAAATAAAGCAAAACACACAGGTAATAATGGAAATAGGCGTAGATAAATATAATATTAAAAAGAAAGAAAGAAATAAAGCGAACCTCAGCATGGACGAGAGAGGACGACGATCGACCCTCTTGTAGCGCACGAGAGGCCTCGGCGGAGGAGAGCTAAACAATAGTCTAATACGATTACGATTAATTTTTTAAAAAAATGTTATAGTTGGTTGATCTACCACACATGCAATTACTGAAACACTTCCCAGTATCAGGTATTTAAACAGAGCACGGAGCGCGCAATCGCCTAGTTTAATTCAATTCATTTATCTCAGCAACACATAATAGGAACTTTGTGGGAGTGCATGGGTAGATGGTTGTTTACTGTGTAATAAGGTAAGGGAGCTAATCGTGTAGCATACGTCAAATAGGTTCTCGCTAGCGAAGATAGGCACTTCTGCATGGCGTCCAGACCATGTCGGCAAACGAAAATATTAAATGTTCCATTCTTTTCTGACCCCATTTTGACAAATTTATCGAAAATTGTGCAATATGCACTTCAGCACGCGATTTTAGGCATATCTGCACGAAATTCCTGCGAGAATCCCATTTGACCTATGTCGTGTAGCTCGATGTTCAAATACTAGCAAGTGTGGAGGGGGGGGGGGTCATGAGATGTCAAGAGTGGTAAGTTATATATGACGAGAAACTTTTAACGGAAAGGTCGAATACTCTATCGGGAAGTCTATTCCAGTCAGATATGATGCGATAACTTAGCGATAATTTAAAATGGGACAAATGAACGCGAGGGTTCTGCATACGGTAACGATGACCTCTTAGTTTAGCTGCAGCTATATTCCTAATTCAGCTCTATTCTTGATTATACACTACAGAATAGCTGCAGCAGGTATCCTGCTGCAGGATAGTCCATTTTATCCGAAAATTTAGAAATGATAATTTACGCTACAGTATGAAAACGTACCTGCAGCACCGACACGGGGCAATTGGTGAGTTTGGAGAGGACGGCGAGGGAGGCGACCTTCTCTCCCTCCAACTCCTCCGGTCGAGACTGCAGGAATCCCTCTGGACCCGTGATGCCCAACTCGAGCATGCGAGCCTGCAAACGATTGTGATGTATTCACGGTAGACCGGCAAATATTTTTCTCAACTTGCTTGTACTGACGCCAATGCGATTTATCTTCCAGCAAGGCCAATAAAGGTGTCACACGCAAAGTAATATCAGTATCTATATAACACCAGTACTAGTACGTACGGATTTGGTTCCAGGTATAATAACGATAATAATTCCCCACCTCCAGCAATCTGACAATGCACTTTCGCTCCGGCAGCACGCGGACGTGCACGCCCAGTGAACGGGCAGTGGAGAGGACCTGAGGGGGGGGGAGAGATTATGGTGGAGAGACAAGAAGTGAAAACATACTATCCGCACGATATCTCGATAATGGGCGAATGAATCACCAAACTCGCTAGTCATACCAATTTATGAGACTTTTTTTCAAATCGTTACTTTCAGCAATAGTGAGCGAATGGAATATGAGCTATCAACGCAACAATCGGCCAAGTTATTTACTCCCCCTGTGAGACTCTAAACCGCCTACGCAAATCACTATTGGAATTTCAATTCATCTAATATTGATAATCATAACTCGTGCATACCTGATACAACTGATCATCCTCATCGACGTCGACGATGAACGAGTTGACTCCCTCCTCCTTCACCGCACGCTCCATTTGAGACTGCAATTTCATTCATCAATTTATTTTTAAAAATAAAATTAGAAATTCACAATTTGTTAAAACAATAATAGTTACAGCCCCGCAACTTCTATGCTACAGTAACGCTTCAAAAATAATTATGTTGCATGGAAAACAGTGCATCTTGCGGTTATAAGAGTA
Source organism: Pristionchus fissidentatus (assembly GCA_036245785.1). Classification (NCBI taxonomy): domain Eukaryota; kingdom Metazoa; phylum Nematoda; class Chromadorea; order Rhabditida; family Neodiplogasteridae; genus Pristionchus; species Pristionchus fissidentatus. Next base: position 33,875,882 of record BTSY01000004.1, read on the forward strand.
AAATAAAATATGTATTGTTTGTCCTGGCACTCCAACGCTACACTGACGCCTTAATTAGAATTAGGTAACATGGGATTTTGTCAGACGTTGGCAATTGAGCGAGAAAAAATATTTTCCTCCCGTTACTTCAACGTTACACGTATACTTCAACATGAACAACACTCCGGGGACAATAATTACATCCCGGTACTTTTGAAATTGAAAAAAAAACTAAATCCCTCCCACCTTAGTGCCTCCATCCCACTTCTGTACCACTCCAGACAGGGCGACATTGCACACTGCATCCGTCCCATCGACAACTCCCTTCTTGACTCTCTTGATGGCATCGAGCAGACTCTCGCCGTCCCGAGGCCACGCAGTCTCCACTACCTGAACACACATACAACATTATCTCGCAAATATAAATTCATCTAAATTTATTCTCAAGACACAGCCACTTTCGTGTTCCAAATCTCTTTAGAAAGCGTTGGAAATTGCTAAATGTAATGCTTCTCCGTTAGATTTGTCGTCCTACACCCCATACTCATTACCAATTCATACTCCACTCTGCGACGCGCACACAAGCTATTATTTCCCCTACATACAGTAAAAAAGCTACCTCTCCTGGCTCACACAGTACAATCTCAATTTTAAAATAAATCAATAATGTACCGTAGCCGTTCCTCCTGCCACGGCAGCCCTCGTCCCTCTTCCCAGGTCGTCGGCCGAATTGGGCGCAGTGAAGTGCGTGTGGACGTCGATGCCCGCTGGCATCAGAATCTTTCCCTCGCCATCGACGACGCGGACACCAGGGGGACACTCGACTGAGGGAGCGACCGCACTGAAAAAAGGAGAAAAAAAATAAAAATCAAGTATACAGTTATCACCAAACTCTGTTTCTGCTGCAATAGTTCTATATTACAGTTTTAAAATGGTATACACACGAAAAGGAGTCGGTATCTCTCTTGTTTTCTTCTCTCGCCTTCCGTTCTGTGTTATCAGAGAAACGTTTAATTATTTCGTACGAGTGTTCGTGAATTTGTAATATCAAGTTTCGCAGAAAACACCTGATGCTTTCCAGTTGCTTATGCACCATATTTCAGAAGAGCCTCATCGGTAACCAATATCAACGTGTCTTGTTTTCCGTAACTCCATTTTATTTCCCCCCCCCCAACAATAGTCATCTGCCATCTCATCCTATCCATTCACGTCCTTCTCCATTTCATTCCCACTTCTCTCTCTCTTTTTGTCTCTCTCTCTCTCCCTCCAGATCCATTCCAAATGCTTCTCTACGCACACAAGCCATTTGGTTGACGAGTCAATTCGACACTCAATCGATGCTCATAAAAAAGATCCCTGTCCACATGCACACTCTAAATCGGAACGACGAGCGATGACTAATGGTTCCCTCTTCCAACAAGGCACTAATTCGCATCATCCCTCGATCAAAAGGGTCGTTATTGCCCCATCTTCCTCCATATCCCTCCCCGACGACGCATTTAGTGTCCATTCGTGTCAAACTGAGATGAGTCCTTGTGTGGGGGCTGTCATTCCGAACCGGAAGATCCTATCTCTCTCTCTCTCTCCACTCCCTCAGGGGCCGCCGAATAGACGAGACCGTTTGTCAGTCAGGAATACACCCACACAGCACATCATTAGCCATCTGGCCCTGTCTCTTCGTTTCACACACTCTCTCGAGTATTCTGACAGGTTAGAGAGTGTGCAGAAACGAGAGAGCGACAGTCTGTCCCCCTCATTCACGTCTCGTCGTATATTTCACAAGGAGGGGTGACGCCAGCGCCGAAATTGGGCTTACGAAAGACACTCGAGTAGAAGAGAATAGCAAGAATTGGAGTGAATTGAGTGGAGAGAGATACCCAACAAGGGAGGATTACGAAAGATTGGAACACCATATGCTCGTAATCAGGGAACCATTTGCACTCACAGCAAAATATTCATCTACTATTAGTTCTAAACTTCATACAATTTTGAAACCACAAATCGCCATTTTACGTTCCCTGGATATTTAGCATCTCAACACCCGTTCCCTTTCTTCCTCCCTTCTCCATCTCATCAGTCAATGCATTTCTTTTTGCTTCTTCTCATCAAAAAAGAGAGGGATTCCCCATTTAATAGCCGATGAGTCTTCTTTCTCTTCCCTCTCTCTTTCTCCCTTTCTTTCCCCATCTCCACCTAATTTGGGGCTGCACTTCCATCCGATTGCATGCCCATTTCGCAATCCCGCCTCTTCCTTCCCCCTATTTTGCCCCATTCTCGGCAAAGTGCTCACTGAAAGCATTCGCACTCTAACCACTAACAGCTCGGAAATCCATAGCTCCCCTTTTGAAACCCCGCAATTGTGAAATGGGCTCGCAAATGCACCTGGCAACGTTCCACACACAACAAAAAACGAAAGAGAAACCCACAAGTAGGCAAAACTAATAATTTAAATTAAAATAACATACGTAATAACTCCTCCTTGCACGAGAACGTCGGCGACGAAGATGCTGTCATCGTTCACCACCTGCGAAATTCAAAATTCTTTTTTTTAAAATTTAAATTCAGGGAAAAAAAACATTTAAAACCCCTAAAATCTGCACTGAAATTGTATAATTTCCATTATTTTAATTTTTTTGGCAGATTGCCAAGTTTTGCAATCATACCTGAGCTCCCTTTATCAGCACCGACATTTGCTCCTCGTCTCCGCTTCCACTAGCCGATGCGCCTCCGTCTTCCTCTGCGTTCGCTGTCTCGTCCGCGGTCTCGCTCTCGCCGTCTGCGCTCTCGCCTCTCTCCTCGTTCTCCTAAATGGCGGCTCTGGTTGTGGGTGACTTCGGCATGAGGGATAAGGGAAACGATGAGGGAGAGGGAGAGGGAGAGGGGCAGTCAAGGATGGGCAATGGAATAAAAGGGCTTGTGGACCACTGGAGAGGCATAGACAGAGAGATAGAGGGCATTGGATCGATGGGAGACGGGGTGGTCGAAAGAGATAGATAGTGAGGAACATAGAGAAAGAGAGGGAGAGAGAGAGGTCAAAGGGTCCTCAATGATGGGTCTCTCTCTCATTCCCGATTGGAGCCACTCACACATCCGGTCCTCTTCTTTCTCCAAATAGGGACAGATCGAGACACAGATACAACCCCATGATTACTGTAGGCGACAGACAAGAGGGTCTATGAGAAGGAGAGACAGTAACAGTCCCTCCTCATTACCTCCCCGCCTCATCCCCTTCTCCAGGTTAATGAATTCTCTCCCCTATTGCCTATTGAGCCGGGACACCTGCCTAATCTATCTGGAGGGAAGCCATCGGGACTGTTTCAAGGACAGCGCTTGAAGCACCAAACATTCTATTAGGGATGCCGATTCGGTATTGGCTATACCCTCTTGCAGTGTCTTTTTCTCAGACTTCTCCTTATCAGCCCTAATACAGATCTCTCACTCGAAATTCCGTAATACGAATACGGAACTTGCATACTTACAGCTTAGCAATAAGGGTGCTCGATACCTCGTCAATCTCCGGTCCGGGTTGGTGGAGGGCGGTGGTGTCCTCCTCTCCACTCTTCTCACTCGATGTCTTCCTATCGAGAGACAACTTATGCTTCACCTCCTCTTCCACCACAATCACTTCTCGATCCGAGCTGCAATAGGAAATGATTTAGAATGGAGAGTTCAAGCAAGGAAGATCGTGTCACAGGAGAAATATGTACTTCTCATGAGGGGCAACATTAATTTCGCCACGATTTAGTATGAAAAAATTGAGTAGAATGGAATGCACTTCAGTCACATTCGCATTACTCGCAATTGTATTCTCAAATTAGCCCTAATCGGGTATCATCAGCCGCGGGTCACTAGATAACTCGATCAGCCTACTCGAATGACGCTTAATATACCGTAATCAATCAATACCTCCCCACCTGTCTACCGTATCCTCTTCTCCGTCAAAGTTCTCGGGTCCCGGCTGGCAGCCTTCGTCTCCTTGCGGACTCGTCTGCTTGCGCACCTTCTTGTGGCACTTCTCGTAGATCTGGGGAAAATCGATAATTATAACTACAGTATCCAAAACGGCTGACTACGAATCGATAAGCAAAGCCTGAGGCGATACACGTCAGAGCATGCATAGTGGTGAGGGGGCTGAGCAGTTGAGGGGGTGTCGGGTTACTCAACGAGAGGCGGAAAAGTACAAAGTGACTCTGTTTGGGATTCCATTTCACATGCGTTACACCCTCACACTGACCACCCCTTCCAGCATCAATAATCAATAAATAGATAATGCAGACCTACCCGATCATGATCAGGAATGTTGCTGAATATGGAGTCACTCTGGTTGATAGGCAGATCAGAGAATGTCTGGATCCGCTCCTTTTCGAACAGATTCTTTCTCCCGAAATTGCGCGAGCCAGTCGTCACCTTAAATGTGAATATTTGTACTGAAAATGGTGAATAAATAATGGTACCGTACCTCCGCTTTCTGATCTTGCTGCTCCTTCTGCTTGCGCTCCCATGCCGCGTAGTCGGGTCCCCCGCCGAAGAGTTCCTGAATGAGTGCGAGAGGTTACGGTAGGTGGACAGGCAACATAGATGCGAGACCCGAACCGAAAAGGGAGTAGAAGAAGTGTCCGTATTAGAGAACTCGGATCGGAGAGTTAGCGATGGACAATGACTATGGTGAGAGGATCGATCCGAGCCATGCTTGTGCGACTTCTGAATCGAGTTGGAATTCCCTCCCTTACGGGACAATCACAACATCGATCGATAAAGAGTGCAAATCGAACCTTGAGGGTGAAAATGACAGTATTTCAGGAAGAATCGATCGGCAGTACAGTACGACAGCAAGCGGGGTTATCGAGCGAATCAAACACGGGGATTGTTAGCAGGCCATGCACGGCACAGTCACACCATCCCATCCAAATCGACTCACTTTCATGGCTGAGGAGGTCTCGAACCCTCGGTTCCGCTTCGATATGGGTACATCGGGCACGGGTAGTGGGGTGGATCTTCGTGAATCCGGTCGAGATCTCGGAGTTGAGCAGGAGGCTCTTGATGGAGGGGGCGAGGGAGTGATCGACTGCGAGTTCTTGAGTGAATTGGAAGAGGAACTACGCAGGTCTTCTGCTACGGGGAAACTGATCCAATGCTGCAGCTCCACATGTCTACTGCTGCCTACGATTCGATACGACTTGAGGTCGTAGGAGAGGGGGGCGAGGAAGGGGAACATGCTTCGCCGACCACTAGAGGTCCATCTACCCTGCAAATTGTAATCTCGTGTCAATTTCGCCTCATTAGAGCGGCTCTTGCGAGTTAGTTAAGGGCAAACAGTGAAAAGAGAGGACGAATGTGATCAGCTGGACAAATATCAGAGCAAGAACAGTTGTCGGTCAATAAACAGAGACATTTGGCACCCCCAAACTGTGATTGTAGCAAGAGACTGTTTGAATTTCGCAAGGCCAAAAGTGTTATTCGGGGAAAAAGTACATAACTGAACAAGGATAATGAGTCACGAACAGTAAAAGGAGCGGCAATAAGAACTTGATGGACACAACAAAACCCGAACATGGAAAAGAGAGAGAGGCCTCAAAACAAGAGAAAATAGAAGTCAAACCCTCTTGCCCGAAGCTCTCTTCGAAGCAGAAGAGAATGGGCATTTTGCGCACAAGTTGTGCTTTCAGCACACAAAAGTGGCGTCTTGGCGCAGTTCATGTGCAAGCCAACTCGAGTTTTGTTTGCGAGTTTGTGTTGTTCTCTGGCCGTTTGGTAGCCCCTTCAGGGTGTTATCTGTGATTGTAAGAGTGCGCGAGTGGCTCTGCCCTAATCTCCGTATTTGTCTAGCCCTCTCGTGCGCCGGTCAATCAATAGACAGAGGCTCTCGACCCCGCTCTGACTCATCAGTTCACATTCCCCCTCGCGGCCTCTTGTCCCCTCAATGCCCCTTCTCGCTCTCATTAGCCGCTACTCTACTCTCGGCGGCTCAATTCCGCCACGCTCATATTCCCTTATCGATTTGCTTCTGTTGTTGTGTTGACAGTAAAGAGGTAATGCATTCTTTCGCAATGCGCAATCTCTTTCTCGCTCATTCCTCTTGTTTTCGCCATATTTCTTGTAATAATTGTATAATTTTATTGAAGTTTTACGATTTTCAGGATGAGTAATGTGGACGAGCACAAGATCGTTCGCGACTTACGTATGGCAAATGCGAAGGCGAGCATTTTCTTCATTTTTAGGCTGATTTTGTCGCGTTTTCTTTGATGACGTTACCTTTTTGGGTTTTTTCTATTACCTTTATGGCCGTTTGTTAACTTGCTTTATATAAATGTAAAATCTTTTTTAGTATGTTGACTCGGCGAAAGGTGATGTGATGGCTGTCCTTCGGGTATACAAGGATCTCAAGTCTGATTGTGAACTCTACATGTTTCCTGACGGCAAGAAGCGCCACGCTTTCAAGATGTTTGGAACGATACCAGTGCAATACAAAGTGGGTATCGTTTTTCTATGTGAGTGGCTCTCGAAGCAAACGAAATGAAGTGTGCTTTCCTAAGAATGAATCATCAGTGGCACTACTGCCGGATGTCCGAGTTAGTAATCAAACTATTTTCTCAGGGGTCCGTTTACAACATTCCCATCTCGATCTATCTTTGGGACAGTCATCCCTACTATGCGCCCATCTGTAATGTTGTGCCCACAGCACTGATGGTCATCAAGGTTGGTGATGACTCTTTTTTTGTTTTATTTTTCCACCGTTCCGATCTAATTCATTCAAAGTCTCTGAGACTCAGAGAGTTAAATATTCATTATGGAGTTTTCATTTTTCATATAAACTTTATAACAGGAAAGCGAGCATGTGAACAAGCAAGGCCGCGTCTTTCTACCGTATCTCAATGAATGGAGGTTCCCTGGCTACGATCTCTACGGTCTCATCCAGGTATCGATCCATTAATCGTCCTCTGTCGAAATTGGATGAGGTTGACTCATCAAGCATATGGCTATGATCGAGCATGAGTAAGAAATATTCTTTCCGAGAATATCATTCATGCTCAATCAAAGTGCACTTGAATCTCTTGTATTAATTATATTCTGTGCTCATATATAAATAGATCAGTGCATTTTGGTTGTTATCGGTGCGAATGATTCATTGGAATGACTAAATATTCTCCATTCAGCATTTTTTTTAAATAAGGTAACTTATTTTAGATGATGGTTATGATCTTCCAAGATCGCTGTCCTCTATTCGCGAAACCAGCTGGCGATCGATCGAGTACCGTATCCATGCCTCAGGTTATTATATTTCATAATCAGTTTTGCCATATTCAATAACGATTCATCGTTATTTTCATGCTACAACCGTATTTGTAGCCTGCTGCAACGTACACACCGCCCGCGATGCCCACACCATACCCATCCGACAATGCCCTACCGTATCCCGTGCAACCCGGAGGTACGGTTGCGCTGGTTTGAGAATACGGTAGCACGGGCAGCTCTCGCTAATTCACTAATTTTGTTCAGGCGCCGGTGCAGCACCCTACCCGACGTCCTCCAACTTCCCCACTCCCTATCCATCCATGGGTTCCGGATACCAGCCCCAGCACGGCCCCACGTAAGATGACATTCCTTACAAACATTATTGCACCGACTTCTGGGTTTTTAAACTCTTCATAAAATTTGATTTGTATCATTTTCGAATTTCAATATATTGATGGTATTCGAGCAGTCAGTATTGTGTTTCACCGTCTTCTAATATATTGTGATCGTCAATATTGTAGTCGTGCGGCTCCTCCCATTCCTCCCCCGCCCTCCGATGCCATTCGATCGTCGTTGATATCGGCTGTTGAGGAGAAACTGAGGAATCGACTGAGGGACAAATTGGGTGAGTCGCCCTCATTATGCACTCATTTATTATTTTGTCAGCAGGAAATGCAAGTCACTACTGGATTAGTTATACTTGTCCATGACACTAAACGTGATTACATTCTGAATCAACGAAAGATAAGGGTGCATTCAACGTTCGGTGTGAGTGGGATGAGAAGGAAGTGGGGGTGGATGAGTGATTATCATAGGTGGACATCACGTATCCGAGTCGTCTTGCGCAGTGCCCCCGAACCAGTTTAGTCTCTTGCGGGGTGTCCCCAAAAATTCTATTTATTTTCCTCTTTCTCGAATTTCACTATTTAGCTGCACACCCCGACCTCAATTTGCACAGTTCCCCTGCACCCCGTGTCCACGTATGACACTAAACTCGATTGCATTCTGAATCAACTAAAAATAAGGGTGCATTCGACGTTCGTTGTGACTAGGATGATTAGCAAGAGAGGGTGGATGAGTGAGTAAAGTGAGTATGTTGAAGGCACGACGTACGCAGAGATGGCGTCCATGAGGCAGACACAGGCGGAGTTGAAGGTTGGATTATTTTTTTCCCGGTCGCAAAGACAAGAAGACTATCGTCACGCGCTCAAATTTATGTCAATTAGCACTTACTGGAAATATGCATCAACAGGGTTTATCAGATCAGCTTTAATGCAAGATTATCATTATATTTATTATTAATTCATTAAAATTCGCTTTTCATTGGGACATTTATGGTAGGATTTTTTTTTAAAATTAAATAAATTATTTACAGGCGGGTCAACAACGACTGCGCGTGGCCATCGAGACACTGGAGAAGCAATCGAAGGAATTGGATGGAATGACTGATGCTTATTCGGTAAGCGAAAATACTGATTTCATTATGCACCTTGTCAAATAGTTATGAGTGTCTGTGCCACCGCCGGAGATTCATATGTGCCACACTTGGATGTTGCGTTTTTGAAATGGAAACATTTCGATGCATAGGTCGACAAGGTGGAGAGGGAAAAGCCGAAAATGTGGATAAATGTGTTCGAAATTAGCCATTAACATTCCAAAATGTGGGTTGGGAATGCAATTTTTCTCTGAACATCCGAAAAAGGTGGGTAGGGGTTTTCAAAACTGACCGTGAAAATGCCAAAATGTGTTCTTATAATAATATGTTTATCGAGTTATGCACTAATCAATAATAATTGCAATGATGTACAGCTAAAATATTAGGCTTCGTCATTTCTCGCGTACTTGTCGACCTATGAATCGACGAGATGATTTTTTTGCGTGATAACATTTGATTGCAGTCGAAGAAGAGCGAGTTGGACCGGGCACTGGCGGAGGTCTCGAGTGGAGACGAACCGAGTATTGATGAGGCCATCGATGCAAGCACTCCTCTGGTTAGACTTATTTAAAAAAATATACTCTTTTTATCTTCATGTTTTGTCGGAAAAGTTTGAACTGAGCAACTGCTGATCACCAGTTTCAGCGAACTATTTTGTGGGGAAAATATGATTAATGAATGTTCATTGCCCGTTTTCTGCATACCAAATGAAACAAATGTTCTAGCATCATTTGAACAATTGTTTATTTATCATACAAAATAGTAATATTCAGGAGCGTCAACTTCTGGATGCGTACGCGTCAGATCTTGCTTGCGACGATGCCTACTACGTCATGGGAGAGGCACTCAAGGTTTCGATTAAATTATATTCTTTAACTTTTTCGTGTTCTAAAAATATTATCGTATTCAATTATTATTCGCAACTGTTTAAAGATAATATTTGAAAGTAAATTCATTCGCTTTCTGTCACTAAGATTTTTTTCAAACGTACTCAAGATTACGGCTTCATATTAAAACATAGGTCAAAAAATAAAATAGCATGGAACATCTGGTCGGGCAGGTTTTCGATTTTTTATAGTTTACCGGGCAGGTTCCTCCATTTCTGGGTTGTTTTCGGAGACTCTGTCGGGCAGGTTTCGTTTTTAGGGGTCATTTTGATCAGGCATATATTTTCGCCTCGAAATCTACTCACTTTTTGACCCATAGACCAAAATCGTATGTTCCGTGAATAATTTAGAATGTTTTATTTTTAGTCTGTCACTCTTGAAACGGATCAATTATCCACATTTTGGTGCTTGCAAACCCATCTTGCGCTCAAAATGTGGAAAAAAAATTTTTTTTTTCAAAATTTTATATTTTCAAAAATATTTTTGAAAATATTTTTTCTCAATTTTGTTTTTAGCTGAAAGCCCATGTCCGATTACATCAGAAAAATCTGCAGACGCTTGGTAAAAATCTACAGCAGAGATATTAAACCAGGTGCAAATCCGAAATGATGTCAGGGTTTGTTCCCTGGAACATACCTTTTGGTCTATGTTTTGTATTAATGTATTTAAAAAATCATTTTCAAACAGGGTAGGTTTATGTTATAATATCTCTATAGTACTACCTATGGGATCAACGGCAATTTTAATTCGATTGTGTACGTAAACTATTGTTCAGAACGGTTCGCTGCTTCCCTCCGACTACCTCCGCCACATCCGTGACATCTCCCGCAAGCAGTTTGTGCACCGAGCGACCATGAGAAAGTGCAGAATCACGCTGGGACTCGCTGCCTGAGGAGATTACGGTAACCTGGCGTCACATAGGTGTATACATTTTTGCTCGTTTCCCGTGACTGTAGCGCTCTTCAGGCCATTCCAATATCTCCCAATGTGTAATTTGCTATACACGGTTCGTAGCCGTTTCCCTCTAGCCCAAATTTGATCCAGTCTTGAATCGACGAGTAAAGGTCACACACTCTTCTCTCACCTCATTCGTAGGTCATTATGTCAATACAAGTAGTCTACCGTATACCCTACGAATGCAGTAATATCGTAGTAGCTTCTATCTCTTGACTGGTTCGCTCCCTCTTTGCCTATCTGCCTCTGCCTCTCTTCACTTCCCTTGTTCTCTCGTTCACTCTGATCGGTGAGAGAGTGCGTGAAATGGTGAGAGTGCTGCTTCTCAATATCGACTCGATTGTGTGTTCCCTTGCAACGATAGATGCTTATCATATTGGAATCCCCCTCTCTCTTTCTTGCAATCTCTTCGATTCTATCGTTGTCTGGAGACTGTTTAACACTACAGTCACTCTTTTCCATAGTCTCCATTATTCTTTCCTCCGTAAAGTTTGAATTTCGGTTTAATAATTGGATTTGATCTCTTCATTTCGCAAAGTCTCGTCGCCTGCCGATTGGTGAGGTAGTGTTCGAAATGAAGAAATCTGATCCAAGTATTTGCCCGATACTTCCAACTCTATTCCTTCCGTATTCTCAACTTATGATTCGCGATTACATCAATTCCGTGTCCCCTCTCGACCATCAGACTCGTAATTCCACCCAATCGATACTAACCACTTCCGGTTCACACTCCCCCCCGCCTTCGACATCGCATTTTTTATGTAAATTATTTGTAAAATTGCTTTCCCGCCATTGTCTCAGAGTCCTATGCTCAGATGTATGCTTTCGGTTACAGTTTGTGGCTTCAGCCAAAAGTGTTCTGTAAGATAAAGAATTTATGATAATGTGTTTTGTGTGTCTGCTTTATTTATGAGACCGTTCGTGCCGGTCGTGATCCCCACGTGGACTCGTATCTCTATCATTTATCAATCTTTATCAGTGCACTATCACCTGCTATCTCTTTACAGTACCAGCGTCGGGACTCGATCGATATCCTCGGTTCTCGAGTACCGTAGTCGATCGGAGGGAGGATGCAAGCGATCAAGTGTGTCGTGGTGGGAGACGGAGCGGTGGGAAAGACATGCTTGCTCATCTCGTACACTACGAATGCATTCCCCGGAGAGTACATTCCCACTGTGAGTGACTGTGGTGTACTGTAGGGAATGAGTGTAGTTTACTGTATTAGGGACTCTAGTATACGCTGAAGATGGGAATGAGTTTAACCCCGCATGGGAGCCTGATTAGAGTCAAGCCCCCTTTAGATTATTAAAGGTAAGGCATTTAGAGTATCCGAATCAATTCAAATGAGCAATGCCATTAATTTTCTGTCAATGAGTAAACCATCACAAAATTGCACTCGAAACTTGCCATTTCCGCGTTTCGATAGTGTGCTATACAGTGGCATGCAGTTGTTCGAGGCTGGGATACAGAATGCTAGTGATTCAATAAATACAACATCAGGTCTTCGACAACTATTCAGCAAATGTGATGATCGATGGTCGGCCGATCAATCTCGGATTATGGGATACTGCTGGTATGGCTTTCGAAATTAATTCCGACTTGAAACAAAAGCTGCAAAAGTTTCCGCCCACGGACAGGATTCGAACCCGCGAGGAGCAAGCTCCATGAGATCTTAAGTCTCACGCCTTAACCACTCGGCCACCGTGGCGGTATTTCTTAATTTAGCCACTTTTTGGAAGCTTCTGCGGATTACGTCATATTGCTTACTGCAGATATTTCGTAATGAATGAAACTGAATATACATTGAGTGTCATAAGAAAATCGCTGTTATGGTATTTTCTACTGTTCGGAAACCTTTTGTTTTATTGTTATGATTTATTTGACTATATCCTAACTAGCTAGAAAGCGAGAATGGCCCAGTAGTAGGAAAATTATTCAACGTTAAAATTAGATGTAGTCAGTTCAAAAACGAAATAACTGTCGAACGAAGGATTTTCCTGAAACTTCCTTTGTTTGGTCTCATTTTGTAGCACACGAATTTTGTCGACTGATCAAGACTAGTTAAACCCATTTTTCTCTCTACAGGTCAGGAAGACTACGATCGTCTCCGTCCCCTCTCGTATCCTCAGACGGACGTCTTCCTCGTCTGCTTCTCACTCGTCAATCCCGCCTCATTCGAGAACGTCCGCGCCAAGTGGTATGACATTTAAATAAATGATTAATATTTTTTACAAAGCTTTAAAGGTTGTAGTAATATTTTGAGAAGAATGCTCTAGGGCTGTTTGAACTGTTAACTGAAGGTTTGATGCATGTTTGCTTTGCGCATATGCTTTTATGATATGTGTTGGGTCGGAATTGTACACCATCTCCCTCTATTTCAAGAGTCCGGTTCGGGGATGTTCCCACACAGATTCCTAACAGTGGTCCCTCTAACGGGGGATGCGTGATGCAATCTGTCAGACGACTGCTTTTTTCATTCGATTGAGGGAAGGGGGTAAATCTATCTGCAATCTTCCGCTTCTCTCGTGATTGCGAGCCTTCTTCCTCTATCTCTTTTCCCCCTCTCTTCTCCGATATCACATCATCCCACTTCTCCTCTGTGATTGGCCAAATCAAGTAGAAGCGAGGAGACGGGTAATTGTCGAATGCGAGAGCAGACTCGGACAATCGAATCAATCGAGTTTCCGAAAGTGACGGAATCTGCATATCTCATGACGATGATTTCTGGATTGTGTGAGAAATGACTGCTCAAGCTCTCTGCTCATGCCCATTTCCTGGGTGTCGATCGAATTAGCTTATCGCGAAGGGGAAAGATATTGGATGACGGATAAATGAGAAGGAGGAGAAACACTAATGTACTCGGAGAGCGTATTGGGTAAAGCTAGTGAGATAATGGGGTTCGCCTAAGCTAATCCGAGGGTGTGCTTTTTTTCTTACATCCAATCTCTGAGAGTGAGAGTGGTGAGTGAATGGGATGGGAAGAAGGGAGTGAGGAGCGACGCTGTTTGACAGAGATGGATGGAGTGACATGAGCTGGTGATCACTGTGGACACTCGAAGAGAAGCTGTAGAGCAGACTGCTTCCTGTGTAGACTGAACATGGAATGGAGTAGAGCACGTGATGTCAAATTGCTCGTGGACGATGCATCGTAGTTTTGTTGAGCAAACAGTGGGCTTGAAATTTCGAGGTTTTTCGAGCTGCGAACCCCCCGTCGATATCGAATATCTAGCCCAAGAATATGAACTGATCTTTGCAAACATGGGAGAAGAACGAGTTCTTTATGTCTCAACGGAAATTTGGAATTGGCTTTTTTGTCACCCATTTTTTTCTAAGTAATTTAGTCGGCGTTTCCTGATCAGAGGTGGAGATAGGGGACTGAAAGAGGAAGTAATCGAGAGATGCTGGAAATGGACTTCCGGCTGCTCTGCGAAGTTCGTGTTGATTGAAATGTGTTTATGTGCTGAAAATGCTTGATTCGTGCTAGATTTATGATTTGATGAGGGAGTGACATCTCGATGTACCCATACCGAGAAAGTTGGGCACATTAGCGAGGGGAAACATGATTATTATTGAAAGCACTATGACGAAAGCAGTCATATTGTGCAAAATTACACCAATCTTCGGTAATGCACACCGTGAAACGCCAATGTAACATCTACATCTCGAACTATGATTTTCTCTCTCACATTTTCTCTTCCTGATAATCTTCTTTGCAGGTTCCCCGAGGTGTCTCACCACTGTCCCAACACGCCCATCATTCTCGTTGGCACGAAGACTGATCTGAGAGACGACCCCGAGACGGTCGCCAGGTTGAGGTCAGTGAGGGGGTGGATAAGAATTCTCGTTTTCTAGACTTTTCTGGATGATAGGAGTTCGAAGATGCACCCAATAAAAGATTCGTTGGGTTTACTCTTGAAGATATGCATTTGATAGACACCAGACAGTTTTCGGTTGCATACATGGGTCATTACTATGCAAATTATTGGGGGTTGCTGAAAGCGAAGCAATAACCTATTTTGTTGCAGAGAGCGTCGTCTCACGCCGATCAGTCAGACGCAGGGACTGGCGATGGCGAAGGAGATTCGGGCGGTGAAGTACCTCGAATGCTCTGCCCTCACACAGAGGGGACTCAAGCAGGTCGGTTGTTGCGTCATCATTACGCTATACGGGAAGTGTAGGGGAATATCATGTCCTAGTAACAAGGGAACCGCAACTGTAGCTCGCGGCCCCGGGAAAAATTAACTATCACAGGTCGAAAGAGACCCTCTTAGAGAAAGGCAAATTGCGGAAAATGAGATTGAATTTTTGATTTTTGAGCTTGTAAAAAGTTGAACTTGTGAAAAAGTACATGTTTTCCTAATGTCTGGCACGACAAAGTCATTGTTGTGCTAGCTTATTCCCGTATCGAATGAGCCTAGTGATGAGATCATAGACCAAAATCGTTTGTTCCATGAAGAATTTAGAATGTTTTATTTTTAGCCTGTCACTCTTGAAATGTTGAACTTTTTGTTTGGCTCTAATAATCAAAGATAGTGCAATAAATATTTATGGAGGCGCCGTAGGGTCTTGCTCAATTTTAATCTGACACGGTGATTTCGAGTCCCAGTTGGTGGGCATAACAAGGGAACCGCAAAAGTAGTGCGCGGTCCCGAGAAAATCGGTTAACATAGTTAGATGTGCACCCCTCAGGGGATCTCAGAACACTTTTAAAAAGTTGCCATATTTGCCTCCTGAGTACTGTAAATCGATAATGAAAATATTGCACGCGCATCGCCTCGGAAAGTCCCCAAGTTTCGGACAACTCTCGTCTGAGCGTCTGTAGCCTAGTGGATAACACGTATGACTAGAAATCTTGTGGCCGTGGGTTCGAATCCCCTTCACTGCTGGATCTTTTGCCGGTTTTTTGCTTCATCGTCCAAGGATCATTTTATCAACAACAATAACATAACAACGAGGACGACAACAACGACAATTCAACAACGGTGGAGATTCACCCAGAAACAATTGAAACAGAAGGTCTTCTCGCAGCGAGGACAGATAGAGCAACCGCGGGAAGAGCAGATTGAGCAGGGAGCCATCGACCCTTTTCCGAAGATGAACTCCTTCGGACCGACGAAGCGAGGGGGGCGGTTTTTGATGAAGCCTCCTTTGAAGAAGCCGTATTGGATAAACGGCTTGAACCGATCTGCTCCCATACAGAAGTGAAGCTGAGCGACAAACTTTAGAAGTTTGTCTCTCTGGGAAACCTTGTAATCGAGCTTCCTGGCCATGATGACGCTCTTGAGCCTTTTCTGAATTCCCTTCAATTGGTGATTAAAGGAGAGATCGGCCGGCTGACAGAGCGATGTTCCGCCAGGGGGAATATTGAGAATGAAGAGGAGGCAGTTGGGTGGGGCAGCAGCTCGGATCTCTGCGTGATTCATGAAACAAGGCCACGAATCGAGAAGAAGGAGGAGCTTGGGAGGGACATATCCATCAAATAGAACTTTCTTGTAGAATTGCTTGGCCGTCTCTTTTCCCATGATATGGGACTTGCCCACTGCGATCTCCATCGTTGAATCGCAAAAACAGCCTTTTTGGGGCAACTCTCCCTTCGGCTCACCCAACTGGACGAACTGCTTCGGCTTGAGGTAGCCATCACTTCCAATGATGGGTAGGAGTGTGATCGACGAAGTAGTGGCAGACTTCGACTGACATACGACTTCGACTTTCTTCTCTCCCTTCCGGGCGAGAGTCCTCTTGCCGACTGCCTCCTGCAACACAAATTGATCAGAACCGTCAGAATAGAATAAAATTAGTGCTCACCTTGACCAAGCCGGATTGATCAGCGTTCCAAATGCAGATGTCTGGGTGGAGAGGAGAACTTTGAAAATACCGTAAAATATACGAAAAATTCCACCCACCTTCTCTTTAGTCCACAAGTGACGCGGGCTCTTGGGCACTTCACTCGGGTCTTCAAAGTCCCATTCCATATCGATGTCAGCACCGAGGTCGTCCTTGACTGTCTCCACTTTCTCGCGCACGGTCAATTTTCCTGCTTCCGCGCCCCGAAGCATCATAACGATCCTATCTACCCATCTCTTCTCCGATTGGTTGAGGGTGCCTCGATTGACCGGAGATGTGACGGATGGGTCAAAGAAGAGGGCCACATTGGCAGAAACTGACTTCGCAGACACGGGATCGAAGTCAAACTCCATACAGGAAGGGAGGGGGAGCGTGAGAACGAACGAATGGAACTACATACCATCTCCTACACTGCTCCTGTTCGAGAGCGTGAGAATTACAGCTTTTCCCACGATCAATTCCCACGCACTTTCAATATAGGGCAATAGAAACAACGAGAGAAGCAATGAAAAAACCGGCAAAAGATCCAGCAGTGAAGGGGATTCGAACCCACGACCTCAAGATTTCTAGTCATACGTGTTATCCACTAGGCTACAGACGCTCAGACCAGAGTTGTCCGAAACTTGGGGACTATCCGAGGCGATGCGCGTGCAATATTTTCATTATCGATTTACAGTACTCAGGAGGCAAATATGGCAACTTTTTAAACGTGTTCTGAGATCCCCTGAGGGGTGCACATCTAACTGTGTTAACCGATTTTCTCGGGACCGCGCACTACTTTTGCGGTTCCCTTGTAACTGCATTTTCTCACCTCCCTCACTTTCATAGCGAAATCTAATGTTATAAAAAAGTGATATATTTCCCCTAAATGCTGCGTTTGTGCCCGCTTCTCCTCTAATGGTATTTGATGGCGCGCGACGAGACTGGCAGAACCCCCCCCCCCCTCTTCCCATTCGCACTTTGATTGGGTTAGAGACGACTCGGGTGTGAAGAGTAGCCAAAATGGATTGAGTATCACATTTGTGTTTCAACGATGCATTATGTTTGTGGTGGGGTTTAGGGAATGTTACCAGTAGTATGATTTCTAGAAAGCAAGAATCACACTAAAGAACATTTTCTTGTTGTCATTTCGGGTTCTCTCTTTTTTCCCTGGCATTTGCAAGCCTTGCTCAATTGTGGATTAGAGATATCTCCGTAAATGGAAGAGGTGCTTTAGTTGCATTTCCTTCCCGTGTTGTCTTGTCCCCTCTTGCTTCTTCTCATTTACTCTTGTTACAACCTTTGGTGTCTCTCCAGTGATCTGCGGGAGGGAGGGAATGTATAATACTATATTTAATGAGTTATGTTCCAATCGATAATAAGTGCAATGAATGTTGGACTAAAAGTAACTACTGCAAACACTGCATACGATGTCGCGGTATCACATTTCACCCTCACGCAGTGATAGTAGTGATAAGACGTAATTTGATAAGGCGGAGAAGCCGCGGGGGGGAGGGAGAAGATGTATGTGTAGAGTTTGGATAATGACGATTGGAGTATCGTTGTCGTCGTAGGATAAGCGATTGACGCAAGTTGTCAATGGATGAATAAATGGCAGAGAACACGTAAATAATCATAAAGCAACTTTATGGTTCATGATATCGTAGGATTTGTTTATAGTAATATTCGACTGTGTGCGAATGAATAATCATCTAAATTCGTTTCCCACAAGCACATAAGTGGTTTGTGGAGCGCAAAAGTGGCTTGTCCATTTTGGCACTATATTTATACTACTAGGTGAGATCGAAGAATCGTCTAAATTGGTTATCCGCATGCTAAGAGCGATGTGTGGAGCGCAAAAGTGGCGAGTCGAGAAAATATTCCCCCTCAATTGTCATTTGTTTCGTATATGTTTGAGACCACATATGAAACATGTACGAAACCCTATCTTGATCAGCGCCCATAAAGCGACACTGATAAATATTATTATTATTATTCTTAGTATCACTTTCTTCTTGCAGGTATTCGACGAGGCCATACGTGCCGTTCTCTGCCCGCCACAGAAGCCGAAGAAGAAGAAGTGCGTCATTTTGTAAATGACGTCACTTCCGGTTCGATTTCCGGTCCCGACGATAGATGCCGACCGTACCCCTACCGTAGGCCTACCCCCCTACCCCCTCCACCCTCTCCTTACTTCTGATACTGCCACCGTAACTTACTGTCTTTATACTTTTCCCCTCTTTCCTGCTCTTGCTTTTTTCAATCCCCTCCCCCCCTCTCCCTGCTCTCTCCCCATATCAAGAAAACGTTGCCTTCCAAAACCGCACTTTTGATTATTTCGCACACAGAAAACACCAACTCAAGTGTCTGCTGCTGTTTCATTCTTTATCATTACTATCTATTATTTCCTACACTTTTTACTTCCTAACGTATAATGATTGTATTTTTCACAGACGCGAGAGCCGATGTTCCTATCCGCTTTCCACGTTTTGAGCTACCGTATTTTCCAACCCGTTACATCTTTCTACAGTACGCTCTCCTTTCACATGGTCTCTCTAGTTCTTGTACTCTCTCATCCTCTCTTATAGTTGAGAGTGTGCATGAAGTGGAGAGAGCCTGCACTACTCTTACCCGTCCCCTTGTGTGTATGTCCCCGCATTGTTCTACCGTCATTTCCCTTCTATATTAGCCACCCGGAGTTGATAAGATCAAAGATTATTGATTCCCTTGGTAATTACCGTCGTAAGCATCAATCGATAAGTCTCGTCTAGTTCGATTGGCTATTTGTGAATGAGCTGTATAGAATTGTCCCTGTCTTCCCCCAGTTACGCGCATATTCGTATATCAACACTAGCAGCTGATCAACCTCGTATTGCAAGCTTCTGCACTATGCAACCATCGATTAATATAGTCGTTCTCTGCACTCTCCTTGTTTCCCACACACTCTCACATTCTGTAGCCGACGAGAGAGCACGCCAAACGAGGAGAGTATCTTTTCCTCCATTCAACTTGTAAATCTTTTTATCCTTACTAAGTGACAAGCATCACCACCGTTCCTACAATACACACATATTCATCTTTGTAAAATCCGCCTAATATTCTCTTTTCTCTCAAGAAGTTTTGATCACTTGCAACACCCGATACGCGCCCCTTCCACTAGGTGCTATGACCTACCGTATCCCATGTGTGTTTGGTCTTCTTAGATTACGATTATCGATTATTGCTCCATCGCCCTGCTGTATGATCGATTTGTTTCGTTGCCCGACATCCGAAGAATCTGTTATAAAGTTGAAGCCCTATGCTGGGAGATGAATGCTTTCGAAGAATCGCGGATATTCATTGATTACACTAGGCAACATTGTGAGTTTACGTGGGAAGTTAACTTTACAAGGAAGTAAAAGGAAACATGGAGAGCATAACTGAGAATGGAATGATGTACACACTCACACAGAACTTTCCAAGAAAAGGTGCTAATTCGGGAAGTGGGCGGAGTTTCGGTTAGAAGGGGCGGAGTCGGGGGAATCTTGCGGAGAAGGAAAGGGAAAGCAGTTCATTCGACACGAAGATGAGACTCATTTTAGTTGTGTTGTGTCTTGTCACAGTCTGCCATTCCTTCTACCTCAGCAACTACTACTATGCACCTCCCAGGTACAGTATTTATTGATTTTTAGTATTTCCCCCGAAATTTGAGACTGATGTGGTGTGAGGGAGTGCAATTAATCGGAGAACTGTGATTCTTGCGGGACGTGAGAAGGTTTGTGATAACTAGACAACATAGAGTAGCGCGCTATTAGTGACCAAATATTGGATTGTTGAGTGATTCTGCCTTCCCTGCAGTCAGCATATTCTCCATTAGAGTGCAACGCGCGTGTAGTTCTTATCAGTGGCTGAATGGCGATGTTGTAGGTCTCAACCATCATGTCTCGCAATGAACCCGGAAATATTTTCCTCGTCCTCATTCTAACTCAATATCTGCTCATGACAGCCTTTCCCTATGTCTGACGATAATTCCTGCGTGTCTCACGCACAACACTTGAAATATCCAGGTCGCGGGACTACAGCGTATAATAACCGAAAAGAACTAACCTAACGGATAATAACCGGATGCGAGCGAATAGTAACGTTCTGGATGAGAACCAACTGTATAACAACTACGTTTAAGATAACTTGATATTTGATAACCATTTGAATGATAACCAAAGGATTGAGAACTTGGCTAATGATAACTTACTGACTCATAACTCATCACGAATGAGAACAAGTTCCATAATAACCACATGAATAATCACTTTCGAATTATCGTGTCGAGTGATCTCTCAATCCCACCCACATTTGAATGATGCATTGAGATCTGATCCATCATTTCAATACCACCTTCTTGTTTCCTGTGCTAATTGCCAGGATTTGAGGGATCCTGTGTTTGCATGGCACATAATTATTATCATCACCTGATTTTTATTTGAACCTATTCCGAAATTGGAATAAAAGGCACAGACCGCGAACTCTCTTAGATGTCTCTTATAGACATCAACTGACCTATATTCAATACACTCTATTCTCTCTCTTTCACCCTCTACCTCGTCAAGAGAGTGGTTCTCTAGGTGTCGATATCAAAGAGAGTTCTCACTTTTTGTACGAGAATGTTTAGAATTTGGGTTTCTTTTTTGTTATTTAACCTATATCCTCTCCATTTAACTCCACAATTTTCTTATTCTCTCATATCAGTGACCTCCTCTTTTTGTGAGTGGCAAGTAAGATCCATGGAAATTAATTGGACCTCGCCCAAAACACAAAAGGGAACCCCAACACAAAATATAGAATGAGTGAACAGTATTAATGGTAATCGCCTCGGGGGAACACAATTAGCGATTTTGGAAACTGAAAATCCAAACTCGCTAATTGTGTTCCCCGAGTCGATTACCGACGGCATTGTTCTTATTCATGGGGTTATTATCCGTACTCAGTTATCATGAGTGGGGTTCTCGTAACGAAGGTTATTAATAAAAAGGTTATCATAAGTAAAGTTATTAGTTACTTGGTTATTATAAGAACCGTTCTAATATGGAAAGTTATTATCCAGAAAGTTATTATTTGCTCGCATCCGGTTATTATCCGGTAGGTTAGTTATTTTCGGTTATTATACGCTGTAGTCCCCAGGTCGCGATCATTTTTCGAAGCGTTGAACACATAGTGCGGAGCGAAAAAAAGGGAGAGAACATCTTTTTGTATGCGGGGTGAAGCTCAGAGATCGCGGGCGCTCCCCGGCAAAAAAAAATGTTTGTGTAGTAGATCAAAGCCGGCGGCCAAATTGAGTTTCGCACGGGTGAAATACGAGAGATCGCAGGTGTTCTCTGACACAACTGTAGTTCAGAATTCATAGCAGAATCCCAGCCATTTGCCTAGTGGGATTCCGCAGTTGAGAATTTCTGAACAAGAGAACGTAAAGATGAATAACTAGAGAACTTGCGAGAGAGTGGGTGAAATGAGAGGGTCAAACGACGAGAGACTTTCCTGGCATTGAGGTATTTTCAGTAACTCGTGGGATTCGGGCATGCAACTGCAGAGGGAGGAGCCGGAGTTGAGTGTCGACAGCAACTCTCAGTTTGCGCCCAAGGTAATTAACTAATTAAAATTAGTTTTTAGCTAATTAGCTGATCATCTGCGGTAGGCTTGTAATGCGTGTTTGCGTATTTTAGATGAATAATAGAGACAAGAAACTGCTGGAATTGTCATTGTCTAGCGTCAAAGTGGCACTTAGTGGAGAGAAAAACAAAGTATTCTTTTCGAGTAGACCCTCTTGTCACATCATTCGAAGTAGTTTCTACGAAAACAGTACGAGAGATTGCGAGAAAGCATGCAAAAGACAAGGGAGGCTATCCATTGACACGTTTTCAATTGAATTCGTTGTACCTTGTCTTAGGGTTCCACTGGCAACGTGTTTCACGGAATATGTAAACGCTACGATTTTTTTCGAAATGTTATGAAATTCGACTTCCAGTTTTTCATTTAACATTTTTTCATTAATTTTCATTAAACTTCAGGCGAAACGACTGAAGCCGTGTTTCTACTCGCCCATCCAGTGCATGTACAGAAGAAAGTAGACAACGATGATTATTCCGTTCCGAGAATTACACTCCATTCCGCCCTCTCCGACCCTCTCACCACATGCTCCGCCCCCTTTTTGATGGGTTTCCCTGCACTCTCTCCGGTTCCCCTGATCTCTCGCACGCTCTCTTGAGAGAGACGTAATCTCATTGAATGACCCTGATCTCACTCGCTGCTCCGACTACTGTACTATTTATTGATTTATGAGGATAAAGTTGTTGACAGAATGAGATTTGTGAGTAAAATTCCCACATGGTGGTCGAAAGGGGGCACAAAATAAAGTGGGGTTTGTAGTGAGAGAATTCCCACATTTCGCACCTCTAGTCAACGGATCGGTTTATCCTGAAGAGAAGGGTGAGAAACCGCATAATTTCACTGGCCTACAGAAAGGGATCTCGAGTGAGAGAATGCGTAAAATTGAGAGGGAAATTTGTTTCATCGAGTAGCGTCTGATCCGAGGCGACATTGCGACATGGTGAGAATTTTTTTTTTTTTTTGCGCAGATGAGAATTTTTTGTTGGAAACGTCTTATTCGTCCAGAAGGTGTATGATATAAAACATTTTGAGCGCGAAATCGTCCTCCCCTTTTTGTTAGAGCCCCGAAAAATTTGTGGACAAAATTAGCAGATACGTCAATTTGACAGAAATTCTAGACGCAATCACTTTCTCAACTTCTCTCGTTCCTTGCCCTATCCTGCAAGCGTGAATCTGCGCGAACCCTCTAATTTGTGCCTGTCTGACAACTATCAGGTTGGCCGGAAAGTCTTGATAACTCTTTTTGTTTTTCTACTGTGTACCGCGTTCGAACTTTGGTGTCCCCTCGTTCCTCACAAATGACAAGGAGACTAGGGCCCTTGTAGTAAACAACTCCCCATTCTCCCCTCTTTCTCCGTGCTGAAGTTGACGCACGATGTATATTCCCAGTGTAATCCACATCCGCCATGTTATGCTCTACCTCTTCCTATCTCACACCACGTTGAAGGATTCGGAGACTCTCCTGAAGAAAGTTTATGACCAACATGCTCCCTCCTACCCAACCATACAAAGATGGTTCTCTCGCTTCAAAGAAGACGACTTTTCACTCGATGACCAGGACCGCTCTGGAAGGCCCCGTGAGTTGGATTTAGATGCGTTGAGAGCCCAGGTGAATTCGGATCCATTCCAAAGCACTCGTGAACTGGCATCCACACTGAAGGTTGTCCATAGCACCGTTGAGGAAGGCTTGAAATCTCTTCGGATGAGAAAAGTTCTTGGTCGATTCATACCCCCATGATCTGACCCAGGACCAGCTGGACCACCGAGTCGATGATGCATACAGTCTTCTCACTCTCCACGGCGGCGATCGATGGTTGGACCGGCTGATCACTGGAGATGAGAAATGAGTCCTCTACGATAATCACCACAGGCGAGCCCAGTGGATTCAAGAAGGAGAGACGCCACATGATGTCCCTAAACCCGACCTTCAGCTCAAAAAAGTGATGCTCTCAATATGGTGGGGAGTGGATGGGCCCATTTACTGGGACCTCCTTCCCGAGGGTCAAACCATAAACGCCGACCGTTATGTGAAACAACTACGTAATTTGAAGAAGGAAGTCGATAGTTCAGCCCTGAAAGATAAGAAAATATATTATCAGCATGATAACGCTCGTCCACATGTCGCCAAACTCGTCAAGCAAGAACTGGGAAAGTATGGCTGGATGATTCTCCCTCACCCACCGTATTCCCCAGACATCGCCCCAAGTGACTATTGGCTTTTCTCGGACCTGACCCATGCCCTTCGAGAGAGATCGTTCACAACACGAGGAAGTCTGGAGGCCGCACTGAAGCAATATTTCGCCTCACGCCCAGCAGGGTTCTATAGACAGGGCATCCACAAGCTAACACAACGTTGGCAGTATATCGTCGATAATGATGGAGCATATAACCCATAATGTACTTGTGTTTGCTTCGAGAAATAAACGAATGAAAAAGTTATCAAGACTTTCCGGCCAACCGAATACATCTCAGCCTTCTCACTCTTTCAATGGGAAAATCCTCAGTCTTGGACGAATCCGCGAAAAAGTAGGGAGGGGCGGAGTCTCGGGTCGAGAATGGAAATGAAATTGTGTACCGATAGAGCTCATTCTCTTGTCTCATCCTTCTCTCATTCGCCCCTCTTTCTCTCCTCTCGAGAGGATGAACCCCTTGTCAATTCTGATGCTGCTGCTACTCTTCTGTACTACCACTCAAGCATTCTTCGTATCACACTTCAATGGAGCACCCAGGTACGGTAGGAATACTGTAGAACAGGCTGATTACTGTAGAGATGAGCATTCGTTGTTTTATTGGATCAGGAACTGACCGATGCTCTAGCCACTGTTTTCTATTCCCCGGTTCTGCTGCGCACGCTTGTAAACCAAAACTGCGTGCATTTCCTGCACTAATTTTGCTTGTTGACAGGAAAAAAGTGGAAATAATGGTATTTGCAGTGAATAGTGCTTGATTCGCAATAAAATCAGCCATCATTCATGACCTGAGAGGCTGTTGCCCACCTTCATAGTATTTAAGATGTCCCCCGATATACGGAATGCTCGTGATTGAATAAAAGCACGGATAATATTTCATCCAGAGAAGCACGGCTTATCAGAAATGTTGACTTGTTTGTCGAGCAATGCAAAGTTCATGAGAGAAGGGGGGCTGAATTGATGCGGGGGATGATTATTGAGAGGTGCGAATCACGGAAACGCCTGAGGGGATTCACGAGAGTTTGAACTACCAATTCGGATCTCTCCATTTCCCGCTCTCTCTTGTCGACTGCGGTACTGCTATGAAATTTGTAACTGAATATTATACGGTAGAAAATGCGTTTGATTCCCGTGACCACCTTTTTCGAATCTACAATGGAATTGATAGTATCATTACAATTAGCGCCTCTCAAAATAGACACATTCTCGGAAAGAATGAGGAAGAAAATCTCACAGGCGGCGCATACATCATCGTTCCGAAAGTAAACATATGAAATGAGAAGTGGGGGAGGGAAATGAGTAGCTTCCCCTAGACCCGAGAAATATCTCCTAGTCTGGAGATTGCTTCAAAAGGTTTCAGTTGATTAACGTTATAACTGGCTCAGGCACTGCACGGAATTTTGGAGAGTGTGTGCAAATTGAGACAGACAGTTAGACAGTGCAAAAATAGCATGTGGATGGGTCACACGACGAAATTACTTTTGGCATTTTGCCCAGAACGTCGTGGAAGTTTTGCGATTTTAAAGTGTTCCATTTCAGAAATGAGTTCAAACTGGGCATTTCCCCCTCTGGTCGATCGTATCGAGAAGAGCCCCGACTGATGCCCACTTTCGAACTGGAGGAGGTCAAGGTGCAATATTCATTTGATAGGAACACCCAGAACGAATACACTTAGTATTGAGTGTATCCTACAGTGAAATATGATACATAGTGTACTCACAAATATCTCTGTTTTACACATTCTCTCGAAATGCGAACACACGCAATACTGAGTGTATCGAACACTGGGATCTCAGTGTATTCATTCTCTGTGAATAATCAAATATTGGTTCGACAAGTTTCCCCTTAGACTTCTTCGGCCACTTCTAAATTCTTATCTTTTTTCTTCACCAAAACAAAAAAGTGTATTATTTACTTCGATAGCCTGACATTGCATGAAACCAGGAAATATTTAGTACCGCGATGCCAAACATTCCACTTTTTCCTCTCGCAAAATCCCATGGCCTTCGATCTCTCTCGTGCGAAACTTCCGCGCTGCTCTACCACAGCATCCGAAAGAGTAACGGCGAGATCAAATTAGAGAAAGAGGACCACCGAGAGAGTGCGCGTAACGAGAGAGGCAGACAACGAGAGACGTTCTTGGCATGGTTCCAACTAGATCCCGCTGCTCCACCACTAATCAGCACAAGATGGAGTGGCAGCAGCAACGTGACAAAGTGTCTCTACCCACGAAGACACTTTGTCAGCATCTATCTATGCGCTGAAACGCGATTCTGTCTGAGAAGAATTAGAGAATTCTCGTAGCGCCGTCCCAAAATAGTCAGTTCACAATTCGTTTTTCAGCCTAAACGGATCAGACCCTGCTTCTACTCGCCCATCCAATGTCTGATGCGAAGGAGAAAGTAGAAGAGAGAGAAGAATGATGAACTCGTGTGATAAAGAATGCAGATGTGATTATGTGTGGCGTGGTTCCGAATCTCCGAAAAGGGGTCAGGAGTGAGAGTGAGTGTGAACAGTTGAGAGTCAGGTGCGCATGGGGTTTGGCATATTCTTTGGATTGCGAGCTCACGTGATATTGAGAAACTCCAAATCACTTCTCTAATAATATTACAGTGAAACACAATTGTGACAAGCACCGACTCAGATAACTGACTGTACTTACCTTCTCAAAGCCCTTGCCAAAAATTTGGAAATGAATTCACGACGAGACATCTATTTCTGTGATATTTTTTCACGTTCTCTCTCTCTCTCTCACTGTGCACTCGCCCAGTCCATGCAAGGCGGCGTCAACGATTCAGACATGATCTCGTACGCAATCTACGCCTACGCATCCATGAATTAACGAACGACTCTGTACATATTTTGTAATATTCGTTTGACAAATCAGACAATTAGATTCTTCACACTTCTTTCCCTGTAAATGCGTACATTGAAACGTGTTTACAACGTCCAAAGTTTAATCCAATTTTGTCCATAATTTCTCAATATCTGCGAAATAACCCGACCTCTATTCATCAGTGCCTTCGCAACCGGTCTGAAATTGCAGAGGTGCGCAGATTACTGATTCAATAATTTTTCGAAACGTAAATGACACAAATCTACTCAAAACATGTTATTGAGTAGTTGATGAAAGAATGGTCTGCAGAGGGAATATTCTTTTGAATAGATTCATCCGCACGCAACAATAGAGATCACTGAGTTTACTCGTGGGAGGATAAGAAACTTGAGAAAAAAGTCAGGATCTCTTCATTTGGGGTACTCTATTCATCTGCTTATGGACGAGAAGAGAGTGTGCGGAATTTAGAGAACCGGACTGTTTTTTACGAAAAAAAAACCTATGAAAAAAAACCTATGAAAAAAAACCTATGTACGGAATTCATTGTTATGACCTCTCTATATAGTTCGCAAAGGAGGACTTCGAATGACAATAGATTTTAGTACAACCAAGAATAATCAATTATTTACAGCCATGTTCGGGGAGTACCCACTAGTTAGAACTAGATAACTAATAACTACTAAAAGAAGAGAGTTATAATGAGAAAGAGGGGAATTGATTGGAAAAGGGATGGATTTGAGCTGACGAGGAAGGGATAGAAGAAATCACGGGGAAGACGAAGATCGATATGAGGAGGAGAGGAGAAGATGTGGGTGGGATCTGAGAATTGAGAACTGATTTATAACGGACGGATTACTGTAACAGCGACTTCTCTACTCCTAAAATTGGCGAAAGAAACAGGTTTGACTTCTTCCGTAAGAGAATATTGTCCTTGCAAGTTACATCAAGAACATCCACTTTCTCTTCTTCCACTGGTTCGAGAGAAAAATCTATGGAAAACTGTAGAAAACCTGGTGTGACGTCGACAAATTTGAGGGAGAAGATGAAAACTGCCGTTGAATTGGGAGGAATCGATGAGAAATGAATGAATTGTTGAGAAACGAGAGCAGATGTGATCAATCTGGAGAGATTTACTGATTATTGGCAGAGCATAAGTCAGAAACAATATGATCCGCAATCGCTGTCGCCTAAAAACAATTTATTAAACCTAAAACCGACCTCTTTGGTTGCTGCACGGGACCGGCCAACGAGTGAGTAATCACAATTGACGCTCCCATTGCGAGATTGCAGCCCGTTTCAATCGGGTTCTGAATATTTAAATAAATAAATCATAATATTATAAATTGAATCCAACCGAATTCGGCGCTTTCGGCGACAGGAAAGTTATTGTTTTCGTTGAATTATCGGCAAAGGGCGAGTCTAAAATCGAGGAAGGAATCGCCGATAGAAGGGAATTGACGCGATTCTGGGCATCGGAACAGGACGAGAAACTGCAATTATCAACTATCCTAGCAAAGTAATGGTGGCATGATGGGTGGATTAATTAATCCAGTTTCCGCATGGCGATTTGATGCAAATACTATTGAATATCCTGTTACGTTTAGCAGAATGCCAACACGCAAACTCCCTCCGTTTCTGGTTCTATCGATTAGATCAGACGAGAGGCACTTTCTAAATCATCTACCACTCTTCTTCCCCCTCTGTAGAAGGTCGATTTCCGCTACAAATTGGAGAACGAAATAGGAAAATGCGTTGATGAAAGCGAGATCTACCTGAGCAGACAGGTGGACACAAAGTCTTGCTTGAACACAACTGGCGATCGGGCGGCACAATTGAGTCCCGATGGAAACCTGAATGTGCCAGGTGCACTTCCACTGCGGAAGAGGAATCACTCACCCCCAAATTCCTCGACCGTCTCCATTGAGTAAGAGATCGCCCTCTTCCAGTCCTGATTCTACTGAAGAATAAATTCCGTATTCATTAAGCACATCATTTGAGCGATGTGTAACTCATAGTAAGATGAAACAAAATTTTGTCCAGGAAAAACAAGTTATAAAAATCTAACCGACTTCTCCTTTCCGTCGAGTAGAAGTCTCATATCGAATTTCGATGGAAGGGGTGATCGTGGAATAATTTGACACACTTAAACTAGCGTAGATCAGACGATCGATTCTCGCTGATTCAATTTCTTCCTCATTTCTCGATAGGGTAAAGATGAGTCGAGCCTAAGATGAAAAAAAATCTGTATTTATGTGCACACTCGATAGTATTCCAGATCTATCTATGTATAGAAGTCTCCCAATATCCGGCATTGACAAAATGAATAGGAGAGCGGCAGATGGCTGTTCAGTGAGGAGAAAAAGTGTTAGTGCACCTTGATAACCGAGTTGAGACAGTGGCTGTCTCTCCAAACTGGTGGGTATATCTCGAATAGTGAAGAATTCACTGATATGGACGAGTTCATGCCCTCCTGTAAATAACCAATTTTTGAAACCGAGATCCGACAGGGCGACGTCTTCCAGCCGGAAGTGAAAATTTTTCCCAAAATTGAAAATGCAGATTTTTTTAGGTAAATCTTACTTCCTTATCAAAATCTATTCTATCCCACTCACTAGGGTGAATTCATCAGCAAACAGCGCAGTTGCTGACAGGACGTTTCCCTCACACGCCGATTGAGAAAAATCAGTCATCGATTGGCAGTCGACAGTAACAGAAACGTCGAATTCTGAATTGGTTTTGTGAGGATTGAACAATTCACTGCGAAATGACCGGTCTCTGCTTTTAAACATCAGCGCTGAAACACAAATGTGATTGGACTCACCCACTCCCGTAAACCCGTGACATTTCTCCGAGTCAAAGGCGTAAGGTAATTTCCACTGAGAGAGTTCTCCCGACGATGAAGAGACTCGATACAGCCAATTAAGCGATTGTGCCTAAAAATTTATAATTATAATAATTAATTAATTAATTTGCATAATTTATTAATTGACTGTCTCACTTCCTGGGGTCGATCGACATTCAGATTGTTCTCTCTAACGAAATCCGTCCACTGATCCTCGTTTTGAATTGGTGGGGGCGGAGAAAAATCAGAGATCGAGCGATCTGTAATAAATATTTCATTTTTAGTGGTGATTTATATATTTTTGACTAATATCATTAAAAAATCGGCGTTCTATTCAGTGCACACAAACGCAAAATGTAAAAATAGCTGAAAGCGATCGTTGACCTGTCGAAAGCGAGGAATATTCGAACAGAATGGTTAATAAAGGCGCGGTCGGAACACATTCTAAGAGAACAACAACTTTCTATTACGAATTGCCAATTCTGTCAATTTTTGGTGTTTTCACGAACACTTTTCCTATTCCGGGAACGGAAGTCGGAAAAATATTACTCCGCAGACAGACGGCTCAGACAAACCTAAAAATGCACAAAATGGAAAAATTAATAGGATTTTTCCCGGAATTTCTCGTGCTTTATCCCATAGCAGCTCACGTTGCTGATGTGGCTGATCAAAGTGAAGTATAGTTGATTGGTTGTATGCACACCGAATGACGATTGGTAAGTCCCCACTAAGCACAAATTTGCTAGGAAAGCGATTTCCAAGGATTCGTTTCTTGTAAAAGTTCTCCGCCCTCATCATCCCGCACACTCTCGTTTCGATGAGCACACGAGATAAGGATTGAAGGAGGAATGTCTAGAACGGATTTCCAGGAAGCGAAACGTTGGAAAACCGTTCTTCAAATTTGCGCTCGATGCATTAGCAGTGCTTCGAAATACTGTGTAACTGACCATTCTTAACTACCAGACACAGTGGAACAGTTGAGGGCAAAGAGTTCTTCGAGTGGAGAAACACTGAGGGATAGCAGATATCATCGGCTCCCAAGGAAAAGTGGAGGAAGAGAAGAGAGAAGAACCATTGGGGCATTGGAGAAGGAGGAGAAATAGGGTGGAAACCAGCGAGAGTGACCACCGCTGGTCACATTTGAACGGAGTTGCCATGGTGATTCGCGGTTTCCTCGGGGGGTCATATGGGAAAGAGAGGGGAGGGAAAGCGGATAATGAGTTCAATTCTAGCAGAGACCTTCACCAATTATCCCCATTCGCAAAAAAGGAGGCGAAGAAAATTAGGGGGATGTGCGTGAAACAGGAAAGGGGAACGTTTGTAAACACTCTGAAAAAATGAACTAAGAGTTGAAGGGTAGAAGCGACTTCGTGGCTCCGTGGCAACTTTTCCAATCGCTCTCAGCTTCACGACCCTTTCACACAGGAAACGCAAGATACGGTATGTTTATGAACATCGCGTTAGAACGCGTTAGGATACGTTCAGGCATTTTCCGGCATCGCCAAACAATTTTCCTGTGATCCCGACACTCTCCAGAGCTTATGCCAAAAGTTAGAAAATTTAGATTTTTTACGTTAAAACACGGCAAGGCAGGTGAAAACGTGTTTCACGTTACTTAAAAAGCGTGTTAGGACGGCTTCTGGTACTTGCGAAAAATGCGGCAAAAGATTTGCCCGCAGCGGGGCTAGAATCTGCGTCGATTTTAAATTGAAATATAAGAAAAATGCGGGAGGAATGTCTACCACGCGCACGGCGAACGGAAAAAAAAACATCTAACAGACAGACAGACATACATTTCGATTTCCTATTAGTGGAGTGACCATCATTCGTTGGTCGGAGTTACGGCTTCTGGGGAAAATAAATTCCTGGTGAGACCATCGCTCATTTACACATTATTTTTGCACTCTCTGGCACTCTTCTTCATTTGCTCGCACTATCCAAAACGTGTAAATTGAAGTGTAGGCGCCTCAGTGTTTCAAGGAGTAGTCAAAGCTTCAACGATTGAGACATGAATATAGTCATACTTTCGAAACCAGCAAATCGAACTCGACGGTGTACATGATATTTTCTCTATCGGAAGGGAACTGTATTCGTGAGAGTATCTCATTCAAGACAAAAATTAGTTCATTACACGTTTATCATTGAATGGAAAACATATTGCTTATTAGACTCCATCTCAGAGATTTACATCCGTTTCTATCGAAATTACACCGTAAATCATACAAAATGAGTGTTTACATGTATGAATTATGCTGAGCAACCAATCTCAGGTTTCTATAATACAATCTAAATACAATATTATCTCGATACAAAACTTATTACTGAATTAGACAACGTGGTTATTAGTGACCAAACTATGAGCTATGAGCGGCCCCATCGCTGGTTAGTAGGAGTGTGCAAACAATCGGGTGCAACTACCGTATTGATCTACAGTATCTACAATGGGGTCAGGTAGGAGTTGGGGAGGAGGGCCGACTGCTGCAGCGACATCGTCGACCCGTGCTGCATGTGAGTGGGCGTGGCCAATGACCCATGCAGGAGATGGTGAGAGGGCGTCAGAACCTGAAAGAGATTATCAATTCGGAGGATATTGTAAGAATCCAAAGCCATCCTACATAAAATCAGAAGTCGATAGAAGCTACAGTACCCCATCAGTTACCGTACTTCTAAGCTACAGTACCCCATCAGTTACCGTACTTCTAAGCTACAGTACCCCATCAGTTACCGTACTTCTAAGCTACAGTACCCTATCAGTTACCGTACCCCATCAGTTACCGTACTTCTCAGCTACAGTACCCCATCAGTTACCGTACTTCTCAACTACCGTACCTGCTGGTAAGGCGTGTAGAGGGCGTCGGTCGATGCGGCGGGGAACGTGGCCAGTGGCGTGAACGGCGTCGTGTGGAACATCTGCAGCTGCAACATTCAATCAATAATTGTGAGGTGGGCGGAGTCTTGCATAGACGTGGCGAAGTAGACAATAAAGCTATTAAAAATAGTTTGCCCGTGGTAGGATAAACAATGTTTCCACGATTGATAACTAATGATATTGGTAAAGGTTGCTCAATCGCCGATCATTTATCTCGGAAAAACAAATAAACGGGCCTCAGCAGTAAACCCGTTTTTGAGACGTTGATTAGCCCTACAGAGAGCTCTTGGGTAGCACTTTTCGAGTCCAAATTGAACGAACCTGTGCACCCGCAGCCCAATTGGGCAATCCGAATGACAAGGGTGGCGAGACAACGAGAGTAGGAAGGGGAGTGGGGTCACGCGTAGATCCGTGAGAAGCTCAACATCAATCAATCACCCACAGGTAGCACGGGAATACCAGGCATATGGTATCGATTCGAGTTATAGATCGACAACTAATTTATCAATCAGCCATCGTGTACTGAATGGGCGGGATATTTACCAGGAATACGGCATCTACTCAGGGAGGCACTTTAGATACGGTTGCCATTAGACTCATCAATCAATACCACTCACTTTCCGACTCGGCCTCCTCTGCTCTTCTGCTCTCCTCACTACCGTATCCCTGGTCGGACGAGTATCTCTTCGTCTTCTTCTTATTCCTCTTCTTTGGTGGCTCATTCTGCCCACGCACGGACACCAGATACTGGTGAACCTACAAAACCATTCCTACAGCAAGAGGGGAGGGGGCGGAGTCACAAGTGGGCGGAGTCTCGCTCCTCTACTCACCTCAGTCATCTTCCACTCCTCAGAGATGCTCTCGGCCGTGCGATCCTCGTCGTCAATCCAAGCCTGCACAGGAAATTGCTCAGTTCCATCGCACTCTCTCACTTTCGCACACTCTCTCGTGGGTTAGTGCGAGAGACTGACTCTACTCTAACCATACGCTCTCTCGTCGGTTTGAAGCAGGGCGAGATCGCGCATGCAACCGGTAGTGTCTATCTGACCGAGGAGAGAGCGTGGTGAATCGAGTGAGTGCTGAGGTGGGGCTAAATCAATCGATATTCGCTAACCACAGGAACGCCGGCGTCGACGAGCATGCGGCACATGCCGATGTCAGCGTATAAAACCGCGTAGTGCAGAGGCGTCCGACGGCGAGAATCGCGAACGGCGAGAAGGCATCCTGGAGAGAAGAGAGGGGTTACGGTAGATGAGAGGGAGGGTTACGGTAGATGGGAGGGAGGGGTACTCTAGACGGATGGGTGGAAGCAACAACCGCCCAACGGTTGTAAGGATACATTTACAGTAGAATACGTCGATACAATAGCTCAACAGCATACCGCAAGCGTAGCCACCATACTCTTCACTACCGTACCTCGTTTGGTACCGCATTCCATCATACAGTACCTCGTAAACTAACTCACTCCTCACCAGCATAAGACGCCAACTACCGTATTCCTCACTACCGTACCTCGGTCAATGAGCAGCTTCGCGTGTTCCTTGTTGTTGCTCATAACGGCGCAGTGGAGTGGAAAGCGCTGCACGATAGACGGGTCGAATTGCTGAAATGAGGAGAGATCAATCAATAATCTAACAGAACATATATATTTAAAAATCGATTAGACATTCATTTAGACTAAAGATTATTAGCTAGTTAAATTCTCATGTCACACATAGGCAAACGTGATTCTGATTTCAAACTGTGTAAATATATTTCATTCAAACAGCATTCATCAATCAGTACCCCTTGCTGATAGCGCTTCCTAGTAAACATGAGTGGTTGTGCATCCTTACTCTCTGACTTTCCCACACTCTCTCCCTCACACCAAAGATCAAAGATCAACTCCTCACTTCATCTCCATCCGAGTCCAGATTGGCGCCGGCGTCAACGAGCACACGGGCGACGGCCAGTTGGCAATCGGCCACCGCCATCGATAGAGGAGTGCGGTTACGGTCGTCCGCAGTGTCAATCTGATACGGTAGTCATCATGATTATCGATCGACGGCAACTCCTTTCTTATGGGCAACATCACGTTCGTGTTCTCAACTGGGTAACATCTTCGCGCATCACCCACACCGCTTTTTTTGCAATGTTCACTCCGCACCACTCACCATCCTCACTGCATCCGACTGTAGCATCATCTCCAGATTGAGTAGGTCACAGTACTCCGTCGCCAGGTGGATGACCGATCGGCCACGAACGTCGACGACCTGGGGATTCGCGCCCTGAGAAGAGAGCAAGGGTGAGGAGTGACCTTTCATATTTGGCCATAACTAATCAATGCATCTCAAAGACATCTACATAATCTAAAAACTTTAGCCGCATTTCAACAATATAATCGTTTATCTCTAGACTGGTAACTGATATTGGCCCGTTGATCTCTAATCTCATAGTTGATTTCTGATCTCTAGCCTAATCTTTGATCTTTGATCTCTCTCACCATTTCAATCAGCTTTTGATTGAAGGCGGGAGTGCGATGTCTGTGCAACGAGAAGTGAAGGGCGCCCCATCCATCTGAAAAGAGAGGAAATCAATTGATAAGAAGTACCTTTCTCTTCCGTCTTTTTCCATATTGCAAGTTTTCAAAAAACATCGAAAAAAAATTGTTCACGAAACCGCGTCGGCAAGTCCCGGCGCTTCTTCACTCCCACCAATAACACGAATCCACATGGTTCCCTCTTCCCACTTCCACCACCCCCCAATACTACAGAAATCCCTACAGTACTCAGCGTACTGTTCCTTCACCGTATGCATCTTCATTTTGCATTTCCTACAGAACACTCTACAGTACTCACCTTGCCGTATCTCTACCGTACTCATTTTCATTTTGCACTCCCTACAGTACACTCTACCGTACCCCTACTGCACTCACCAGTATCGATCGCCTTAATATCGGCGCCAGTCCTCACGAGCGCCCTCACAATCTCGAGTGTCTCCATGTCCTTCCTCGTGGACTGCAGCAGCAGCAGCAGAGGAGTGCGACCCCGGTCGTCGCGGCCATTGACGTCACTCGAATCCTGAGATTACGGTAGTAGAGCATTTGGTATCGATTGAACACGGTGTACGGTATGTATCAATCGACATGATGCTACCGCGGTACAGTATCCACTAATCGATATAATGCTACCGTACTACCATATCCATCAATCAAAATGATGCTACCATAGTATATGATTGGATCGATAACTGACCGTAATGTACATGGGTCCGTCGCCGGCGGCCTGTTGATGGAGGAGGGAGGGCGTGGGAGAGGGGCGCGCCTTCTTGAGAGGGATGACGTCCATAGCCACCTCTCCTGTACAATAGGGGGCACATCGAAACGAGGGATGCCGTAAGTATAATGCTGCACATATTTCACACTCGCAAAGTTCAAAATTTCAATCCCCGTAATTTGGTATCTCGGATCCCAGCTAGAGGCATGACATTTTTCGTAGGGCGTACCTAAAACTGATATGCACGCCAGAGAAAGTTTTTTTTCAAGCCACTATCTCCACCGAGAACCGATATACCCAATTGCAGGATTTTAAATATGAAATTTCCATCCATCAGATTTACGCCGCATCAGATCACCCTACTGCAGAACAGGACTATGGTCTTGCGAAGAAGATTAGGGATACGGTATGTGGCAAGAGATCATCGATCGTCCACTCACCCATGGCCGGCGGGAACCAGATGGGCGCCTCGAGTGTGCGCTTTCGGGAAGCGCGCTGCTGCAGTGCCACACCTGATAAATATCGATCGATAATACTAATCAAGCTACCGTATACCAATACTAATATCTGCCTACAGATGCCATCAACAACGCCTGATTTTAACGTATACCAAGACACTTACTCTAAACGTCAAAAAAGAAAATAATCAATATTTCTCGGCTACCGTACCCCCCGTCCACTACCGTACTCACCGACGACAACCGACAGAAGGAGGAAGAGGAGACCGAGTGAGACGAGAAGATGATCTGATCGGATGAGAGATGGAAGAGATGAGGGACGAGAGGAGACAGAGACCATCGAGGAGAGAGCGGAAGAGAGGGGAACTGACTGAAAGGGAGAGAAGTACGGTAGAGAGATACTGTAGGATGATACGGTAAGGTAAGGTTACTGTAAGGGAATGTTTGGATACGGAAAACTACGGTAAAGGAAAGTATAGTGTAGTGTATAGGGATACGGTAGGTCACTATAGTTGGGGGCAGTTACCGTACCTTGGAGGAGAGGGCGTGATCGATAAACTCCACGACACGGCCAATCGAATCGAAGCAGTCGGTCGTGCAGCGAGTCAGATCCACCGAGAAGGCCACCTCGATCCCCCGAGACGAGTTCTGAACGGAAAATATGGGTAACGGTAGTATACAATCGGGTTACGGTAGCTTGTGGGGAAGAATACGGTACCTCGCCCCTGGCGATCCTCGTTCCTCGGCCCTCTACAGCACTCCACTGCCAGACGAGCGGGCCCATCGAGTCCTGGCTGAGCACTACGGTAGCACTGAAATATCGATTTTGATTAATTTGAATCGATAATATTGATCGATTACCGTAGGAAGCGGGAGAGCTGGAAGAGGAAGAGATGGGAGAGCGGCATGAACTCCTGTACACTCATCGACAAGCGGATCATCAGTTGGCCCGGCAGCTGCAAAGGGTACATTAGTCGATCGATAAGTGACAAATGCAGCATCCAGAGTCGAATACTGTAGATAGACCAATCAATAACTGGCGACTTACCGTATCCAGCTCGCCAAAGCAGTCGCCGCCATCGAATTCACACTCTTCGCGATTACACGCGTCGTCGCAGATTCCGTCCGAGAAACGCTCCCTGAGTGACGATACGATAGGTTACGGTGGAAGAAGGGATACTGTAGGTTACGGTAAGAGATAGATACTGTAGCCCCGTACCTGCAGTACTCCTCTTGCGGGCAGCTCTCCTGCAGCAGGCACGCGTAGCCGTCATACAGACACTCGCGCGAGTTGCACTCCTGAGAGGAATCGAGGCTTACGGTAATATGCTCCAATCGATTGGACACATCTTCCCAAGACCTTGCATCCAACTTCGATTCTGCTCTACTTACAGTAATCCGTAATCATACTATCGTATACCTGGTTGCAGACTCCGTTACCGTAGACGGAAGCGCAGTAGAGGGGCTGGGGGCAATCGGCGTAGAGGGAGGAGGGAAGGGAGGCGTTGAGTTGGAGGGTCTCGTCGCAGAAGGCTCCAGTGAAGGGGAGATTGCATCTGGAGAGGAGAACACGATTATAAACCACCAGAAAGGGGTCAGGAGTGAGAGAGAGAGTTCTTCTTACACGCTTCTAGAAATAAATATGGACAGTAGTAGAGCAACGGAACAGCGCGGTCGTGTTTCCATGGGAAATTTGGTCGCGTCAGCTGAAGAGTAGGCTCATCCGCGTTTCAAAGAGTAGGCAAAGACTCAAAGCTTCACAAATGAGCAATATTAACTGTAGAAGGATTCAGCTTTCGACCGTCTGCCTCAATTTGCTTTCACTATCCAGAAATGCCTCGTTAATATGACGAGAGTAGGCGCATTCATGTTTCAAAGGGTAGTGAACGCTTCAACGTTTCAGATATGAGCGATCAAGTTCTACCCACTCTTGAAATCAGTAAAGCGAACTCGTTTTTTTAGATGCTATTTCTAGAAAGAAAATGGAAACCGGAATTACTTTTCTTACGGTAGTCGGGTATACGGTATCGATTGATCAAGTGATGGTACGATATCAATCAATCGAAAGTGACCGGAAGTGCATTCCTCACCGGCAGAAATGGGCGGGTCTTCCTCGGTAGATCTCACTCGTACAGGCGCCGCGACCCTCGTCCGACCCACAAGAGAAGGACTCGCACAGTCCCGAGTTGAGCGAGTACGTCGTCCCGCCTGGAAGAAGAGAGGGGTACGGTAGTCAATCGATTTTCAGGATAGGCGATCGACTATCAAGATAGGATAGTCGATAAGTTGTTCAAAAAGTAGTCGATCGATTAGACGATGCAGTGATTGAACTACTGATTCGAATACGGTAACGGGATACGATATAATCGATCGATATTCACTTCTTTCGATGGTGAATACTGGATGTTCTGTTGTCAGTGGAGTGAGAATGGACAGGAGTAAGGCAACTCCGAGGAGCATTGTGAAGAGTGATAGAAGGAGGGACGACTAGAACGACCCTTCAAGCTCCGTCCACACTGGAATGGGGTACGGTAAGCAGAGTGGACTACGGTAAGAATCAATGGAAAGGGCGGCGAGAAACAGCAAAGAGACGCGAACACGCCACGAAAGTGGGAGGAAAGACTAGGGGTGAAGGGATCGATGGAAGGTAGAGGCGGGTGATCTACCGAGGGAGAGGGACAGGCAAGGATCAAACTACAGAAGGAGAGGGGTGGTAAATGTATGCACTCTCTCTATTTCTTCCCTCTCTCGTTCTTATCAGCCCCATCCCAAAGCTCACCCTTCAACAAAGTCGCATTCCCCCATGAAAATTTCACTTTTATTTTGCGAAAGTTTCCCTCTTGCTCATTTTTCGCCTATAAATATTATTTTAACTTTGTTTTGTCTCTTATTTCCGTAATAATACTAAAATAGTATAATACAAAATGTAGTTTTTGGCCATCGGTTTCGGGAGATGGTCACAACTAATTTGGGCATTTTCGGACCCCTGCAGAGAAGGGTCTTTTGGGGGCGGTTACTAGGTGGGAGGAGAGGCTATTCCAGAGTACAATGGATCGACTTGCACAAGTTGATATTGAGACAAGGGATCGAAAAAAGTAAGCAATGAACGAACCAAAGAGGACGTGCTCAAGGAGCTAGTGAGTATAGATTAGTGGTGTCCAACAGAACAGCCTGTCGAACTAATGTTTCAGATATATGATGAAGATAGTTTCACTTCTTGATCCAAATACACACTTCAACTGGAAGTAATAGTTCATTTGGGATGCATTACATAGCTTATCACAACAACATACGAATCACCAATCGATACATAAACCGACCATAAACATAGCAACTTATAAACGAAAACACATAAATCTCTCCTACTATCCGAATCAGTCGAAATCTTGGCACTATACGAGGTCTACCGTTTCCAAACTCTTGAAACACAAATGTTAGATACTTCTATTTGCGAAAAAAAACAAAGGTTATACACAAATAATGCATTGCTATTCGAAAATAGCCTTTGTTACTCGCGAATAGGATTATTGTACCTAACAACCATAGCATCCAGTTTCCGTCTCCTCCTCTCCTCTCATTTCTCCTGCCCGACCATACTCTTCTCCTTCAACATTTCCGTGAAACAGAGTGGACTGTATCCTCCCCATCTCTATCCACCAGTCGAGACGACAATTCCACGCCTCAGCCAAAGATCTCCTCCTGCAATTTGCAATATTCGCCACTCACTCAAAAAAGTGTTTTAAGATATGAGACAAATACGAATGCTCACAATTAGGAGTACAAGTGAACGCGCAAATTGTAAAATTCACGCTTAACCACATGCGACGATGGCTGTCCCAGAGACTGGCAATGAGTGATCTACACCCCTCACTGCTCACCAAAATCGTGTCCACTCCGGTCGACTCGACATGTGGGTGTACCGAGAGCGCGGCTGCTGGAGGCGACTTCCCGTAGATGAGAGGCACGTACTGCACGCTACTCGACGACCACGACTGCAATTGGGGAGTACTGTAACTGCATGTCACATCCTATCGACAACTACGGTACCAGAAAATTTACTAAACATGCATCAGAATATTATTTATATATGGTCTTCGTCAGCTGGCCAAGTCGCCCAACATGCCAGTTCTGCAGCTGCAGCAGCTGCACACTCACCATAATCTTGCTGCTGCTGCAGCTGGCGACCATCACCGAGTTGCTGCAGGTCGAGTCCCACACGACGGAGGAGAGGGGAGGCCGCACGCGAATGCACTGACCAGAGGGCCTGCAATCAGTCAAAATTTAAAATCACTTTGTATATTAAAAAATCAGATTCAACGTCTGCACATTTATTCGTGGTATTGAATTTCGATAACTCACCATCTAGCTACGATTATCCTATTCATATAAACCGATTGAAACACTAGTCTTCCTCTATTCACAGCACATTTTGCATTGTCCACATCTCAGTTATAGTTTTAAAAAATCAATCAAAAACCAGAAAAAGTGCCACCGTACTCTCCCATCTAATCGAGAAATGACTCACTTGATGCCGACTATCCGTCCAGACAGCCTCCACACGAGCACATTCGACACCGCCACCACCGCCAGCAGACGCACATCGTGCGGACTGAATGAGATTATTGAGATTATCGATCGTATTGCATATAAAATGGGATCAAACAAAACGTTAAAATGTTGCTTCCTGTGTTTACCGAAGGCGAAAAAACACACAGAAGAGAAAGGGTCGACAACGTATATGTTTAGTACACAACGGAAATCCGTGTTTAAACTTTAAATGATTAAATGAACTTTAAATCATTTTATAAATGCAATAAAAACTTGTCGCAGTGTGGTCCTACCACTACGAATAGCTATGGCATGATATTGAAACACAAACACCCCAGGCTTGCATTGAAAAGTTGGGACAGATAACAGAGCTACCTACAATTTGACAGACTACCAATCGTATTGGAGATCGATGACTTTGTAACCATAAGATAAGAAACTACTATTTACGAACAATGCTTTAGGAAAAATTGCTTTAAAACTTTCATTGGAAAACCGGTTTATTAGAACCACTTCATCTGGAAACTCGTTTTTGGAAATATCATAATAAATAAAATGATATTAAAACCAATAAATTATAAACGAATTTTTAAAACCGACGATTTATAACCTGCGATTGGGAACTGATTATATTAGAAACGGCTTTTTGTAACTCGACGGTTTATAACCGGCGGGCGTCGCGGCTGCGTCGCGTGCTCATCGCGCGCTCAGGGGATTGAAGGCCGTCTCCCCGTCAATCGTCCTCTGAGCGCGCGATGAGCACGCGACGCAGCCGCGACGCCCGCCGGTTATAAACCGTCGGGTTAAAAAAAGCCGTTTCTAATATAATCAGTTCCCAATCGTCGTTTATAAAACATCGGGTTTTAAAACTTCGTTTATTTTTCCTCGTTTCTTTTGTGTAAGTAACATTTTGAAGTTTCTAATTATACGGTGTCTAAATAGTTGGTTATAAACAAATAATTATAATTAGAAGTTTATAATTTGGTGGTTCTTGAATGACAGGTTACAAAATTATGGTTATAAAGTCATCGATCTCCATCGTATTGAAGCGAAATACATTAATAAAAACAATAATTAATCAATAAGACTGACTCGAAGTGCATCGCAACGACATTCTTCATGTGCGCGTGGTGGAGAGTGAGGGGCGACTGGTGAGCGTCCGCTCCTACAAATATTCAATATATTTATTTAATGCACTAACAAAAGTGATTAATAACGAACTGCTCCCACTGCTTACATAGCTGGTGCATGAAACCAACAACTCGCTACCCAAGTATCATCAATTTGTTTTCTGAAGCAGGTATACTCATGCTGCGCAAATTTCATGGGGTGCAAGGTGCAAAACAGTTTTATACACCCTTTCATAACGTTTTTCCTAGTGAAGCTACAACTTCCAAACTTGATACAGAGATTACAAGCCACGTTTGGAATATTTTCCTTTTTAATTGGAGAGAGTTTGTTCAGTTTGAGTTACACGAGTTTTCCACCTTTTCATGGGGAAATTTCCCCGAAGAAATTAGCGCAGCATCAGAGTTTCTTTGCCATGCCAAATAGTGCCGTTCACATACCTTTTTCCCCAGCGTACTATACGACTTATTGTGAAAATAATAAACTTGGGGGATTTCACATAAAAATGGTCGGAGCAATAGCGCGAGTCCCGCAAAACGTACATGGACGAAGTGTCAAACTTGATGTTCCTCCTCGGAGTTCCCGTCAAAAAGGAAAAGGTTAGAGATGAGCTTACCTCCAGCTAGCTGGTGGTAAGGAATCTCTAGCTTGCTAACCCTGCCTCGCTTCTGATTCCTCTCTGGGGGTTTAGAAACGCCGTTTACTAAAACTTCAACGCGAGAGGCTGGCTAAATATACGATCTATCGAGTACTAAGTAACTTTGATAAAATAAATTAGTGTGAAATGGGCAAGAAACAAGCGCAACAACTCACTTTTCTGCACAAACTCCTCGTCGCCATTCAATTTGCAGCTGAAATCGATGAGTTCCTCTTCGAGCTGTTCGATGGTGAGGCCACCAAAGGCAACGTACGGTCTGAATCAACAAAACCAACATTGAAAAGCGACAAATCGATAAAACACTGGCAACGAGCGAAATGCGCGAAACGAATCAAATTTGGAGCATTCGCGCTTTGCTTGGCAAATTGTAAATGTCACCACGCATCATGCAATTTTTTTACCGTACTCTTACACCATCTATTACACCATGATCTTTTTATA
Organism: Pristionchus fissidentatus; assembly: GCA_036245785.1. Classification (NCBI taxonomy): domain Eukaryota; kingdom Metazoa; phylum Nematoda; class Chromadorea; order Rhabditida; family Neodiplogasteridae; genus Pristionchus; species Pristionchus fissidentatus. The sequence continues at coordinate 33,919,056 of BTSY01000004.1, forward strand.
TTTCAAGAATAAATTTAAATAGATACATAATATTAATTACACTACCATTATATATATCCCTCATGACGACTATAGGCACTTCCAATATCCAAGTCGAAAATCTGAGTCTTGTTGTTTCTGCTGGGGGAACTGTATTCTTGAGAAAATCTTATTCAAGACAAGAATTAGTCCATTACACGTTTATCATGGATTGGAAAACGTATTGCATATTAGACTCCATCTCAGAGATTTACATCCGTTTCTATCGAAATTACACCGTAAATCATACAAAATGAGTGTTTACATGTATGAATTATGCTGAGCAACCAATCTCAGGTTTCTATAATACAATCTAAATACAATATTATCTCGATACAAAACTTATTACTGAATTAGACAACGTGGTTATTAGTGACCAAACTATGAGCTATGAGCGGCCCCATCGCTGGTTAGTAGGAGTGTGCAAACAATCGTGCGCAACTACCGTATTGATCTACAGTATCTACAATGGGGTCAGGTAGGAGTTGGGGAGGAGGGCCGACTGCTGCAGCGACATCGTCGACCCGTGCATCATGTGAGTGGGCGTGACAAGCGACCCGTGCTGCAGATGGCGACAGCACCTGAAATAGATTATCGATTGGAGGAATATTTAGGAACAGTAGAACATGTTCGAACACGTTTCCGACATCACAAAACAAGTTTCCTGTGATCTCGAAAAATGCGGCCGCAAGATTCAAATATTGAAAACAATTTCCGTACCTGACAGTTTCGGAGTGATATTCACTGAAATGGACTTGCAAACTGGAGCACGATTACAAGTGAGCATAATAGAATAACGGTATTGTTGAAAATTGGCATCTACGCATACAATTAGTTTGAATTAGCGTAGTGGAAGAATTATATAAGTATCTATTGAACTTCGGCATATTCAACACAATTTCGATATGTGCACAGCATCGAGTTTGCGGCATGCCTAGAACGTCTCTAGTTGTCTGATTCTCTCGTTTAGCACACTCTCTCAGTCATTCCCTCTTTCTCTATCTTGATTCCCACACCCATGCTTCTCCTCCTCATCGGAACTAACGATTATTTAGTTTCTGCCAGTTCAGATTTACAGACGATGTAGGCTGAAGTAACCATAAAACAATTGAGTCAAGAGAATGCCAGAGAATTCGAGTCACTAGCTATTTCGTTTCTTAACAAATTCTCTGGAGAACTGGTTTACATGCCGAATAATCCAGCAATCTATTGTTAGGAGATAAAATAGATTGAATTACTTGCATTTCCCCTCCACAACTTTCCTGTGAAAACTCTCTCACTTTTGCAGTCGCTCTCGCCCTGACTAGTGACCTCTTTCTGTAGGGTTGGAATCATGTGCCTCTTCAGGCAAGTAGCAAAACTAGCAAACGAGATCGTTCGTTGCAGAATTGAAACGATGGAGGGGAGGTCGTCTCTGTCGAAACCAATCAAACCGGAATAGCCATACTTACGATTCAGGGTTAGTCTGACGAACGAGAGCAGAACTCTTTGAATTTCCCTGTTCGATTGAATCCGAGAATCTTGATTCAAGGTTTGCAAATTCAATACCAAAATAACCACATCAGAACTTTCCATTAGACTTGTTCGAATCTGGCATTATTTTTGACTTACCGAATTGCCCTCGGGAGCCGTGTGACGATCTCGGAGTAGTGAATATTCTTGAGTTCGGGGAGCAGATTCTGGAGAAAGATCAAAGATCGGAGATGGGAGATCAAAGATCAAATATCAAAATCACACATGAGTAGACTGAACATCGCGCCGATGGCTTTCTTGTACTCGACAGCTGCGAGATTAAGGGCCGATTCAAATTATGGATTGGCAGATCAGCGGTGAGAAGGATACGGTAGGGCTACGATAGGAGTCGAACAAGCGACTACTGTAGATGTCACCTCTGCAGCAGAGACAGTGTTGTTGCCCGCACAGCGCCCTCTCGGTCGAGTTGACCGAGCCAATGAATTACGGTTGATGGCTCAACTCACAAATCCCTACTTAAAGAGAGTTTTTAACAGTGAGTTGTTGTGAATGTTTTGTTTTGTACAGGGCGGAAACAGTCTTAGATGTCGTCATCTCTACTGCCAAACTGTCTCACACTTATCTGATAAGGGATTGGCTCTATAGTCATCGGCATCTCTTTTGCTCCCGTATATATCTCTAGTAGACGTGGCCCAATGATTTTGATTCAACCCTGATTGCCAGGCACACCTACCTCATGTCACTTAGAATAGTTTTTCGGCTCAGCATCTTCCACCATTCCAGCAATATCCTCAAGAGTATTCGGAAGCGGAGAGAGAAGAGTTGCACGATCTGAGAAATCAATCGATAATCACCGGAAACGTATCCCCAGATCAGTAGACTACTACCGTATACCATTCCTGAATGCAGTCTTGATCGAAGATGTCAACGATCATGAATAACCACGAGATCATGTCGGACTTGCGCGCCAGCACGTGAGAAGGAATGCGGTAATCGAATACAGTAGTGGGATTACGGAAGGCGATACGGTACCTCCCCCTTGTGTTTTTCAGGAGAGCAGAAGTCGACGTTCTGGTTGGTGAACGAGTTTGATTTCTCCATCCCAGCTGATTCGTGTCATCCGTCTGAAAAGAGACCAAAGATCAGAGACCAATTCTGTCCCGTTCGAACATTGGCTGCAGACGCAAAGTGAACAGGTTGTCGTGTGGTTAAGATCCTGCAATGATGCAGATTATCGATTGACCGCGCTCGGAAAAAGAAAAAAAACAATGTGGTAGGTCAAAGAATCCGGATTGTGTCCGAGACAAAAGTTGTACGGCTTGATTTCGCGGTTCACGTATTTAGCCACTAGATCATTTCAGACTTGCGCATCAGCATCATGCTTGGCTATAGAGGTGTACGGTGGTTATGTACGGTGAGCATACGGTAGATTGGTCCGAAGCATGGAAGCGGTACGGAAGGGGTATTGTAGGTACGGTGCGAGGAACGGTAAGGATGCATTAGAAGGGTCCGGCACAAGACACGTAGATGAGAGTTACGGTAGACATACGGTAGATTTGTGGGGAGAGAAACACCCGAATAGCGGGGCGAATAGAGAGATTCAGACGCACGAAATCGTACAGCGAGGCAATGAGATGGGATTGAGTGGCAGTGACAGTAACCAAGGAGTCTCCCTCCCATCTCTCCTCCCTTCCTTCCCTCCCGACAGAGTCTCCTCAGTCTTCCTTTCTTCCGTCGAACGAGATGGCTCGCCGTCTCTTCATCCTCCTCTTGCTCCTCTTTGCCGAGCAGCCGCCGGGTTAGAACCATTGCATCATCACTAGGACACAGTAATCATTAATAAGAGCGTTGTTGAGAGCGAAATGAATCCTTGCCAAAAAATGAGGAATGAGGGAAGGAGCCAAATGATTGCTAGCTAGGAGGAGAGGAAGCAAAAAAGGCTCCCTTTAATTCGAGGCCTCATATCTGGTCTCATAGATTTTAAACTTCTTAAAGGATTTTTGAACAAAATTATAAGAGGGACATCAGTGAAGGCGAATTCCTGCTGAAAATGCCGAACCCAGGCCGTTGATTGGCAAAAAATGCATACGAAAAGGGGCTTTTTGTGATCGAAGACTGGCCTGCTGAATTAGAAACGGAAGGAATCTAACAGTAGATTAGAAAATATGGCATGAATTCACACCTCCATAGAGGGATTAGGTGCGGGTCAGAGCGTTTCAACAACCTCTCTCACTTTCACGCACTCCCTCGCCCCTAACCCCTTTCTGGAGGTGGGAATGGACTGGGGAATGACGGTTTGCTTGCAGGAGCTGCGGCTCAAGACAACCCGACCGACGATCCAATCATCCTCGACACAATATTCACACATATACAAAACGACCCGGAAGCCTGCCTTTCGCTGAACTATACGGATCCCCATCTTTCCTCGAACACCGCCGATCACAACTGCACCAGCCCCCACTCGGAAACTGATAGTCACTTCCCATTGCTTCAAGGAATAACCTCGTACGACCAGGATGCTACCACCCCGCAAATCAACAAGCCGACGACTACCATAACCCGAACCGATTCGACCGAACCGACCGACCGACCCCGTCTGACGTCCCCTTCGCCCAGTGTGACCGAGAAGAGGAGCAGTCAGGTACACGATACGGTACCGACGACGACTACGGTACAGACGCCGTCCTCCCGCCATACCGTACCTTCAAGCGCGTCCGAACTGTCCACGACGTCCGCTGAGGCGGCCAGCGAGCCGACGGTAACACCCTCCCCGATAGGACTCTTGACCGAATCATCTACCGTACCCCCACAGAGATTTACCACTCCCGCCAAGACGCCGTCTCCCTCGTCCTCGTCGCCTTCCGCGACTACGGTAGAGAACACTACCTTAGCCACCACCAAGCCGGCGAACACGACCGAACAGACTACCGCAACGCCTACCAAGAAAGCTACCGTAAGCCCAAGCAAAAAGACTCCCGCTTCGTCGACCAACTCGGCTACCGTAACCCCGACCAAGGAGGGTACGGTGGGCTCGACCAGCGGACATACAACGGATCCTACGGTAACTACGATTCATAAGAATGAGACGAGCGCGGCAACGTGGACGACTGAGGGAGGACGGACGATATCGGTAATCTAATCAGTGCTAGTGGGGTATTGCCACTGCAGGGCATAGCTAGAAGACAAAAATCAGCTAGCAGGGGGCAGAAAACAACGCTTATTCAGCTCCATACAGCTGAATTAGCTCTGCTTTCTAGCTGATTTCAGTGTAGTTATTCCCTATGAACACTGAGTATATTCTTATTGATTACGGTGGTATATTTGCTGTGAACGTTACGGAGATCTGACGCTCGATAGCTAGGCGATGCATCGTGACTTATTGCCGTTTCACAATAGGGTAACATATGAAATGTATTCAGTTAGGTAAAAAAGAAACTGAAGAGAAAAATAGAACGGACTCTTTTGAAGGAGGCGAAATCGACGGCTCGGACAACTACAGAATCCCCGCAATCGACGACACTATCGAGATTCGCAACGAGTAAGAGACCGGACCCGGAGCCCATCAGTCAGTTTGATTCATTTTATCGATTCATATTTTTCTTGTTTTCACACATATACTACTGTAGCTTCAACTTTAGAATACTGTGGCATTAACTGTTCAGGTTACTGTAGCTATAACACTTTAGAATACTGTAGCCTTAGCTCTTTAGGTTACTGTAGCTTCAACTTTTTAGTTACTGTAGCTTTCACTCTATCGGTTCCTGTAGCTTTCACTCTTGAGAATACTGTAGCCTTAATTCTTTAGTTTGAAGCAGCTTTCACTCTACAGGTTACTGTAACCTTAACTCTATGTAATACTGTAGCCTCCCATTTAGACTCCTCTTTCTTATCACTGTAACTGCCCATTGCAGCCTACTGCCCCGAGACGTGCCCTGATGGGTACACCGAAGGACGAACAGCGTGCGTGCGGCTGGGCATTGAAAGTGAGCAGAAAGCAATATTTTCATCTTTTCTCTCTCGTTTATTTCTCGTTTCGTCATGCAGACTTCAGTGTTTATCAATGAGCATTAATGTATTTAGAAAAACACCGCACACAAATATTTAAAAAAAAATTTGTTTGGCATCTCTTTATTGAAGATGCTCTTTCTATCGCTCGGTGGGCGAGAAAGATTGTGTGAAAGAGCGCATTTCTTGACACTGAAGCCTGCATAGTGATTTTCGCGCGCAAAGGCACAATATTTGGCCGAAATTTTTTTCTCGCTCCTCTCTCTCCATCAGTCTCTCGTTCAAACGCGCCCTCTATAAAAAAATTCTCTCTATCACTATCACAAACGCGATATCTCTTGTACATCTCTCTCAAGTGCGTTCTCTTCATTTTAGCGCTCTCTCTCTCCACCCCCTCTCTCGCTCTTTCACTCGCGTTTCCTTCTGTATTTTCTATATTGCGGTGCCAAAATGTGAGCACAAGTTGATATCAAAGATGAAAACAAGTTGCGAAACAGCGCACCAAGCTGGGAAAATTCCGATATTGAAACGAACTTGTGTCATCGCTGTTTCGTTGTCTGACTCTCTCGTTTTACACGCTATATCGCGTTATATCATAGCACGTTATTATCACAACTTCATGTCGCTCTTGAAGACGCGTTGGGGGGGGGGTGATATCAACTTGCGATTGCACACCGAATGTTCTCTTGTTTAGTTCACTGTTCGATTCCACTCCCAATTCGTCGCCTCTGGGAAAAAAACTCCATCTTTGACACACTTTATCGTATTCTAAATCTTTCAAAATATAAAATTAAAAAATATAAAATTAATCCTTTGAAAAAAATTACCTCTTCTGAGGCATTTTTGGAAATCTGTTTCCCTGGAAAACCTGACATCATTTGCGTAGGTAGCCGATACGCATCTCATCACGTTTTCAAGTAATCCCATATTCCAAAAGCCGTGCATTCTACATCCGGGAGTCAGGAAAAATAAGCAAGCTACGGCATGGCGCGGCCTTCATTAGTAGCAATCACTAGTGTCACATCAATGTACATTGATGTACTGTTCATTTCACTCACACTCTTTCTCACCGACCGTTTGAGAGAGTGTGTGAAAATAGTACATAAATGTGCATTGATGAAAACTGAATGCCACATAAAGAGCGAAATGTGAGACCGCGGGTTCTTCATTTTGGCACGCTCTCTCACCTAAGACCTGTGATGGGACTGTACGAAATAGAAATGAAGAGACTGTGGACTCACACTCTGGCAATCCCTCTTGCCTTTTGAATTGTTTTCTGTTTTTGTGCTGCTACGAAAACAATCTTAGATGTCGACACGTACATAAACAGTATTCAATAAACCACTCCTCTATATTTTACGAATATGCTAACTTCGTTTCCTGATCCTAGTGGTTTTTTCCGCGCTCTGTGCATTTATGACCGCCTAGAAATTCTAGAGAAGATTTCTTGAAATAGATAGACTCTCACGTTTACACACATTTTCTCACTCATACTCCTAACTGGAAGTACATCCGGAATATATAATGACGTGGTTGCGCTGTTGGGCTAAAGTCATGTTTATTTGAAGCGCTGCTCATGATTTTAAATCTAACAACCCGTTCCTATTTCTGCCGCATGATTTCGAATGATCTGATTGCTCTGTTGGGCTAAAGTGATGTTTATTCGAAGCATGATTTTGGATTCCAAATGATGGAGTGGAGTAGCTGTGCTAAAATCATGTCCCTCTTTTTGTAGAGTTGGCTTGTCTGTGGAACGAGGTGTTATCATAGTTTACTTGTAGTGAACACCTGATGTGCTATTTGCGTTGTAAAATGGTACAAGAATGCGTTCTCAACTCGAAATGTTAAGCACAATAAAATTTATGGAAATTCTTTAATCTTTCATTCCTGCGAGAACGATTCTCCTCGCTGCTAATTCATCTCACTCTCGTATTTTCACCGGAACTGGAACATACGGAAAACATAGTCTGGAGAACCGTTCTCTTAGAAAAGGGGCCATTAAAAGCCGTTCTCCCCCATGTATGGATTCGAGTTGCTACCCATCTCAGCCTATTTTCAGTGCTCTCTTTCTCGCAGTCACTTCCGTTTGCTTATCAGCGAAACGTTTTTTTTCTTTAAATTGTTACACATTCGTGTTTGTGTATGTGTTAGAAAATGATAATCTTATTATTGTTCAGGTCGTAACTACGCAGGAGCCCTCGACTCCTGCCAGGACGCCACATATGGAGATCTTATCAGCGAACGAGAGCTCGGTTCGGAGTACGATGCGATCCAGAAGATTCTGTAAGTGGGGATGGGACACCGTAGTTTTGGGCTCTTCCAACTGATAGTAGTGGGGGTCGTTTTTTGAGTAATCCCAAAAAGAGACAAGAAAACGCGTCGGCCGGCTCGTTCCGGAAACTCCCTTGTTTGTTTAGGCTATCTAATATGAGTAGTCGATAATCAATCGATAATCTCTCCTCAGACTGGACAACGACGTGCTGACGGCCAAATTTTTCGTGAACGAGTTCTCCTCTGCGATGCTCAGACAGAATCGGTCCGTTCGAGTCTTCTACGTCAGCTCCACCACATCTCTCCTGGTTAGTCATTTGATGTTTAAAAAAGTACGGAAATTCATTCGCTTAATTCATAATTCATTCGAAATTATCATCATCAACGTTTATTCCAACTCTCAACCACAATCGCATTTACATCTTCTTTTCTCTTTTCTTTCGCATCGCATCTCTTTTCAAAAACGCGGGTTCTTAAAATGGGACCCTCGGATTGTGGGATTATCTGCTGTGGATAATGTAAATCTGTTTCGGCACCTTATCTAAACGGACATCGTCGAATTCCATTTGCAGACCGTGCAAGCCAACGTCACGAGGGCGACGCTCATACAAGAAGGAATTCTTGCACTCTGCAAGGTCCCCAGTGAGTTGATCACCAGTGTACCCTTAGCACATCTCATTGCGAAACCCAGTAATACCTCCAGAAAAAAAAGGAAGGATAGAGAGTAGATATATGCGATCTCTCTGCGCTCAAAAAGCGGAACACGTTTACTTTGTGTATTTACCCCCTTGTTCGCATAGTTTTGGTTTGGAATGCGGTAAACAATGAGAAAAAAATAATTCGCCCTGTTTCAGAGCACTGCCAGCGCCCGAATTGCTCCACTGTCGAAATCCCAAAGGAGGCTCCGGCACTTCGATTCGTCGACCAGCCACCGTAAGTTATCACTTTAGATTGGAAATTGCACTCAGAGAAAAAATACTTCGCCATGCATGCGAGTTAGCAGATAAATTACTTACACTGTCCACAGCTTTCATGCTCTCTGTGTTAAGGAGTAAGTAATTCATTTTCTAACTTTTATGTTTTTTCTTTGAATGTGGTTATCGGTTAATCATTTATTGATTGATTGCAGCGCGATTCTGAAGTTCGAAGAAACGGTGCAACTCCAGTGTATAAACGCCACTCACGTAAGCAATTCAGGCGATGAAGATATTACGTATCTAAAATGATTCGAACATACCAGAACGTTAGTTCTGTGTTTAGGGAAGGCGAAAAAACACGAAAAAAAAAAAAAAAAAAAAATAAATTGACATTCCTTTGACCATAACTCTCCCTTTGCGCTTAGTTTTGCCGTCAGGACCACTCTATTCTCTCTTTCAGGTCGCCCCAATCATCTCATTCTGCAATGAGCGAGGAGCAATGCAGCCACAGCCAGCCCTGCTGCAGGGAGACTGCGACGTCGAACACGAAGATTACAGTGAGTTATTCATCTCCAGAAAGAGGTCAGGGGCGAGAGAGAGAGAGAGAGAGAGAACCTCTTTGACGCTCTTTTCACTGGAATTTTGTGTAAAAAGTTCGAAACGTTTTCTCATTTTCATTAATACGCTGAAACCCCTACTCTGCAAGTGTAAATAATTAAGATAGCTAATACCAGAAACACCATCAACTTTTTTTTTATTATTTTCCGATGTTAAAGTAGTGCATTGCAGATAAGGACGATGGAAAGTACGAGGACCCGCCCGGATTCATTATCACTTGTGATATGTGTCTCGAGATGGGAACGGACAGCTGCACTGAGGGAGTCAACGGATGTGAATGCAAGTATGGATGGGCGGTGAGTGCACATTGAACTTAGTGGGAGAAGGAGAGGGAAAGATAGAGTGACTGGGAGAGACCAAGAGATGATAGTTAATGTTATGACGGGGTCTCAAAATTCGGTATCTTTGTCTTCATGTAATGAGACCGCGACTATAACGATGTCAGTTTCACTGTAATAGTATCACATTTGCAGGGATCGACTTGCTACAAGTCACCCAAATTTTGCCCAAACACAACGTGTCGCAATGGAGCTTCTTGCATCGAGCAGGCATGATTTTATTATATTCAGTGTTTTTTTTGTGTTTTAATAAGATATATATTTTTTAATATAATATATTAAAATATGTTCGTTTATATTTATATTTTTTTCTTCAAAATTGTAGAAAATACAATAGAGAAGGGATATTGAGGAGAGAGGGTGGGAGTAGAGTTCAATTTCCGGAACATCGATCGACTTAACTGTTTAATTTGAGGTGGACCACGCCATCTGCAAATGTGAAACGGAAAAGTGCCTCACTGCGGAACGGACACTCAACAGAACCGCGGTACGTCTCTCACTTTCGTAGCAAAAAAAATCTGACTTCCCCCGATAACTGGCATACTTTATTGACTCCAGAGAAGCGATGCCCTTCTCCGGCGTACTCTAGTTTCTAAAACCTTATTAGATCACTTTCCTCTCTTTTGCTTTAGCTAAAAAAATTGGCGTATACTTTTGCAAACTCTCTAATGTATTATGTCCGCTTCGGCCCTGTGGACCATTTACCTACACAAAGCACCCAAGCCTCCAAGTTCCCTTACTCACGAGATGGTGGCGCCTGCTAAGAAAGCATGCGAAATTGAGAGATGGAGACATCTCGTCCCCATTATTTGGAGATGTGAACACTCCTGAGTAAGGGAAGTTGGTTACTTCGCGATCTGAGTAGGTCAGATCATTTGCCACTCTTTTCATTTCAGTCTGTGGTTGCAATGACGACTGGGTGAAGACGGCCGTCACTCTCATGCCAATCATCTCCATTGTCATCAAGGTCGTCGTCAAGATAGTCACCAGCTCCATCGCCGAGGCCTGCTTTTATAAGCTAAAACGAGATTGTAGGTTCTTTTTCACTGGTACTCTCATGCTAGTACGAAAAAAATTGCTGGGATCAGGACACAAAGTGAAAATGTTAACTTATCTGAAAATGAAAGTCACTGGAAATAAGAGACATTTCACTTACAGAAAAGTGAACATTTTCACTGGTGATCCTAGTGACTTCTTCCTGAGTGTAATATGAGAGGAATCGCGAGAAAATCGACCATTTGAGGGGTGTATGCGGACTTACAAAATTTTTGCTTTCGATTTCGCTGTATAAAGAGTGCAAGGTACTTTCAACCCTGCTCTATTTGATAGCGTTTCCCGTTTTTCGAGATAGGCCTTATTTTTCGAGTACGCGAGTAACAAAGTGACGATCCTTTGGATTTTGCACCCGAGTGTGCTTCAGTAGAAATTTTATAACTCGCTTTAAAATTGAGATATGAAGTTCTAATTTTTTTTCATTAAATAGAGAAATGGATTCTCCACAATTCCTATATTTTCACGTGATATTTTAACATTTTTCGTTTTTTCAGTATTTTATAGCGAGAAAACGTCGGTGAAAAGTGCAATCGGAAAAACCGTATTTTTTCTCATGGCGCATTTTGTAGAGCCTATTTTTATGTATTTAAAAAAACAATTTTTAGCAAAATCGGTAGATGCGAACAAAATCGGCCTCAGGTGAAGATTTTTTCAAAAAAAAATCGATTTTTTGAAACATTTGTTTATGATACTTTATAATGTCTCTTTTGCGGTCGAAACTGACTAAGACCATCGAAAAACATTTTAGAAACTCAAAGTAAGAGAATACTAACCGATTTGACTCTAGGAAATCGATTTTTCGGATACTGGGACCGAAATATTTCGATCGATAAAACTAGCGTTCCGGAAGTTGGAGGTGTCCCATATCGACTTTAATCATGAACATATATTGGTGGGACATCACTCAACTCGTTTTACAAAAGCTGCTCTGGTCAAACATGAGTTATTTCATTTTTCAGAATTTTTAAAAGAGTGAAAATTATCATCCGCTCACGAGGTGGTCACAGTCTGACGTGTCAGGAGTATTGCGCCAACTGTGCTGAACAACTTTGATTTTTAGAGCTAGTTGATATCTTTTCATAGAAAGACGCTAGAGCCTCTGGAAAAGTGGCTCTAGCGTCTTTCTGACGGACGAGACTGACCGGAGCGCGCGCTCTAACACCCCTCGCACCCTCTCATCCCCGCGCACTCTCTCGCTTTGTTCGACTCCTATTGAGCGAAATATCTTTCGTCATGATATTTCTTAGAGAATTAAGCTTGCATACGACTGGAAACGTTGTTTTTTCGGATATTACGCCATTTTCAATAAGAATGGTGTTGAACAAAGCGAGAGAGTGCGTGGAAAAGAGAGGGTGCGAGGGGTGTTAGAGCGCGCGCTCCCGTCAGTCTCGTCCGTCAGAACGACGCTAGAGCCACTTTTCAAGAGGCTCTAGCGTCTTTCTATGAAGAGATATCAACCAGCTCTAAAAAGCAAAGTTGTTCAGCATAGTTAGCACAGTACTCCTGGCACGTCAGATCGTGTCCACCAAACGAACGGACATGTGATATTCTGTAAAATTTTCAAAAACCTTGAAAATTAAATAACTCAATTTCTGCTGGCGCCGTTTTTGTATAACTACATGAGCTGTCTCCTACCGACATATGTTTATGATTCAAGTCGATATGGCACATGCCACACTTCCGAAACGTTAGTTTTATCGATCGAAATATTGTCGCTCCATTATCCGGAAAATCGATTTCCTCGAGTCAAACCAATTAGTATTCTCTAACTTAGAGTTTCTAAAATGTTTTCCGATGGTATTAGTCAGTTTCGACCGCAAAAGTGCCATTTTAAAGTATCACAAACAAATGTTTCAAAAAATCGATTTTTTTGAAAAAATCTTCACCTGAGGCCGATTTTGTTCGCATCTACCAATTTTGCTAAAAATTGTTTTTTAAATACATAAAAATAGGCTCTACAAAATGCGCCATGAGAAAAAATACGGTTTTTCCGATTGCACTTTTCACCGACGTTTTCTCGCTATAAAATACTGAAAAAACGAAAAATGTTAAAATGTCACGTGAAAATATAGGAATTGTGGAGAATCCATTTCTCTATTTAATGAAAAAAATTAGAACTTCATATCTCAATTTTAAAGCGAGTTATAAAATTTCTACTGAAGCACACTCGGGTGCAAAATCCAAAGGATCGTCTCTTTGTTACTCGCGTACTCGAAAAATAAGGCCTATCTCGAAAAACGGGAAACGCTATCAAATAGAGCAGGGTTGAAAGTACCTTGCATTCTTTTTACAGCGAAATCGAAGGCAAAAAATTTGTAAGTCCGCGCTCTGGTCGATTCTCTCGCGATTCCTCTCATATATTAATATGCATGTGCCCACCATAACAATCATACTACTACCATTTCTATGTGTGTAGTCGACGCTTTCACAGAAATATACCTCCTCATCGAATCCACTATGCATATGTTGGCCGCAGAGAGCGCAAATATGCCAGGATAACGGTTCTCCTTTCCTTTCTAGAAGATTCATTTCTAATGGTGTGGACAGTGTCTCTCCCTAATCTTCACTTCTAGTCGAAAAAGCGACTAGAGACTAGACTCAGATCCCTCTCATTATCCACAACAGACTCTTCCTCATTTCGGACTAAACAGACCCGTCTAGCCGAATTTTCTACTAGAAGTGAAGTCTAGGGAGAGACACTGTCAGCATTATAAGAGAACCTACTCATTCACCGCCATCTCTCGTTTCCTCACCGAAACGAGAAGAAGAGGGTTGGAGAGCCGTTATCTAAGAAAGGAGACCTTGTAGAACGACGTTCTCCGTGTAATTTTGACCTGAATGCACTATGAATTCACATGCATAGCTCAGCGTAGTTTCACAGTAGAGCTACCGTAATCGATCGATACTTTTCAGACGATTCAAGACACGGCAATTCTTCATCGGTCCTTCATGCTAACTGTCAATGGAATCATCTTCACGGCATTCGGCGACCCGACGACCTACAAGATCGATATCGCGGAGAGAAGAATCTGGTGTCTGCTCTTTCACTTCACCGCCGTCTCCGGTACGCTTCTTTATTTATATTTTGATTATAGCCAAACCTTACGCAAGATCTTTTACTTCAGCTTCCTTCTTGACACTGAAAAATAGGGAGAAACCGCTGAGGGCCTATTGAATATTACTAAAATTGATATTTTATGGAAATTGAATTATCGATCTTTCAGCCATGGCCATGATCTTCCACGAACACCGTAACATGTGCGACGTGGTGCAGGGATCGTCTCGAAACCAATGGTACACGAAGCAGAGACAGGGACGCCGATGGGACTATGGTGTGAGTTGTCTAGTATTCTATTATTAGGGAAATCGACATTATTTACTCTTAAAATCAATACTTCATAATTTCGCCTCCTAGAGTGTCAGTTGTAATAGGGATTTTAGGAGTTATTAATAATTCCCGTGATCTGATAATCGATTGCCGATTGCAGTATGTGATTCCGCTCTCGTACATCGCCTCCGCTACTCTGGTGACGGCTCTCTGGTTCTTCCAATGGAATAAGCAGCAGTACCCGTGGACATCACTGGGTCAGTAGCATTCCTCCCATCGTTCCACGCGCATTCCCTTTCGTTCGGAGGGAGATACCAGTAGTATTACTAGTGTTCAACGAATTCTCGAAGGAGATTTCCGCTTTGATAAACTAGAAGATGAACAGATAAGGTTAGAGATTTACGAAATAGTCTGAAAAACGATAGGGTAACAACAACGAAATACCACGGGAAAACGAGAGACGGGAAATTTGCTGAACACTATTAATACTACTGAGGCGTTAGGATTGTAAACGGGAGTAAAAAATAAGCAGACGTTGCAAAATGCAATCGCAAAAAAAGAAAGATGAAATGCAACAGACATATTAGGCAATGATCATCCCCTTGTCATTTTTCGTTTCTTCTCAGGCAGTTTCGACGACTTTGGAATGGCTGGATGGATGACGTGCGTCTACATCATGTTGGGACTGGGCATTGTAGGCGTGGCTCAGCAAGCAGATTGCTCGCTTCGAAAGTGAGCGAGTTAGAACAATTGGAAGCGCATTACGGAATTTGGTGATCATTTGATTCGATTGAGATGATAATGACTGAGTTCATTTGAGCGACAAGACGAAGAAGCTCAAGATTGACAACTACTACGAAACGACAGCTCAACCAGAGGATCAAGAGGAAGTTAATATAGTCAGTGGCTCATTCGTATTGCAGCACATACTGAGTGGAAGTTTTATAGGAGAATGGTTTCCAACCAATTATGGGAGAAATTAGCGTTGAGAGGAAAGCTGGAGACTTTGTTCTCTGAGCACCACATATTTGTATCAAAAGTGTTGGTTGCAGGTACTTCGCAACCGCCACCTCGGTCCCTATGTGATCGGAGTGCAGGTCTGTTGAGGATTTATTGTAGATCAAAAGTAGATATCTCCTACTCTCCTATCCTTTGAAGGCGTCGATTACTCTGATTGGTATTAACCTGGGTTAGTGCAAAACTTATTAACCACTTTATGTCCTATAAGACCAATCGAAGTAATTGACTACTTCAAACGGAAGGGGACTAGGATGTTTTGCTTATTCTATTTACAACATAATTAATTACCGAATCATGGTGCTCCCTGCAAATCTTAGTTCCTTGAAGTGAGAGAGCGTGTGAAATCAAGAGGAACTCTCTCAATTTTGCTCACTCTCTCAACTTGATCCCTTTCTGTTGGTTTGGAATCATGTGCGTAATGATTCCATTGCAGTCCCTCGTCTTCATCACCATGATGTTGGCTATCGACATCCCCATCGACCTCTACGCAAAGTAAGCAAATTATTCTCATCTGTCTGAGGTTTTCGCTAATCTTCAAATTGATTAGGAGGCAAGTCTACGAAAGAATACCTCTCGCAAAGACTTCAAAAACCAAAAAAGGTTCTGGAGAGTGCCGTTTGGGTTTCGAGGGTTTTAATTTCGACGTGACAGACATATTTCTGCCATGACATGTCGCATCAGAAGTTCCATCGTGAAATTCTCACGTAGTCGATAGATAGCATTCATTAGGTTGTGTCCGATACAGTTAATTCCGTGTTTCAATGTGATAATTAATGCAGGATTGCCCTCGGAGTGAGTGTAGTGAATACCGTCCTCAGCTTGATCCAGAGCATCTACTCCAGTGAGGTAATGTTCATTTTTCACATTCCCTTTATTTCACATGTCATATCGGTGGACGAGAAAGTTCCTGAAAGTAATAGATTCGGATTCGTTCTTAAAACTCAATCAATCTTGGCATATGATATTTTGAATACGATAACTTAATCTTTTGTGCCAGATCAATTTGATTTGATCATTTTGATAAAGATTCTTGCCACATATATTTATCACCTCATCTTTTCAGCTCCTCGGTTGCGTCGTTTCCGCCATCCAAGTATTCTTCCCCAAGTGGGCACCCGCATTCAACACCTTCACATTCAGAACAACGTACGTTACTTTACCTGATCAACACTATTTTAAGGGAGCCTACCATTGTTTTCCCCCGAAATGCAATAGCTTTAGGAAATGGTTTTGGCATTCTCAACTGATTTCTCAAGCGACTAGTTTTGGAATACTGTGGACATACCGTACTAAAACTACCGTAGTACTGTAGATAACTTGAATATTGCAGCGCAGAGACGCTCGCCTACTATTCGATCGAGCGTTACGAGAAGTACGTGGCGAAGGAAAAGGAAGAGAAAGCGGCAGCGAAGGAGGCGGAAAGGATCTTCGTGGAGAAGAGTCGAGCACTCATGCTCCAGCGGGTACCACCATATATTTTTACTTCTTCCTATTCTCGCACTCACATTTTTGCGTAAGAATGTAACGATAATAGAAATAAAATGAAGTGAAAGTTAACGGTAACTCTATTTTTTCCTCCATTTGGATCCCAAAATCGCCTCCCAATGGGAGAAACAAAAAAAGTTCAAACGGGATCCCAATGTGGGAAAAACAGAGACACGATTCAGTGGAGGTACACATGATTTGGTACGCTTCCTTCACTGTTACAGTACTCGAGCATCCTATTATTCTTCTTCCTTGCAGTATCCCAACATCCCTGTGACTCTTCTACCGATGGAATTCAATGAAGGACCCGAATCGTGCTGGCAATACGACTACGATATGACTGAGAAGGTGAGCGTCCTCTCATTCTCAGAATATACAAATTCTTGGCGAAATTAAATATTTGAAATATTATAATACTTTTTTTCATTCAGCAACTCATTTTTATAACTTTTTGTATATCATACAACAGTTTTTTTTTAAATTAAGAAACATACTTAATCAAGAGATTTCTGCATTTCTTACTAGGTATGTGTCCGATGAAAATCGATATGTAGACAATTAACAAAGTCATAGACTCTTTCAATATTGAAATTGCGTACAATGACTATCTCATTATAAATGCCTAATACATTCAAATTAATCTCAAAGGGCTATAGGCAAGACTGTTTCCGTATGAATTCTTCATTGATTTCAGGACTATTCCCCCGCTCGGATCAAGGAGTTTACTTTTATCAGATGGACAAAGATGTATCTGTCGGTGCGAGTTAAAATGTCCATAAAGACTGACGACGGAATCGAGGTTAGAAACATTTTTTTAAATCGATTATTTCGACACTTATCCGAAAAGTGTTCAAGCCTCTGCCATTATGAAATCGTTCTTTTCATTACATTGGACGTGCATAGTAAACTTTGAGGGCTGACCTTTCCATAAATGTTTTCTGATGTTTTTTAATATGGATATTTTCAGTTCATTCGCCAGTATCTCCACGATGAAGACTTCCTAGAGGGCGTCTACTGTTCTAAGGTCAGTTTAAGAGAGGAATCGGGAGAAACTCGAGCACTGTTGTCAGTAGGAAAATTCATGATTTTTAAATATTTTGAGTTTTGCATGGGAGGTACTTCAAACTCTCCTCTATCGAACAGCGTTTCCAGAATTTTTTTAAAGGGACCCGTTTTTACGTGAAACACGAACAAACCTGGTGACTTAGCAATTTTTTGGCAAAAAGTCAAAATTTGAAAAATCATACCTCTCTTCAAAATAAAGATACGGATTTGCGGTTTTGTTCATTAGATAGATAAATACCTCGGCTACATTTGACATGTGATTTCGTCATTCGTGGCTCATGCGGCGATGCGGGGCTGTCGCTTTTGCAAATGTTGTCGTAATTTTCTTAAAAGTTAAAACTAAGAACCCCCTCCTAGTACATGATTGCGATATGTATGGGCACTTATTCCAACTGGAATATGAGCTTCGGGATAGGCTGTATTGTAAAGACGCTGAATTTAATGTGATGTCTCGTAGAAACAGCCCACCTAAAAGTAGTGTTGGTCAGTCTCATTTCTGCATTAAATCGATGAAAATAATCTATTAAGAATATTCAAGTTGATTTTGCGACATTTTATCCACTAGTTTTTTGATTAAAATTTTTTGAAAATTTTAATACATGAATTTCAGTATATTTTCAATTTCCCTTGTCCAACGTTCTAATAATGTCAGATCATCTTCAAATTGTTGGAATGCATTTTTAAGCACATTTTTTTGCATATATTATGCTTTAGTAAACAGTTTTCGAATTTTTTTTTTTTTCGAAAAAAAATAGGAAATTAGAGTTCCTCTCGCGAGTTTTCTTACAGAGAGTTTCAAAAATTGGTTATGTTGACAGTTTATTTGAAAATGCTAAATCGGCAAATTTGAGGAAGCGGACAAAGAGAAGTGGGAGAAGATGAAACCACGTGGATTCGACAAGAAGGGATTTGAGGTATGTACGATATCGAGTTTTTTCTCAATATTTTTGCTTGTTCGACAACTTAAAAAATAAGTAAGACCTTCAACTTCCACGTGCTGAGACGAACAGTTTGTAATTCCTGTAATGGGTGCAGCACTTGGTTGGCTCACTGTCGAACGTTAGAGCTCATCAGGTCGACATAGTAATATTTCTAAGGGCAGGCGCCCAAAATGAAATATTAAGCTCGATAACTATTTCTTATTCGCGAATCCGGCATTATCTTAGTTTGACGGACTGTTTTGACAAGGAGTGTGCATGGAGAGATGCTCACTTACTAGCTCATAAGTGTGATTGCAGATGGACATGACGATGTTGTGTCTAGCCAATCGAGTGAGAATCGCCCCCTCGGACCCCAAGAAGAGAGTGAGTCATCTCTTTCCATTGAGTCGGTCACATACTTAGGGCAGAGGCAAGGGGGAAAGAACATACTACTTCCCTTACTCTGGAGATGTTGCATTCTGCTTGTAAACTCGAGATATTATCTTTGACCATCTCTCTGCCGATCTCTCGACTTATCATGCTCTTTCAGCAAGAGACAAGTGCTCCGGAGTATAGTTTGAAATTCGGGTAAATAATTGGATTAGATCTCTTCATTTCGCACACTATCTAAGCCAGTCGATAAGTGAGAGAGTGCGAAATTGAGAGATCTAATCCAATTATTTACCCAATTTCAAACTCTACTCCAGAGTGAGAATAGTAGGAGAAGTCCTTTTCTGTGTAGGAATGACCCATCAGAGAACATGGGATTGCAAAATTGGGGAGCCAAAAACTTTTAAATAATTTAGCTTAGCACGAAACAAGTCTCTTGTTGAAAACCTTTTACTTTCGAGTGGAAAGTTTCCACATATTGCAGCGGCTCCTCGAACCCGTGTTGGATATGTTCAACTACACGGCTCCCAATGCGATGCCCACAATACTCGGAAACGTTATGGATAAAGTGAGTGCTATATCAGTAGAGTTACGAAACCTTCTGCATTTTGCACAAACAGTGGTTTCCTTGGTTACTGACTACACCTCCCTTTACATTCGTTTTCCTCGCCGCATCTATGCCACAGAGATTGTATAATTATACACTGCCCCCTGAAACTTGACCCTTAAAATTCAGTGGGATTTTTTTAAATCTAGAAATCAATCAGAGAGTGGGAAATCAGAGAGCTGGTGATCAGTTATATTCGAATGTGTGTGATTGCAGTACGGCCTCATCACCTCGAAGCCTCTAGTGAAGGACGTGCCCGTCATCACCCGCAGCGAGGTATTTCTTCCCCTTGTGACCTACGGTCCGTATCATGCTTAGGGCGCTGAAAACGGTGAACAGTTGGTCGCTAACATATGTACACTCACACACTATGAGAGGCGCAAATTCGCAGTAACTCGGAACGTTCGGCTTTCAGCATAGTAAAAAATGTTGGTTCAATTGCAGGAAGAGCGACAGACTCCGGTATACGCGAGAATGGAACTGGGAGAGAATTCTCGCTGGGACCAAGTTTTTGATGATGACTTCTTCATTGTGGAGTTGCTGGAGAATGGATGGGGACCACTCGTACAGCAACTTTGGGTGAGTCTCTGAAGGAAACGCTAATGAAACGTAAAAAAGAAAATACAAAAATGATTTCATTTTATTACCATATTTATAGAATGCAAATTGGTGGAAAGTTCACATTTGGCTTCCCGCAACTGGGTTTTTCGACTCCCCGTGAACCTTTAGAGTATTTATTTTTCTCTGGGACTGTTTTGCACTCAGGGAAAGTTTTACGAATCGCGCTTGGATCCGAGAAAACCATTAACAGGAATTAGAATTTGCAATGTGAAAACTGCGCGGCATTCCTTACCTTCTTTTGCAGACTCTTCGTCCCTCCCATCCCGAGGCTCAACCAACCAAATCAGCGAATCCCCGCAAGGATGTTCACGCCATCAACGACCATTTCTGGCTCAACGCCCATCGTCCCGGGTCAGTTTTTATTACATCTCAACGGTTAAGCAATTTTTTATTACCACTCAGGGGAAATTCTAAATTTTCTGATGTATCTGATATCCTAAACTCGAGTACCTAAAAGCACGAAAACTGAAGAAAAAAATCTAAAACAAGACGAACTTGAAACGAGGAATCCTTGGGGTGAAAGTTTTAAATTAATAAGAAAACACTTCATGGGGTTTATAGAAACTATCGGAGAAGAATCATAGTAGCTTATGCATGAAGCACGAGACAATCTGTGTCTATCTTAGCTGTGGGTTTAAATCCCATTTGTCACTGTTCCATTGCAGCTTGATGGGACCGCGGAAGCCGGAGGAGTGTCTGCCCCTCGGGCCGCTGGAGAACCGCTACCATCTCTACCTCTTCTACGAGGGGATCAAGACGATAAGATGGAAGGAGATAATCGACCACCTTGCTGGTCAAAGAATGGTCAGAGTTACGCCATTATTAGGCAATTTCCTCTTTCTTAGATTTAAAAAAATGTTTCCTCCTTTTGCACCCGAAAAACACGGGAGACAAATTCAGTCATAGACCGATAATTAGGTTGTATCTTTGGTATCGTCACTCAACAAAAAGCTTTGTTATGTTCTGTTATTCATTTCAGAACACGCAAGAGCGTCAAAAGAAGAACAACTGAAAAGAAGCAACGAAGAAGATGTTTTTTTTCGGTGTCGAGGATGCTTTGTAGAGGATGTAGTGGCATAATTATCTATCTGCTTTGCTTCGTGTTTTGCTTTTTTAGTGGGAGTAGTGCATGGTGTTGGTGCATGGTATTTTGCTTTTTAGCGGTGGCAGTTTGGTATTTCGCTTCGTAGAGGGAGTAGTTATTCGCAAAGAAATAACACTAACTTCGCTTATGTCAAAATCCAGGGTTAGAAAAAACTAATGTTAGCGAGCGTGCGAAGACAAGAGAGTTACCTTCTCGTGTTAGCACGCTCTCTAGACAGTGTTTATATCCCTACATTTTGGCATGGCTAAACTCTAACTTTCTAGTGTTTTTTTCTTTGTGAATGGGTGACTATTCGTCGTGAGAAATCAATAGTTCGATTCAGCGCATTTGTGGCGAAATGTGATGATTTATCTATTGTACTGACGATAAAGCGTTACCATGTTATACTGATTGTTATTGAATACATCCCCAGTTTATCTCTTTATCTTCTTCTTGTTCTTGTTGGTTGTAAATTATAGAAACATGATTCACCAAGGGGGCTAGTTGACCAAGTGTCCTCTGAATTATCTTGTATCGTGCTCTTTTACCGCTCTCTCTCTCTCATCTCTCTTTCTCTCTCGTTGTCAAGCCTCATTTCGCCGATATCGTCCTCTCTAAGGCCAAGTCAGAGAGGAGAAGAGGGGCTACTTTTCAATTTGTTTTGTTCTTGCAACTTCTACTAATTAAGGTTGATCTCTTACCTAATCGTGTGCGACAAATGGAGGACTGCGTTGGTCACGAGCACGCACAACATGGACCCCTTGAAACTTCTCTCGTCCTTGATCATCCCCGCGCACGATGGAGAGAAGAACTTGCTCGAGCAATTGGGCTGGCCATCAATTTCGCAGCGAGATTATATGTTACGAACAGATCTATTATGACCTTCGTTTGTTTTAATATTGATAAACGATTCTGGATTCTGAATTCTTACCTAAGGGGGGAGAGGTGTGAGGAAAAGCCATAGACTAGATCATTGAGAGATTTCGAGACCCCTCGCCTACCAAATCGACACAGAGAAAGACGGAAAGGACACTTTGGGGCACTTAAAAACTGTAGTGGGGTTACGGTAGGCTTTCGGTATATCGATTCGACTCCTGAAAGCGGTAAGGGAAAGAAGGGATACTGTAGAAGGGGTACGGTACGAAGAATGGAGGTCGAGATTTCGGTGCTTAGGGGCTACAGAAGACGAGGTTGAGTGAGAGTTTTTTTACCGCGGATAAGTGAGAGTTTGTGAATGAGAAAGTTGGCCAACTGGCACGCTGCCACAAATAGAAAGGATAGAAAACAAAAAAAAGATTTTCCGGAGCTAGGCCGACCCTGCAGAAAGGGGGAAGGGGCTTCAGAAAGAGGTTTAGAGTGAGAGCGTTTTCCATCATCTGGTGCTATCTCACTTTTGCGCACTCTCTCACTCTGACCCCTTTCTGCTGGTTTGGATGAGGTACGCTCAAAATGTCTGACGCCAAAACGCCGTGCCGCAGTCGAGTGTCTAATTGTATCGTTACCTAAAGCTCATCGACGATTATTGGTATTTTTTTTTGCGCGACGGAATACTGTATGTTTTTCGGAGACATCCGCTACAGCATAGACTCCGCCCACCCGTGCGTCTCAGCCGGCTCGTCCACCCCGTCTCGAGTACAGAGCACTGATCGTATACAGGAGCTGCCGGAGGGCCGGCGTTGGGATCCCCCTGATTCGCGTGAGACAGCGTTTCAGAAATGACGAGTGAGTGCCATGACCGTCCCCGTTAGCTTCCACTTCGATCTCTTGCTAGTGCGAGGTCCCAGTGGTTTGCACCTTTTGGTGAGCGAGCACCGACGGGGTGTGGCAAAATTGTATTCTTCACCTATTTCAGCTCCCCTAAATAAATATGCCCATTCAGTGTACTCTTTGAAACGGAAGCATATTTTTACAATAAAAGTTGCTACGAAGATGTGTATTCCAATCCCTACATTTTGGCATGGCTAAACTCTAACTTTCTAGTGTTTTTTTCTTTGTGAATGGGTGACGTGACTATTCGTCGTGAGAAATCAATAGTTCGATTCAGCGCATTTGTCATTCACATAATTGTATTTTGCAGTGGTTTCAGTCCGAATGCGGATAAACGCTATTTATTTCAAAGACGATGGGCCTGATTGAAGGAAATTAGGGCTCTTCAGAAGTTCATATTCATCCATTCGTACTTCTTCATCGGGTTTCTGCAAAGATGAAATATTAGCAACTCAGAGATAAATGTTCAAAGATCAAAAGCCAAAGAACAATCACTCAAAGATCAAAGATCAAATTTCCTCACTTCTGATCCAGTTCCTTCTTCTCATCATTCAACATGTGCAGCATCTTATCGTATTTTGGTTCAGCATCTTCCACCATTCCAGCAATATCCTGAAGAACCTTCGGAAGAGGAGAGAGAAGCGTCGCACGATCTGAGAAATCAATCGATAATCGCAAGGAACTACCGTACTGCAGGACTGTCAACTGATGAGAATATATTATAAGGTCAGATGTATCCCACAACTACCGTATACCTTTCCAGAAGGCAGCCTTCGCTTCGAGAATCTTGTCCGGGTCCTCCCATCTCTTCCATCTGATGATGTCACGGTCGAAGATGTCGACGATCATGAAGAACCACGACATCATGTCAGACTTGCGCGTCAGCACCTCAATATGGGAGTATGGTATTCGAGTAATGCAGTGGGGTTAAGGCAGGGGTACGGTAATGGGGTACTGTAGTCGTATTACGGTGGGGTACGGTAGTGTGAGTAGAGTAAACGCATTACGGTAGGGGAACGGAACAGGGATTACGGTAGCGGTATTACGGTAGGAGTACGGTAGTAGGGTTACGGAAGGGTTGCCGTACCTCTCCCTTGTGTTCTTCGGGAGCGCAGAAGACGAGATTCTGGTTGGTGAGAGGGTACGATTTCTCCATGCGAAGCAGCTCCAGTTGATTCGTGTCGTCAGTCTGATAGAGATCAAAGATCAATAATACGAGGTCAAAGATCAACTCTTTCCCTGTTCGAACCTTGGCTGCAGAGGCAAAGTCCACCAGGAAGATCTTGTCATAGAGAGCCTGGACAGATGCAGGATATCGATTGACGGCGGTAGGTGAGGTAAAAGAGATGCGGTAGGTCCAACAAACCTGAGTGTGGCCGATGCAGAAGTTGTACGGCTTGATGTCGCGGTGCACGTAGCCGAGCTTGTGGAAGTCCTGAGTGGAATATACATATTTATATCGATCTACCGTAAACCTCATTGATCGATCGATCTACCGTAATCCTCACCCTCAGGACGCGGAGTGTCTCCAGGGCCAGGAAGTAGGCGGTCTTTCTCTCGTAGTTCGCCTTCTTCTTCACCGCTCTTTCTCGCACCTGGCGTCGAGTCAGTTGTCGATCGATTGTGCGCTCGACTACCGTATACCTTCGAGATGTTGGGGCCGAGGACGTTCGTGACAATGAAGGGTTTTCCGCGCGAGACGCCGCTCTCAATGTACTCGGGGAATCGATAACTGGCGTCTACCTTCATCGTCGCACGAATTCTGTCGTACACTTGGACCTCGATCTGCAGTTCAGTTCTCGATAGCGGACAACAGAAACCCCCACCGTACCCTCTGTCTGGTTCTCCATTCGTGCTTTCTCTTGTCCACCTTCACAGCGAATATCTTGCTCTTCTTCTGTTCCTCCTCATCTCCATCCTTATCCTCATCCGCCAGATAGACGTCACAATATCGACCCTCCCCGATCACTCCGCCGATACGGTATCTCAATATCGATCGATAACTACCGTACTCTCCTCTCTACCGTATACCTCATCTTACTGCTCTCTATGGTATCGCCCGTTCTCAGTCCGTTCCTCTTGATGAGATACTCCTCAATCGACTTCAACTCGGTCTCATTGAACTTGTCAACATTCGCAGAGATGATCGGGATCTGAAATCAATCGATTACTTTCTTCTTTTCTAGTCTACAGTAGTCCTGAGTACTCACTCCCTCACTCTTGATGCGCTCCTTGAGCATGTTGATGTTCGGGCCCTTGTACTGCAAAATCGATTTATTAAGCCCTAGCTACGGTCGTACACGTCCATGACCTACCGTATTCGGGTTGACAGCGGGCTTGCCTGGTGCGGGGGCGGCGGCGTACACCGACAGTGTACCGTACTGCAATCGATCGATCGATGACTACCGTATTCAATCAGTTGTCGATGGTACCTGACTGGTGTTTCTGACAGAATTGTCAGGGTCGCACTGCGTTCTCTCGATATCTCCGAACTTGGCATCGTCACCTTTCGTCTTCACTTTTGTCGTCTTCTTCTTTCCCTGGATCAATCGATAAATACAGTAACCGGGATACCGTACTCGAGTAAATAAATACCGTAACCCGGATTCCGTACTCCGAAAATGATAGAAAATGAGAAAACAAACATCCTTGGGCGGCATTCTACCAGTCACGAGTAGTGCGAGAAGTCAAAATGAATGGAAAGTGAGACGTTTCTCCCTTGTCTCAATTATTTGCATTTGCAAAGAATGAGATTATTGATTGCAAATATGATAATGACAAGCAGACGTTCTCGTGGGACAAAAAAAAATCTCGTGGGACAAAAAAAAACAAAAGAAGCATTTTGTAACTGTCTGTTGCTCGAGTCTCTTGAGATTTCGGAAAGAGAAATGAGGGAGGAACAGTTAATAAGTGAATAGGGTGGTCTCACGTATGTGAGTGTTTGCTAGGTTTAGATGTTTTTCGCGATGTTTTTTTTAAAATTTATTTTCGAAACAAAAAAATGATAGTTCCAAAATGTTTCATCAAAGTTTTACAAAACCTCGAGACAATCACGCGCCATCCAACTCACGAATTTCACCAACTATCCCACAACCGTAGATATTTTTATTATTTCAACTTCTTGCTTCTTACTTTTCCTACCCAAGAACCGAAGTGGTAATCTTCAGTTTTGTTATCACACATCCAGAAAAAGTGGAACTGGTTTGGTTTGTCGTTTGGGGGAATAGTGAGACACCAGGAGTTGTCATACATAAGGCATATTCACGTGTGGTACTGTAATGTTTCTCCAAGCAATTCTACCGTACATCACAAGCACTTTATCGCTTATCGATCGATCTCCCCTCTTTTCTTCTCAATTTCCTTCTGTTTTCTTCCTCTTCTTTCCACTTTTCTCACTCTGCTCCTCCTTCAGAGACTTCACTTTCTCCAGTGTATCGTCCTCGTCCGATTTCTTCTGGAATAGATCAAAGACCAACAGTCGATCTCCAAAGATCAAGTTCTGGTTATGAATGGTTACATAAATAATGGATCAACTATTTTCATAGGGCGATCAAAGTTGAACTATGCGAAACGAGAGTTCGAATGATCAACTTTAGATAGAAAAAAAGCAAAGATCAACTCAGAGGGTTCAAAGATCATCTTCGAGATCAAATATTTAACGAAAGTTGTTTTGAGTGACTACAATCACTAGTCAACAAATGAGAAGAGTTCAAAGATCAGCCTAAAGAAAATATCAACATTACACCTTCCCTTTCCCCACCTGATAGTCTCCATTGGCAATCTTCTCCTGCTTTTCCTTCTCAAGTGCTTGCTTCTTTTTCTCGATTTCAGACGGCGTCGGATCTTTTACCTCCAATCACGAATCTGACCCACCGAACTACCGTACCCTCTATCGTACCACAGGATAGGGACGGTTCTTGGTGGAGGCGTCCAATTCCTCCTTCTTCTCCTCCTCTTTCTTCTCCTCTTTAGGCTTATCATCCTTCTTCTCTCCCTCCTTCTCCTCCTTCTTCTCTCCATCTTTCGGTGTCGTTCCAGCAGCAGAGGCTCCCGCAGCGTCCGAAGAGGGCTGCATGTATTGATTAGTCATACTGTATCATGTACTCTCACAAAAAATCCACTGTGATCAGGACACAAAGTGAAAAAGTTCACTTGCATGTAAGTGGAATGTCTCTCGTTCTAGTGACTTTCTCTTACAGGCAAGTGAAACTTTTTCACCAGGTCTTCTGATCCTTGGGACTTTTCTCTCAGATGCCAGACTTGTGCGGTTACTGTAGTCATATTTCAGTCAAGAAGTACCTTTGCCTCCTCCTTCTTCTCATCTTTCTTCTCGGGAGCGCCCGGAACTGCAGACGACTTGGCTGGAGGTTGCTGAAATAGAGAATACTGTAGTCAGTTGTCGATAGTCGGTTGACTATGGTAGGTATCGTACCACAGCGGATGGTCCATCTCCGATGGCAGTCACTAGATTCTTGTCTTTTGGCCCCGTCGCTGCGAGCGGTTTGATCTGCTGAACACATCGATTGCATAGTGGTGACGCAACTTTAGGGTAAACTCCGCACCTCCACCTCTTGATCTCTCGACCTCATCCTCGAGGGGGGAATGGGAGACCCCAAAGTAAATAAG
Source organism: Pristionchus fissidentatus (assembly GCA_036245785.1). Lineage (NCBI taxonomy): Eukaryota > Metazoa > Nematoda > Chromadorea > Rhabditida > Neodiplogasteridae > Pristionchus > Pristionchus fissidentatus. The sequence goes on from BTSY01000004.1 coordinate 33,946,662, forward strand.
TGACCGATTGCATAGTGACGACGCAATCGTAGCTTCGAAACTCACATCTTTCTTTTTATTCTTCTTCCCACATCCGACGAGAATGAGTGCGATTTTTGAGAGCAAACTCTGGAAAAAGGGATTTATGGAAGTACCGTATCCACGGTACCATATCGTCAGTTATTGTAAGTTATCGCAGTGGGAAATTAGTATAGGATTCTAGACTTCTGGGCTATCGAACGGCTACTTTAAAAGTCTACTCGTTTCGATTAGAGGCAGGGGAGCAGCACTTTTAGACTTTTAAAGTTGTCGCTCGGTAGCCAAGACTTCTGGGGTCGTAGACTTGTCTCTCTCTGAGTTATCGTACTCGTCAGATACCGTACTCACGATGGTTATGAGTAGTGTAGCGAGCATCGTGTTCCGCCTGTGGGCGAGTGGCCAGTCGACCACCACGCAGAGACGATGAGAGTAGGAATGAAATGGAGAGGAAGGGAGAGAGAATGTTTTCATCTCAGAGCTTGCAATTTCAGCTAGATCCCTTTTTCTACTTCAAAGGTTTAGGTAAGGCACGCCAATTCTTTCCGTCGCTACTGTAGATACTAGACTTCGAATGAATGTTGATGATTTATTTAAGAAACTCATTATTCATTTCAACAGTAAACTTGATCAGATTGTCTCACAGGATATCTTCATAAAATCACAGAAAATTCCGTAACGGAGTTACACAAATTACATAGATTCCCTAATCTTGAATTTAAGTGAGCAACAACATTAATCTACACTTATTCAGTTTTGCGTAACTCGGGTTCGAAAGTGCAATTATTGATCGACTTGTGATCTACTCGGGACGGCTAAAGAACAAAGATAATACTTAACGTTCAGTGATATGGTGAGTGATTGATACGGTAAGTCTAATGACTAGTGGTCGAGAAAAGTGAAAGAATCGTGATAGTTTGAAAAGAGTGCAGTGAAATACGAACAAACAATGCGCTAGTAATTGCCCTAAACAGAGCTTGAAAGCTTGAAAACTTTTGACAGGTGAGAATTACGTCATGTCTAATCAATAAAGCTGCGGTATTTGAACTAGTATAAAAAGCATGGGGTAATATCTACGAGTATTGCATCATCCCTACTCCATCTCTCATTGTCCTCTGAACAGATTAGCCAATGTACTCTTCTTCTCTGCTTCTCCTTCTCCCTCGTCGCCCATTTCCATTCTTTGACGAACCGTCAATTGGTGTTCCTGAGAGAATATTGTATTAGTACTATTATTATATTTCGAAGCTGCAGAAACAGTTCCAATTCCACAGTAGTAGCAGGTTCAAATAAAAATCGACCATGCAGACTTGGGTTTCATCATTTATACAGGGACAAAAAGATATGTACTCGCTTTGATGATGCATTATGCTATTTATAAAATGATGTGATCATATTAAACAACCAAAACCCAAACTTCCGATGTTTGGAAACTTGGCGACTCTCTCACTTTTGGGTGCTCTCTCGCCTCGGTAAAAACAAAAAAAGTACCCTTTTTACATATTGTTTGATCGTATCATCTTATAATTATAATAACTCTACAACATACCTCATTCGAGAGAAGACTTTCTCCTCCCTCGGATGCCATTGAATGAATGCTGCTTCCCTGTGCACGTCGCATCAGTTCCGCTCTGTAAATCACTCAACAGTCGTCTGTATAACCGTCTCACTCTCTTCATTCCACACGTTCTCTCGTCACCAAGCGAGTTCTACATTTCCCATAATCACGTCGTTCTAGATTACCGTACACAATCGATCGGTTGCACACATTCTATCGATCGATTATTCCGCTCCCACAAATCTCATTAACATGTTACGATGTTGGGACACACGGTGGTTACAGTACACATGTTGACACTTCTTCCCCCCACCCTGATTACGGTATACTCCAGTACGATTACGGTAATATCGGATCAATACCATGCATTTATCGACAGACTCGATCACTTACCGCGGCATCTTTCTATAGAAAGATTGTGACATGTATGACGATCTCTCTCTAAAATTATATTATCTACCGAGGTCTATCAACCAATCGATTATAACGAGTGAATCACTACCACGTGGTGTTGTGCCTACCATTACTCATGTGTGAGATTCACAATCAATCGATTCCATAACGCACTTTGTGTGGACAACCCTGATCAGCATGAGAGCCACAATCAATCGATAATGCACCGTACCTTGGCTGGACTCCTGAGGTTGGACTGGGCGGAGTTTCGAGAAGATTCTCTTTCGATCCGAATCGAGATTCAGTAGAATCATCAGAATGAGCCTCCACTTCATCGTCAAATCTCACTGATGAAGTCTTCGATCGAATCTGAAAGCAATCAACAATTATCGATCGATTGCACAACTGGAACAAGTCATTCACAAAGCCCCCGTTCACAGTTCTACGAATTATCGATCGACTGAAGCACTTTTGCTGGCGATATCGATTGCCCGAAGCAGTAATCTAGACATTCACGCAATTGCAAAGTGCCGAAACGTTGCGAGCAAAACAGTGCCGAACTCTGATGCTGTGGATAAAAAAGAAAGGGGATGAGGAGAGGGGATGGGGAAATGTCGATAATCAATTGTTAGAAAACAGCTAATGGTAGGATTAGTACAGCATTACAACAGCGATAATTGAGCCCGGTGATTCATCGTCTACAGTAAGCCCAAACTTTCAGCACTTGCACGGAATCATAAATATTACCGTACCCCATCCGACAGGTCGTCCTGAAAATTCTTGTTAAAATTGTTATGTTGGAACTAATGAGAAAACAACTTGATAAACTTATCCGTAACAAGGGAAAAAGAAATGATTCAATACATCTGGTGCATCAGACTAGAGTTCAAAGATCAATTTCTCCTCTTTTCTCTCACCGGCTCTCTTGGTTCATCAGTTTCATCCAATTCCTGTAGTGATTGCATCAGCCAATTGTGTTCAGTCGCCGGCTCGATCACCGTGTTCCTCAATGCGCATTATTTATATTCCATTTTTTCTCACTCGCAGAAAAGCAAACAGTAAGCGCCTGCTTTTTCCCACTTTCCCATGTAAATTTCGCAAAGCACAAAATCACTGGGTCATATTCGAAAATATTTTCATTCCATCATGTTCCCATCTATTACGAGATGCTACAAGATGTAATGAAAGCCTCAACTCACTTTCTACTGCTTGGGTCTATTCTAATATCTGGATTGGGGCTGGTTCCGAGTGTGAGATCGTACTCCTCCACATCCAAGTCATTTTCCTCCTCCTCTCGCAGCGAAATAGCAGTCATCTTGCGACGACGATTCTCACGAGAACCTGGAAGAGGCTCATTGCGGAATTTCATATTGATGAACCAGCGAGAGGCCCATTGCTAACAGGTTTTTTCCAAATGCTATTTTAGGAAATACGAAACATGAATCGGCCTTCTCTTAGTTTTTTTTTATAATTTAAAGTACGTCATTTACCATGAAAAGACTGGACATTAGTACGACATTGACTGCGATGCAAATTTGTATATACTTGCACCAAGAACACCATCTCCCTCCTCCCCAATTCCCAATTGTTTCCATATATTTATTCACTCTCTTTCTCAACTCACCGGGCACATTCGTTCCGAACGCTTTGAGTGTGTCAATCAGCATCTTAATCATCGTCCAATCGCCCAGATTTACCTGAATAAAATATGAGATTGTAACAAAACCCTTTCCACATTAATCGACTACATTCTCATTCGCGGGCATTAAGAAACTGCGTCGAAACATGGAGCCGACAAGTGAAGGAACCGCAATTGTTTTTTTTTCTAAATTTCTCAGCTGGCGTGTCGCCACCGTGAAACAAAAGTATTTTTGGTTTTACCACATTCAAAATATTTAAAATTAAATACAAAAAAATGCGTTTCTTCACCTGGAGTGCTCCCTTGAGTTCCTCTACACTGCACGTAGTGAGCACGAGACCATTCAGATTCATCGATTGGAATTTAGTGACCACTGCGTCCAGACGAGGTTGAGCGATGTCCAGACGACTGAAAAGAGATATCAGAATAGAACAACAACAGGTACAAATTCAGACACACAACTCAAGTGCATACCCCAGGATCTTTAATGTTTTGCTACACCTATAATCACTCCAAGTGGTGTCATGAATCTGTGCGACGATCATCGATATACAACGTACCGTAGTAGCCCGCAGATGTCCTCAATTCTCATCTCCACGAGAGGTGTGTCCACAAAGTCCCACACTGCCTCGTCCTGCAACATTCATGTTTCCAGATTTCATGAAATTCCCAAACAGGACATAGCGCGGCAATATTAATCACAGTGACTCTTACGACTCAATACATTCCCCTATTTCGCACAACACGTCCCTTGTGCATTCACAGTGATGACCCCACAATAAGCGATATCGACCGTCCTCCCTCCCCGAATCGGAGTAAAGTGGGCAACACTGAATACTCACATGGAAGAGGTACTTTGCGTGTGGTGGCAGAGTGAATGGAGGAGGTGGTTTGAACGACTCCTCACCCAGAGAATCACGACGTTCTGAGAGAGAGAACAAGAAATGCAATAGTGCATTTTAAAGTTTGATTGTGTACATAATTGATCATAATACAAAGAGGAGTAGAATTGAAAACATTTCAACGTTTTCCAACAAAGATACTCATAAAAACACAAATATCACCAGAATTATTCTTATTTTCAACTATTCTCATGTTCACCGGGTTTAAAATATAATCTAATTCATCTCCTCTCGTATCTATTGAGCGGACTAGAAATTCCATTGTAAATGTATGTATTTAATTGGAAAAAAACTGACCTCTAATCAACTTCCTCAAATAAGGATCGAGATTGGAGGTACAGGGGACGAATCGACGCAAGTGAGTCACTGTGAGAATCTCCGATGTTGGAAGATTCGGAGAGTCGAGGAATCCCTGAAAAGATTGAGATATTGTACAGAACAGTGATACGATATTTGATGGAAACTATTGGTATATGGAAATACAAAAAGTAATTTTGCAAACGGATTACGTGTTTCACTAACATCTCATAGTACTAAAACCTTGTGAGATTCAATAGACTCTTGGAAGGGTAAATAAAATATTTTTATAAATATGATTACATGTTTCCCAGACTATAGAACTAAAAGAGCATGAGATTCAAGAACGATTAATTCTCGATATAATAGAAAATAGTTCGAACCTCGAAATTCTCGGGATTTCTGTCCAATCCCATCAAATCGTCCTTCTTCGGAATTCGATCGGACATCTGAGAAAAGATCAAATTATCAGCGACCAAATCATGTTAATTTCATGTTTCATTGGTAATTGACAACGGATGGCGCATGAAAATAATAATAGAGTTGAGAACTCGATCACAATACATTTGATTATAATCTTTATGGTTCATTAATGTTTCGTACCTTTTTAAAATTTATCTTATTGCACTGCGTTTCCTCGTGACTCGCATAAATATTACTATTGTACAAAGAAAGATCAAAGATCAATTCCTCCTCACCTGGTGGTACAACTCTGCGAGTGTCATGTGGGCGTTGTTGCAAGTGAGAGCAGTCTCGATCAGCCAACACATTCGAGACGGCCACTGTTCACACAGAGAAATCTGCAAAGATGAAAGAATGCTTACTAGTGTTGTTAGCTCGAATAATTCTATTCGCTAATACCGAAGAATATTCGCGAATGAGAGTATTCGATCTTACAACACTACTGTTTAGATTAGGGAAAAGATCAAAACGGATTATCTTCTACAAGAAAATTTATCAACTGCCACTTTTCAGAGGACCCTGTCGTTTTTCAGTTCCAATAAGTCCTTATCTAGCATATCTTTTGCAGTGAAGTAATCATTGAAAAAATTATCACAACATTATTCATACCCAGTGTCCGAGTGAGAGCCACGAGAATTCGACTTCGAATGCTCGCATGAGTCGACCAGTGAGAGCGAGAGCATTCACGATACGACGAACCTGAAAAGAAGAAAGATCAAAGATCAAACTTCCCTACGAAATTGGTGTTTTTTTATTCTACGCAAGAGAGATTCATTGTGCGTGGATGTCTGATTGCTAACTTCATCCAATATCGAAACCCGAATTCTGCAGGAGATGCGAATTCGAAATTGAGCGATTCTTGCTCTGCCTATACGGTAAATAACTACAGGCGAATTTATCATATTTCTTGGCATTTCCTGGCGATTGCCGGGTATTAATGGAATAATTCACTGAAAGCTCTGGGATTGAGAATGGAGAAGTAGTCATCGAAGATAAGGCTATTCATGTTCTACGTAAAACATGTTCATCGTTCACGGACATTTATTGCCTAATTTCACTCGTCGTCGCAACCTCAATTCACCATGAGATCAAACAAAAAAGAAATTATTAATTGGGTGCACCTATCACTGCGAATATGTCATTTGCCTTGGCGTTTTCTGGATATTGCCCCCTTATAAAACCCCAGATAACCTAGTATTATTTGGTAAATAGACTGACAGCTCTGGGGTTGAGATTGGAGAAGTAGTCATCGGAGATGAGTGTCTCGTTCAGACTTCTCGTTCCCACAACCATCGTCATTCGACGAGATTGAGCTCCACGAGAAGAGAGATCTGCGTCTCTGCAATCAATATTCCGAATATTTCACCCGATCAAATATGTGCTCCCTAGCGAGGATAAACTACCACGAAATACCTTCGAAAGCCCGATTTCACCCCCTTCACTTGCTTGTATTCCAGCATTCATAAGATCCTTCGAAATTTCCTATTCTAGGAGAACTCATGTTTCAATGCGGACATAACAATCTCATTAAAGACATGGCAGCGGTAGATTTTGGCACAGCACAAGACTAACGTAATTCTGACCTGAGTGACATGTGTGACCCATGGAAGGTGTCTTGTCGTCGGAATCTCTCCTTCCAATCTGCCAGACTCTCGCGTTTCTCCTACAAAATTAATACAATTATTCTCCAGGAAAGTGCTCTATTATTTAATTTGATATATTCGTAAATACGTTTACGAAGGCCCAGAAATATCACAAACAAGCATTGATCAACGCGTTTCACAACGTGCTGTAACCACATTTCACCCAGGCCCTCTGATTTTCCTGTTCACTATTTTTATTCCATTCGTTATTCGCACCTTCAGATTGTTCTGCAGCTGCCTCAGAGCCGAATTGTGCAGATAGAAGGGCATGTTCACAATGTTCTTCAGGTAGTCGTGACCCGTCAATTCGGTGCCAGAGAGCGCAGAGTGCCTACAGTGATCGGTACAATTGGCCTTTCATAGATCATTCAATCACTAGGCGAATCACCGTTGCAATCATATCTTATCTAGGCTTCTCCCCGCGAGTTTTGTTAATGAGAACGAACGACAAACAACCAATATCCCCCGTCTCTCACATATTGTGGTTGAGGGCGGAGATGATAATGTGTGGGTCGACAGCAATGATAACAATGAAGGGACGATTCTTGCGGGCTGAGAACAGCAACTCCAACGCGTCCAGAGTTGACACCTCAAGAGAGGAAATGTATCAACCATTTCACACACTTTAGATACTCTGGCAAAAGTTTTCTCCCTCGAAGATCTTTTCCATTATCATACAAATTGTATTGGATTCATTTGTTTTTAAATCACCTCATATTCATGTTTCACTATGTCCTCAACATTACTGGAAATGGAAAATATACTGATCGTCATCTCTCTAATTTCTCGCAAACGACGAAAAATAATTAAATCTGACACCGTAATCTCAAAAATTACTGTATTAGAATGAAGATTCTCACCATTTTGTCCTGTTCACAATTGTCGAGTCCATCAACGACCACTACCAATCTCGTTTGAGAAGAAGTGAAACCATCGAGAGAATGGACCAGATCAGCAAGCAGATCCACTTCTGCAATCAGGAGAGGTGTCAAACAGTGGGAGTAATGTAAAACGTCGGCATTCACACACAGTTGTACGGTGAACGTATCTTTTGACTTCAATACTTTCTTTGCTGAATTTAAATCTACTTCGCATTAAACTTTTCGAGAGACGAATGTATCACAGATTCGAAACGGAATATCGCCAAGAGGTAATATTAACTCCTTCGACAAAATATATCACTCTCACCCGATTGCAATTTCTGCATGAGTCCCTCGAATCTCAGTTTGTGCATCTGCCCCGCTGCTCTGTTGAGACGTCTGTAATTAAAATTAACATTATTTGATTAGGTTGCTGCTGGAGTTAATAGTGATTGCAGAACAAGGTGAAAGAGAGTTGCACGTGCCTAATAGGATCTGTAATTGATACTGAAAGTATTGTATTATATTGGCACAATCACTACTTCTACCATAGAATCGGGGTTCACAGTGATTTTACAACAAGGTGACATACATATCTAAAAACGGAATGTAACCACACAGTTCAGTCACATGAGGGGTCGCAATTACAAGAATCAATTGTCACCTCCTAGGCATGTTTGTGAGTGCGTAGAGCAATCCCAGTGAGACCGGCCATATGGAGAGAATGAGGAAGAGGCCAAAGCAGACAATTGAAGAGATGAGAAGACTGCAATGGGATGATTACGTCGTAAATAGGAAATTATGATAGTCCGGAAGGCCTACTTTCTTCTTGCAATCTAGGTACTCTTAGCTAACCAACTAACTCGACTACCGTTGATAAATATAAATTTGAGCCCAATCAAAACGTACCCGCCAGCACTCGCGAACCAATCGATATGCGTCTGGGTTGGCTGGAATTGCCATGTGGCTGCTATGAGAAGAATGCAGCCAGAGACGAAGAGAAGAACGATGAGAGTGGCTGTGAGAATGATGGGAACACCGCAGAAGGCACGAAGACGACCTTTTTGAGCTGGAAAAGGGGGAGTGAAGAGATTAGGATGGAGATTGCATGAGCTACTCTTGTCTTCCACAATATCCCATAGTTTCCATAGTTCCTCTCCCACTTTGAGATGCATCAAAGGTGCCGACACAACGTAAAGTGTAACCCTGGCGCATTAGCGTTTCACTCAAATTGCAAAATAATTGTCCTAGGGTGACGAATGATAACTGTGACAACCGAACTTCGCCAGAATTACGAGCTGCATTTTTTCACATCCAATAGTTGTTCTCCCCCTGGGAGAAGCATCAATGGTGACGACAAAAAAAGTAAAGTGCAGTGCTGGCGCGTTAGCGTTGAAATGATTTTTTTTTAAATTGCCGACGAGTAGCGAGTGATATCATGTAAGGTGAAAAGGAACGAGAATCACTGAAAAATTCACCAAAAACTACGAACAATTTCAGCTACAAACCATCATTTTCGCACCTAACTATTCATTTCATTTCTTCCCTTTTCCTCTGCTCACCTCTCTTCTGATGAAATGCGCAGAACAATCTAACGGGGAGTACTCCATAGTGTTCCTCCGCCGCTTCGAATAGCGTCGAGACGATCTTTGCCAGTGCTTGCTCGCCCCCAATAGAAGACAGACGATGGTAGTCAGCGAACAGGAAACTGAATTTTCAACCTTTTTTAACTTGAAGTTTATTTCAAATTTTGAATTATTTTCTGGGGAAATTGCCTCACAACGATTAACACTGTGAGGTCTCTTTTATCTTATCGATGCAACGCCAAACCTGCTGGCCCAAATTTCTCATCTCACTGAACTGAAGTGAACGGACAATATTTCAAAACTAATTATATTATGGAATACATTTCTAATGAAACCGAGCACTTATTAATTAGTCCTTTGCCATTTTCTTCTATCTTATCAACGCATCACCAAACTTTCTGGCTCAAATCGATCGATTACAGTCACCAATATCTTACCTCACAGGATTACTGTAAGTGTCGTTATCGACGTCGTCTTTGAGAGGAGCGTACGAAGTGAGCAGATTGAAGAGGAGGAGGGCCTACAATCAATGTAATTGCATTCTGTCCTAACGCGAACAGTTCAATGATCATTTCGATATAATTGGAAGTCTTTGAAGTATTTGCCCAAGCGCTGTAATTTCTAGTCTAGACTCCGCCCACCTTTGCCTTGAATAATGCAATCTTATTTGCTGCACTGGCTGATTCCATCCATCCCTTCATCTCGTACCCGTAGTACACCGTTCCTGCAATATTTATTGTTATCAAAGAAGTACTAGCGGCTCAGACCCATTAGAATGTATTAAAAGAATTCTGCATCACAAATTCCCCTTGTGAAAGTGAAGGCACACTAAATTTCTTTCCACTTTCGTACACTCTATCTAATAAGTCAATATTGCGAACATACCGTATAAGAAGGCAAGAATGATGTAGACGGCGAGTCCCAGACAGAAGATTACGATGGAAATGACGTGATGAGAGTAGAAAAGTGAACAGAACTGGAAATGGGCGAATATTGAGCCATCGAGTACAATACACTGCATATTTTCAGCGTAGCCAAATTGAAACACAGCTGTTTCCAGCAATATCCAACTCTGATCTTACTAATTGAATAGCCTAGCTACCGTAAACCGACTACTGTATCCAAATCTCACCGTTGCAAGCGATAGTGTAATCAGGAAAACAACAACGAAGAGATAGACGAGGAAGCGCCAGGACCTGCGAGATTAGGATTTCCCGAGATTGACTATATTAACAACAACAAAAACAAATCAATAATATACTCACCACTGTAGCCTCAATGAGTCCTTCCACGATCGAGAGAAGGTCATCATTGATTCCTGAAATTAGGTTACGGTATGATTTCGATTTTGATAGCATAATTTCGCACTCCTAAATACCGTTGCTACAAAGAAAATATCTTACTACCGTATCATCCCGACAAAATAAATATCGTACTTCCTCATACTCACCCTTAGTTTGCTCAACAGCAAACTCTTTCCACTGCCCCATTTGGCGTAGAGTCCCATTGTGAGGGGAAGAGTCAGACTCGGCTCGCACACCTGACATTCATTTTTTTTGTTGTTTTTTTTTTGCAATAACTATTTTCATCAAATCTACATAATCTACATTCGACAACCAGCACATTCGAAGTAAGCCTCGCACTTCAGTATCGTGTTTCACTTATTCGATATCACAAGTCAGGTGTTAGTTTGACAATTGAAGAAGAGCTAACGCAAGGCAGTCTCTCACCATATCAGCCAGTACATTGGAGTACACATCGTATCCGAGAATGGATTCCATTTGATTCTCCGCATCGATCGGGCCTTTAAACATAATTTAATTTATTATTTTAATTAATTATGCAAGCATTATCTGAATTAAGATTTTCATACACACAAAATCACACACTCGCAGTATCACAGGTCCAGTTTCAGTTACTATACAGAGGCAATGAAACACCACACTACCAAGGTTTCCTTCGCAATTCGAAAAATATTCAACGAACCGAAAATATGTGGGAGGATGGGCGAAGGATTCATCTGATCGATCGAGTACGGAGTCTGGCCGATTTTGTTAGGACTGAAATTAAGAAACGCGATATTATATTAAAAATTTAAAATAATTCGTATACGAAATAGATTATCGCCTATATGTATCGCTAATTAAACATCAAACATCACTTTCATGTAAAATCAGTGCTCGGATTTACCAGGAAAAGTCTTGTTTCACTGTTGCGATATATCAACATTATCTAATGAACTTTGATAGGATCCACTTTTGCTTATCATTATTTTAAAATGACACGTTCATGAAATCATGCTCTCTTTCCGCCGTATCTGTTGTTTAGGAACGGAACGTTAAATTGTTTTGGACGAGTGTTTGTGAATTTATAATAGTCAAATTAAACTGACCGATAGAGTAGCCGTGAGTCACTTGGATTGACTAGCAGTGTCTGTGTGAGTCTCTTGCTCCTCGCTCTCAGTGAGAGATGAAGAGTATTGTCACCATTGTTGTCCGTCCCAGAAATCTTCGAGCCTACAACAGACAGTATCCTTAAAACGTAACGGAATTTTTTAGTCCTTCAATATGCACTATACATTGGATTAAAACTCTAACGTCTCAAAATATGTATAGGTGAAACGTGAATCAACGTTTTACAGAAAATGCCTCGTTTTTTCCACCCCTACCGTACTCCCGAGTCTGTCAGTCGTCGAGAGCGGTCCCTCTCCATTTCTCTCTGATGGAGAGGGGGAGTTTCCCTCAATTTCCCTCGCCTATGCCATCGACTACGCAACAAGATCGGAATCCCCATCCAAGCCGGACTGGTCACCGTGTGATGGGTATGACTACGTAAGATGGTTGGTCTCTCAGTTTCTAGACTCGATGAATCTCCTTCTGAGATTGATGATTTGATTCAAGAAAGCTGACGCAGATTCAAGAAAGCAGACACCATCTTTCTTTATTCTAACGCAAAATCTTCAACGTCAAGCTCGCGAGATCACTATTCTTTCTCCAGCCAATAATTCTGGGTCTGTGATATGGAAAGAAGACCGATCTCGACGCTCAATACTGGACAAAATGAATCATTCTAAAGAAGACCATCGACCACGTCTGAAACATATATGAAACCCCCATCTTGATCAGCGCCCCTAAAGCGACACTGATAAATTTGTATTGTATATTTGTACCGTACTCCGACTAAATACCGTACCCGCATTGACGAGTAGTTGACACAAGGCGACGTGTCTACTCTTGACTGCACGCAGAAGAGCCGTCTCGCCGTCCTCAACAACAAATTAGTTCTATTACGCCGAGGATGAAATCTACCACCCATCAAATTATTTTTTTTTCTCTGTTGTTATACCGGCCATGTGAAACTATCAATCTACGGGATCACACTCATAAATCACTTCTTCGAGGCTCACCTTGTTCTTCAGTTCGAGATTGGGTTTCTTCTCCAGCAGCAGCATCACAATGTCCATGAATCCCTTATCAATCGCCAGATGGAGGGCTGTTCGACTCTCCTGCACATATCACGATTGAGTACTGTAGAAAATTGTTGGGTACTTTATGATAATCGATTTTTGCTTCTTGAGCAATATCATACCAGTGATAATCAAATTAAATTTAGTTTCGAAAAGAAGAACGCTTCAACAGTATCACATTACTGACTTGGTGAAAGAAGAGCACTCTCTAATACGATACTGTCTAAGCGCGTTATATTTTATCGATTTCATTTACTCCATGAAACCGTAAAGTGCCGTGTTTTCATCAACCAACCGAGTCTCTCGAATTGACATCCGCGTACTTCTCCAGCAGCATCTTCACGATATTGGCGTTGCCCGACCGAACGGCTGATGCCAGAATACAGTTACCGTATCTGAAATGACGAATCTATTGTAAAGTGATGACGCAACGTATACTGTATGTCTATTACACTGCAATCAGCATTATCGCTTATTCTAGGTAAATTGCCATTGCGCACTGTAGGTTAGTAAATATTATTTCTTTGCTTCTTCTGAGTAATCTTTTCAAAATCCATACGGACGCGTATTCTTTCACTATTCAATCTCTTACAGTACCACTATCGACCACCGTACCTATCCGATTGATTGACGAACGCTCCAGAGTTGATGAGTGCCTCGCAAATTGTAGCGTAACCTTCTCGCGCAGCGATGCCGAGGGCGGAGAGACCGTTCTGAAGTTATAGAATGGATGCGATACAACAACTGTAATAACAAAATATCAACTTCTCTTATCACACCGCTGAAACAGACATTCAACTGGACATTGTAAGTGGTCAGAAAAAAACAAAATAATATGTGTTCTCCTCACTCACATTATCGACAGCATTTGTATTTGCGTCTCTGGACAGCAACAAATCGACGACGTCCGCGTAGTTTCCCTTCGTCGCCAGCATCAAAGCAGTTGAGGAGTGCTGCAAACGTTGCGTCATACTTACTCAATAAAATATTTTTTTAAATTTTTTCCAGATGGATAGATAAGCGAAAGCAAATTACCAGAAACATACAGGTTCTCATAGACCCTATGAAGCAATATTTCATGGGTTGTGTCATTTGTTAATTTTGCTTATTCATTGCTGTAATCGAACTAACCTTGCGTCATAACTACCCAATGAAATGTTTTGATTGGATTTCCAATTGAATGCGTTATTAACTAGCTACCAGAAACGAACTCGATCTTGTACACCCTCTGAAGCTACATTTCACGGGTTTTGTCATTTGTGTAATTTCGCATACAGTAACCCTTGTTACCGTACACCTCTCTCTCCCTCACCATTCCCTGCACATCCAACTCCGCGCCTGCATTCAGCAGTTGCTGCACCGTCGGCAGATGGCCCTTCCTCGCAGCCCAAATGAGAGACGTCGACCCGAATTTGTCCAGCGAATTCACCTGCAAAACCGATTGAGTAAGAATGGTGAAACATGGTCCTCTGTCAAGGATAGCACACAATAATGATTCAAACCCTCAATCTTCCCCACATTACGTATTCATGATGTAATCTCAATAATTAATAAAAGGAGAATATATGCATTCACGCATTTGTGTGGAAATGTTGACGTGTCCTTGTGTAATAAATAATTATCTATCGCCTCTCAAGGATATTATAGAACAAGGGTACGTCGCGACCCGACAATTTCTCCCCTGATTGCCTAGTGATGACGCGATCTGACCTGCGCTTCTGCCTCTAGCAGCATCTGCACGATCTCCGTGAATCCTCTTCCTGCAGCTACGATGAGTGGAGTGAGACCGTCCTCCTCGTCGATTAGATTCACGTGGGCGCGCGACTGAAATTTGAGAAGTTTTTTATGTTTACCTTTTTTCCAAAAATTTACCCTTTCATGAGTAATGGAACTATCGCCTTGCCAAGATAAGTGGTATGCTTGCGACAGCAACTCACCTAGATCAACCCCCTCCCCCGTGTGGCTTGTTCTACATGTTGAATAATTCATCGTAAATATTGTTGTAAATATATTAAATTTGCTAATAAAAAATCAAATCGTTCAGAACACAGAAAAAAAATCAAAATATCTCACAGTCCATTCATCACTCAAAAACCTCCTTCATCGTCGCCTTTTCCCCTCACCTCAATGAGAATTCTGACGCATTCCGGATGGTTCTTGTAGACTGCCCACATGAGAGGACTCCATCCCATCAGATCCGGCTGATCCACTGTCGCACCTCAAAAACAATTAATTAGGTTCTAGGTTATTTTTTTAGATTTTTTTTGGAATACAGAATAACCACAATCGGAATTTCTGGGGACAAAAGCGCAACGACCTCTTTCGATTGTTCTAACTTACTTTAAAATTTACTTATAGATTTGTACAGCAGCCTATTTGACTCGAAATTGAATTCTCTATCGAACCCACTATTTTAATTTATCCTAAAATGAGCGGAACGACATTTGCGCAACGATTTCAAAATGTGAGCAACAAATTATGATCGTACGGCTTCGCTGTCAAATGGTCTCGACAAGTCACCGCTGAAGTTTCAAATCAATTCTTGAAATTTGAACAGAGTTATTCGCCGTTGCGCTTCTGTTATGCCCCCGGAGTTTCGCATAACCACTAATGTTCTAATTGAAATGTCTGCGAGATCTACAACGTAAGCTCCTTGTTTCAAGCCATTTTCCTCTCAATCACGTGAGCAATCGCATTTCCCGTATATTTTAAAGCAACCATCACTTCCTCCCCCCATTTTCTCTCTATTTGACCTACCCTCATCGATCAATATCGAGATGACCTCTGGATGTCCCTCAAAGGCGGCGACGAGCAGTGCAGACCAGCCCTCCTGCAATACATTTGTTTTTCATTTCTTTTTTCCCTCGTATTCTAATTCATTTTCGGCTACATGCCCGTTTCCTGTTTCGCCATCGGCGCAATTACATGCTTGGAGTATTAGTTTCCAATGGATAATTCGAACCATGGATACAACGAATATGCACAATCATCTCGAATAGCATCTGATCTCAGTCGTCTCTAATCTTCCCTCTTTCCCTCTATCACTTTTGATCAGTGGCATCACTCTCTCAATCTATTCTCGTCCTGTAACGGTTCTCTCTTCTACTCCGGGGACAGGTCCATTCTCTATCGAAGACAGACACCACCCAGTCATTGCTACCTCCTTATCTCTACCCACCCTCCTCCATTCACGTACTTTCTCGCCTTTCTTTCAAAATCTACTCATCTCTCCACCCTCTCCCCTTCCCATACTCTCTAGCGCCTACATTCGTTTCGTACGCTGATCAGCCAGTGAGCGTTGCCTATCACAAACGCTTCATCGATGAAAACGCAGTGCAAAAATAGTACAGCAGATAATGCCAGCGCAATTTATCAATCGCCATTTATAGCATCAATTACGAGCTCTATAATTATTAATTTCTTGTAGAGATAAGATACTATATTTATCAGTACCAGTCCGTTCCAACTCTTCTTTTCAATTCATTTTTTCTATATATCTTTCTAGCAAAGATCAAAGAACAACTAACCGAGTCCGTGTCATCGACATCCGGATTGTCCTTGAGCAGTTTGATGACGCATTCCGTGTAGCCATTGCGAGCAGCGACGATTAGAAACGTCTCGCCGCCCTAAGAAATTTTATAATATTATTATTGATATTTATTAATATATTGTTAGAACTAGAAGAAAGAAGCAAATTGGAAGCGGAGAACGAAATCTAATATAATATGATGTTGAAGCCTCAGATCAGCAACAAATTAAATTTTCATATTATACAAAATTTCTCCGCCCTAAGCAATTTAGATATTTATTGTAAAACTAGTGGAAGAATCTGAATAGAAAACGCAGAACAAAACCTAATATAATACAATGGTGAAACATCACATCAGCGACCCTATACTTATTACAGCAAGTGCTTTAAGTTTCGTATAAGTGAGTATCAGTAATTTTCAGAAAATTCGGATCCTAATAACAAATCATTGTAAACCGAAGATTGTTGGTGTTCAAACCCCGACCACCGAAGCATCTGTTCCCTTTACGTTCCTCTTCGTCCCCGTGAAATCCACTAATCGAATATGACAGTTTCCTCTTTCACTCGGGGGAGAGAGAGAGAGAGAGAGAGAGAGAGAGAGATGGGGTAGATCATAGTTGAATGATCACGGTCACTTTCATCCCTTCCTTCCCCTTCTCCTTCTCTTCTATTCACTCTTCTGTCTACTCTTGCCAGTCAGTAATCCTCCTTCCCTTTCTCTCTCTGATTTCTTGATTACCACCACTGTTTCACAGCCATCAAAGGAATTTGGTACTTGATCACTAATCCATCCACAAAAACACCTAATACAGCGACTATAGATTCGCACCGATCAATATTCGACTACCGTATCCCATCAATCATCTACCTATCGTCCTATCCCCTATGTAGCATATGCCTTTATGTCTCGTATGAGTTATCTACCGTATTCCTAAATTACTTCGTCGTAAGTACATTTCCATCAATCAATGCCATTCTACCGTGACCCGTTCTACCGTATTCTACCGTACCTCATTCCTCAGCGGACTTCCATCAAGTGCAACAGGAGTGTGCAGATGCTCCCAACTGCCTCCCTCCAATTCAGTAAACAACTGCTTCGCGTCTGCGTGTGTTGGAGCTGCTGCTGCAAATGAACGAGATCAGATTGCATAAGGATGATGCAATACCTCATAATCTAGGGAGTCAAGTCTAGTCAGCATAGGGAGTCAAAGTCTAGCGCTAGGGAGCGAAACAGTCATGCCTATAGGTTTTATGCCACCATAACTCTGTAATGCTATTAGAAATAGCAATAGTTATTTGAAAATACATTAAATATTATTGCATAGTGATGAACTCATAGTCGTTACTACTTCTCTGATATGCCATCAAATGATACCCACATAATTTCTGGCTGATTAATAATACTCCTTTGCTCGGCTCCGCAAACAATGACTCGGCGGTTGGGTGTTGCCTAGTCAGAGTAAATACAACTTTTCTATCCTATTTTGATCACCTTCACGTTCTTTACTCTAAAATCTACACTTCCCACACCAATGTCGCTTACTCGACGCAGCAAAGGCTAGCGATGCTGCCGCTTGCGCAACGTTCGGCATTTGCAGCAGCTGCAGCAAGTGGTCGGACTCTCTTCCGTTCCTCTAGGACGAGACTGAAGACAACCACAGAGTGTGTGTTAGGATGAGACAGAGAGACAGAGAGAGATACGACAGGTGTGAAGGGGATCACGCGAGCATAGAGGAACAACAGAAGGGGATCACATCTGATCAAGGGGGAGGGAAGCTATGATATTCAAATGGCAGTTGCACTAGGGGTAATCAGTTGAATAGGACATCTCGGAAACTGTGGTGTCATTCTCGTCACACAAACTGTTCCGACTGTCTACCTCTAATCGGCAAAAAGAAGTGGGAATATTAGGACCGGTGTGCCAAGATATATTCGGCCATAGCAACGACGAGAGGGGAGGGAGGGGCAGAGGGGAAGGGCACAAAAAGCCTCACAAGCTCTCACCAACGACGGATCGTTATCAATCACACTTCTTCTTCTTCTCCACCTTCTCACTCTGCTTCTCTGTCCTCTCTCCGATCCACACACTCTCTCGTCTCCTTTCTATCTCTCTAATTTCTTCATTTCTCGCATTGCACTCCAATACGCGCGCCACTCTCTCACTCTAGCGCTCTGAGAAAATGTTATCGCAAAGGGATAAGGACACGCACTTTCACTCAAATCAATAACTTTTTTCACAATAGAATAAAAAAAGGAAAAGGATGGAACAAAACAATTGTGAGCGTGCTATTTTAGCGATCACACGTGTCTTTCATGTACCGCCCATTACTCACCAATTACTAATTTATTTGTAATACTAACAGCTAGACAACTCAGTGTTATGTTCCCATCTCACCGTGTTAATTTCGCGTAACTTACCAACAAACTGACTCATTCTCGTTTCACCCTCACCTCAATTACCTTTTCCAAAGCCACGACTTCGATAGTCTTTGTGTTTCAAATTTTAAACACACTACATATACAGTAAGCGCTACCTTTACAATATCTAGACGGATGGATGGAAGGGTTCAAAGATCAAAGATCAGACAACTCACCAGTGTGTGCCATTCCGACCATAGCCGAGGCGAGCTCGGAGAGCGCCGATCGGTCGCCGGTCGCGCCTGAAATACAACAAAAATCATTCAAACACATAACTTAAATAGCTTGAAAAACTTCAAAACCCCGTCAAAAATGCGTCTACAAATAGCACAAGCAGTGAATCAATGTCCCCCTTCCCCGTCTACTCAATGCCCCGCATAATAAACAATGGTTCTTCTTCTTCCTTCTTTCTTCTCTTTCTTCTGCTTCACATTGGAATCTTGGCAAGTTGCCAACACGAACCTCCTCCGCCGCCTCTTCGATTCAGGCCTGCCACCATCGCGTCCCTGCCGGCCCTCAGGCACTTCCCGTCGGGACCAAAAGAACGACAAGGGGAGGGGAGGGGAAGAAGCGAGTGTCTGCAATGAGAGAGAGAACGTGGGAGAGAAAGAAAGATAAAAGAAGGCTTCCCCCATCTCTCTTTCTCTCTCCCTCAGTCTGGCTCTAAATGTCCAGCTGTTGCGATGGAAATACAGTGAGATAGAACAGGGGGAAAGGAGATACCACAGAATCAAAGGTTACGGTAGAACTGTAGACTTCAACACTAGCTGGCAAGTAGTAAATTATGCACAATCATAGCCCGACCGCAACTCAGATGCACCAGGAGCTCAACCAATATTTCCCCCGGAAGATACCGTAACCAGGCGCACACGTTCTCTCGTTGGTCAGATAAGTAGAACAGGGGAGAAGATTTAGGGGAGCGACAAAATATGGTGTGATTCATTCTCAGTGGGGGGGATATGAATGGGAAGTGGGCAGAAAAATGATCATGAACGCGCTAGCAATGAGAGATAGCAGTGAATAAATCGATTGACAATGAACGGAATGCCGCGTAATCCGAAATGTAAACGACTATCAGTACCGGAAATCAGACGCAAACAATATGTTTTTTCCTTTAAAAATATTCTCCGCCGATTGTATCTCACTCACCCACTCGTTAAAGGTCAGGCATTCAATCGAATTGAACTAGAAGTGTTTTTTTCGATTACAATCTACCCAACCAGTCACTCTCAGGTTTCTGAACTTCTTTGAAAGATAATCGAACCGGTTGAGATATTGCCTCTCTATCTGGTAGAGAAACATAACAAAAAGATTTTAAAATTCTGTAATTTCAGCAATTTGAAATTTTTCTCAAGTTTGTGAGGAGGGAAGGGGGTCAGGGAGTGAGGAGAGGAGTGAATGATGATGAGACAGGTGTTGAATAGATGGAAGAAGAAGGAGTCACCGATTGATGGAACACGATGAGAGAGTGGGGGAAATGAGGAGAGGGAAGAGATGGAGAGAGGAGGGGAGAGAGCATGGGAAATAGAGAGACGCAGAGAGAGAATAACTGAACTGCGGACGGGATCCCTGCATGAATAATGAGACACTTGCGGGAGCGAGTGGATGGTACTAGTCAGTAAGAAAGAAAGACAGGGGATCGAGGTTCCCCAGAACGGAAGAGACTATCAAACAGCGATGAAACGCGAATGTCACAGGTGACGTTCGAAATTGCTTTTAAAGTGCAAAAACGTTGCTCAAATCATACACCAACAGCCAATTCAGTATCGATATCGATTGGGTCGAACATACAACTGGAGTAATGATCAGACTCACCTCATTTTTGCATGCTCTTTCATCGATCAGGCAGCGTGAGAGAGCATGCAGAATTGAGAGGGTAAGATCATTATTCTACAACTGATCTTGCAAGTAATCCCCGTGAAAAGGTACGGTATCGACGACAATTCACCTTCGAAGTCCCGTGTGTGCACACGCTGTTATCACTTCTATCAGTAGTACCTATCCATTATCACTACTCCGTCGGGGCCTCCTTTCACTCGCACATTCCACTGATAACTCCCAGTCCGATCATACCCAACTGTCTGTCACCAGAAGCGCTCTCCTCAGTGCTTCTCTCATTCCCTAAATTCGGGAACCAATTTTTGGGTCTACGAGAGGGTCGCGTAGGGGCGGAAGTGAAAATAACTGTTGTCGAAAGATCTTATCGAAAATATTGTGCTGACTGAGGCTCTCGTTCCCTGTATTTAGGATCCCTCCGTTCGAGAGAGGGGGTCAAAATTTCGAAATATGAAAATTTCGGGAACGGTTAAATCCACTGGCTCTCCTCTTTTCCCACACTCTCTCGTTACTTTTTGAATGATGGCCCCTGTCTACACACTGAAATTTGCCAAAATGCCTCTTAGAAGGTCGTAAAAGTCAGGGAAAAAATGAGGGCGAGACGAGGGAAGATGGGGGGGGAGAGAAATGGCCGTTGTCGCTCCATGGGAACACAACAGAGCTGTCAAAACCAACATCGCTCACGGATCTGAAGGATATTGCGTCATCCCTAGTCAACAGCTTTCATTACGCAACTGTGTTTGCTCTAGCGGAAGGAGAAGAAAAAAAAAATTTGGTGGGGGGATATTCGAGGCCCGAATACAATGGTAGAGATCAAATGGGAGAACGGAGAGAGAGACAACAGGAAAGAGAGGGGGAATCGTGGGAGAGGAGGAAGGGGAGGAAAAGAAGAGAGGGCGAGTATCTCATCAAGAGATCCCGTCTCCCATTCTAGTGAGTAATTCACGCCTTCTTCGAGAGAGGCAATCTAGAGATGGAGTAGGCTTATGTCGAATGGAGAATGAGAACACATGCCGAGGTACTCACTCCCTTTTCAGGATACCATGTCACCCCAAATCACCGGGTATTACCAATTCTCGCATCGCAGTCTATATCAATCCTCTAATCGCCACTTACAATTAACTGCATGGCCTTAGAAAAAGGGAGGATAATGTGGGAGAGAAGAGAAAATAAGAGAAGAGATGGGAGGGGGAAGAGATAGAAGAGGGGCGGCTACAAGAAATGGATATGGGTGGGATACGCGCATATTCTGAAGGCCGATCTGCGTCTTGAGATGGGTGGATTGAGAGGGAAGAGGAATGAGTGAGAAAAGGAGACGAGAGGAGAGAGAGGACGACGCCATTTCTAGTAATTGCAACGTACGAAGCGACACGAATACACGCACAGAGTTCAGGTTTCAATTGAGCACCCGCTCTCACTACATCATAGATGGGCAAGGGTTGTTTCTGGTGGGTCAAAAGCGGGAGCATCAGTATTTAACAAAACTCCGTGAATTTGAGAGAAAAAAGAGGTAGGGTCAGATACAAAATCATGATGGTTTGAATGGAAAATCGCGATGGCCCGAGCCCATGCATGTGCTACACGATTGAGAGGGGGTTGCGGTAGGCGGTGTTAATGCGTGGTCACTCATCAGATATCTCGAATGAAGGTGCTCGGTGCGACCTGGGGCTCACATACACACACGGGAGGGACGAGACAACAATCGACAACTGACTCTCTCCCATCATCAAACCAATGGTTCTGCTACTTTATCTCAACAAATCATTATATCACAGATCAGAGGATTCGATACTATGAGCACGTTACAATTATTGATTAGAACGGAGAGGGTACGGGGAAAAACAACATCTGGAACGGATCGGGGTGGTGAATGTGGAGCTATGTAAAAAAGATGGAATAACAGATGGAAACTCTCTTCGATTACTGCGCTCTCCAGTCAACAGAGTGGGCGAGATAGCACAGGAAACAATGAGGGTCTAGAGTAGGAGGGTGGGGGATTTACAGTTCTCCGGTTCTCTCAATCTTGAGAAGTTCGACGTCGAACTTGAGGGTGGCACCGCCTGCAACAAATGACGAGTAAGAGAAGGGAAGAGTAGAGATCGCCGTTTAAATCAATAAAAGGACCCCGGTCTCCTAAAACAGAGCTCCTAAGCTCATTAGTAATAAGGCGTATGGTATTCCACAAATAAATTAAATCAGGGGACAACAACAACAAAAAAACCCGGCAAGTGACCAACAGGACCCTCTCTCTCTCTCCAATTGACTTCTACTCTCGAATGTCATCCTCGTCTTTCCTCTTCTCTACATGTAATCCGCTTACCTCGTCAACCCCCCGTCTCTTTTCCATCTCTTGTTAGATTTCCCCCCTCTATCCACATAGGGTAATCGGATTCCTGGTCTCATCTCAAAGAGCCCGTGATCTATCCCCGGACACAAACAGTTGGCAACCTAGCTCGTAAAAATTGCGCACGTCATAAAGAGAATCAAAAGAAATACCCGCGAATTGTGGAATTGCACGCGAATTGCACGTTTGTGGAGTCATATGAAAGTGACTCCACAAAGGACGACTATTACTTGTATATTTCAAATGTCTTCAATAACTCTACCGTTCAAATTCAAAATTAAAACACACTAATTTGAGCTATTATAAAGGTTTTGCACTATCCCACGTGTTATTTTGGTTGCACAAAAATTAAGTAAAAGTGCGGCAGACCGGAGCCATTATTTTCAATAAATATGCGGGAGGCTGATGGGAGGGGCTCCTCTGTCTCCTTTTTTTTAAATAAAAATACACATGTTCTTACCGGGAATAGTGGGAGGGGCTCCTCTGTCTCCGTAGCCGAGATGGGCGGGGATCGTGAGTCTTCTCTGCTCACCCTCGCACATGTTCAGCAGACCCTGGTCCCACCCCTTGATCACCTGCAATCACAACCAAATATTTATAGAATCCAGTTCTTACAGAGGTCCGATGAAATCAATGTAACGGTTGAATATAATTTCAACTTAAAATCACTATGAAACCAGGAAATAGCGATTCGTTTGCCGTTATTTTCATAAATGGGTCGACAAGGCGGGTAAGAAAATGCCGAAAATGTGGGTAGGTTTCGTCTTTTTTTAGGTAGCTATGCTGTCATATATTGATTATTAAATTGTCATCAATACGTGATGCCTTTTCAGCAGCAGCTACCGTACCTGTCCCATTCCGAGGGTGAAAGTGAACGGCTGGTCTCTGTCGCGGGACGAGTCGAACTTGGTGCCGTCCTCGAGCGTGCCCGTGTAGTGCATGTGCATCGTGTCGCCCTTCCTGATATGTATCGAGATAAAACAATCCACTAAATGTATAGACCGAGACAATTCTTCCCTTCACCAGATCAAGCAACCTATCGAGGGGTAAAGAGACCCCCTTCCATAGGTCAAATAGGTCTTCGCGTGCGAAGATAGGCACTTTTGCACTTTGCATGAAAACCGGATTAACGTAGCGAGAGAGTGCAGGGCAGACACATGAAGGCCTCTGTTTACATCCCCCACGCTATGCTAATTGCGAACTGGCGAGAAAACCATTTGACCTATGCTATGTTCATCCTGTGAGCTGATGGATGAGGCGCCTACTCCGGATAGGTTGGTCCGATAAAGAGAAGAAGTTACGTATACCATCACCTTCACTTGCTAATTTACTTTTTAAATGTTTACAAATATTGGACAATTGAACGCATCCGTTATCAAATCCAACTCATCTACCGCACTCGTCCACTCCTACCGTACTCACTTGCTCTTCATATCGCAGGTCTCGGCTCTCTTCTTGATGCCGATCTGAAGTTTCTTGTCCTGTGCCTCGACGATGGAGGAGAAGACGACGAGCCCGAAGAGGGCGACGGCCACTGCTGGCTTCATACTGCAAATATTTATTTTAAATAAATAAATATTTGAAAATACAATAAATAAATATAGAGAAATGAGCAGCTAAACAATAGCTCTCAGATATTCACACTGAGGTCCTAGATCTCCGATAGCCACGTCACTATATGCAAAATGTATACAGTGACGTGGCGACCACGTCAGCTAAGAAGCAAAGCGTGCCGATCCCGGCTATTTCACGTTCCACATCTACAGATGCAGTTCGTGAAATATCGGGGACAGAAACAATAAATCGTGAAAAAAGAGGGGAGCAGATATTTCGAGCGAAATTAACGCTTGGTCGTACAAGACATTCACACACTCATAATTGCAATCTTTATACTGGAGATACTCGATTGGCGAAATGAGAGAGGTAGACAATCTAACAACGTTTCAACTTACAATGCGCAGTATTTACAAGCTAGGTTGGGGACTTCTAGATACGTCATGAGATTACAACTAGCGGTGAGATCGAATACTGTACGGGGTTACAATCTAGACAACAGAAATAGCTATCTTAGGCGGTGGTCTTCTTGGGAGCGGGCTTGGCGGAAGAAGCCATCTTAGTGGTAGACTTCTCAGTTGTCTTGGCCGAGTTCTTCCATACCTCCAGATCCTTCTTGTATGTCGCTTTGGCCTCTGCTGCAGGCTTGGTGTACTTCTCCTTCTGGGAGTCACTCATGGAATGCCACTCCTGCAATGACAATCAACTTGCAAGAATGCAAACCATCATATTTTCTTTTAAAACAGAATGAATGACAGATAATCTCATCTCAGCTCGCATGATAAAAATAGTATACCTCGGCGAGGACCTTGATCCGTTTGTTAGCTTGCGGCAGCGACGTCAGCTTTCCGCCCTGGTTAGCCCTGAAAATAAAAGCATCACTAGCAAATATTTATTTCTTCCAATTAGGTATAGTCAATCACGGAGCAGCGCTCACTAAAGACGAAGAAAAGGAATTGACTAACTTCTCCTTCACAAACAGCATGTATGCATTGGCGGGCAGCTTGGGATGGCCAGTCTTCTCCCAGTTTTCTCTTCTCTCGGCCCTATCCCTTCTCTTCGCCAGCTTCGCTTTCGCTTCGTGCGCTTCCACCTCCAGCTTCTCCCGCTGCTCCTGCAAAAATACAATTTAAAATAAAGAATACAAAGAAAATCGTTTGCATCGCATTTCCTTCGAATCAACAATAACATAGAAGTTGAACAAATAAATAATGAGAGCATGAATTACCACAGGTTTCTTCATGAAGGCAGCCATTCTTTTGTCGTTGATCTCCTGCGCGCGAGCAGCATAGCTCTGAAATAGGCATGAAATTTGACATTATTTAAAAGCTGGGATACCGATCTCAATCGCCCTCGGCTTCATGATATCCTAAAATCAGGTGTCCTAGATATGGTGGGAATGTATCCACAAGTATGGACAACAAGTTGAAAAGGTGATCTAAAGAGCGGGTCATTGTTTCTGCTATTCACCTGCTTCTCGTTGTCCGAAAGATTCCTCCACTTGGAAGCAGTTTCCTTGGAGAAGGCACTTAGGGACTCCTTATTGATCGGAGTAGTATGTTTGGCTGCATTCTCCTTGAGGAAGACATTGTACGAACCGATCCTGGGAACGCTGATGCTGCAAATAATAAGATCTAACGATTAATCAAGTAGTAATATTGAAGCATAGAAAGAATAAGAAAGAAATATACTACGAAAATTGATGCACACGTGTCCTAATCTCTGTGGACGCCTGATAAAGATCTGAACAAACATTGGCTTGGCCTGCGTGGCGGAAGACGCAGTCCGGGCAGACAAGGTCAGCGACGCAAACGACTTGAGCATCGTCCTGAATGGTAGATCGTGAAATGAAGCATCTCTTAGGAACAAAATGATGTAAAAATGGTACTTATAATAATAAGAAAATAAATAAATATTAACGAAAACAACAGAAGCGGATGTGGCACAGAAAAACCGTGAGAACTCTAGGTCTCACAGCGATGATTGAGAACGGTACTCACTCGGGAAATGTACGGCGCAAAGCGGCCTGGTCCTTTAATTTCGCGTCGTCCAGCACACGTTTTGTTTGCTTGTTATTCGATTGATTTTCTTTTGTTTTATCGATTATTTTTATTTCAGAGTACCGTTACAACAACGCAGCTCTCAAATTGGATATGTCTCAGTTCGGCAATGGACCGAAGCCGCCCGCATGGGGCCGTCCTCCAGGTATGTCTACGATTCTTATTATTCTTCGATGTTACTATTCAGTTATTGTTCTTTATTTTGGTATTGAATGGTTATCTTGCAGCGCCGATCGCTGCGCCCTTTGCCACCGGGCAGTTCCAGGGTGTGGCTGGTGGCCAGGCTTTCGGCATGGCCAACCCGATGGGTATGATGGGCATGCCCATCGTCAATCAAGCTGCTTTCCAGGTTCGTTACATTTTTTTCCTTCAAAATCATAGTTATATTTATAAAGCCTTGATACATCTAAATAGTAATTTCCATCAACTATCCAGTTTGAACTGTTTATCTTTGAAATTTGCAGCAGAATGGCATGAACATGGGAGCGATGGGCATGATGGCACAGCAGGCGCAGCTGAACGCTGCCAATGCAGCAAGGATGACTCAGCAAGCTCAGGTTGGTTTTATCAGGATCTAACATTGTTAGTTATCGAAATACCAGATTCGTATAAATAGTCATAAATTGTTTTTTTCTTGCAACAAATTGTTCATTTCCAGCAAGGCGCTGTGGCGAATGCTGCTGCTGCCGCCCAGCAGACACAACAGAAGAACCAGCGAACCTTCGTCGGTGTCGTCACTAAGATGCACGACAACTACGGATTCGTCGACGATGACGTCTTCTTCCAGCACAGGTAATAATGCCGAATGAGTCATTTCGAAACATTTAGAAATTATTTCGACGAATCATTACTTTCGAAATTTGTGATGCATCAATTCATTGAGTTTTTTTTGTGTAATTTTCTTTTGTAGTGTCATCCGCGGTGCTCTTCCTCGCGTGGGCGACCGAGTGATGGTGGAGGCCTCCTTCAATCCCAATATGCCCTTCAAGTGGAATGCGCACCGTGTGCAGATCCTGGGTGATTCGTCGGGTGGCGCAGCCCCTTCTGGTCCCTCTCCCACTTCCATGATGAGAGCGCCCGTTCAATCCATGCCCGTCCAGCAACCGCAGTCTGCAGTTGGAGGAGGAGGAGGCAACTCGGCCGGTTCCCGTTGGGGTCCTCAGCCGACGAACAACAGAGCACCTTCACCCAGAAGAAGATCTCCTCCCAGAAGGTCGCCTCCCAGACGCTCGAGTCCTCCTAGAAGATCGCCGCCTCCAAGAAGAAGAAGCCCCTCTCCCAGAAGGTATCGATTTTACTTTTTTTTCTGATGAATTATCCCGCAAGGGCTTCGTTGTGAATACATAGGAAGACTTGTCAATGTGGTATTTGAGATCTCCGCGTCGCGCGTCTCCCCCTCGTCGTCAGCCTTCTCCCCATCGGGACAGCAGGAAGAGGGAGCGATCGCCCGCCCACTCGGGCACTCCTCACGAGAGAACTCCTGTTGTGGACAAGAAGGAGAAGAAAGACAGTGCATCGCCCCCGAGGAGAAGAGCGAGAATCATTCCTCGTTACGTCATCAACACGCCCAAGCAGATATTCACTGGGTAAGTGGGCTTTGTACAGTTGTGGGGAGTCGACAAATGTAAATAACTAATATTTATATCATATTATCTCATTGCAGCTCTGCCATCCAGTCGTCAACTCTCAAGAAGCGCTACAGCCATCTCTACGTGCCCTCCGACTTTGTCGATGTCGCTATCGACTGGGTGAGATTTTTTTTCATTATTCCGAGTTTTATTTATTGTGTTTCTTTATCATATTTTTTCTTCATCAAAGCTAATTATATTATTATCTGGTTGAGGCGTCGCGGATTCCTGTGGACGCTCCACTCGACTTCTCGACTGCTGTGCAGTATCACGTATTCCACAAGGACGTCGAAATCCCCGAGAGTGAGATTGAGCATGTCGATGTGAACGATGCCGACTCCAGATACATTGTCAAGGTATTTTTATTGATTTTATTTGCTACTCACGATTCGAAATGTGGATCGACTATTTTTGAAAAAAAAAACTATCTTTTATCAAATCATATCTTGAAGGTTGCTCTGCTCGCCCATGCTGACAAGACGGAGCTGCAGAAGAAGACATGGGGACTTCTTCCAGATGGATCGACTGACGACACGGCTGAACCCGTCTCAATCAATAAGAACATCCATCTGCTCGTTGGATCGAGGTGGCGCTATTGAACAATCACTTTGAATATTAATTAAATTGCTAATTTACATATTTAATTGGTGTTACTTTTGTAGAGGAAAGGAGTCGATGGGTATCGGAGGTGCGTGGTCGCCGTCTCTCGATGGAACCGATCCCAATGATCTCTCCACTATGATCAAGACTGCCATCCGAACCACTCGCACGCTCACTGGCATCGATCTCTCCAACGTCTCCGCTTGGTACGTCCATTTATCTAATTATCGATTAGTACCCCGACCTCTACTCGCCTCTTCAATCTACGACTATGCTAAAAAAATGATGGTAGGTCAAACGTGGATGATAGGTGAAATATTGATTAGGTAGTGTGTGCGCCACAGTGAAAGTTGAAAGCGTTCCCCTCCCCCACTTGTCTCATGCTCATTCTGACGACTGGAAGTACCTGGAGTAACTGCAGGAATGCTTGTCGCTGATGATAATTATTGATTGATACTTCTCTCTCTCGTTTCAATTGCAGCAGTTGCCAGAAGGCGATGATTAGGGGCGACACGATTAGAGACACTCACTGGGCCATCGATCGAACCAACCACGGACTCTCTCTCCCTCTCTCTCTCTCTCTCTCGAACCCCTAGTCTCAGCCGATCAACGATCTACTCTTTGTTTCTCTCTATCGCAGGTATCAGCTGGTGCAGGTGCGGTACTACCGCGCAGATCGAGGCAGAGTCGACAAAGTGACACTTCTCCTTCCGGATACAACCGGAATCGTCCCCGATGATGAGAGTCTCCGACTCATGGAGACTGTACTCAAGGACCAGCTGCAGCAGAAGCAGCAGGCGATCGACGACGAGGCGACCCGTGCAGCAGTCGAGGAGGTACTAGTGAGATAGATACGGTACTCGACCATCCATCGAGTATCGATCGATCGATTGTTTGATTATTGATTGAATGCACTCGTGTTTGCACCACCACCACCACCCTCCGCACTCACACAACCCCGACTCCTCTCTCTCTCTCGCTCCCACTTACCGATTATCCATTCCTGATTGGTGTCTTGTGCATGTCTCGTCTTGATATACAGTACTCCCAGAGTGAAGTAGACTAACCGTGGTCCATCGCTTTATCATTTTCTGTCTCCCATTCACATTATATTTATTAGAGAAAAACAACTGATTACCTGAGAATAGTCGTCGGCAGGTAAACGCTAGGGAATACGTATAGTTTACGGGTTGTTGTATGCTTATTTTGGGGTAATAATTGAACAAGTCACCCTTTATTATTACTATTCTATCAAATGAATTATGTGTGTCTCGCAAGAGTTGGTTTCTCATTGCCGCTCGGAAAGTAATGGTGTATTGTTTAGGAGAATGCGAAGAAGGAGGCTGAGGCTGCACTTGCTGCAGCTGCTGTAGCAGCAGTCAAGGAAGAAGTGAAGGAGGAAGAGAAGACTGACATCAAGGTTGGTGCTCTACCGGTACAATGTTTTATCATTTTTTTTGTCTCCCGTTTACATTATGTTTATTAGGGAAAAGAATTATTACTTGTTCATCTATTATTTAGAGAATATTTTAGTTTCGAGTGTTTGATAGCCTGGTGAAGAATATCGCAGAGATCTAAAGCCGATAATGAGAACAATAATTGGACGATTTGCAGGAAGAGTCGATGATCTCTGAGTCGGGCGACGTTGAGATGGAGAGTCCAGTGAAGGGACTGGCTGAGAAGGCGGAGGGAGCACCCACTCACTACAGTCAACTCGATGTGAAAGCACTCAAGGTATAGCATTTGATATAATAATAATAATATTATTATTATGAAGAATTGCAAATTCATCTCTATCACTTTGAAAAATTTGTTGTTCTTCTTGTGCACCACGTGAAACATGAATCGTGCAGGTGGCGGAGCTGAAGGTTGAACTGGAGGCTCGCGGACTCGAGATCAAGGGAATCAAGACATTGCTTGCACAGAGACTTCAGGTTCGAGCTAATTTCTTTTACATATTTTTCGAGCTAATTTCTTTTACATATTTGTTACATTGCGTTTTTCATTTTCTTGGGTGACACTAATCCTAATCCGACACTAATCTGACACTAATCCGCTGAATGTAAGGAAATTAAAAATGAAGTAATTACGGTAATTCATATTTCTCGTATTTAGGAAGCACTCGACAAGGAAAAGGAAAAGGAGGAGAAGAAAGACGAGCCTGTGGTTGAGAAGAAGGCTGAAGAGAAAGTAGAGAAGACGGAGGAGAAGAAGGATGTCAGTTGGACCCATTTTAATTGATTTTTGTAACGGCCCGCAATTATATTTTTTGGCAATGTCGCACACATACAGAGATGAGCTGGAAACTACGAGAAATTACATATAGCGGACCGCCGAAACGCTTATGTAAAAATCAAAATGCGACCTCCCGGATTTACTTAATTCGCGAATGCGAATCGAATGCAAAAAAAATTAGAAAAAAATATTAAGTTTGAAGCAAGATACAGATCTCCCGCTAGCCCCCGCTAACTGTCCATATTAGCGCAGTAGCGGGTCCTAGCGGCAACTTTTTTTAGCGCCATTGCACACTTTAATATTATGCGAACCGCACAAACATATAGTTTTCGTTATGGAGAAAAAAATCGATGGGTCGCCAAAAACTAAATAACGTAAAATTATTGAGTAATTAGACAATTGATTTATTAATATTAGCAGTTCTCGATAAAGTTCTCGATTACGGTATCTCAATACCCGGCTCTGGAAAACCCGGTTCTGCGTTCCATCCTTGACTCCGTTGCTTCACCCTTCTGATTTTTTTTACTTATCCGTGCCTTACTTTTTCTATACTTTTTAGATTAGATTTATCTATTTTCCCGAAATCCCGGAACCCCGTTGCGGGCCGCCGACCGCTGCGGGTTTCCTGCCCAACTCTGCGCACACATATCGGTGCTCTTCAGGATAAGACGGATGAGCAGAAGAAGAAGGAAGAGGAGGAGAAGAAGAAAGCTGCTGAGAAGGCCGAGAAGGTACGGATTAATTACTTTAAAAAATAAAATAATAATAGAGGCACAGTATGTAAATTGTTGATTGTAGGAGCGTAAAGATCGGAAGGCGTCGCTGGAGAAGCACTTTGTGTTCCCGAAGGATCCGAGAGTGCTCGTGTTCCCCTCGAAGACTGCCAAGAGTGGCAAGTTTGACTGCAAGGTCAGTTCTTTTTTATATATAAAATATATGAAAATATAAAACTTGAAATGTTCAATATAGTATTTAACCTTCCTACAAGAATTAAACAATCACGAAACATAGTTGCGGCAATTTATGTTACACGAGAAACGCGAACATTGAAGGTTGCGTCTCTCGCCTCACTGCTCGACTACAGAGAGGCCGACATCAAGGAGAACCAATTCGAGGTGAGGTTCTCTACACTAATTATTTTACTTTTTAAAACAAAACTAATGACGCGGTGGTATGTGGCACCCCTAAATCGGAAATACGTGTCCCACTGTTACTTGTTCTTCATTAGAACATGGTTGAAATCAATTGATTCTTGCGTTTTAAATGCCATCTATTTGTCAGATGTCTCTGTTCGCCGAGGCCCTCCGTGACGTCCTCGAGAGAACATACGCATTCCGCGTGTACGCGGCAGTCGCGGCTGCTGCAGACAAAGATGTAGAGAAGAAGAGAAGAGAGGAGGCCAAGGAGGGAAAGAAGGAGAAAGAAGAGACAGAATCAGAGAAGAAGGAGGGAGAGGAGGAGAAGAAGGTACGGTAGTATACGGTAGAGATGTGCACGACTATTGAT
This sequence comes from Pristionchus fissidentatus, assembly GCA_036245785.1. Taxonomy (NCBI): domain Eukaryota; kingdom Metazoa; phylum Nematoda; class Chromadorea; order Rhabditida; family Neodiplogasteridae; genus Pristionchus; species Pristionchus fissidentatus. The sequence continues at coordinate 33,979,193 of BTSY01000004.1, forward strand.
TACGTGCTGCAGGACGATGAGAAAGAGAAGAAGAAGGAGGAGAAGGAGAAGGATAGCAAGAAGACGGAGAAAGTGGAGCTTCGATCGGTCGTTGTCAAGAGAGATGTGTGGGAGGCATTCGCATATTTCGACCAGAATCTCTGCGGGTGAGTGGCCTTGTTTAAGTTATGGATTACATTCACCCTTGTATCAATTTAAATATTGGGTTTCTTTACGAACTACATAGTCTCTTGTCAATGGAATGTTCATTGATCATACATTCTTCACATTGGCAAGGGCATCAAAATATTAAAAAAAAAATTTGCAGAGTGTCCCTTAAAAGGTTTCTTGAAAATGATTAGTGCCTCGGGCTATAATGTTCATGTCTATGGCTGACTGATATTTCCAATTGCTAATGCTTTTACTTGCAGATACATCAACGAACGTGATCTCGAGGACATTCTGTCCACCTCCGATCTCGGCATTCCTCGTGGAGTCATGCAGAAACTGGCGAAGAAGCTGACGGCGTCGGGATCAAAGATCAACTACCGATATCTGACTGACTCTCTCGTCGACCCCGATGGAGAGACACGGTGAGATGTGTGGATTATTGATTGAGTACATTCGGAGTTAGAAGCCAGTGGTTTCATGATTCGTGGACATCTTTTATACTTTGTTTATCATTTTTCAATCGTTATACTCAGGAAGGGGTTTGTTGGCTAGAAAAGTCAAAACCACACTATTGATTTATGGATGATGATTGTAGATACGTGCCGGGTGAGATTGAAAACGCACCGTCGAGAGACGAACTGGCGAGAGGATACGGTCACTTGTTCAAGGCAGTTGGAGCAGAGGAGGATGACAACATGGACAATGGTGGAGAGGTCAGATTGCAATTTTTATTTTAAATAAGAAACACTTACATCATTGTAGCTGTTTATTTTCGATCATTTAAATGTGACTCATGGAACAGGAATGACGTATGCGTTTCAGTTTAAATATTTTTTTTTCATATTTGGGTAAATAATTGGATTTGTTCTTCTCATTATGCAATCTCTCACCTATCGACCGACGTCGAGATCTACTCCAATTATTTATCTGTATTTCAAACCCTATTAAACAATTATTAATATGTTTTTTTTTCTGCAGAAGGCGGCGTCGAACAGCAATCTGGTGTGTGTGGACGGAGTGATGATCAATGTGAAGCAGAAGATGCAGACTGTGAAGAGACTCGAGGCTGAGAAAGATGCGGCTGCTGCCAAGATGAAGGAGTTGGAGACCAGTCTGAGTTAGTTGAGAAGGGGAGGAGAGATAGAGACCCGGTGCATTGGTGTTATGGAAGGAAATAAGTGAAACTTATTCTGGCGGAAGACAGTCATATCGAACTTAGTCCTAGTTGTGTATCATCTAATAATAAACGCTTATCTATGACTATGAGTTTATTTTGGACTGACATTTTCTTTTGATTATTATCTTATTAGGGAGTGGACTCTTTTCATTCAGAGAACATTCGTGATTCGAAGGAGGTTATTGAGAAGAAGAAGAAGCGACTGGAAGAGGATGTGGACAAGTACCAGAAGAGACTCCGAGACACGGAGAAGACACTCAAGGTACGGTAGATGAGGGTTATTCATTGATTACGAAATGACTTAAATCGTTCCATCTGACTTTCCATTCCATCACTGTTCTCTTGGTGCGCGACCTCCCTCGATTTCCCGCGAGTACTTACTAGAGTAGAGATTAGAGGTAATGCAGGGAATGTATGCATAGAAGGGGAGGGGGGAAGGGTGGTCTCTCACTCCCTTGAAGGGACGACTAAAGGGTGTAATCAAAGAGTAGTGCCGTCCTGTGGGTTAGTGAATGGAGAATGGAAAGGGGGACAGACAGGTGCTAATCTAGAATGGTTAGTCACTCCCGCATTTTACATTGCGGCCCCTCTGTATATTTATATTCTTTCCGTAACTAAAGTCGCCTCTGGGTTAGCAAAAGTATGTGCATTGTACGTGTAAATGAGGGACTGATTGAATTGTTGGTAGATGGGAGGGAGAGAGAAGAGAAGAGAGAATACGTGTAATCATCGGAGCGATATCCATCGCAATTCCATAGCATTCTCTCTCTCTCTCTCTCTCTCTTTCACATCTAAGCACGCACAAATACAACAACAATTGGATTGTGAGGACTGAAAGTGGTGAGACACGTAAGGGGGACGAAGTGGAGAGATGATATGGGAGGAGAGGAGGATTATGGAGTGATGGACAGGAGGAGGAGGAGGAGGAAGAGAAGGAGGGGGGGGGGCAGGAGAGGGAAGTTGTTGCGCAATCGAGTTAGACTAGAGTTTGATAGAGGAGGGCTAGAGGAGAGGACAATGGCTATTGAATAGAGAGATGGACTTGAAGTGGACATTGCAAGGACGAATTTAGTCATTGAGGAGAATAGCTGAAGATATTTTGAACAGGCGATGCAATATTTCTCGTTTCAGCTGGCTCAGGACGAAGTGTCACTCATGAAGAGTGGAGTGAGCGATATGAAGGATCTGGCGAGAAAGTGAGCACATTTTTTATTCGAGGATTACTGTAAATACAAATTAATCAAGAAAACATCAATAAAAACTGATTTGACACATTGGGCTAGCTATTCTTGCATGGTGGGACGGTGTTTCACAATTGCTTTGTATTGCATATACTTCTTCTTTCGATACTGTTGACTTAGTTTCTCCATGATATAAAATAACAATAAGCGAATAATGTTTAGGATGATCGGTGTGGCTGACAAGACGCTGCCGAAGAAGGAGAAGAAGAAGGAAGAGCCGAAAGGAGAGGAGAAGAAGGAGGAGGGCAAGAAGGAGAATGGAGTCGGAGAGAAGGTTTGAGCAGATTTATTATTATTGGACTAGACCGTTCCATGTTTCATTGGTCACATATTTATTCGTAACTTCAGAGACTGGATTAGATAGTTTCTCACTACTGCCTTTGAAATTATAAAAATATTCAAAAATGCATCACAGGTGGCCAAGACGGAAGAGGAGGACGAGCCGATGGTGATCGATGCAGGAGAACTCATGCTGGCTGATCAGGTGAGGGATAATTTATTTTTATTCGGACCGCCATCTTTGCGGTTTCAGTGTGTTGATTTGTTCACTGCTTCTCCACTACTTTTATTAAGTGGGAATTTTTCTCTTATTTTACATCGATAAGAATAATACCGTACATTAGTTATCACTTAGTTCTCTTACCGTCTTTCGTTGTGCAGGTGGGCGACGAGGAGTCGACGGAAGATATCGTCGAATCAGTGGAGGAAGATGGAGAGGGAGAGAAGAATCTAGAGGAGACTGCTGTAGTGGAAGAAGGCGTGCAGCCAACTGCAACGACTGCGTAAGCATGCCTCTCCCAGTTATCGATTTATTGCTCCCACACTGATGTACCGTACCGTCTGATCGATAATCTAGAATAGATCTCGACACTCGTGAATGCACATAGTACTCCTCTCCACCCTCCCACTGATCCTCACTCGCGTTGAGAGCTATATAATATAACGTTCCGACCTCTCTTTTATCCCAATCAGTTGTTGTTTACTTATCACCATCCCCTCTTCGTACCCTCGTCCGTAACTCTAGATAGATCAATAAAATTGAATGGACCATTTGCTCCTCCAATTCTCTAGTAGTAATAGTGATGACCCTTGTCGTTGTTTTTTTACCTCCTCTCCCTGTTCGTTTTTGTCAACTTCTTAGTCTATCAAACCTCATGCTTCTTTTTGTAAGTGCGGATTCAACCCCTCGTTCTATGGAAATGAGTGCATTACATTATTTATATTTCTCGTTTTGGATAGTCGTACATGATAAAATTATGTCGATGAGACTGAGTTGTATGTACAGTGTATGTCAGTGCGTTCGCGTAAGGAGCGCAGAAATTACGAAACCTCCGTACAGCAAAAAGTGATCACGCCAGTTTTTCACACATTCTGGTAGCCCTTGGTATGCTCTATCGATTTATGTTTGTCTCATGACCTGATCTCTCTAATTTGCATAATTACACGAGGTCAAAGTTAGCCTGTATTTATAGTTTTCGAACTGTAGCTCGTCAACGAGAAGAGCTAGAGATTTGGTCGTAACAGCAATATTAACCGCCTTGACGAGTTGCATCTAGCTGTGTAATTTGTTAATTCAAATTTTTAATTTTAAAAAATTCGAGAAATTTCAAAGACGATTATCTCGAAAACAATGCAAAATATGGTCTCAATTTTTTGATATGTTGTAGCCCTTATCAAGATCTACAAGATAGGCTCAATTAAATACTATTTCGAGGGAGAGTATGTACTCAAATCATGGAAAAACCGAAGGGTCCTAATGGAGAGAAACCCCTAATTTCACCCTCATTCCACCCATTCGACGCGGACTGCGCGGTCTAAATTGATTGAAATGAGATGATTCGACAAAGAATCGGATGCAAATCACGTATCTCTCTCATTTCACACCGCGCGGATGGAGCAAAATGGGTGGAATGAGGGTGAAATTAGGGGTTTCTCTCCATTAGGACCCTTCGGTTTTTCCATGATTTGAGTACATACTCTCCCTCGAAATAGTATTTAATTGAGCCTATCCTGTAGATCTTGATAAGGGCTACAACATATCAAAAAATTGAGACCATATTTTGCCTTGTTTTCGAGATAATAGTCTTTGAAATTTCTCGAAATTTTTAGAATTAAAAATTTGAATTAACAAATTACACAGCTAGATGCAACTCGTCAAGGCGGTTAATATTGCTGTTACGACCAAATCTCTACCTCTTCTCGTTGAGGAGCTATAGTTCGAAAGCTGTAATTATAGCCTAACTTTGACCTCGTTTAATTATGCAAATTAGAGATCAGGTCATGAGACAAACATAAATCGATAGAGCATACCAAGGGCTACCAGAATGTGTAAAAAACTGGCGTGATCACTTTTTGTTGTACGGAGGGGACGAAATCCTTACGCGAACGCACTGATGTACTGTATGTATAGTTTGAAATGGTAACTATTGTGCTGTGAAAACTTTTGTCTTTCTGGAGAACTGCTGGGAATCGATATTGACCTTCCGCGTACTATTTTTTTTTCTGGGAATAGATGTACTCTTCCTTTGTCATTAGAAGAACTACTACAATTACCCTGAGCGGAGAGCAATTTGCTGCAGTGATTTCTTAATTGTTAATGGTCTCTCCTCTCTCAGCACACTCTCTCGCTCTCTCTAGTCGACGAGAGAGCACACGGAATGGAGAGAGAGCGTGATCTACTCTAATCTCTCTATTCGCGCACTCTCGCATGCAAATGGCATCCTTTGCGCGAAGAAGAATAGACTCCGCCCACTTTAGAGCCCCCCTCCCTCCCCCCTTCCGTCCCACTCTCTCTATTCTGAATCGAGCACTCCGAGACACCTCCATCTAAGCATGTGGTTGTGACCTACCCGCACTTTCAAATATCGATTGGTGATGAGCAGCCTACCGTATCCTCTCCTCTTATTGATCGCTCTTCTCCATCCTCGGACGTTGGCTCTCCACGCGCAGGTTTGGATCGTTTAAATTATTTTTTTCGAAATTGTGTGAATATATCAACCGATAATTGTCAATCAATCGATAATTATAGAATGGGACGGCGGTGGAGGTCGCTTGCAGGCCGGCTGAGATCTTCATCCGAACCCACATGGCTCCCGACTTTGTCAGCCCGCAGTTGGTGAGAATACTGAAGGAATAGGATGAGAACGCACAAAATAAACTCGTTGAATCCACGTTCCTCCTGGTTTTCACTGATTTAGAAATGAAAATAATTGCGGAGTGCTGATTTGCAGATAGAAAATTGTGCGCATTACAACTATTTTTCTCGATTAAAAAACAATGTAAAATCAATAAATGTGCTATCAGATTCGTCGTCTCGATTGGTACCACGACGACACACTCGTCGCCAGCTTCCAACAGGTCTCTTTTTTTCTCTTTTCCTCTCCTCTATTTTTCCCTCATCCACGTTTCCTGCCTCCGACCGCGCGCTAATGTGTTTCACGCTCTCCTCATATTCGCTTCCTCTGGTGAATGTTTGATTCAACTTATTTTTTTCTATCGCTTATCACTGCCTCAATCCACACCGTTCTCTTTCTTCCTTATTCATTTCATTATACAATATTAGACTTTGAAATTCTGTTAAATACTTGGATTAGATGCCTTCATTTCGCAATCTCTCTCATCAACGGTGTAGGGAATGTGTGAAATGAAGAGATGGAATCCATTTATCAACCCTAATTTCTTACTCTCTTCCCCATCCAAACCGCATCTTCTCCTTCCTCTCCTCTTCCTCTTGTGTTGTCGTGTATCCGTGCACATCGTACAGAGAATAGGAGATGAGAAGTGAGAAGTAGTCGAGCCATGTTCCTCGTCCTCCTCAAGCAGTTCTCTCTCTCTCTCTCTCTCTCTCTCTCTCTCTCTCCCGACGAGAGAGCACGCGAATTTGAGAGACCGGCAGTTTCTCGTATGTTCCACTTCTCTTTTTTCCACGGAATTGAACGGGCTCGCACTTTATCTCCCGAAATAGAGAGAGAGGAAGGAATGGAGAGAGGCTCCACTTTCAATCGAATCAAACCCTACATTTGTGTATTTTGCTAGGGTAATTCCTCTCTACGGTGGTACCTCACTTCGCATGCCGGCTAACCCTTCAGAAAGGGGCTTGGAGCGAGAGAGCGTGTAAAATCGAGATGGACTCTTTCACATTTGCACACTCTCTCACCTTGACCCCTTTCTGGAATCGTTTGGTAATTCTCTTGCCCTCCAGTCCTGAAATTTCCCGCTGAGAAGAAGGAGAGAGAGGGCAAAGGTGTGATGATTGGATAATTGTCGAGAGAGAGAGAGAGAGAGAGAGATACTCGCACCTCCATTTTTGGGTAGACGAGAGAGAGGTTTGGGGGAAGGACGAAAGGACAAAACGAGAGGTTGACCCGAGAGTGAAACAATAGAGTTAGACGGGCGGTAAACAGGAGGCGCTCGGAGTCCCGCGGGGATAAGCAGGGTACGCTAGGGATACTGTAGAAAATGAGCGGAGTACTGTAGAGGTGATAAACTAGAGCGGGGAATTAATTTATTCAATGCTTGTTGAGTGTGAATATCGTCACAGTAATGTGTATTAACTAGGGACATCGTTGCCCTTTGTTAAAATTTACACAAATAGCTAGATATTTTACTATTAATAATATTAATAATGGCTCGTTTTTGGTCTGGCTACTATTTTGTCATTGCCCAAAAACGTCTTGGCTATTAGGTCAGAAGAGTGGGGGGTTATCGTTCATGTTGACTCATATGAGAGACACTGAGTGTTATGAAAGGGAGGCTCTCTCTTTCTCTCTCTCTCTCTCTCCGTCCAGAAGTCGTTCCATGAAGAACTAAAAAGAGGCACGGGGGTAGATCAACTAATTCCTCGTCTCCACCCGCTCTCTTTTCTCCGTCTCTCTCTCTCTCTCTCTCTCTCTCTCTCTCTTTCCGTTCTCTCCTTCACTTCTCTCTTCGGATTCCTCTGCGGGGCCGAATACTCGGGACAATAGAGATTGAATATGAATAGAGACGAAGGAAGGAATTATGAAGTCAGAGCTGAGAATTGGGATGGTCCCAGGGGGAATGATACAGTAACCAGGGGATTGGGAGGTGATACAGTAACCATTCATGGGGAAATAAATCTACGAAACAATACGTATATGTTGCCCAGATACGACTTCAAAGTCTAATAGGCGCAGAGGATCGAGGTATTTAGACTTTGCTAGTGTCAGACTTATGGTTTTGCAGCCTTATTTCCCTATGAGCAAATATATTGAGGGGGGGGGGGGGTGATACCAGGGTACCGTGGCTACAGTTAATCTTTTGATGGGGGTGCTTTGGAGACCTTCTGTCAATCCAATCTTCCCATATGGAGAGACTACTGAGATGAGAGACAATTAAAGGGGGGCTTTTCATTATTATTGCCAGTCGATTGGATTCTAACGTATCCAGAAATGGGTCAGGAGTGAGAGACTGTGGGAAAATAAAAGAGTCCTATCGCCCGACCCCTTTTTGGAGGCTTGGGTTGGCTGTGGACCGATGCGTGCTAGAGATGTCTGTTAGGCGGATAACTGTCAGAGCCGGGGCACATGCCGGCCGACTCTACGGAGAGGGTCTCTCATTTTTGCACACTCTCACCCTGACCCCTTTCTGGAGATTTCCAGGGGTCCTCGCGGCTCGCCTCGAGTAGACAAATATCGCTTTTCCTGTTGATCCAATGGCCCTTCTGGCAGCCCGCAGCTTACCTTTGCTTCCTTGTAGAAAGACTGTACTATTCGACGGTGCGAATAGACAGATAGATAGACAGTGAGAATATAGCATCTATAAATTGGAGATGACATCTCAATCTGGAAATCTACCCAGACCACCGTGTATTCCAGTAGACGACCCCCCCCCCTTTGCATAGCGACACACATTTCTGCGCCTGGTGAATTGTTGTTTCGAAACGTTCTCATATTTCCTCCTTTCTATTCGTTTGCAATTCTTCCGCTATTTCTCTATCATTTCATTTAACTTGGGGATTGCACTGTGAGTCCATCTGTCGTGGTGGCGCAACTCCCTCCTATCTCTTTCTTTTCCTCCTTCTCAGCTCTCTCTCTCTCTCTCTCTCTCTCTCTCTCTCTCTCTCTAGAGAGAGAGAGAGACAGTGTGTCTCTATTTGGTCATCGGAGGCGTTCAAGCGTGTCGAGAGAGAAGCCCTCTCTCGCTTAGTTCATCGTCGGTTGAGTAACCACAAAGTGACCCTTCCGGTGTCCACCTCGAGTGAACTCACGAACCCCCAGAGGGGTCAGAGGCCAGATTCGAAAGCACAGTTTTTTTCACGACAGTATGGAGTATGCAGGAATATGTTCAAGCAAAAAATATGCAACGAATGCACCATCTAATTCTTGATTAAAACCCACTTCATCGATCACTGAAACGCATCAGAATTTGTACGCTAGTCACATTTGTAATCGATACGATTCGAGACAGCTGAACATAGTTTGTGCACATCTTAGAGATCCACTGAATCCTCAATTCCCCTCTTTTTCTGGACTTTTCCAAACACAGCTGAGCCCATGGCAGTTGACCTTTTCGGAAAGGATTCATAATGGGTCGAGGGGAGGGGGCAAAAGCGTGGACTGAAACTGATCCCCCCACTCTTGAGGTGTTGTGCTGCCACTGTTTATGACCCCATATTGGAGGAGAGAGAGAGACCCAGGATAATATTCCTGCTTCTTCTTCAAGATTGCGAGAAGAGGCAATGGGGCCAGCTGGTGGTGGAGGGATATCTATTAGGGGAGAGAGAGGCAGAACAATCTATCTGCTTAGACTTCGTAGACATTTCCATCTTTCGCCCATTTATCACTTGCAAGCTTGCGTAATGACCACCGAATGCCCATCTGGGCGCTATCTATTTCGTTATCCGGCGAAACGCCAATTCCACGGGGATAAAGAAGTGGCTTTGATCGACCGCTACCCGTTTCTGGAAGATTTTGAGATATTTAGAACTCATTTTTCGATAATTCAAGATCTACCGTATTCAAGGTGGATTGGTGCTGCGTTGGTGAGATTAATGTGTAATCTGGAAGAATTTTCGATAGGTTATTTGAATCCATTTTCTGGAATATCCTCTGAGTCCTACGGAATTCGCACGCTGGTCACTCTCCACACTTCAATCGGAAGTGTTTCCTCATCGGACGTCTCTCTCTCTCTCTCTCTCTCTCTCTCTCTCTCTCTCTTCATCTGATTCACTCATCCTTCCTCCTTCTCCTCTTCTTCTAAAGTACTCCTATTGCTCTGCAAGGGGCCTTTGATTGACTCATTAGAGAGTGCGAGGGAGGGGGAGAAAGGCATCACGCTAGTTTGGCATCGGCATTTAGGAACGCGTTCTTGATCGAACTGGTTCGTTTAAAAACAACAAATTATCAGGAATCTGAAAGCTTTTTTCTCGCTTTGTCTACGGTAGTGTCCGGTGGGTCGCACACTTTACAGCCAATTTCCCTGTGCGAGAAGATATTCACTGTAGCGTTGCTAAGCGAATTGTGTCGTGTAGTTCTTTCTTGAGTGGGAGAGAGACTGCTAAAAGCGATGCAGAAATTGGAGATGGAGAGAAGGCGTCTGAATTGGCTCCGAGACCATGGGAATGACCTTCCCTTTGAGGAGAGAGAGAGAGAGAGAAAGAGAGAGAGAGAGAGAAAGAGAGAGAGAGAGAGAGAGAGAGATCACGGATGGATCGTGTTACGAAGTGAGAGATGCGCGGATCTGAATTGGGTGGACAATAGGGATGCGGGATTGCAGACAACGGGGGATAAATATACAAAAACAAGGTGGATTGATGCTGCGGCTGTCAGATATAAACACTATCTGAGGTAATTAGACGATTATAGTGTTACATACCTTTCTTTTAAAAATGCCTACAATGCAAAACTGTGCAGAAAACTGCACATACATTCTTATAAATCCGAATTGTCTTGATTTCGGATAGATCAGGAATGAATCGACTGAAAGATCTGTATTGAGTAGCCTATTGAGGAGGAGACTTAGAAAGTAATTATGCGGAAGCAGACAAAAAGGGTGAATCGGTGTTGCAGCGTCGATATGAAGTAGGTGTGCGAGGTTGCACATCGATTCTCTGAGCACTACGATTTCGAAAATAAAATTATAGGCATCGGAGATAAGAGTTACTGTATTATTTTAATGTATATAATAATTAATAAATTATAATAATTACAGGGTCAAATGGAGGACACTTCTCGTCAGTGGTGGGTGGCTGAGGAATCACTCGGATTCGGCCATCCATTCTACACACTCAAGATTAAACCACTGAGACCCGAACATTCAGGTGAGAATGGGGTGGATTACGGTATCGACTAATTTTGGATCCATTTAGGACGATTTAGTCTCACATTGTTATACTAACGCATTGTTGTGCCTCGCTCTCCTTAAAACGCATTGCTGAATCCGTAATCTTCCTGGTTTCAAATCTAACCTCTCTTCAGGTGCGTACAAATGTCGTCTGGAGACGGATCCTCTCTTCTCTCTCGATCACTCAACGAGCACCGTCGAACTGTCAGTGATGGGTGAGTGCTGATTCATATTTCTCTTGAAACTGTAATCACGGTGTCTGTGAAAAATTTCAAAATTTGAATCGTCATGAGACCACCGCTCACGTATTTTCGTATTTTCTAATTGATTGCCGCAATTTGCACAGACTTGATAGAATGCCCCGGTAGATTGGAGGGATAGGCAAGTACACAGTTCTCATGCATCTCTTCATTTCAAGTTCTCAAGTGATTTCGTCATGGGTGATTGCATGGTTGAGATATTTGCGCAATGAAGAAGCAATTTATAGTTCAACTTCGGAAGGATTTTGTGATCGATACGTTAAAAAAACCCCACGATCTGAACTTTTGTCATGCTCGTGAATTGAGGTTTCACTGATGATTGAAGAACAATTGAACTGGTCTTTGTCGATGTATTTTCTTCTTTCATGCGTAGATCAATTAACACTTCTCCCCTCTCTTTCTCTCACAATCTAATCACTCATGCAAATTAGTCTTTCCTCTACTTCCTTTCCATAGGAATCCTTCCTAATTGTAGCCGTCTCTCACTTTCCCACACTCTCTCGTCAGTCAGAGAGGACGAGAGAGTGGACAGAATGAACAGACACAGAGACACAGCTTCTCAGAGTCAATCGGCCGTTCATAGTGAGAGAGAGAGGCGTCTTTATTATTCAGCCTGGGGGCGATTAATCTAGGGGGGGCAGAGAGACTGCGCAATATGTCACACCACAGAGGCACTGAACCGTGTGAGGGTGGGGGGGGGGAACTGTCCCTACTCAAGAGGGAGAGAGAGGGTAGGTCACGACATCCCGGATTGGCATGTTGATAAGTAGACATGGCATGAGATTGATCGATTGATCGTTGAATTTATCGATTTATCGATTGATCATCGTTGGACTCTGATTCCGAATTTAAAGTGTGGTAGACTTCGGAGAAGGGAACGGATAGAGGGAAAACATCCGTCTCTCTCTCTCTCTCTCTCTCTCTTTTCATTCTTCAATACTTCTCCCATAATTGGCCATCTCCGTTTGATGGAAGACGTGGATTTGGCTGAGATTTCGCATAGAAACGAGCACTTTGACGGGGAATTTCGGGGAGGAATTTGAGGGAATCGAGAAGGTTTTAGGTGAGAGACAACCAAAGACACCAACAAAGTAAGTAATGACCCTCTCAATTCTGATCACTCTCTCGCGCTGTCTGATCGAGAGCATGTTGAATGATGAGAGTCTGATAATTTCTCAACGAAATATATACTATCTAAGATAGAAATGATTTATTGTTGCACAACATCCGGTCTACACATCACTCTCATTAGAGCAACTATACGTATATGATATGGATGTGACTGAGATTCACCGCGTGATTGCTCTTGATCACCCGTTGTTCTCGCCATTATCAAAAATAAATGCCAATCATGATCTAGACAATATTCAGTAACGCCCGTTTCCCCTTCTCAACCGGAGATTCGTGGAGTGACCAACTCTTCAGTGACTCTATCGTGGAGTCATTCAACAGCCAGAGCTCATCGACCCATTCTCAGATATGCAGTACTCGTCAGGTGAATATTTAAATATTGTTTAATATTTTACAAATCATTGAATTATCGTTATCAGTACTGGTCAAGTTAGCGAAATCTGCAATTTATTCACTCGAAAAATAAGAGAAAATGGAGACCTCGCACTGTGCAGCACTAGATACACCGTACAATATCATTTCCAAGTTGGTATTCTGCTTTTTGCACTGCAACAGAAATATCTCCGAATAACTTTTCTCGAAAAAATATCTGCGAGAAAAAATCTCGAAGTCTCTCGATTTTCCCGTTCCTCCAATTTCATTTCAATTTCTCCATTCATTCAAAACGTCGCCGTGAATTCTTCGCTCGTTCATTTCTCTCCTCTCTTCATTTCTTAAATTGGATCATTCCCTTCTTCTTTCTTTCCATTCTTCCTTTTTTTCCTTCAAGCGTGAGAAAACCGGGCGAAGATACTGAAAGTGACAGAGGAATAAGAGAGAATGAGGGAAAAAGGGAAAAATCTGAAAAATGTAAAAACCAGGGGGTTTTCGGTTGCATCATGATGTTTTTATCATTTTCGATTTCCACGACCCGATTACAGTTCATGTTTACAGTGGTATACATTTAAACATTTCAAAAAAAACTGAACGTGATTAATCAGTAATCGATTTAATATCATGAATACCGTAATCTGCAGAGGTCTCCTGGACGGATCTCGTTTCATTATTCCCGCTCTCTCCAACGCGACTTCAGTCATTGTCGATAATCTCAGTCCACATTCGAAATACGCCTTCTCCGGTGAGAATAAAGTTCCACAAAGTGAACGTAAGACGAGCGACTTGGGGTACTTCAGTTTTTGGCCCGGAATGTTCTTTAAAATAATATGAATTGCGCGTATATGATTAATACATCAGAATGATTATAATGTATATTCATTCATATTTGTTTCATTTCAGTACGCGCAGAGAATATCGCAGGAGAAAGCGCATTTGGACCGGAGACGGTAGTGACCACCAAGGGACAACGTATGTTTTATCGATTTATCGAGCCATTTGACTGTCAAATCCTTCCCAAATATCATATTCGCATGCTTTGAGGATAAAAATTAATCGATATTTGTATTGTAGCTCCTCTCCATCCTTCTGAGCTCGAATCTCACTCTTCTACAGACAAATGCATACGATTGCTGATGAAACCACCCGATCAGAAATACGGTAGGTTACACGTGTGTGCAAGCGTATAAATTTGAACGAGATAATATTCAAATAAATAAAGCATGAATTTCTTTACAAGTAACATTTTGCGAGAATTAGTACTATCAATTGTTGTGCTGCACAATTTGATTCTTTCAGGCGATGTTCTCTTCTATCGTCTTCAACTTTCTCTTCTGAACGACAGCAAAATCATCGAGAGAAAGTAATCAATTCTTCCCCTTCCCAAACCATCTTTGTAGTCTATTTAGTCCAATTATGTATGTATGTAGTCTTATATATGTAGTTCAATTCTCGATTGATATTGTGGCGTTTATCTTAGGTTATCGGTTATGCAAGCAGTGACGCGTGAGACCACCGGGTGATTTGTGTTTCGGCGGATTATTAAATGATTCGCAAGTGTGGCGATCGTAATTCGCTGAACAGAAAATTTCTGAACAGAAACTGAATCATTCAAATCAGTCGGAATAAATTCCCATTTCAGTATCACCTCTCCCTCCTCCTCCCTTCCTCCCTCTTCTCTCTCTCCTCCTCTCTCTCCCCAATGGATCGAGACTTGTGATCTCCTTCCCTTCTCTTCCTATTCACTCTCCGTCCAAACAGCGAATTCCCACGGACTCGGACCACCCAAGAAGATACTCGTGCAGACCGAACAGGGAGGTCTGTCAAAGGGGAGGGAAGGGGATACTGTATTCCATTCGGGACACACAGAGGGGAGTTACGGCAATGAAATGCACATAGAAAGACGTGGATAATTATACGAATAAATTCAGGATTATTGATTCCATTCCTCATTTCAGTTCCCTCAGCTCCTTTTCCTCCTCGACTTCGATCAGTCATCGGACATCCGACGGTTTTCGTTCACTGGAGGAGTCCCAATGAGACCAGGGGTTAGTTATTTTAATGACCTGAAAATGTCTGACTGCATTCAAAATTAAGTTCTTCGAGGCTTTCTGCTATGTGGCCAAAAGTGAGGTCATTCCGTATCTCCGTAAACTTTCAGAGAGGGATTTTGAAGGAGAGTCTTGTGAAAGTCTCCTGATTTCTTCAAGGAGATTTGTAATCGTGTGGTTTCTTTATTGCAGGTGTTATCACCCATTTCTCCATCCATTATCGACGTGTCGATTCGAGTGAACAATGGTCGACATCTGTTCATCAACTACCCAAGGTGAGTATCATTTCTTTTGAAAAAAAGAACCGCATTTTCAAAAAAATAAATCCTCCCATAAACAAGAATGCGCTGAAAACTGTCGTAATCAATTGCAGGATCAACGAGGTCACGGATTCAAAACGGAGATATCGGGATTGAGTGAGTCATTTTTCAACAGTGAATTCTCAGAATTGATCAGCAGATTCACAAATGAAAAGTGAATAACAACGAAAACAACAATACCAAATTATATAATCATGAAATCAATTGTATAAAATTTATGTAGTTAGAGGTTGAAGAAGCATTTGTGAAATTTACTACGATGAGCATTTACCAATATTGAGCACTTACCGATGTGATGAGCTTTTACCGGAATTAGGATGCTTGGTGAAACATCGATTCACCCACACGGAGATAAATTGTTGCAGGACCGAACACCCGCTATGCTTTCAAAGTGTCCGCCTCTACTGAGAAGGGAGAAGGAGAGAAGAGTGGGGAGAGTACTATACCCACTGATGTTAATCGTGAGTATGGTTTCCTTTCGCAGACAACGGATTGAAAAGCTACCGTAATCTGTGATACAGTATTCCATTGATTTGCAGTTCCGTCTTCCCGTGAAATTACGAATGTGTCGATCGAATGTGCGCCTCATAGAGTCAAATTGGGATGGAGCAACGGTAAATGTGTATCTAATTCTATAAATAATACAAAACTCACAATGAAACAATCACTGCTTTCTTAATTGAATCTTAATTCTTAGTTCTACAATCGCTTTAACGAATTTCTTCGTCATGTGAAAACATTCAATTTGGAATAAATTAATGTTTGTAAAAGTTTTTGTTTATAGTAAAAGTACATTTTCAGCTGATAATTCCGATCCCGATCTAATTTTCACTCTCACTATACGAAATTCGACGAATGAAGAGCGATTGAATACATCACAGGAGCATGTGAGTTTCCTTTTGATTATCTAAGCAAAAAATGACAACATAATTTCAGTAGGGGACTTGGACTGACTCGCGAATTTAAATCTAATGATCATTTCAGATGACACTTAGCAATCTCTCTCACAAGGAGCGATACACAATCCATCTGACGACCCTCCAGAGATCAAAGATCAACTCAACCGTGCTCCTGGCGTCTAATCAATCGGTTGCTCATCAGTTCATAATCAATGGTACAATATTTTTAACTCACACTTGATATGACCTCATTGATTTCACTGACATTGTGTGTTATTTATTACCAAATATCTTTATCATACAAGGGCTAGCCAACATGCACATTAAAGTGCGGATATAAGAAAATTCATAGAGACTGTGGGGTGAGGGAAACGTAATTGACAGTAGGTACAATGTTCAGCGAAAGATCTATACGGCGTTGAAACTCAAAGATCATCTTCCAGAGGGTTGTCTTCTAATGTCTTCTCTCTGCACGACCGACAAAAGATGTCTCCCACTAACCGCCGGTCCTTCCAGTGGTCAGATAATTTTGGAAAAAAAATCTAGATACTTCTCAAATAGCTGATTTTCTGCTTCTTTTGATCTACTGATGATCCATTTCTATCGATAATTCAGGTCGTTTCGCTTTCCTCTTCATGATAATTCTTATTCTCCTCTTCATCGTCTTCTCTTGTTTCGTTGCTTATCTACTCAAACGGTGAGCGATTTTGATATTTGAGAAGCAAGAATCGCAAACTGACTTTATTTGTTTTCAGTAAATGCCTTGATCTGAAGAAGTTCATGCACAAGAAGCAAAAGGAGAAGAACGTTCTTGTTGAGGAACTCAGTCCACTTGTTTATGGTTTGTTCTCAATAGTCATCTATTTAATAATAGAACACTACTAAAAGCATACTTGGAAATTAACTGTTGATCAAGATCATTCCAAGACAGAAAAGATTAGCACACAGACCGGGATTCGAACCATCTTTTCTGTCTTGCAATGATCATGTTCCTTGAGCCTACTCGGCAATGACTAGAGTTTACTCAGAAACAAGTTGATACTGTCAATCAAGCAAACTGCTGGGAGAGAAACTGCGGATTAAAAAATCCCAAGGAAATATTTTAAAAATATAAATTCTTTTTCCATTTCACAGTTGCGTGAATGATAGTGCGACCGAGTCCGATTCCGCATGAAGTAACTAAGCTGAAACTGGGAATATGCATGTTTCCATGAAATTTAATTTTTTTTATTTCAGACACCGAGGGAATGGAGGAAGTGCCTGTTGAATTGTTCTATGGAATGTGTGAGGATCTGGCGAGGAACAACAATCTCAAATACTCTTTACTATTCGATGTGAGTTCATAAATTTGCATTTCAGACCATAAAAATCGATCAGTGTACCAGTAAAACGGCTTTTTAAATTTAAAATTCTCATATATTTCAGCGAATCAATGATCTGACAGAAACAGACGTGGATGGAGGGACGCCGAGTGAAGGAGGAGGAGATTCTAGTAGAGATAGGTGAGGACGAGAGAAGAAAGATGATGAAAGAGAATAGACAATTATTATAATAAAGCAGGGTTGTCAACTTTACTATGATAATTATCTAACCTTTAACACTGAAAACCAGCAGATAAAGTAGTTTAAAAACAATTACCATAATATTTATAAATAATTAAATTGCTGGATACGCACACAATGGAAAAAGATATCAATTTCCAATCTGCAGTCAATGATCGTTTTATGACGTACATTACAGATACGCAAACATCACTGCAACTGAATCGTCTCGAGTTCGAATTCAGGAGTCAGAAGGGGGCAGTGATTACATCAATGCTAACTACGTCGACGTGAGTAAATCCAGATTCTTAATAGATTTTTCCAGAGCCAGACGAGGACATACTGTTGAATCTTCGAATCCCAGTTTTAGTCAATAATTACTGAAACATTTATTTCAAATTGTCGTCTCACCTTCACACACCTTTCTCAAACCGTTGAGTATTGATCAGCTGAGATAGTTGATAGAGTGCACGAATGGGGGACGAATTCAAAAAAAAAAATAAAACCTAAGATCTCAAATAGTAAATTATTCAGAGCTGTGATTCTCCTCATGCTTACATCGCTACTCAAGCTCCACTTCCATCGACTTTTGGCCATTTTTGGTCGATGGTGTGGCAGGAAAGAATAAACGTCGTCGTCGTAATCACAAATCTCGTCGAGGACGGAAGGGTACGGTACCAAACAGCAATTATCTATCGAAAAATGACTTTTCCAGCGCAAATGCGATCAATACTGGCCTTCTACAACAACGCAACCGCAACAACACGGAAACTACCAGGTGAGAGAGATCACAGATCAAATTTGGAAAAATCAAAGATTATTTCAGGTTTCTCTTCTATCGCAAACGACTAATGCCCACTTTGTACATCGAATTCTGTCCTTGAAAATAGCTAAGAGCGTCCCTCCTGTGAGTTTCAAGAATGAGCTGAAATGATTACATAGTAGCGAGTCTCAATTCCAGTTCGATTTTCGCGCTACAAATAATATATTACGGCATCATGCCTATGCAATCTCCCTTCTCTCTCAGACTGATCGTCGTATCCATCACATTCACTTTTCTTCATGGCCGGATCACGGAGTTCCCTCATCTGTCTTTCCTCTTCTCTCAGCTCTTCATTTCATTGCTGATATTCACTCCACCGGACCCGTTCTCGTACACTGCAGGTACCGAGTCGTTAATTGTCATGGGCGAACAGATGCAAAAATTTACAATTTTTAAATGTTAGAAAGTTTTATTTTTTTTGTTTTTTACTGATATTTCAAGAGGTTTGTATTTGGGTTATGCTTAATCTATGAGATTTGATGAGGAACTTACCATTCCAATCGATCAATGCAAAGCAGTTTTCACATTTCAAACAATTGCAGTGCTGGAGTGGGTCGATCGGGGTCGTTTATTCTAATCGATTCAATGAGAAAGAGACTACTGAACAGTCGGACACTCAATATGGCCGGTGAGTGACGCTTCCCTTATTTGTGGTATCTATACTGAATTAAAATAGAATATGAACGTTTCTCGATTAAAATAAAAAAAATCAATAATCAAATCATAATGGTTTTTTTTCAGCGCATCTCGTGCACATTCGAAGACAGCGAGAGAAAACAGTGCAGACACTCGTGAGTATTGTGAATTTGATGTCAAAACAGGGGAAGATCGAATAATGGTGCTCAAAATTGAATATCGTTGATCACATTATATTCCTGTGATTCAGGAGCAATTTATGTTCTGTCACGAAGTGGTTCGACAGATGGCGAGACATGGAATAACGAGAGTGCCCGCGAATGTATTTCCAAGGTGAGATCGGGTTTCAGATGTGTGCTTAAAGTTACCGACCAAGGAAAAATTTCGATATTTATTTTATTTTTTTTTATTCGACGCGGCTGAGACTGCTGATTATTAGTTCACATAAGAAAACGCCTGAAAATAAGCCCCAAATTTACTATAAGCTCGGAAAGGGTGTCCCTGATCGGCAATATTGATTGGTATATGTACTGTAGCAGCTCAAAATTCTTCTTTTCGCTTTTGTTGCGCTTACACGGCACACATTCTTTCAAATTGACATTCAGGCAATTGTAGCTGCATCCTGTAGTTGATTGTACGCAAGAACTCTCAGTTTTAAATAGAAAAATATAAACAAACTTGAAAAAAATAGGAAAAAGAATTTTAAATTCGCATCTTTAGCTACAGTATACTTTTAAAAAATATTGTCTCTTTTTCCCGAGTTTGTTCATATTTTTGCTATTTAAAACTGAGGTTTCTTGCATTCAATCAACTACAGCATGCAGCTACAATTGCCAGAAAGTCAATTTAAAGAAGGAGTATCACGAATCTCCTTCTCCATCATTCCTCATCTCATATGTTTCAATGGCGCGGTCGCTTTCTCCTCGTCCACCCTTATCCCTCCCTATCATTTTTGAATCCCTGCATTCAGGGTCAGTTTGGCACAGAGCCAAACGCGAATAACTTTGTTCAAACTTATCGACTGAACATGCGGTTTGTGGGGCTCTTATCTGGAAACCGATTACCATAACCCGACAGTGAGAACTCAGTTGACCAAAAGTTCGTGGGACACCACCTTTAAGAGAGCTTGTTGTGTGAAATCGCAGAAAAAACGAAAAGAAGAATTTTGAGCTGCTACAGTATACCAATCAATATTGCCGATCAGGGACACCCTTTCCGAGCTTATAGTAAATTTGGGGCTTATTTTCAGACGTTTTCTTATGCGAACTAATAATCAGCAGTCTCAGTCGCGTCGAATAAAAAAATAAAATAAATATCGAAATTTTTCCTTGGTCGGTAACTTCAATAAGTGATGCAGAATGCAGTCTGCTGCATCTTTGTTTCTCAAAACAAAAGTAGTTTTTTTTTAAAATTTTAAATAAATGTAGAATTTAAAATAGAGAAGTATGATGATGCAACATGTGCAGATATGTCCAATTCCTCGTTGACGAATCGTTCAATGGCAAAATGAGATTACAATCGCAGTATGATGACATCTGCAGGTACTTTTCATGACTGAATAACAGAAATATGGATGAGAAAAACGAGAAGTATACAATCCCATTGTCAGTGATTCACTGGTGGTGATATCCCCCTTTTCGACTTATTGGATGCGTATCAGGCACTCAAGTTTTCGTAGGAAATGATTATAATTTGCATATGCAATCATTATTAGGTTATTATTATATTATTAATATTATTATATTATAGATGCAATCATGATCCTCTCTGTTCTCCTTACTCGAGCAAACCTGTTGTGCTGCCGGTTTGTTCATTTTACTTATTTCAAGTGTCAGTTTTCGATCGAAGACCTACCGTAGCCAAGTGTATCGTTTGTTTCGTTCAGGGATTCCATCGATTGGATGAATTCATCGTTACTTTCCATCCTCGAGAATGTCCCGATCTATGGAGAACGGTGTGGGAATTTGGATGTGAAACGATAGTAGTCATCCATCCTGAGATGGAGGGAAATGTGAGACCTTTTTATGTTTCAAGATGCCGAATATAGTATGAATTCAGTGCAATTCATCCTTTCAGACTTGAGACCATTTCATGTTTAATGAATACCGAGTTAATTTTCGCTACAATTTACAAGTTACATAGAAAAATTAGTTATTTCGAAATTCAAATTGAGTTACTGATATTAATTTTGCAGATATTCTGGAATCGATTAGACGAACAAATCGATGACATCACAATAACTTATGAGGAAGAGACAAGAGTTAATCTGACGAATAATGATGAAGAGGTGAGAAAAGGATAAGATTTATGGCTAGGACGGCTTGTTGGCCTTTTTGTGATCTCGCTGTTCACGCCATTCCACAGACCGGTCAACTTTGCACAAAGGCCTTTGGAGTGATAGAGTGTATAGAATCGAGAGGGACTCTCTTACTTTTCCATACTCTCTCACCATGACCCCTCTCTGTAGGTTAGGAATCATGTGTGTTGCTGTGATCATGCTGTCATTGCACCTTGACTTTCGAAAGAGAAATTCGGCAATCATAAATAATCAATAATAGTCAATTCAGTTATCGGTCGCTCTTCTCCATCTTTCGGAACGAGCAATGGACACTTCGACGTGGAGCGAATTGGAGAGAATACAGGCGAGATCAAATTTATTTCACACCGTTGTCACATGGGAAATACTGTTTTTGCAAACTACTGAATTGCTCAAAGAAACACGCTTTCTTCTAAAATCTGTCTGCGTCAGTTAGTGGTATATCTTTTCACTTCCAGGATGATTCTCGTTTCAATACATAGTTATCAGTCCTGATCACTTTCAAAACCAGTAAGGGCGGTGTATTCACTATTAATGTCTTATTAGTCAATCTACAACGTACAAACCTGTTTTAAATGAACTCCGTCTCTACATTCCTGATCTGCTATCGACAGTATATCTTTCATTTCCATATTCTTCTCATTTCAGTCATCTCGTATTTGTTCCTCTTCTTCTCCTCTTCTCGTAGTTTCTTCTTGTCCATTCTCTTCTTCTCTTCCCTCACACAATCTCAATGGAAAGAAGGGCGCAGCCGAGGTGGGAATTAATATAGTACAATCGGGATAATTATTTTTCAAACTACTCAATAAGGCTGTCAGGCAGAAGCAAGATTGGGCCTGGCCAGAATTTCGCTTGTTGAACTTGATTGCATATCTTTCAGTGAATTTCACTAGCAAATACAGGATACATGAAACACAAAACACCCTGTAATCAACTTCCCTTTCCAGTCTCCTCCGCTCTCTTCTTCTCTCTCCGCTTGTCGTCCCTTCCTCTTCTGTGCTCTCACTTCACTCGCGTGTCAATTGGAACAACACGGAGTCGTCGACGTCATTCAGGTAAGAGGTCCCGACAAGAAGAAGAGAGTACGGTAGCCATTATCGACATACAAACTACCAAACTACCGTATCTCACCGCAATACTATATTTCAGACTCTGGATGCGTTTCATCGACAAAAGTGCGGTGCCCTCCCTGGAAGAGTGAGTTGACTGATCTTTGATCTTTTTATTCGCGACGGTATTTGATCTTTGATCTTTCAGCACGCTCTTGAATTTCTCTACGAGCGACTTCTTCTCCTCGTTAATTTGAACCGATGATCGTAGAATTTTAATATTCCTTGAATTTCAACTGATCTCTTTCCATTGGTTACGGTCATCATTTCACGATTCGAATATCTCTGTTGATCTTAGCTCAAACTCATGACCTTATTATGTTATCACTCCCCGTTACAAGTATGTACAGCATGTTCTAAAGAAATTAATAAATGAGATTTTATCTAACATTGGAACAGTTATAGAATATACACTCATTAAAAATAGATATTTCCAAATAAACGGGCACCTTTGGTCTCATTAGCGATAGCCAAATGATTTGGCTCTCTCGGAAATATTTGATTTCATTTCATCGGAAAATTGCTCGAACTCTTCCGAGGTCTGAAATGTGAAAATATATGTAGGGGCCACAACGTGGATAGCCGATTTTCGACGTGAGGGTGGAAATCATATAGAATAGATGCATCATGGTCCCATTAAGACAATACTTTTTGCCATTTGTCAATATCTTGCCTGTGAGCCGAGATACACCTCGAAATCTGCACGCGAATCGCTAGTGGGAGAAGCATCAAACCGGGGAGAGGAGAGAAAGGGGCGGAGACTTCTTTCACCCCTCTGGTCAGGCCCTCTCCATTCCCCGCGCTCTCTCATCGGTCAGACGGTGAGCGAGAGAGTATATGAAATGGAGAGAGCGTTCCCCTCTCCTCTCCCTCGATAGGGAGGGATTTGCATGAGTTCAAACAGCCCTATCTGCACTCTCAAAAGTGCACGCTCTCTCGCCTCTCTCGCCCCCGCGTCCGAGACGGCGCTCTCTCCAGCGCCGCTAACCAGCACAAGTTGTCATTCCACAGTCATTTCCGTACTGAAATATTTCAAAAGAGTAGCACAATTCAAGATTAGATAATTACATCTTATTTTTTGTTGAAATGTCACTGATAGCATCATGAGAACCAAGATCTTCTTGGGCAAAACATGTAGCATCACTCGAAGCATAAAAACAAGCACTTTTATTTTTTGTAACTGCATTTTAGCCATATTGCCGTGGATGGACTAACTTTGCCCAGGGCGCATTCGATAGAGCAAACCACTAGCTACAAGACAAGACCTAACTCAATTCAAACGGTTTAGAACTAAGCTTGTGCTACTCCATGGCGTTTCTGTGCTTTCTCCTTCAAGGAAAAGTGGGCGGAGACTGCGGATGCTAAATATATGACTAAAATGAATTGGTTGATCTTGCTGTAAACTTATTTTGTGAAATCTTTATACCCGAATTGTATTAATGTCCCATCGATTCCTCAGAGAAGCCAAACACTCGAGCTAGAAAAAAAAACAAATTAAAAATAATACAAAATTAAATGAATTTTCAGTGAACATACCTGATAATATGTGAATATAACACTTCTGCAGATATATAACTCGCCTGAAGCAACCGCAATCTAAACCTATCAGCAAACACTATTTTTTCTGCTATCTTGAATGTTGAAGTGTTGATGAGAAATGACTCGACAAAATTCGTCACGCACTGCAATCGTTTTCATTGTAGTCTACACTATTTTCTCAAAAATAGTGGACACATACGGTTAAGGAAATTCACTATATCATTTTTACTAGGTTTGTCTAGTAGGGACGGGCGGGTTGCACACCGACGAATGAAATAAATTACAAGAGTATGATCATTCGATGGCTTATTCTACCGCATTTCGACTTATCAACTTCGATTTTACAAATTAAGTCTAATTAATAATAAAAATGTTTGAAAAGAGAGACTGTTTGTGCGACGCCATTGGTTTCAAGTGGAGCAGCGACTGGGTCAGGTTTGTGATTGATGAATCGCAAACTGAAAATCGGTTCTTTCGTTAGGAACCGTTGTGTCTTTTGTTTTCGATATCCAGTTCGCTACAATAAATCCAATGTGAATTATGCAATAAAGAAATGATATCATTTAAATGACAGAAAGCTAAGATGAAGAGTCTAGTAAATTGGGCTACCGTATTCCTCCCTTGTGCAAACTTCGAAAGTTAATAACAGATAAACCGCGGAACGATCGCATTTAGTTTTCGCAGCATCGCTGTATCGTTCAATTACTCGTATCTCTGTAAAAGGAATTGCTCGATCGTTCCGCGGTTTTCGAGAAAATGCAAAAATAGTGATTTTCCCGTTGTAAAATACGAAATTTTGATGACGTGTTTCTTAATTATGGTCTCTCAAATCGATTTTCTGTTTTGATAACCATAATTTACACTACGAATTCTACCGATGTTGAAGAAATTAGCATTTAATTCAAAAAAATTGAAATTCGCGAATATTCGAAGTCGTTTATTTCTGTTTCTGCGGGGCGATCTGTGAATATCGCGTGCTTTGTATATTTTTTTGATGTTTCTCAATCCAACAGCTGTTGTAATTTTTCGAAATAAACCGCCGAAATACCAGAAAAGTAGTTGCGAAATTTACAACAGAGGTATACGATATTTCGAGACCAACGGCGTCGCAGGTAGTACTGCATTATCGCGTTCTTAAAAAATCACACGCCCGTCCCTATTGTCTAGCGAGAAAAAAAATCTTGGTTGTGTGATTCAAATTTATCTAACTTGAATCTGAAAACGATCTGCCAGTTAGAGAATGAAGGATACAGAATAGTCTGAAATTATATACTATTAGAAATGCCGATGTAAAAAAATGTCATACTGGAAATGGGCTTGAATGAGGGATAAATAACGTAGATGAGCTCTCTAAATTCCTGAACATTATAATTATTATTTGAAAATTAAGAAGAAAATGTTAAAATAAAATTGTCGTTCTTCTTCACTGAATATGATCATAATGGGCGGAATTTAACCTCGCGCGATATCTCAGGCAATTCTATATCTGATTTGTTCTTTTCTTCGAATTCTTGAAAGAACATTGCAGCGAATACGGGAGAATGCATAGAGAGATACTGAAAGATGGGTATTTCCCGAAATACTTTTCATTTCATCATAATATAACTAATTTTGGGATACACCAAGGATTTCTCTTAAAAAGATTAGGAAAACATTTACATTTTTGCTGACGTGAACTTTCTCTCCTTCGATTTTCAATACTACGTCATCTGATCCGATTCCAGGAGACTAGAAATCGAACTGAAGACGTTTCCTGTAACAAACAAGAATTAATTACAATTATCAACTCTGATGAGCATGTTGTTTACTTGTACGTTCGAAAAAAAGAGAAAAATTGAACATCCATAGAAAAGGGTAAGAAAATAATGGGGAAATCACTGTATTCCGACGACGTTAATTTTCGTAATCTTCAGCTTAACTATAATTCGATCTCCATTGACGAATCCCTGCAATATATGTTTATGAATAGAAAAATGATTCTCAAAATATACAGAATTAATTTAAACTTATACTTTCTCCATATTGATCGCTTTCATCGGATTAAATTTAATATAATCAACAATCAAAAGTGGTACTTAAACATAAGGAGACAAACCTCATTTTCATCCAGAAACTTATCCATTAACGTGCACCTATACCAGGCCACTCTCGGGGAAATTTTCTGTTTCATTTGTAATTTACGAAAAATAACCCAAAACAACGCCTGTCGCGTACAGATTTCATCAAATGAGGGGTAGATGATACATGGTTTGATCCCCCTTCAATATTTTCACAGTGCCCCTTCAAAATATAGTGAGAACAAGAGATTAGATCCTGGCCACTATATAAAAACATATCGTTTTCATACGTAGTTGACACAATTTTTAAATTTAATGATTGAACAACCTTGAATGCCTTTGTCTTGTCCGGATTTGTATTGAGTAAGCAGAGAGTTCCCTCCATCTATACAGACCAGACGCTATTGTTGATCTCCAAGTCACACCAGAGTACAAGAGATCGTTCGATTGTCTCCCCAACTGGGCGAAAATTTAAAAAAAAAGAAAATAGCATTGGATATAGAGTACTGGGCGAAAATTAAAAAAAAAAGAAAATAGCATTGCTCATGCTGAGGAAGGTGTCATGAAGGTGCACTTTCTTCCCTTGCCAAATAGTTTTTGTCGAATTCTTGCAGCGTCAATGTTTAGATTGGATGTGTCCGAGTCACTGTGCAACACCTCTCTGTCAATGTAATCTATCTAGATCGACTCCTCCTTTCTTTCGCTGTGAAAGGACGATAGTTTACAGTAGGCTCACTCTGACTTCTGGCCGATTCAGTGATGAGTCGTCTTTTTCTACTATTTCTATTCGTCCTTTTCTTCTCGGTGGCTTCATATTCCGAGGGAGAAGAAAGTTCTCACAATAGTTCATCGATATTCATCGAAGAATTGGAGAAACTAGCCAGAGTTCTCGATCCTAAGCAACTTCCGGAAGAATTCCGACAGAGGTTTTCATCGGAGGCACTAAGACTCAATATCACGGTAGCAAAATATGCGGATACATGCTTCAGTGAGTTCATTTTGTATGCCTACAATGCAAAACCATGTAAAAAATACAGATACCTTTCTTCAAATAAAGACATCACCTCTTGAGAATAAGGATATAGAGTTCGATTTGAAGCATCTTGGTGCTATTGCTAAGAGAAATACTTACGATTTCACCAAGAAATCAGAGGTTCGTGTCTTAAACATTCAAGTGAATAATTTCCGATTTGTTTCAGTTTTTCAATGTTGTACGCAGCAAAGTTCCAAAACTTCATCACATGTTTACGACAAGAAGCAATTATTTCATGAAGCTGGCATCCACAGCACCGGAGGAAGCAAAGGAATTTGCTTACAATTTAAGTATTTGAAGTTGTGTTACAACTGATATTCTAAGTTGCATGGAACTATATTTTCAGATTAACAATCTCATGCGTAATGCGTTTCACGAGATTTTCAATTATCCTGAAGATGAGCATGAAACCAACGGAAAAATCGTCCGTAAGGTTAGTTAAATTCACACCTCCAATCTTAGGAAGAATGAATATTCCAGATGGGGCTAAAATACAAGCAGCTCTCGCGTGAGGCAAAAAAGGATCTAGATCGGTTCTTCTGTATAAAGAACATACTTGTGTGGCTAATGGGAGAAATGAAAGAAGAGAGACCTCCGGGTCAATATTTCTATGAAGTGGTAGGATTGAATGTGGATCGAATCATGGATCTCACGGACTCAAAAAGTTCGCCCGAAGAGTTGAAGAAAGAACTGAAAAAGGAAGCTGAGAAATACCGAATCACCACTCAGGAGTACATCGACACGTGTGCAGGTTTGGCTGATTTATCTGCCATGAAGCTCCAAATAATCTAGAAAATGATAAAATATATTTGGAAAGTTTTGCAGACATAATTTCTGAGCTGAGTGCGATTGGCCAAGTAGAATGGAAAGAAGAGTGGAATCTGTCGAAAAGTGAATCTCTCAACGAAACGGAGGCATGGAGATTAGACGTGAGTTTGAGTGACTTGGTGACGAATTTCTGGCTATTTTGCAGATTCGGAACGAGATCTTGAGAAAATCGCCGTCTCGTTTCTACGGAAATTTTTCGAAACAGCGTGATATTTTCGTTTCAAGAATCGCTCAAATAACCGAGCAACCAAGGGAATTTGCGCAATTAGTGAGGATCGCATTACTACTGTAATCATAATCTCGATCGCAGACTGATAATACATGGATTGATTACATTATCGATTCGATCATTGGAGACAAGAAGGCAGCAATTGTTAATGCGGGAAGGAAAGTGAGACATTTCGACACTCAACATCCGAAAGAGTAACGGCGAGAGAAAGTTAGAGAGAGAGAGAGAGAGTGCGAAAGGAGAGAGACAGGCAACGAGAGATGTTCTTGGCATATCCCCAACTGGATGCCGTGCGATAGATACTTTCACAAAAACTGTTTTAGCGTTAAATACAGATCATAATTCTCTAGCTTAGTCAAATCTTCATAAAGGAGTCAAGAGTTAGAGAGTGCGCATATTTGGAAGGAACTTTCTCGCTTCCGAACCCGTTCCGGAGGTTTTAAACCATATAACATTAAAATAATTGAAGATGTCAACTGCTCTCAAATCGGTATCGGATGAGTCGAAATCCGAACTCGAACGAGTTTTCTGTATTAGCAGAACAATCAGTCATTTCACTGGAAGAAACGAAACTGTCGATTCCTATTTCAGTCAAATCTCCAAAGAGGAGTAAACGGAGAAAGTTTCTCCCAACATTGATAAAATGTTCTTGTTAAGAATAATTTGAAATCATCTCCACTTTCATACCACCTATTGAAATTCGGGCCTACAAATTGTCGTGAAACCAATTTCGATACGGCTTCCCTGTAGTCGTCGTGCTGTCGAACTTTCGCATACAGATTATTGGATCAACGTTCAGCATATTTTATTCATATTTAGTTAGCACAAAGAGTTAGCAATGAAACAGATTCATAGTTAGAAATTAGCAATGGTACAGTACTGTAATATCGGAAACGAGTAATCGATATGTGTTAAAGTCAACCAATAATCAATCAATATTCGATGCAGGGCAGGATACGGTAGCTTCTATCCTACGACTCCGATTGCGTTCGGCTCTTGTAATTGGCGACGGCGTCTCTGCAAATAGAGCCAATCAATCATCCGGCGGTACTGTAAGCCCCCCCCCGCTACCGTACCCGAACATCAACCATCTACCAACTACCGTAATCTACAGTCTCTCACCTGATGCACGGGTGCTTATTCATAAGTGCGTGGAGGGCTGCGTGGGGGCGGGGTGTGGCAGCATTGACGTTGACAGCCTTCAATCGTCCATTGTTGCATCATCACTATGCAATCCTCTTACCTTTCCCGATCTCGGCGTGTTCTTCACCGCGTTTTCATCGATCGGCGCCACCTGAACGGGAATCAATTATTTCGTCATGCCTACGCAATCTCACCTCGTCCTCCTCTCCCTCCACCGCCTCGTGAATGCTCGTAGAGAGTACCTGAATACAAAATATTCTATTGAATCATCACTAGCCAACTACCGTACCTCAACAGGGGGAGAGGAAGAGTCCTTGTCCATCGTAGGCTGAGGCATGGCAGCCTGAAAGGGAATTGCGTCATCACTAGGCAATCCGGGCATCATCTCTAATCACCAAGGCATGCAAGAACTGAATCATCCAGCCCCACCACTGTAGGAAGTTCTCTAGTTGCTTATTTACGATCCTTCTTTTTTATAAATGTCAAATCAGATAGTTAATTTAATAGATCCACCAATGAATCTAATCTCCAACTTGTTCTTTCTCTATTTGTCACCCTCTTTCGTCATCACTACGTAACCCACCGTAATCTCCGCCTGTCGTCTCTCGAGAATCGGACGGATTTCCCTCTCATACTTGTCATTGAACTGAATCAATTCCCTCTCGAACTGCAGCACCTTCTCCTCCTCAGACAACTGTAATCGATACAGTAATATGGCATAGGGAATACGGTATATTGCAATTCAGGGAAGGTCCATTTCAAAGAAGCGGACTACAATTCAAAAAAAACATAGCAGGTGATCTCGGGTTTCGCCTTCATCATAATAAGCCTAATTTATTTTGGATGGAAGGACATCTGACCTCTTTGATGGTTCGAAGGGCAAACACGGGCGCCGCCTCTGCTGTCGAATCGAATCGACGGCGCTTGGGGAGGACCAACACATCTGACAGAGATCAAAGATCAACTTGGAGTAGTAAGTAGATCTCGTCTACGAGAGAAGGAGAGATCAAAGATCAGGCTACAAGCCTATCGGTCGTGTGATCTTCCAGAGATCAAAGATCACTCGAAGATCAAAGATCATCTCATCGCTCACCCGTTTCATCCAATTCCGTTTCGATCGATTCTTCTACCGTAACAGCTGCCGTCCGCTTGACTGGTCCACAGCGACCAGAAGAGAACGAAAGATCTGAACTCAATCAATCGATATTCCCAATCATCTATGGCACTAGTTTACTTTATCAGATCAAGCACCCCATTCTAATACAACGAGGCTCTCATTCAACATTGCACTGTGTGAATATAGCGGTTACTCTATTTTAACGGGGTGCTTAGTTTAGTAAAGTAAACCAGTGCCTCATCTGCAGTATCCCCGGCCGTTGCCTACCGTACCGTTGAGACTGGCGATCGATCCTACAGAAGCGGCTCCACTTGCGAGTGCAGAAGAAACGGGCGTCTCACCTGCAATCGATATTCTAAGGGGTTACGGTATCACTAGCAACGTCATCCTTCTGCTGCATTCCTGTAGTATCCACATCAATCTTCCGTATGCTCTATGTAGAACCCACCGTATATCTACCGCATCACCTGCTCAATCTACCGTACCTGCAACACTGCGTCTCTCTATCTTCGTCACTCTTATCGGCGTGGGCAGTCTCGAGGCCATCGGCTTGGCAGTCTTGCCCGGAGTCGTGCCTGAAAAGAAGGCGATTATCGATCGATCAATTGAAGCTACAGTATTCCCGCAGTCAGTTATCGATAGACTACCGTATACCTGCTTTGGAGGCGGCAGTGCCGGCCATGTAGCGAGGAAGATGAGGCGTGTCTCCTGCAACGAGCGCGCGTCTCTTCAGTCTGCATGCTCTCTCGTTTATCAGAGAGGGCGAGAGAGACTGGGGGAGAAGGAGAGACAGAGACACTCACCAAGTTCCGTTGCCCTTGAGAGAGTCAACATGGAAGAAACATCTGGAAAGAAGGAGTATCGATCGATAACTACCGTAAACTACCGTACTCATATCAATCGATGCCGTTGAGTGTCTTCTTCCTCCAGGACGAGCGGGAGTAGAAGAGGGGCGAGAGATCATCGACGATTCTGCATTCACCAATCAATCGATAATAAACTCTGACTATCGTACCCTGGTCATCCATGGGTCTTCCACTCGAGAGGCGGCGCGTGCGAGGTGCCTGTGCAGGGTGGCCGGAATCTGAAGAGAGAGAGAAGACATCAATCAATACTACTTCCACGTCAATCTATTGGACACACATGTCAGAGCTTGTTTACCAGTGGAGCAAACTACCGTAACCGATCGATATTGACCGTTCCCCTGCAGTCAGTAATCGATTGATTGATGTCGTACCCATGACAGACGATAGTCGGCGGGTCATTCCCGTCGAAGGAGTGGATCCAGTCGACTCGGTGGGCTTGGGGGTCGTCGCAGCTGAAATTCAATCGATCGATATTTGACTACAGTACTCATACGATCGATCTCTGATTACCGTACTCCTACAGTAACTCACCGAGGCCAGAGATGGAGGGGCGACGGATCTTGCTGCCTGATGCCATCGGTGCCTCTACAATTGAACGAGGAGTACCGTAACCACAGGGGTCATCGACAATCAATCGATTGAAGGGGACACTACCGTACCTGAGGGCGTTGTCGTCGTCGACAGTCTTCGTGCCGGGACACGGGTTCTCTGCGGTGTCTCAGCTCCCATTGTGCCCTGGGAGAGGAAGAAAAATCAGGTAAAAATCGATTCATGGATAAAAAAGTTGTGGGACAAATCTCCCCACTTTACACACTCTCGCGCGAATCGACCGGCGAGAGAGTACGCGAAATGGAGAGAGTTTAGACCCTCAAAATGATATGGAAGCGACATCGAATGCAACATAAACATCGGAAATGAAGATAGGGAAAAAGGTTGAGTGACAACGAAATGTGAGAGACTAAGGGAGAAGAAGGAGTATCGACTGGTGATATTGGGAACAGATGGGAAGAGGGAAGGGGGGAGGGGAGGGGGAGAGAGAGAGGGTAGATCAGTGGCTCTCTCCCCTTCCAGTATCCCTGTATCAATCGATATCGCCTCCCTCTCCCTCACGTAGTCCACGTGACTCGCACAAACTTGCAATCGATCATCATGTCTATTCTACAGAAATTTCTTTGGAGTAAGATAGTGGGTGAAACCGAGACTGACCCCTTTTCTTAGAGGCAGGGAATGAGGAGGAGGAGGATGGGAATGAGGAGAATAAAGAGCCAGTTGAGATATTATAGCATCTTTATCAATAAGATACATTTGTATTGCAACGAGCGAATGGAATCTGACTCGTCGTTATTTTAACATTAAAAGCTGAGTGGCAATTGGAATCTTTTTGAATAAAAACAGAGTAAAGTCACAGTTGGAAATCATGGGTTATGTTACCGTACGGTTATGATCGGCTCAGAAGTAGGAGAGAGGGGCAACGTGGGAATGGAGATTACAAGTGGATACAGATAATGGGAACTATTACACAATACATAAAAGCGGTCACAAACATACATAATTGGCAAGCAAATCTACAGTATCTCCGGTTCGTACAAAACAATCGATAGTCTTCTTTGTAGAGAATAGGGAATGGTTCCATTGATAAATACACATAAACAATAAAAGACTGATTGACGAGGGAGAGCAGAACGTCGGCTACCGTACCCCCACACCGATCTACCGTATCCTCCGCCTAAAACTCTATGGGAGTCTTGCGAGGGAAGGGCGCATTGGGGTTTCTCATCGCCGTAATTGTTCCATCCCTGCCAGCCACAGTACACATTCCACTCACTATCTCCTCATTCCGACCGTGCGCCTGAAAAGAGGGGAAGTGTGATACAGTGCTTTGGCATTGATTGGTATTCCCCTTATAGTTAGCTCCGCCCCCCCCCCCCCTTTAGTGTTCATCAATGCTTCACACACACTACCTCGAACGGTCGGCCCGCTGTGTGAAATAAAGAGTTGCTACGTGTCTTGAAGGAGCGCAATAGAGATCAAAGATCAACTTCGTACCTTGAGAGTCTCAACAAAGATCACTCCCGCCCTCTCATATGCCTTCTTCTGCGGAGTGTTCCCGAAATTGTCGCGTGCAAAGTCGGGAATGAACGAGTTCGCTGAAGAAAGTTTCTTTTTTTTACATTTTGTAAAAAAATATTTGGGCAAAGTAGTTTTGTTTCGAAAATGCTCATGTAACATTATGTTTTTATATTAAAATGAACTTGTACTAAAACCAGCGACTTTATCTGGCAGGACTATTTTTTAATATCCAGCGGTTTCGAGGTTTCCAGAAACTAATAGAAAAAAACAATATCGTTATTCTCTATTCCGCAACCGAGGAAAACTCAAGAAAAATAAAACCCGTAATCCGGCTGTTTCGATGATCTTATACAACGTATATCATGTTATGGATTCACTGGGAAGATATTCATCACCACAACAAAAAAAATAAAATAAAAGACGAAAGTACGGATGACAAATAATAGAAAACACCAAAGTCGTTATTCTCAGTTCCACATCCCAGACTAATTCAAGGAAACATTTTTATCCCGTAATTCCCAAGTTTCGACTATCTTGTACATATCACATGTTGTGGGTTCGCTAGGAAGAATTTCAGCTCCCTGAAAACTAAAATTATATTAAATAAAAACGTACGGATTACACTCATGACCATCGGCAGGTCCTCTCTCATCAGGCGGTGGAAATTCTCGATTGACGCATCTGCAGAATCGATCAATACGTTTCCCTAGGTTACAGTACTCCTCTCGTCGACTACAGTAATCCCCACTCACGTCGTGCCTGCGAGACTACGGTAGCCGACGTCCACGACTCGTCCTTGTCGCCGCCCGCCAGCTGCAGACCGTGCACGCACAGCTGCACACACTGCGCGCGCCATTCCGTGTGTCTGCAGGAGGAAGGAGGATTACGGTAGTTACGGTCAATCAACAAATGGGCTAAATACTTCACTACAGTAACGAAATCACTCGGACATTCAGTCGTCAATGAATGTCTACCGCAGACTACCGCAAAAACACTATCACATGAGGCAAACCATCTACAACTACCGTAACCTCTCTCGATGAGACACAACTCACTCTGGATGGATATGGAAGAGGTGTCCGTACATGACCATATCCGTTCCTCCCGAGTCCAGGAAGCGAACCGTCGCGAATTCGTCAGGGATCAGAATCTGCAGACGCATACGGTATATCTCCCATCCACCGTACTCTCTTCTCCATCTATCCTACCGTATACCCTACCCTCCTGGACTCCCATCTACCATATTCTCCTCCCCCTACCGTAACCCTCTCCTTCACTACCGTACCTCTACTCTCTGCCACTCTCCGGTGTACTCTGCTCTCTCCGACGTCGCCTGACACACGGCGAACACTCGGTGGCCGTCGGCGAACTCTGCCTCGCTGCAACATTAATAATATTTATTTAAATCTAGATTCAAATAATTGTGATGATTCGAATTACAAACGACTATATTGTTGTGTGTACACCGGTGTGCAACCACAAGTTTATATCAAGCCTAGAGCGAATATCAACTTGATATCAAGCTCCCAATTTCACAAGTTGATATCAAGTTGCCGCGACCGGGGAAATGCTCGTAAACAACTCCAGAGAGTGCACTCAAAGCACGGGCGCGTTCACCGCGTTTCATTTTCAAATCAATTTATCGATTTCCTACTGTTATTTATCGAATTTCTTCGCATTTTCTATCTCAAATTACTGCGATAATCGTGGAGAATGGCGACATTCACATTGAGGTATTATTTACTGCGGAATTACTATGAAACTCTCGTCTTTTCAGAATGTGAAGATATCCGAAATGGATATTTGGTTGAATAGTTAAAATTTTTACACGTTCTCATCCATAAATGAAGGCCTCTGATCGTCATGCGGTGTTTCGTCACAAAAAGGTTCGTAATTTAAGAATAATCTTCTTTTCAGATCCAGGTAATATATTTTCTTATACAATGTTTCTTTCTATCGGCGAGACCATTTGTGCTATTTCTAATCATCAAGTTGGAGATTTAGTCGATACTCAAGGTATGTGAAGCATTTCCTACAATATTACTTTCAGGAAGCAGCCGAAATTTCATATTTGACTATCTGGCCGTTGTTTCAATAATGTCAGCGCCCTTTCTATACGAAGAAACTCCACTTAGAAGAAGTGAATCATATTTTGTATGCCCTATCACCATGTAAAAGATTTGTGCATGATAAACTGTTTTGATTTGCTTTAAAAAAAACATGAAAGGACACGAGTATAAACAAGGGTACGGGAGCGCGGGGCCCACGGAGATTCCACAAGTTGATATCAAGGTGTTTCACAAGTTGATATCAAGCTCATTCACAAGCTGCCTTCAAGCTTGATGCCAACTTGTGAATGAGCTTGATATCAACTTGTGGTTGCACACCGGTGTACGAATAAATGCTATCATAATTATTTTCACAGAAACCACGAACCAGATATAACAACTGTGAAACCGAAAACAGACAGCCAACAGATTAGAAGGAAAAAAGAATGGTGCCCAATTGTCGAATTCAACTAATATTATATGCTCACATCTCATTCTTGTTGATCTGCTTTCGATTGCCGTCCTTCGAGTAGAAAGCGTCCAGTTGCGCAGAGTACTCCCTCGATTTTGCAAATCAATATTTTCGCAGCCTTTCAAACCGTCAAACAAGATATTCCCCCTCCCCTCCAAATTTCCCTCATTCCCAGTCGATGAACATGCCTGATCTGGTCTTCCGCGATTATCGACATTCTTACACAATTTTTTCCACGATGAAATTTCAATATTAATACTCAAATAAAGTCAGTTGTCGATTAGTCTCACTTGAGTTGAGTGTCCGCGTTCTGCATCGCCTCCGCGTCTCCCAGCATCGAACGAGGAGACACTACAATTACACTTTTCGCCGGTAATTTATTACATTTATAAATACTAAATATTTATGAAAATTAAAGTTAGAATCACTTTCATTCAATAATTAACTATTTATACACTCATCATAATGCTGTAGTATATTATTCTATAATATCTCACCTGGCTCTTGATTCTCGTCATTCTCCTCCTCCTCCTCCTCCTCATTCCCTTCCACTCCCTCCGCCGTCTTGCCACTCGCTGAATCGGGGTTTCTACCACTGCTCAACCATCCCTTGTTTTGCTTTCGTCGCGGATGCGGGTCTACTATGACATTCATAAAATGATACGGTCAAACAAAGTGTCAAATTCGTACTTCCTGTGTTTACCGAAGGCGTATCGTCTTCGGTAGAGAGTACATTGAAGTGAGAGTCGCCAAGGTGCTACGGTGGTATACAACGGATGTCCGTGTTTTCGCTTTTTGGTGTACAATCGTATCATTTTATAAATGTACTAACAACCCGTCTTTCTCTTCCGCCTTCTTGCCACTAACTGAATCGGGGTTTCTCTCACTGCTCAAATCTCGCGCCCGCCTTCACTTCTAATAGTTTTTTTCTACCAACTCACCGTCCATCTTCTTCTTCTTCTTGTCCACAACAATCTTGATTGGTCGACCGTAGAACTCCCAGGGCGAGATGGTGTGGGCGCCCTCGAGCGACATGTAGTAGTGCGACTCGTACTCGTAACTGTAACTCAGCTTTTTTTTAAATTTTAAAATGATACGTTCATGAAATGGACTACTGGTGGGTGTGTACTCTCTATCAATAACTCGGGGTGCATCTTGCTTTGTCATGCTCTCCAGCAAGTGGAACTTAATATTATTTTGAATAAGTGCTTGTGAATTTTTAATATGCACGTATTCTGAACTACCCTAAGTGATCAATATCACCATATTAATATTCCAAGTTATCCTTATTGCATCAT
The DNA here is from genome assembly GCA_036245785.1 of Pristionchus fissidentatus. Taxonomy (NCBI): domain Eukaryota; kingdom Metazoa; phylum Nematoda; class Chromadorea; order Rhabditida; family Neodiplogasteridae; genus Pristionchus; species Pristionchus fissidentatus. The sequence continues at coordinate 34,016,221 of BTSY01000004.1, forward strand.
GACTATGCAATACTCACTGGTTAGCCTTCAGCCACTCGATAGTCATGTCCTTGATCTGAATCTCGCTCAGCGGCTTGATCCAATCGTCGGGCTCTCAAATAATAGTATTTATTACATCAATTGACATAACAAGAGTGAACATGATTCCACCCCGATGGAAAAACTAGAAAATGTGAAACCGTGAACATACTGGCACTCCCAATGCCAAATCAGTGAGAACCGGTGCAACTCAAGATTTTATGCTGGTTCCAAATTGTTTGCACAATTGTCCGCGAAACACCAATAAAAGATGAGTAATCTAAATGTTTATCGCAAATATACAATAGACTCACTGGGCTCCGACTCCTTCAATTCCTTCTTCCACTCGGGGATTGGCATCTTGCGGAATTCGTCTAATTGCGTGTGCGCTGTCGCTTCCTGCAACATTTGAGTTTCGCTCTATTCCCAAAACCTTCTCCAACCAACGATCTCCATCGGAACTTTGTTTTTTTTAAATATTATATCTATCGATCATTCAAGTCCAGACATTTTTAGACAATTAAATATATAATATTAATTAATTACTACATACATTTTCGTTGGCCGAGATTCTCGATTTACACTTTTTTGAACTAGGCAGTTTAGAGACTCGAGACCCATCTAGGAATGCGCAGAATGTCGAGTTTAGTAAGAATTGCCCCCTATCTGACGTGTTTTATCGAACTTTCGATAGAAATCTGACGTGTTTATGAAATATCTGACGTGTTTATGCTAGGCGAGAGAGTGTGTGAAAATGAGAGATCTCGACCGGGCGAAAATGTATGTTACTAACAATGTTCTCCTCCTCTTCCGTCAGTTGCATCTCGAATCTCTCCTGCTTCCTTCCATCGTACAATCGAATGAAGAAGACTTCATGAGGAAGGGCGCCAGACAGAAGAGAACCCATGTCTATCTGAGACAACAGCAATGAAATAAACATCTTACTGCACGGGACATAACAATTAGTATTCAAGAACATGAATATTAGATATGTCTTACGTTTCAAATACGAAAACTTACTGCATTTCATAATATGTGTTTACCACTACTAACGTTACTGACATATCTCTTTGGATCCTCGGGTTTCGATGAGGCATAAATCCCAATCAATCAGCTAATATTGTCCAAGTGTTCTCCCACTAGCCCAATTCGAAGAGGAGAACTACTTTTACCCTTACTAATCAATATCTCTAACCTCCTCAGGCGGGACATTCTGCTGTTGTTTGCTCATTCTCTTTCTCATTTCCTCCTCTTCTCTCGTCTTCGGCTCGCCCTCTTCCTTCGGCTTTGGCTGCACGCGCAGACCGAAGAGAGACACCTGAGAAGCAGTTTTTACGTCATCACTAGGCAATAGAGTGCGAAATTCGGGTAAATAATTGTATTACATTTCCTATTTTTCCTCAGTTTCTCACCTATCGACCAGCTTAGAGAGTGCGCGAAATGAATAGATCTCATAAATTTTCGCCCGGCCCAGATCTCTCATTTTCACACACTCTCTCGCCTAGCATAAACACGTCAGATATTTCATAAACACGTCTAAATTTTCTAAACTGCCTGGTTCAAAAAAGTACAAACCCAGAATCTGGGCCAACGAAAATGTATGATAGATCTAATCCAATAATTTAGCCGAATTTCAAACTCTCTAGGCAATCGTCGGACACACCCTAAACATCGATAGTTATCACTAGGACCAATGACCAATCATCTTCATCTCATCATCGGAACCAATGGTTCTGGTTGTTACTGCGATGCATCAGTTCAACAAAGGATAAACATAAAAGAACAACTGACAGGGAAACAGGTCTATGAATGCACAAGTCTACGCTGGAGAGCGACGGCTTTCAACGTCTAAAAACCTCACTCACTGCCCTATTGTACGGTCAAGTCGGCGATGGCCGCCAGCTTAGACATACCGAGTCGAAGACAAATGTTCCCGGAGAGAATCCATCATCCTATTTCGTCATCCCTATGCAATCACTGACCGTGGATGCAATGCCGCTCTCGTTGTTCGTCACACTCATCGTTATCGCCTTCGCCTGTAATCAATTCAATAAATCGATAATAAAATAATCGATATCCTCACAACCTTCTTCGTAGCCGTAGGCCAAAAGGGTATGTACCAAAAAAATCGAACATTTTACCTGATTTATAGCTTTTTGGCTGAAAAATTCAAACTGTGGGAAATTTTTTTACACTTCTGAGACCTTGATATCCTAAAAAATATTCTCTGATTTTTCTAAATTTAAAAAAAGGTCAAAATCCTGCCAGTGGATGTTGCATAGAACAAACATTTTGATCTGTATTCGTAGCCAGCGAAATTGCGTTTCACAACCCCAAGATATCGCAAACATTTAGTCAAGAGTAGTGATCAACCAATAATGCAATCATCTCACCTTGAATTTGAGGTATCCCTCACAGAGTCTCTGCAATTTGTCTCTCACATCCTTCGACCACAGACGATTCGGATTCGATGGCTGCAAGGAGAAGAATTCTCGTTTTACCCCCCGGAGGTTTCAGGCTCCGACCACTCATCAAAGGAGTGAATTATCAAATTACGATACTCTTGATGGAACCTGTGTACCCACATACAAAAGCATTCGCGACGCTACATCACTAACCATGGAATGGTAGCCTTTTACTACATCAATAAATCTACCGTAATCCCTTTTATCGTACCGTTTTCTTCGGGTATATTCCAGCGAGAGACACGGCGATGATCTGCCATGGATGGTAGGCCAGATCCTTCGTGCCAAGCGAAATGTCTGCAATGATTTCTCTGAACTCTTGACCGCCTTCAAGGGATTATGTACCTTTTTAAACACCTCGCTAGAGTCATCGAAATCTCCTCCCCCATCGAGTATACATCACTACCGTAATCTCCTCCACCCCTACAGTACACCCCCACTCACCGGGATCCATGGAACAAAGCGCGGACGATTTCGCCCATCTGTAATTGAGGATTATTATTGTTATCTTGTATATCTTGAAATTACTAGAAAATATATATAGTTAGTCTACGATACACATATAGTTCGTCTACAGTACACCCAGTAATCGATAAGAACCGTACACTCGGGCGCCGACGTCGATGAGAATGAGCAGCACGTCAGCATCCGTCGTACCCTTTTGGAGTGGAAGCTGCAAATTGATCGATATTGTTTATTATGATGTCTTTATGTAAACTGCATTAACATTTGCTGCGACTTTATCGTTTTCAATCATAAAACTTACGTTTTCTATCGGAATATATCGACAGCGCCTTGCCACCGAAGTGGTTCCCCTATCCTCGTCTAACGCAATCTATACAATCCCCTTCTACCGTAATCTGTATCTCACAATCTTGAGAATCCTCGCTCGTCCGTATGCTCTATCCTCGATGGGACACATGACGTAGTAGTCCACCGTCAGTTCGTGCTCCGCCAGTGGCGCCAACACCGCCCTGCAAGGCACACACCATCTTCCGCCCTCCCAGTACCCTGCCATCGCCAATGAAAGATACGCAAAGAAAGAGTGCACAACGTTAAAACATCTATCAAACAACCATTATTGCAGGTTTCAATATCATTAATTACAAGTAAGCCCAACGAATCGCTCCTCCCAATGCCCATGCCTATTGTTCTGACGCTGAAACGTCCTTCTCACTGGATGAATAAATGAAGGAGTAATTAACAGGTATCAACTGACGGTTCTCTGAGCACGAGTTTGGGTGTGATGTGATTGGTGGGACGGACGAAGATGAAGGAGGGAGAGTGCACCGTCACCACCTGCACACAATTATATTTCACTCTTTTTAAATACATTTACCATAGTTTCAAATATATTTATCGAATATCGTTATGAAGGATGGCAGCGCTAAGTGTTCGCAAAAGCTATATTCCTCCTTCCCACTAAATCCCTCGTGATCCACGTTTCAAAGTCTAAATATCATACAATGCATGATATAGATTTCAATGTGTCTACAAGACATTTCTGCAACAACAAGAAAATGCAAACCACTCACCGTGACCTCCGCCGTCGTTATCATCGGGATGCGATTGATCTGAAATTAAAAGTTGTCTTCTATTTATTCTCCAAAAAAATAAGCCAATTGTGGACAAGAGGTCTTGAATAATAATTAAAATTATTTCCAGCTTTGTATTTATTGCCCTATTGAGACCATGCATCTATCGTATTCGAACTAGATCACGTACCATTGCACAGATATCATTCATTTCAAAGACATGGGCGAGAATGAATAATACATTATCCCAATTTCGAGAACCGATAGGCCCTTCTTTATATCTTATATTATCCAACCCACCTTGCATTTCCGTTTCTTCGTCGCTCCTTCTCCCTCATCATAGAATCCATTCTGGAGTAGTTCCTTCTCCTCATTTCTCACTACGTCTTGAGGATTCGTCGACTGCGCAGTCTGTCCACCTTTCGGACGCTGCAAAACAACCAAATAAGTGTATTTTCCTTTAACCGCGCAAGAAAAAAAAATGAAAATACGTTCTTCCATCGACACAACAATACTGTTCAAGGAAAAAAATATGTTGTATCAAGGAGCTTGCGGAAAGCCTTTTTTTTATTTCAATCAGTCTCATTCACTCTTCAATTATTGTGTGTGAGAGAGCAAATAAACATTTGTCTGTTATTAGCTGAAAATGAAGACCTCTTTATTTTCGGGAAAATAAATAAATTTTACCCTGATGATCGCCTTCAGACTGAAGATGGGCGACTTGCTTCTGCTTCTCTTGAAGAGAGCGTCAGTCATCTGTAGGTCACGACCAACGTATTTAGAATAATAATAAAATACTGCTATTTTGTCTACCCAGAGCTATCATCCAAACACTGTTCTCTTCCTTAAATCAATTGTAAGGGCATCTTTGTACAGGTATTCATCGTTCGAATATCGACGACTTGTGTTCAGACGCAATTTAGCAAAGAAACATTTTATTGAAACAATCAATTATGGGGAAAACACACATTATTGATAGCAGTGGAAAAAAAAACAATAAATTACATCGTAAACCAATATCTATACTTCGGGTGCATAGATTTTAAATGTATTTGATAACTTACATCTATAAATCTACAATCCTTTTTTTCGCATTTCATACAAATGAAGCTCACATTGTGAGGTGTGGTGATACAGTTCGCCTCTCAACCCGTGGTCTCGAGTCGAACCATACCCTCACAGAGGGGGAAATACATGTCAAAGCCATACATGTAGGAGAGACAAGACAACAACGATGACTGCAGTGCAGAGGGGAGAGAAGGGGGAGTAGGTCACAGATGGAAGAGTGACGTCGCCCTTTCCATTTTATCAATCGATATCTAGTTCTTGGCGGTAGAGAGGAAAGCGACGACAGCGACGGCTCCTGCCATGGCGATCGAGGCGTTGAAGATCTGCAAAGGAGTCAATTGATGATCCAGTACAAAATGCATACCACTCCAAAAGCATCCTGACCACACATTGCATAACTTCTATAATAAAAAAATTGCTGAATAATAAAACCTACAAAAATGTAAACAGAGAAGTAATATTATTCATAAAACATACGGGGGCGAGGTTGGCGAGGATGACAAAGGAGAGGACGAAGAGAACGGCGACGAAGAGAGAGTTGGTGATGAAGACGGAGAGATAAGTGGACTCCTCCTCGGCAACCTCGTTGCGACGGTAGAGGATGCGCTCCTGAGAAGAACAACACTGTTTTGATGATTTGATGACCACTTTCTCTAGCAGTGATCAGCAACAACTATTTTCAGATTCCGACAATTATAAGATTCCTTCAAAGAACATACTCACAGTTGTACATACAAACTGTGGAAAAATTTTAGCGAAGAGAAAGAAATTAGTCTACTCACCTCCTTCTCCTTGGGGGAGATCTTCTTGTCGGCGTACTTCTTGTTGATCTCGCGGGTCACGGCCTCGGCGCGCTTCATCACGATCCTAGAAGGAGCGAAAAGGTATAAATACATAACGCACAAATTGCATTAAACGTCCGCATATAAGAGAAAACTGTTTCGTTAATTTAAAGAAAGCTGGTAAATACACTACAAATTGAGGAAACAAAGAAAGAAACAGCTATAAACGCCTTACTTGTGCTTGAGGACGTGCTTGAAGTTCTTGGAGGCGTAGGCGAGTCCGTAGGTGGAAGCGAGGGCGACCACGGCGAGAATGATCCAGTGCTCGTTCAGCTACAATCACTCTTTTTAGAATATACGTTTAGGATCTGAATTAAAAAATGCGTCTATTCCATACTTCTACACCCATGTTCAAGCGAAGTGTTGTGCTTACGTCCATGTGGTTGATGCCGATGAAGAGGTAGATGGGGGCAGCAGCAGTGATGAGGGCATTCAGGTAGAAGATGGCCTGTCTGCAACAATTATTCATAATGGAAGTGAGTTTTTTTAATATTAATTTAAGCTTTTCGTGCTTTGAAAAAAAGGTCAAAATCGTAATATATTTTAAAACAATAATTAAATTACCATATATAGTGTGCCAGAAGTGTCATTAATGAATTAAATAAAATGTAATTACAAACCCCTTGGCGGAGACATTGTTGCTGTACGAGTCGAGGAGAGCCTCGTCCTCCTTCGTGAACTTGGCGGTCTTGGACATTATTACCTCTGTAAAATAAGAAGAATGAATACTGTTTTGAGAAGTAAGTCACCAAAAACATCAGAATAGAACAAAAGTTGCAAGGAGATTGGCGGCTGAAAGGATCAAGAGCTGGCTCCGACGCGATCGTTCAAACGCGAGGCAACGGGCTGAGAGGGGCGAGGAGACCGGCCATACTGCGTGGCTGCCCCGTCAGCACACTCTCTCAACATTGGACGTGTGCTATAGTGGAGCTGCCACTCAGTCGAACTGCAAATTCTCTGGCACTTTGCCAAGCCTAGAATTGTAGTTTGTAGCCTATTTTACACCGTATTTTAGAGTTGGAGCAGACTGTTGGGCAAAATGTTTCTTTTCATGAAACCATTTAATTTAAAATTAAATTAATTTTATTGAATTTATAAATTAATTTTTTTTTCGTTCTCCATCATTCGATCACTTCTCTTCATGTGTTTGGCGATATGAAACAGTGATAAATATTTTATTCATATTATGAGAAAAAATGAAACTTCAGTTCTGAGCCGCAGAAAATCACATCACACTTTGCGATCGTAAGGCACTTGCCTCAATATGCGTATAGATATCCGTATGAGTATCAAGCTAGCATAGGAGTATTCTACAGTCAATTGATCTTGCTGGGAGGTCTCATGAAATGGTTCATCGATACAATTGGTGCTGGTTTGGACGCGGCGAGAGAATCGATCATCGCCAGCGATTTCTTCATCATCGCTTTCCTTTCTGCATTCTTTTTCTCAGCCTGAATAAAGGCAGTTTACGATTAACTCCTACTCTCTACCGTACCCTTGGCGACGGATTCGAATTGTAGACAGGTGGCTGCAGATTGTTGCCTGTCGCTGGCTGCTCGACTACCGTATCCCTTGTCTGCTCACTCTCACGACGACTTGCCGGCCGGCTGATCTACAATTATCGATTGATCATGAAACAACTTGAGAGTGCAATGCACAAGACCAGGCATACCTACTATGTAGTAGTTTCTGTGTTTCACAATGTCTACATCTAAGATCTGAGAACTCGAAATCAGTTTACGCCCCGAATATTCTTTATAATCCAAATTAAGTTTTATTAGCTTGTATTTAGGTTTCTCTCGTTAATCTTTGATCTCTCTCTCTCCCTTCGTTTCTTGACCTACGTCTCTGATCGTCTCATCATCGGAATCCGATGAAAACGAGTCGTCGTTAACTTCGTATACGGTAGGTTGATCGATAGAAGGAGGGGATGGCGAGGTGGGACTGAATATATCGATAATTGGATACCGTATCCACCCTACCGTAATCTATCGATAATTGGATATCGTATCCACCCTACCGCAGAGCATCCGAAAGAGCAACTGTGAGATCAAATTAGAGAAAGAGCGAATCATCAAGAGAGTGTGCGAAAGGAGAGAGTCAGACGACGAAAGAAGTTCTTGGCCTGGTGCCAACTCGGATACCGTACCCCGTACCGTACCTCTTCTCTTCAATTATCGTAGCTGGTTCCTTCCTGATTGCGTTGCTCTTGGTGAGTCTGGAGACGGAAATGGGTTGGACGATGGTCGGAGCGAGAGAGACGGCGCCTCCCCCAGAGAAGAGAGACGGCACTTCCACCCTGGAAAGATCAAGCATCGACTACACAAAATAACAATAGAGGCTAATTATTACGTGGAATCAATTTTGAAATCTATTTGATGGTACTTCCACTATGCAGAGATCAAAGATAAATCGACGAGATCGAAAATTTTGTGAAAGTGTTTTGAAGGACTGCAATTTCTAGTCAACTATTATAATTAAAAAAGATCAAGGATCAACCACGGAGAAATATCAATATAGATAAAATATGTATTAGGCAGATGAAATAAATTTCGAAATCCATATTTCAATAGTCGAGTATACAGAATAGTCTAAATTGAGCCAAATGAAAGAAATCAGCCGCGGAGATCAAAGATCAAACTGACTGATTTCCATTAGCTTGTGCTATGAGTGTCTCTCCCATGTAGAGATGGTTGAATACGGGGCCGGCGGGAATCGCATCCAGGGGAGAACTGAACGAGATCACATAATTCCACACCGACAGACAGGGGTCAGGGTGAGAGAGTGTGCAAAAGTGAGAGAGTGTCTCTCGATTTAACACGCTCTCTCCCTCCAAACCCAAAGATATGAGAGAGACAGACAAGCGAATACAATTTTATTTGGATGAATTCGAAAATGTCAGATATATACTGATGCAGTGGTCCCAGATTTTATATGTAGACAGCGCCAAACATAGTCTATCTACACAGGAGGGAAGCCGGTTCGTGTGAATAGTGCAATTTAATTACCCTCTCTTTCCTCATTTCTCTTACTTTCGAATTAATAATCTCAGTCGATACGCCATGTCACGCTAACAATACGTGCTCCCCCCTGTATACACATTATACGAATAAATCGGGCGGATCGAATGCGATGTTCGCACAAAAAAACATCTAGCCAGCGTGAAACACGAGATCACCAACTCACGCTGAATTGGCAGCAGTTGTCGGATGGAGTGCTCGAGACGCCGCCGCCTTCCCATTGGAGATCGACGTCTGACCGTGTCGATACGCCGCTTAAACATAATTAATTAATTAAATATTCCAACCATCTCGCTGATTAGCGTTTCACGCGTATGCCAAAGCGGATTTATTTCCATGACAACTATTATGCTCTGGATGGTATTGCAAGAAATCCCAATCACCAACAATTTAATTAATTATTCCACTAAAGTCGCCGATTTCGCGTTTCATGCGCCTGTCATGCGCCTGCGGTTATGTTTTTAGTGACAACGATGGTCCGTAGGCTCCATAGAAGAAATAAAATTAACAAACATCTGAGTATGAGGCTGGCCTGTTTCTGTCGCTGTCTGAGCAGATTGTATTGCTTTTGTAGTAGAGCCAACTCCGATTTGGACGACCCCGCGGGCTTAGAGGGAGAATCTGATATGAAATGAGTTTCAGACGATGAATAATACCTCTAAATTTAGTCGCACCTATTGATTTTTTCATAGATACCAAGTAAAATATATTGTAAAAAGTGTACATCAATTGGAAAATCCCGATATTTCATCATTCCTATGCAATCACCTGCTGAAGCAGCGCCCGTCGTGTCGAGATCCTTCTCGTCCTCATGCAGAATGTTGGTGACGCTTTTCTGAATTTATCAGATCGATAAATTTTGAGATTAGTTTATTTCTTGCATAATTTTACATAGAAATTTATGTATAGTAATTTTCAAGTTAGTTTGTGATCACCTGGAACAGTTTGAAGGTGGAGCTGAGTGGTTGGATGTTCCACGTGTATTTCTCACGAAGTTCCGCTAGACCGGGGTAGGGAAAGACAGACATCGTGTAGATTATCTGCCAAAGATCAAAGATCAAACTCCAAAATACAGATAAACTGTCAGCTGTGCAGTTGGAGAGGCAGTTGGGAATCGATTGATTTTATCGCACGCCTCTCCTTTCTTATCATCCTTTTGAAAGGGATGAATGGACGAAACGTCAAGAGAGTTCAAGCTATGATCATCCACGATTTTTCACAATACTCAGATATGGAGATCATAGTAGCTAAATTAACAATTATTAGCAAATATATCTCCCTAACCACCACTATTTAGAGTGTATTCATCCATTTATGTGATCATTTTCTGGACGTTCCGTTCCGTTCGCACCCTCACATTCAATAACTGATCCTCCTCCTTCTCTCCCAATTCGGTGAATTCCCTGCACAAAATCTCCATCAACGAGTAGAATTCGTCAGCAGTTTTAGTCAGAATTACGCGTCTGCAAAGATTATAAATAATATTTTTTGAAATTTATTACATTTTCACTACTTTCTGAATTCCCAAACATTATACCAAAATTATAGCTCCCAAAATGAGTGTTATTTTCAGTAATTTCTTGTCAGCCATTCTGAAAATTCCATAATAAACTCACTTTCCAATCTTGGACCATATCGCTACAGCAGTTCTCAGCAGAACTTCGCTGCCCTCAAGCATGATCGCGTCCCAGATACGGTAGACCTGAGCAGATAATCGATTGTTCTCTACGGCATCATCTATTGATCGATATCTGCCACCTACCGTACTCCTCGGGAGACATGTGGCGAAGAGTGTCAGGAACCAGTGCATTGAGAAGACATTTGTCAGACCCGGCTCGAATTCATTTCCTGCAAGATCTATGTTTCATCTTCTCTTGAAGATCATTCGAGAAATGCAACTGCGATATCCTTCTCGTCTTCATATGTCAGTGAAGAAAAAAATTCTATGATAAATTTAGAATTATTCAGACTTAAAAAAAAGGTTAAATTATGAAATAGTGTGGTAAAACCATCCAAATACTTGCCTGAATTCGCCCTCAAATTCTCTAGATGAGCGACAGTCTTGGGTAGTCTCTCTTTCATGAGTTCCTTCAATACAGCCATATCAACTGAGAGGGCGCGAAGAGATTGATCGAAGTAACCACGAGGGAGAACTTGCTCGATAAGGAAGATCATGATCTGAATGAGAGCACATGCCATCAATTGAATTTGGTTACCATTTCTATAGCTAGATATTTCAATTGTAAGTTAAATAAGTTCAAACAATATGACTGTTTCGCTCTGCTACAAAACCACAGTGAATCCAACAGTTACATAGAAGCACTATCATTTTCCCCATTCTCTCAATCTGACCCCTTTCTGGAGATTCTGAACCTGTTGGCTCTCAAGTTCTCACAAGAAATGATCTCCATTAGTGACGGGAAAGGGGAATTAAATTTCTTCAATGATCTAGCTGACCAATTCAGAAAGAAGATCAAGAGAGATCAAGAAATTAAAGATCAACCTTGAGAGCGACGTCGGTCTTGTGGTCGACCACTTGCAGAATCAGAGCCGCGATGATGTTAAATCCCTGGCAGTATCCGATCTGTAAATTTAAATTGTCTCATGTATCAATACAACAACACAATTACTCGGAATAAGTTCTGGCGAAAACGCTGAATCACCCAGTTTATCACTGTTAAAAAAATTAAATCCGCCGACTTCTTTGTTGTATCTTGCGTATCCGAGTAGAACTCTCTTTAGTCTAACTCGATCCTCTTCGGAGTCGAAACCGGGACAACCAGTGCGATGCACGTCCTGGAAATGAATTTTATGTTCTATCGCAAACTAATCTCCACAATGGGTCAGATAACATATAAAATTAAGATAAGCCCTCTCATTTTGACACACTACCTAGACCCCCCCCCCGCATGGAATCATGTGCTACAGCATAATTTAGCGAAGAAATTTTTACAAAATGAATAAGTAACCTTGATGATCTGACTGGTGAGAAAGTGATCCTCTGGCAGCAATCTATCAGAGAACGCACTCTTGCAGATCTGAAAGACATAGATTTGTATTGAAAATTATTTTAATTTTTTTTTGGAAAACGAAATAAGTATTGAAAGTACAATTTGCTTTAGTCTAATTAGTCGTCGTTTCCTCCTATTTGCTTACCTCATCCCAGTCGACTCCCAGTGAATCGACATGCTGAGTTGCCAGTGTTGTCCATAACTGAAAGACCACATTTAGATGATCAAGGAGACGACAGACAAAGGGTCGATCAGAGATCACACAAAGAAAAAATTTGCTATGAAAACGGTTCTACAAATTTTCTTTTCTTTGAGAGCGGTTGTCCTCTTCATTTCAACCACTCGCTCGTTTCGGTGAGCGCTGTGCCTCGCTGTTAGAGAGCGCTTGTAATAAGAAGGTTGGAGAACTGTTTTCTAAGATCTCCAACCTTCGAGAACCGTTCTCCCGGCAATTTTGCGCTCAGTGCAGACAAATGGTGGATCAGAGATCAAAGATCACCCACATTCTTTCTAAAGTGTGGTGGTACTCCTCCGGGCAGTCTTGCCACAGCTTTCATCGCTTCTCTCCATTCAACAAATCCATTCTCAGTGGCCGAAGGATCGATGGAGAAACGGAGTTGAGAATCGATTCCTGCAATTTCAAAAGTCAGAACTGGAATATTAATTGTATAATGCAACGGTTTTTTTTGTCAAAATAATCGACCTGAATCGCCATTTCCCTGGGAAGGTGTGCTACCTGATATTTTGCCAGATTTTGCGCCAAACATTGTTTTGCAAATAACACACTATTGCACACTATCTCATGAGACAACGAATATGTTTTGTTGTGCTTCTCCTACGATAAGCTCATTATGTCTTCTCTTTCTCACACTCTTTGACAGCCCAGTGAGAACTCAAAGGTGCAGGAGAGTCGTTCAAAGTGAGCGCTCGTTCTCAAGCCTTTCACATATTTGAAAACTTTTTTTGCGGGGTTCTATTGTTATATAATACATTTTATTAAAAATGTTTAAAACTAATCACGTTCTACACTTTTTTGTATTTTTTTGAGTAAAACAATAATTTTTTTGAGCAAAATATGTTTATCCTACGCCAAATTGTTCTCCATTATTTCTTCTCTTCCCACGTCCGAGACTTTGAGCGCTCTTTCTCAGGGCCCTCCTAACTTTATTTAAAAAAAAATCTTCCCATTTTCTCGTCGTTCAACTACAATTAGATTTTGGGCAAAAATCTTGGATTTCATAATCTCACCGAGAATTCCGCTCAAATTGGATCTCAGTCGTTGAGGGATGAGGAAAGACATGAAGGAGCACTGAAGTGAGAAGAGAAAAGGATGAGAAGAAGAGATTGAGAGAAGAAAAGCAGAGGAGCGGAACGAGACTCGAGAATTAACACAAAACAATAGAAAATGATCGAAATTCTAATTTTTGTTTGAAATGGTAATTTCCCTACAAAATGATGATAAAATCTCGGGGGCTAGGTGTGGGTGATGTGTGAACACCTATTGTCATTTTAACGACGATGTGGTCTGAGAATTCACTCGAAATTGGAGATACAAAGGGGCAGAAACAACAAAAGACTCAAGCACTGGAGAATCGAAGGGAAAACAGGGGACAGAAATGGCCTCAGGCGGGGTTTATGAAAGGGAAGGCTGAGGGCGGTGAGGAGAGAGAGAAAGACACTAACACGCGTAACAGACGAAGGTGACGTCATCAGCCATCCTTCTAAGCTCTAATCGAGAGAAGCTTAGGTCGGGGTGTGAAAACACATTCCTCGCACAGATTAGGATTGACGGAAATCTCTGCAAGCCTTCTATTGACGATAGAATAGTGGGATATTTCAAGGAATGTTCGCAAAGTCCAAATCTTCAGTAAAACACGTCATAAACCTATAGAAAGGATTCATGTCGAGATTGTGTGTAAAAATGAATTGCGAAAAAAATTATTAAAAGATTCGCGGCATGTGCTCGAGAAAATCACGAGTTTCCTTCTTTTCTAAGACGCTGCTTATTCAGTCTGTCGAGGGGTTTGAATGGAGTGCCTTGAAATGGGCGATGATAAGCTATTCTCGGGAATGGGCGGTTCAGGGAGAAAGAAACTCGCCCGACGGTCGAAAGCCAACAACAAGAAGACTGAAAATGGACGACGACCTAAAGGGAGAGAGAGAGAGAGAGAGAGAGAGAAACGACGTGGAAGTTGCGATAACGTGAGAGAAGTGGAGAGGGAAGAAGAGGAGAGACTGAAACGGCAATGGTGGGAGGAATTAGACGAGAGGAGGGAGAGTGAGAGAGTGGGCGGAATGAGAGAGGCAGACTACGAGAGAAGGACTTTATTCGCATTCTACCAAGAGGCTTTTCTGATTCTTGTCTACCTCCTTTCTTCTCCTTAGATGTCTGAGATACGTCTACCCCCTGGGGAGCACTGAGCTATTCCCCTGACAGGGGATGATAATGCAGAATCGATGGAGTTATTTGAGCGAATAACACGCATTCTACGTCAGAGAAGAAAATAAAATTTTCTGCACCAAAATAAAATAGAAGCTTTTTAACAACTATCATATTATATAATATCCATTATGCATTTAGTGTCACTGGTCTAGACGAAACCGCTCTCATAGAATGAAATGGTCTCCCGCTTATCCTAAAAAAGAGAGATAATTTCGTTTAGAGAGGGTGGTCTCTTCTAGACCAGTGACACTAAATGCACCATTATGTAATTAGCAATGTGGAAATATCTACCGTACTACTTTGAGAGAAGGAAAACGCGCCAAATCCTTTGAATGAATGCATGCACGAGGGTTGAGAGGAAGTCTCTCTTAGATTAGGAAGAGTGGCTAGTGGTCAAAGACTCTCTTAGAGAAGAGAGCACGAGAGACCAGGCGAAATTTAGTCCAGAGTTACTCCTCATTGACAATGCACCAATGCACCAACTGAGAGAGCGAGAAAAGATAGACGACGTCACTTTGCTGAATTTGCAGCCTCTTCAAGCTTAATTTAAACTATTTTTAGATACTGTATCGTTATCTACACTCTTTTTTCAGCTCAGCTTTGCGTATAGTTGACTGGACTCGAGCCAAATTCGCATCAACAATTACCGAAAATCGGATTCTCTGGAGAGATCCCACAGCCAATTCTAAAGATGGAAAGAAAAAAATGCAATCGACGAGAAACGTCCATAAATTACATAGGAATGACTGCGCGTTTATCTCATTATTGGTAGGAAATTGAACGAATGTTGAGATTGCATACACAAGATGAGAAAAAAAGAGAAAACAGAGCTTGGAACAGAAGTTTTGCTCGCATTTTCGCCCCTATTTCACAACCCCACCACACATCCATCATTGGTTGACTATCTATCCGAGAAATGCGTGTTTTCCATAACTTTCTCGTTCATGTAATATAAAAACCATTAAATATTTTAACGAAAATAAAATACTTATTCTGACTTCTCTTCTCTGAGAGCGCCTGAAGAACGGCAGACACGATGTTGCACTGCGATCTGAACTATTTATATTTATCTTTATAAAAAATTATTATTTGTTGTCTTATTTATTCAGAATTCTATCAAAAATTCACTGATGTGGATCTTGGTCTATCTCAACGAACTTAATTAATTCTAGTTTTCAATCGATAATTTTATTTCTTCACCTCAGTTTGCTCTTCTCATGCGCGCATTTCTTCACTGCTCGCACCTGATAGAATGTAATTAGTGTTAATTGTATTTTTGCTTATATCAACTAAATTCGGAACTCACACCATCAAGTGAACCAATCATCAATAATAACAACACGGTGAAACTCAAATGGGACTTGCCAAGTGTCGATTTATCTCCGATATTTCGTCCTGCAGCGAGGCCGCTTGCTCTCGTAGCTCCTCGATATCTGCAAAAAATAAAGTAATTTTTGAATAAAAAAATCAGCATATATTGTTTTCTATGCTTTCCATCAGAATGTCTATGAGACCCTCGCCTATTCAGTATCCTTCTTAGTTTTTTGTTCCATTTTCGCTGTGTTCTAGGAACGCATGCCAAGATTGAATTCTTGATGGGACCTTTACTTATTTACAGTAGCGCCGGAAAGTTTGGGCGCACTTTTGCTTTCTGCGGTAACTTTTAAATCATGAGAGCAATCTTGCTGAAAAATTTAGAGAAGATAGCAAATCCATCAGTGAATAAGATGCTTGAACTGCCATATTCTGAAATTTGAATCGTGTTGCGTAGTGATGACGCAACTGGATAGCACTTTTTCGAAAAATTATATTTCATAGGAACGTATTTTCACAATAGCCAAAAATTTATGGTGTTAAGATATTATGAGGGACTATTCAGAAAAAAATATTTCAAGGTGCTGCGATTTTTCTCCTTTCCGGTAGCCCTGCTGCAAAATCGAAGCTGCACATTCATAACTCAGATCCCAGATAAGCTAGAGAACCGTTCTAGGGCTCAAAAAGATCCTTTTGGTGTGTCCAGATATCCCTGAAAGTTTGGTGAGGATTGTTCATCATTTGCCCTCAGGACTCAAAAATATCACTTTTTTACATACCCTGATTTTGACCATATACATCTCCAAGGGTGAATTAGCTAAAATTGTGGCTGTACGCGTTATGTTTGCACTCTGTTCGAGGTAATTTGCATCTCATTTTTCTCCAAGAAATTTCAATCCAAAAGAAAACAATAAGGGCGAGAGAGTGTGCAAAGGTGGGAGAGTCTGATATTTATTTCCAGGCTGGATAATATAAGATCCCGGTAAAATGGGAAATCAGACAGGGATCCAGCAAGGTGTAAAATACCAGAGGAGTTTCTCTCTTTTGCACGCTCTCTCTCTCTCTCTCTCTCTCTCTCTCTCTCTCTCTCTAAACTCCTTTTCTCACCCATATTCATCATGGTCTCCGTGTTGAGATGAGCACTCCTCTCTGCACTTCCATCCGACATAGCAGAAGTGCAAGAGTAGAAGGAGGAAGAGGAACAAGAGGGAGGGGAACGTCTGACAAAGGGAGGGAAATCAGAGATTCATAATCATTCATTTTTTTTTTCGTTTAGCGAATGCCACATATGTTTCACTCCCGAATGATAATCTCTAGTCCATTCAGGACACGTTGATTCACTGTTTTTTACCTATAAAAGCAAAGTACTGCAAATCATTTCGCGCGCTCAATTGTTGCTCTGAAAAAAAGTATTGCTCTCTTATCACGTTTCGAGGTTATTACGGATTCTGAGAATCCGAAGTGAACTATGCATCACCGAGGTATGTTTCACACCCTCAGTAAAACTCGTATTTCATTTACAGGAAGTTTTGAAGTCATTAGATTCGAGATAAAGAGAAAAAGATGATCTCATTACAATAACATCCCATGCCGATCATCTATCGCGTTCATGAATGAGCATCTATCTCCATTCCTTTCTCTTTCTCTTCTTTCTGCCCCTCATTCTGCGATCATTATGAATCCTCCTTTTCGAATTTCACAATGTTTGAACACACAATTCACAGCTGGTCTCAATTCGCTTGCGAAATGAAAAGTCGCATTTCACATGCTAGAATGCCCGAACTAGTGTTTTGTTACCAATAATCCTACAATAGAAAATGTCAGAAAATTAAAATTGTGGGAAAATAAAAAAAATACGATAAGGAGCTGCTACCGAATATCGATTTTTGGAAAGGATTTTAACAGAAAAAAACTCACTTGTTTTCGTCCTTTCCAAAGGCGTAGATTTCATTGAGTAAATCGGCCAATTTCTTCGTTCGCTCAATCATCTGATCAGTACACGCAGGAGCAGAGGCGGAAGCGAGACTGAAACATAATTAAAATTGATGTTAATTAATCTATTTAAAATTAAATTAAGTAAATTAGCCACATAATTAGGTCAGTTCGCGATGTACGCTTTGATCTACAGTTCAATATCTGGTTGTTCATGTAGCCTCTACCAAACGGCTGGTCAGTAAGCGGATTGAGTTTGAGGCGATTATGAATCGAACTCGTGGTCATTTTTATCTTTTTGCAGAGATTATTTTCGAAATATTGTACCTGAGTGTTCTCGAGAGTGTTTTGCTGCTTTTCTTTCGTCTGTCTTGAATGGAATTTGACGATGAGGAAGGAAAAGATTTGAGAGGCGACTGAAAAGGAGGAAATATTGATGAGGAATGACAAGTAGGTATCTGGATGAGAATACGCAATAAATCATGCATACGCACACATATAATAAAAAGGCAGAAACATCGATTTTACACAGCGCGCAGAATCTCCTAGGCGCATCTTTTTAGTTCTCGCGGTTTTTCGCCACGATAGTGGTTATCTAGATGCCGACTTCTAAGATCGCGCTCTGATTAAGGTATATATTAATATAAATTGTCAAATTAAATGTAAAATGATTACAATTCCCTCGAGTGTTCCATCCAGATCGATTTCGTCCATGTCCTCAATAGGAATCGAATTTTGTATATTCGTATGAAAGAAGAAAACGGGTTGCGAAGCCGATCGCTGCTTGTATCGATTACTGCAAAAATCGAGAATTTACGAAATCTATAGCTCAAAAGACTAAGGCGTTTCCACTTTAGAGTAATAAATAAATATCATGAAAACATGAAATCACCAAGTTAGAGAAAAAAAGGAGCAACACCACGAACGCCCGATTTGCCTCTCTCCCTCTTTTGAATCATTGGATGATTCGGAATTCCACACAAGTGTCATCAAAAAGCGCAATTTCACGCATTTCGCAATTTCACAATTTTGAGGGAAGGAAAAGCTTACTGGACATGAGGAGACGGTAGATCGTCCAGAGTTATGTTCATTCTGAAATTAAAAATATTCCCAAAACGATAAAAAAACGGCAAAATTTGGCTGGTGCTACTGAAAACAGATGGAATGGAGGAGAGAAAGGGAAGGGAAGAGATGAAGGGAGAGAGAGAGAGAGAGAGAGAGAGAGAGAGAGAGAGAAAGAGAGAATGCAAGTGATGGAATTCAAGCTGGTCAAATTCTACCGCCGTCACCACACTTTGAGCCATCGGAAACAAGGATGCAGGGAATCATATGATTTAAAACTCCAGAAAGGGTCAGGAAGGCATGTCATGCATTCTCCCGATCCCGACCCCGTTCTGGAGGTTGCTTGGGACGTGAAATTGAATAGGCGATTGAATAGGAGTGAGATCAATTTTTCCCGAAATTCGCACAATGAATCTTCTTGTTGACTCATTTCGTCTAATCAGCATTTAGAAAAGAAGAAAATGCCCTTCAACACTATTCCGAACATACACAAAGGGGTCAGGGCTCAGAAAGTGTGCAAAAGTGAGAGAACTCCTCTCCAATTTGCTCGCTTTCCGACTGGAAACCCCCTTGTATGAAGGGTTGTCCCGGCTGTGGAACGATGTATGTACATTCTACAAAATATGGTAACACTTACCGATCGTCCTGTACCAGTACCTCATCGAAATCGTCATCAGACTCATCAATTATCGATTGGTTCGTCATTATCGATCGACTAGTAGATCAGAGGGAGTCACTCCTTCTCCTCCCTACTACTATCTCCGTAATGTGCAGCATCGACAGTCGTTTATTGTCGTATCTCTCAATGGATTCATTCTCTCTTTCTCTATCGTCTCTCCGATTTGCACAGTCTCTCACCGCCGTCTGACTGCTTTGACACTCTCCGCGATTCGTGTGATCTCTCGCTGGTGTCTCTCCTAGTGAATTGCTGAATCACAAGTGGGCGAAAAACTGTTCCGTGCCGATGTGCAAAATCGCGAGAAGAACAAACAACATAAAAATACTACTCTTTCACTACCTAGATTATTATTTGATAATTAGCACTAATATCTTCCAATCGACTCACCATGGAGTTTTCTCGACCTTCGGGGAAACACTTGTATTCCGAAATTTGGACAATGTCAATGAGAATCGACGATAACTACAGCGGTAGTTGATTGTGAGTGGATAAGAGCCTCGACTATCAATCCGAACATTTTGCTTATGAGACTCCCCCCCCTCACTCCAAATTCCCGTGAGGTTGCCCCCCCCCCGATCACTCAGTTCCCGATCCCCGATTCCTGTGAATTTACCGATTATTAAATATAATTATTACTCGTTCATTTTGTACGTGGTCGCACCCGAAAATATATAAATAAAACGATCTGGCAGCCTGTCCGGATTTTCCCGGAAATTTTCGGATGTGGTGAGTTTCTTCCGTATTGGTGGCTTGATCTACCAATTGTTTCAACAAACAATCACATTGCCCCCCCCTGATCTACCCTTTCTCTCACCTCTATCGATTGACCTACCCCCACTCTCCCCACTCCCTTCCCATTGTCCCAATCAGTCTCCTCTCTCCTTCCCCGAGTCTCTTCCCTTCTCCTCTCAATGACGACTCCTCGTCCCTCCAACTCCGCCCTTGTCATTGGAGTCTCCAGAAATCCGAACCACAACGGCCAAGTGTCCATCGGTCAGTTCCCATATTTTCAGCTATGTATTCTTAGTTAGATCCTCGCCTGATTCCAGACTGGAATCTTCCTATTTCTTACCAAGCACCAGCCTCTCTTCTTCACACTCACTTTCTCAGTATTACCGTTAACTAGAAACTCCTCCGTTTGTTATTTCATCCAACACTTAGTTCCAAACCTCCAGAAGCACGTAATGGTTAGTAAGAGGGGCTAGAATAAACCCTCTATTTGGTGCACACTCTCTCACCCCGAACCCCTTTCTGGAAGTTTGATTGGGAGGATGCTAGTGTTGTGTGTTGTTCTTTCAGGTCGAGCGGTCGCTCAACAACTGGCCAGAGACAACTACGATGTGTTCCTTGTGGGGGAGAACATGAATTCCCTCAATTCGACGGCCAGTGAACTGATCGATCTCACTCCGGACAAAGGACAAGGACCCAATCCCGCCACGGCAAGTTTAAGAGAGTCCGAAACTGCAAACCACCGGCTCTTTTGCTCCCCACCCCAGAAGCGAGTGTATCGTTTTAGAACTCATTTTGTGTTTTTATATAAAGATAAAAAGAAAACTATTGTTAAAAAATAAATCTATCCAAAATAAATCTGTATTCAGTTCGGATGCGCGGTGGCCGATATGACCGACGTCACTACCATCAACACTGCCATTCCTCTGATCTGCGCCAAGTAAGTCGGCAGAGAGAGAGAGAGAGAGCGTGTGAAAGTGAGAGAGTCTCTCTGACCCCTTTCTGGAGATTGGTCTCCCTTGCAGTCAATACAACGTGGTCTTCTTCAATCTCGACTTCGACCTGAATCAGGCGTCGTATCCCGCCGAACCGCTGAACATGTCATTCAAGGCGAGTCGATATTTTATTTATTTTGTTTTCTTTGTTTTCCGTTATTTGTTATTACGTTAGACGTTATTATTACGTCATCGTGAGACGTTATTGTCGTTATTTTGAATATTTCCGTGTGGAAACCCGGGTTCGCCCTGTTACGTGTGGCAAACTGCCAGCATGCAAACCCTCTCATTCCCTCCCGTCTCTCGCTCTATCGATTAGATCTGACGAGAGGCAATCTCTCACTGATCTACCTCTCTCCCTCACCCCCTGTAGAATGCCGTGAATGGCATAATTCCGCTATCCACTTAACTCCAGATTGGGGTTATCTCTATCTCTCGGATACACACATCCTCGTTAACAACCCTTTCCGGAGTCCAGTAACAATGCAAAATGGATTTGGTCGACCGTAAACTTTGGCTACCGATTTGATTTTCGATTCTCATTACAGCACTGGGTGCTAATGAAGTTAGAATAGAAATAAACTTGTAGCCATAGAATAGTAAATATGATTTTCTACCTACAAAGGTCGAATCTTACAGGTGAACGTGCTGAATCATTTTCTCATCGTCAAAGCTGTGGTCGACAACATCCCAGAGGACGCCAAAGTCTTTACTCGATTCGTCTTTCTCCCATCCGTTCCCAAGGGGTCAGTGTTGGATGCTGTAATACGGTAGTACGGTATTGATTAAGCCTTTTGAGTAGTGCTGCGTACGCTTGGGGGGGGAATTGAGCGATGTAGTTCGAATTTTTAATCATTTATTTATTTTTTCATTTAAGTTTTAATCATTTAAGTAATTCATTCATTTATTTAATTTTTAAAAAAATGCAGTTTGGCGTCGATGTTGAAGCAGAGAATGCCTACGACCGATGGAGGAATCAATGCATTGTACGATAAGACTCTGCGAGGAGAGAGTGCTCACTGCTACATCAGACTGGCTGTCCTCGCCATGGCAAGGGTCAGCAATATTACATTACTCATAAGGAATTATTTAATTGAAGTATTTGTTTAACAACTCCACGTTATTCTGGTCAAGGAAATGAGTAATAAAAATAATGAAATCGATCGATAACGCCAATTAATCATCTGCCGTTCAGTACATTCTCTCTAATTACGATGTGAAGAAAGCCTCTGCGAGAACGATGTATCCAGATCACTCATCTCGCTGGTCTCGCTTCCCCATTTCTCGATCCGATATGGTGTGGCCACTGAGCGGCATGGTACGGTATCTGCGGAGTATTCATTCCGAAATTCGAACTCTTAGCACGGTAAGGGTGGTAAGGGGACGTCATTTGCATGGTAGCCAGATACTATCATACGAAGTGGCAATCATCTGAGCTATTTAAAAAAACTTTTATCTGCAGAATCTGAATGCATTTTGGTGCCGTGTAGCGATGGGAGGAGGCAATGCACTGCAGGCGGCAGCAAATGCAGGAAATGCAGCAAATGCGGCACCCCTTCCAGCTCTACCTGAGCCAAAACAGGTCCGTAAATTCTTCATTGTTCATATATCGATTGGATGGCACAGAAATATTTCGTAATAAATATTCAAACATATTTGTATAATAATGACAAATGGTTTCAGAATCCGTGGGGTGAGAAGGTGAAGAGATTCGCCATCAATGCAGAGATTGATCGTGAGCATTGGATGAGAGGAGGAAGTAAGTTGTTAAAAGGAGTTTGCAGCCAAAAAATAATAATTTTATATTATTTTAATTTTATTTTTATTCAAAAGTGCTGAAAATTCTAAGAACAACTGCGGAAACCACATATCTTTACAATTTAAAAAAAGTTAATTATGAATTTTCAAAAATCATGTTTCAAAGGTATTCTGCAGCTGCTGCATCCTCAAATCTTACGTTGTTTAGCTGCTTCAAAATTTTAAAAAGGCCTTAGCAATGTTAAAATATGTGTTTTTGCAATTGATTCGACTATGGCGAGGATTAATCAGAAGAAAGAGACGGAAAAATATTACGGCAGCATCCCTTTTGAAATTCTACAGCCGCTAAACAGCGTAAGTCTTCGGATGCGAGAGCTACCGTATACCTAAAAATTTTCCAATTTTGAAAATTCATAATTATTTTTTTCAAATTGAAAGTTTGGATGTTTCATGGAAGTTGTTAACTTGATTCACTTCTCTAATGAAAAAAATGAATATTTTCCATCGCCTCTATCTCCGCAAATCAATGTTGCCAATCGTGGCGAGAACAATTTGCGGGAAGGAACTTTTAAAATAATTTAAATAACTTGTAGCGCAAGCTCATCAGCCCTTCACCAAACAGGAATTGAAGGCATTTGGTGACTATCTTGAAGCGTACGCATCGAGATATCCCCATCCGTGAATTGAATTTCCCCCTTTTCTCATCTGATTACCTCAACATTGATCTCACCGTATACAATATCTACCGTAACTATCATTTGTAACTGCAATAATCGATTAATCCTTCTTATGACTGCAACATTGAAGATATGTTCGTTTGATTTATGCGAATAAAGTGTGTTGTATTGATCTTACAAATTCTCGATTCAAAATACCTTTAATTTATCGCTTCACAGTAAGAAGTGGAGTGACATTCAAAAATAATAGATCAGAATGAGCTATAAATATTCTCGTAAAATTAAGTTGGGAGACTTAATTTGACGTAAATATTCATAGCCCACTCTGATCTATTTTTTTAAAATGAAAAAGTTTAATTGAAGTTTGGAGACTGTTAGCTAAAAAGTGAACACTGTCGGGTTGTCTAACAAAGGATCAACCAATTCCATCGTCTTCGTGAACAATTTTGACTTCATTTCATGCGAGAGCTTCGGAAATTCGCTATCGGTCTGAAAATGAATGATTTTGAATGAAGAAATATTTTAAAATTTGCACCTGAAGTGATTTGATGCTCCGCAGAGTCGTCAAAGAATCGAGGCAATACGCCTGAAAAGGGACAAATACTTGAAATAGTTAAAATATTCGATGTTCATTTTGATGATAGCTCACATCATTCCACAGACCGGGCAACCCTACAGAAAGGGCTTTGGAGTGAGACAGCATATAATATCCAGAGGAACTCTCTCACTTTTGTACACTCCCTCGTTCTTACACCTATCTGTAGATCATGTGAGCTATTACTTCCTATCATTTCCTAACAGAACAAACCTGCAGTAGCTCCAGTCTGAATTTGTCGGCAAGCCCCAACTTTTTCGCAATCGAAAAGCTTTGAGATGAGATCAAATAGACCTCTGCCAGGTTTGTTGCGTACTGAAATAATCAGCATAAAATGATGCACAAAGTGCGATATTTTCAAAGTTGCGCGTAACATTTAGAATATAATTTTAAAAAAAGACTAACTTTAATCTGGAAACGATCGGCCAGAGCGAGAATAAATGGAGCGGAAGAAACTGAAAATGATCATTTTGTTTTGTTTTAATTTTTGTGGGCGATAACTTACAAGTGTATGAAGGGTAGATCACGTAGAGCAACTCAATGAATTCCTGAAAGCGGAGAATTTGCATTGGAATAATAATAATATTAATAATAATTATTATTATTATGATAGTAATTAAACCTCATGCGAGATATCAGGCAATTCTATCTCCGATTTGTTCTTTTCTTCGAATTCTTGAAAGAACATTGCAGCGAAGACGGGAGAATGCATTGAAATATACTGAAATTTACGATTTTTTCTTTCGCAAAAATGGATCCGTAATATCCTATAGGGAAATGCAAGCATTTGCGTTCCTTTTATGATTTCGTAGTATATTCGAACTGTTCTACGTGTGTACGTTTTTTCTGGCCTTCTAATCAATTAAAAATCAGAATAGCACTTGAAAAATCTCACATTCTTGCTGACATGAACTTTTTCTCCTTCGATAATCAACTTGACGTCATCTGATCCAACGCCAGGAGCGGAAAAATCGAATTCGAGTGGCTTTCTGCAGTATAAAAAAACTACTTATTAATAATAAATTATTTGATAAATATGTATGAGTAAAAAAGATAGAGATAATAATACAAATGTTACTACGAAAACTTTATGATGAAGCTTTAAATTCGGGAAACTAACAGAATGCCGAGGATGCTTTTCTTCGTAATAACCAACTGCAATTCGAGTCGATCGTCTTTGATGAATCCCTGTACATTTAATAATATTTAATAAATTGCAGCTTGATATGATTTTTTCTATCTGCTATCAGCTATATTTTTTTCCTCGGCATGATGGGTCAAAAAATCATTTACACATAAGTTCGCAGATAGGCATCTAATGCAAACGAACCCTTTCACTGCTAAACATGGAAACTTCTAGGGCGAACTTCCGCACACCATCCTTCCGCGAAAAAGTGCAATTCATCTGTAATGTATCAATTTTTACAACCTTCAAAGTAAAAAAATCGATTTTAAAAGAAGAGACGTTCAACGCACAACGCCTACTGTTAGAATAGTTTCTTTCATTATCAAATTTCTGTTGGAGAAGAGTGGTGGGTTTATTTCTCACCGTGTAGCGTATGTTCTTTTCCGGTTCTTCGTTGATTACAATCAGACTCGCTTCTATTTCGGCCCTCCACATTCTGCAATCGCTTCCACCGTTCACTAATAGAAGAAGAGAACTATGAGTTGAGTCGATTGGCGAATGAAAAGCAATTCGATTATCTGAACTATCGAACTCTTCACAATTCCATGGACAACTTTCTCTCAGCAGCGTGAAACATCTGAAAAATGGATCTTAATTGTAGCACATTTATTACGAATAGCTGGCACTCTCAAATGATTTAACAGTTTTAATTATTTGGACGTTCAATGAATTTTCTCTCTGAACTTTTACTTCACTGAAATGAGTGTCCCAGTAAAAGTTCAGAGAAAAGAGGGGACAGTGAAGTGAGTTTGTGATAAAACGCACTTAAGACTTGTGTTTCGCCAATTTACGATAGCATAATTGAAATGCGAACATTGGGAACGAATTCAACGTGGTTCGCCCTTTTCAGCGCCGCCAAGAGAGGAGGAACGACCTACCGTAGCATTTTTATAAGATTATTAATATAAAACAAAATTCTTACATCGGTAGTCCGTCTACAAATTTGACAGAAGAATGATTAAGATTAGTAAATTTGCTGATTTCGGCGATCTTGAATTTGACAATTTTCGAGTCCATTGATTGATTCTGAAATTCCTGAGAGATACAATTATAACAATCTACAATACATAACTTGAACAAAATATTTCCAATTCATGTTGTCAGTTTGAAATGAGAAAATCAGAATTATGTTTTTAATGCAAGAAAAAAACGCTAAATGGAGTTGGAAAATTGTGGTCGTGATGGGAGATGAGATGACATTACTATAGCAGTGAATTGGTTAAAGTAGATTGCAGTGAATAGGCAGAAAATAATAATCGACCGCATTTATGTCCCCACACAAGGGTGCCTCCGATCATTCAGCATCCAACAGAGTAAAGTCGAGATGACGATAGAGAAAGAAGAAATCATTGAGAGAGTGCGCGAAACGAGAGAAGCAGACAACGAGAGATGTTCTTGGCATAGAGCCAACACGATGAAATGGATAAAGATCAAAAACGGAAAGCTTTCTCCTAGGAGTTGTTGAATGAGATAAACTTTCGATTGAATGAGAAGACGCTGTGATAGAATATTTGCAGTGGAGTGAGAGAAATATACAACGCTAATTAGATAGAAGGTGAGAAAAGAACGCCAGAAGGAAAAGAGATGAATGGACGCAAAAATGAAGATATGTAAAATGCGTAGAGAAACGTCTTTGGTTCATCGATCGCACCAATGCTCATATTATTGCTTCGGAATGTAATCTAACGAAGATAACGAAGAGGAAGAGAAATACGATTTATTCTCAGAAAGATTGGATAAGATC
Organism: Pristionchus fissidentatus; assembly: GCA_036245785.1. Taxonomy (NCBI): domain Eukaryota; kingdom Metazoa; phylum Nematoda; class Chromadorea; order Rhabditida; family Neodiplogasteridae; genus Pristionchus; species Pristionchus fissidentatus. The sequence continues at coordinate 34,043,294 of BTSY01000004.1, forward strand.
CTTACTGATGACAGAAATTGAGGGGACTCTTTCCTCACTTTGCACACTCTCTCGTGAATAGAACTGGCGTGAAATGGACACAGTTTCTCTCCCTCAAAATGATCGAGAATGAAAGCAGCATTAAACATTGATTCAATTATTATGATGAGAGTTACTATATTTTGGAGAGATTCATAAATTCAAAGACCACTACTCCCATTGTCCACATTTCTAAACGAAGATTATGATACTTCCTTAGTCTAGGATCATTACATCATCTATGCTGCTCAACTGCGCGTCCCGGTGGATTCTCGACTCTAGATACTTTGATATTCTAATCCGAATCTGTCTCCCAATAGCTTTCGCTTCCCAAAGGGCAAAACACAACATCTCCTATTTTCTGGATTTTTCACAATTCAAACGCTGGAAAATGTTGACGAAAGAGTAAATCGCTGTAATAAGCAGAGGTGTATTGAAACAAACGTTGTGCACGTGACAAAAGGCAACGCTTGCTGTCCCCCAATTTGATCTACCCCTCTTCTCTCTCCCCTACCATCGATTATCGCCATCCTCCCTATCCCCTTCCCTTCCCCATCTCCCCATCAGTCTCTCCTTCTTCCCTCCCGATTCTCTTCCCTTCTTCCTTCTCTTCGATGGCACAATTCTTCGATTCTCCACCCAAATTCGCCCTTGTCACTGGAGTTTCGAATAAGCTGACCCCGATGGACGACAACAAATCGGTTAGTTCATAAATGATTCCAAACCTTCAGACTGGGGTCAGGGTGAGAGAGTGTGCAAACGTGAGAGAGTCCATTTCGATTTCATACGCTCTCTCACTGTTAACCCCTTTTTGTAGAGTTGACCGGTCTATGTGTTGATAGATTCTTTCTTGTACTACCAGTGGAGTGTGTTATGGGTACCAAGTACCAACCAAGCAGGGTTCAGCGGGAGGAACTGGGTACATCTCTGGGTTTTCTCCTTGCAATAGGGACCACAGTTGAGCCAGATCGATGCCCTCTCACCCTGACCCCTTTCTGTAGGTCACTAATCATGTCTCTCAATTCAGGTCGATCGATGGCCGAGTTGCTCGCCATTGAGGACTACAATGTGTTCGTTGTGGGGGATGAGAAGGCTTTCCTGGATGAGACCGTCACTCGAATGAAAGGATTGAGTCCTCATGGATTCGTTCGTAAAGGACCAAATATTCCACAGGCAAGTGCTTTTATTTTATTTATTTATTAATGATTATCGACAGGTTATTGATTCCCATTGTCAGAACTAGGGATGACTTCGCAAGAAATGCTCTCAAAATTCACAACACTCTCTCATCGGGAATGTGCGAAATGGAGTGAGTTATTTCTTGCGAAACCATCTCTGGCCAGAACCCAATTGAATAAAAAGACCCTGAAACAATGCATGTCAGCCTGTTGACACATAACGAATAGGTATTTTCATTTGAGACCAAGTATCCGATCGATAATTACTTGTTTTCCAGTTCGGATCCGAAGTGGTCGATATGAAGAATGCCGACGCCGTCCGCAGTGCAATTGATTCGATCACCGACCGGTGAGAGACAACTCGAATTAGTTTCCATACTGGATTGTGAACGAAAGAAAGTGTTGAAAATGAGGTATCGTTGGTTTCGTGGTACTCCTTCTTTAATAATGTGTTTGAGTGAGTACGATCTGGTTATCTTCAATCTCCACTTCGATCCGGATCAATCGACTCACCCGAATGAACCACTCAGCATGGCATTCAAGGTAGATTCAAACATTAATCGGAAAACCGGGAAAAGGCGAAAAAATAATAGTTTGAAAAGAAATGTGACCTAATTAAAGTGTGAAAGCCAAGTTGATTCAACAACTCACCACAGTCGTGCAAACCATCCACAAAAAGACCGAGATTATCTGCATACACTCACTCGCCTCTGACCCCTTTCTGGAGGTCTGGAATCATTTCGATAATTCATTGTTCTTTGAGGTGAACATACTCAACCACTGGCTTATCGCGTCGGCTGTGAAGGAAAAGGGAAATCCTCGATTTGTGATTCTCCCCTCCGTTCCCAAGGGACTCTCTACTCCGTGAGTTGGATGCCTCCTGTACTTCTACCGTAATCACGTTAGTTGACTACTGTAGACTAGAGCAGAGGATTACTGTAGTTTGTCCATTCTCACGACGCGCGCTCGAGATGTGGAGAACTGTGAATCACACGGCTTCGCCGATGGAACTGCTAATTAAGTAATTAATTATCTATTATTGAGATTGACGTTGTGGGGGCCGACGGAGAGTCTTCCATTGAATAGAGACGAGAACAATGAATTCTTTCGAGCAGCTCGGATCGAAGGTAGGAAAGCATGATTATTAGTTAATTTTCTTTTTTTTCAAAGAAAGATCGATTTGCAAGATTACCTAAATCTCTGCGTGAAATGATCGTTGTTTTCGCAAATATTATTTCTTCCGGAAGGCAGTTCTATTTGAAGGGAATGCTCACTACTACACGAGACTGGCAGCGATTGCTATGGGAGAGGTAACTTTCATACCGTACTCTAGAAAGTTTGACTTATTTCATTTGACTGCGATTATTTGTGAGCGGTTGCATCTACTTACTATCCTTTACTGAGATATGGCACCTAGTATACGATATACTTACAAATTTCTCGTTTTCGCACGCTCACTCGACGCGGGAATACGCTCAATGTACACTAGGTGTCTCATCTCAGTAAATTCATTCTCAGTGTAGATGAGTAATATTGAGGTGTTGCGCAAGCAGGAGCTCATGGCGTGCACGATGTACCCCGATGACGTCGCGTGGTACCACAGACCCATCACTCGACCCCGTATCTGGCAGTCGATAACTTGGGTTCGGACTCACTTAGTTTAACAGCCCGGTCAAGTCTCCAGTCAGGGGTATGGGCGAGAGAGTGTGGGAAAATGAGAGATTTGTCTCTGCATTCCATCACCCTCCTACACTTGATCTTCGCTCAATCCGTTCTGGAAGTTTTGGAATCATGTTGATTAATCCAAAAAATATATATATCGGAGAATCTCCATTGTAGATTTTTTTTTAAAATTTTTTTTAAAATTACGTTACGTTTGAATGTTCAAATTGTCAGTTCTTCTCCAATCTCAACCCATTCGCATCTCGAGAAGCGATTTCTGGTGTAATCAATGTGCAAGCTGCTGGAAATGGACAGAATGACGTCGACCAGCCAAGAGAGGCACGCTCACTTTTCTTTATATTATCCATGGATCAACAATTTGTTTTATTTAAAAAAAGAAGTTAAATAGAACTTTGCAGAATCCATGGGCTCGTTTCGTGCTGAGTCTGGCGGTCAAGGGCGAAGTTGAGAGGGGGAGATCGTTGAGGGGAGAAGGCCAGTTATGAATCTATCGAGTTAACCCATAAAAAGAGTTGAAAACAACCATCAACAAGTGAGTAGAAATATCGATTTGATTTATTTATGCATCTTAGAGTAGTTCTCATTTTATCACGCGAATGCTCGCAGGTCGGAAGATTGAACCGGCGTTATACTAGCACCTTCTCGCATTTAAAATAATAATTTAAATATTTTACAGAACCACTTGAGCACGGCTTGACGGAGGAACAGATTGACAAATTCGGTTGTTATCTCGTCCTCAATTCTCCGTAGAATCAAACTCTTCCAGAGAACAAGTATCGTTTCCCCTGATCTCACTAATCGTCTCAGCGATTTCTCAGTTCGTGAATCCAACCAAAACTTTCAATTGTAATTGCAATAATCGAATAATCATGTCTAACCATTGTACGAAACGTTTTGATGGAATATATGGGTGTTAAATCTGTGTGGATAAAGTGTGTTGCATCGATCTGGCGGATTCTCGTTTCAAAATGCATTAAAATTCCTTAACTGCATGGAAAAAGGTTTCGGGTGAGGGCTCTAGAAGTAAGCTAATGCAAATTGAAATGAGAAAATCTCTGAATTCTCGTTTGGAGATATCTAATCTACTGTACTATTGAAATATATCAATCAGTTTATTTCTATGTATACCGAGACGGAAGAGGGGAATTTCATTTTGGCATCCTTCTCTTTGTGCATGCATGTATTCATGTCAATCGATAAACCGTCTTCAAGAAAACGAGTCAAGAATGAGTCGGTTTTAGTTTGACTGCACATCATTACACAAGCCGGACAACAACACAACAGAAAGGGGTTTGAAGTTATAGAACGTGTAAAATCGAAAGGGACTCTCATGCGATCTCTCACCCCGACCCCTGTCTGTTCTTCTGGAATGATGCAAGTGCTTACCCTCCATCATGCCAGAGGGCACTCTTGTTGCCTCCCTCCCTTGATCTACTCCCCTCTATCCATCGACCCCTCTTTCCCTGTTCAAACCTGACACAATCTATGCTCGCTGTCCTTCCTTTTCACTTTTCTCTTCCTCTTTCTTTTACATTTCAAACCCAGTCAAAGTTTCATGAACTTTTCCATTGCATTCTGGTCGAGTTTTCAAGCTGTGTTTAACTATTCTCACCGTCTCAAGGAAGTTTCTCTTTCTCTAAACCAATTCAAATGTTTGAAAACGTTAGCGAACGAGTAAATCAATGTAATGAGAAGAAGGGTATCGATTGAAGCAAACGTTGGGCACGTGACAAAAGATACTCTTCGTGTTCCCTCATTTGATCTACCCCTCTTCTCTCCCCTTCTATCGATTGACCTACCCCTCCTATCCCCTTCCCTTCCCCATCTCCCCATCAGTCTCTCCTTCTTCCCTCCCGAGTCTCTTCCCTTCTTCCTTCTCTTCGATGGCACAATTCTTCGATTCTCCACCCAAATTCGCCCTTGTCACTGGAGTTTCGGATAAGCTGACCCCCGATGGACGTCAGCAAATCGGTTAGTTCATAAATGATTCCAAACCTTCAGACTGGGGTCAGGGTGAGAGAGTGTGCAAACGTGAGAGAGTCCATTTCGATTTCATACTATCCCTCACCTTTTTTGTAGAGTTGACCGGCCTATTGTTGATAGATTCTTTCTCGCGATATCCCGATTTACGAATAGCCGAACAAGCAATCCTCACGTAATGACTACGTCCTATACGGTAGAGAATTCATTCTGGCTTCCTCCATTTGGTACAACCAGTGGTGTACAGGTTAAGGGTACCACGTTTACCAAGTAGGGTTCGCTGGGAATTCAGCAACTCGGTACATATCTGGGTTTTCTCCCTGCAACAGGAAGCACAGTTGAGGTAGTATGACGGTGTCTCATCCTGACCCCTTTCTGGGGGTTGAGTAGAATCGTACGTCTCTATTCAGTCTCTATTCAGGTCAAGCGGTAGCCGAAGTGCTCGCCAAAGAGAACTACATTGTGTTCGTTGTGTGCGATGCCGCGGTAGTCCTCGCTGATACCGTCAAAACAATGCGAGAATATAGTCCTCGTAAGGGAATTCTTGAGGGACCAAAGTATCCAAAGGCAAGTGTTCACATTTGTTTGATGATTCTTTTTTGATGTCGATGCCAATAGTGAGAACTGGCCTTAGCATTCGAGGCTTGAACTGTGCCAAGGCCAGTTCATGCCTGCAAAATACCCCACAATTACTCAATTGATCGATAATTTCTTTATTGTCAGTTCGGAGGCCAATTGGTCGATATGAACGATGTCGACTCCGTCCGCAGAATAATTCGATCGATTACCGCCTAGTGAGTTAGAAATCGGATTAGTGGCCCTACAGGGTTTGGAGTGAGCGAGCGTCCGAAATCGAGAGGGACTCTTTCACGTTTGTACACTCTCTCACTTCTGTAGGTTTGGATTTTTCAGTGAGTACGATCTGGTTATCTTCAATCTCCACTTCGATCCGGATCAATCGACTTTCCCGAATGAACCACTCAGCATGGCATTCAAGGTAGATTCAAACATTAACCGGAAAACCGGAAAAAGGCGAAAAAATAATAGTTTGAAAAGAAATGTGACCTAATTAAAGTGTGAAAGACAAGTTGATTCAACAACTCACCACAGTCGTGCGAACCATCCACAAAAAGACCGAGATTATCTGCATACACTCACTCGCCTCTGACCCCTTTCTGGAGGTCTGGAATCATTTCGATAATTCATTGCTCTTTGAGGTGAACATACTCAACCACTGGCTTATTGCCTCGGCTGTGAAGGAAAAGGGAAATCCTCGATTTGTGATTCTCCCCTCCGTTCCCAAGGGACTCTCTACTCCGTGAGTTGGATGACTCTTGTACTTCTACCGTAATCACATTAGTTGACTACTGTAGACTAGATGAATACCGTAGTTTGTCCATTCTCACGACGCGCGCTCCACATCATTCCACAGGCTGGTCACCCATCCAGAAAGTCGTCCTGACCCTGGTCTGTATGTTTGGAATCATGTGGCTCGAGATGTGGGGAACTGTGAATCACACGGCTTCGCCGATGGAACTACTAATTAAGTAATTAATTATCTATTATTGAGATTGACGTTGTGGGGGCCGACGGAGAGTCTTCCATTGAATAGAGATGCAATCGATGAATTCTTCAGGGCTACTCGAATCGGAAGTAAGAAATCATGATTCTTTCTTCATTTTCTCTAATTTTCTCTTTACAAAGAAAGATTTTTCGAGATTACATAAATCTAAGCGACAATTTCCGTGAATATTACTTCTTACGAAGGTTATTCTATTTGAAGGGAATGCTCACTACTACACGAGACTGGCAGCGATCGCTATGGGAGAGGTTAATTTCATACTATACTCTATAGAGTTATTATATTCGTGTCAATATTGGTATCACATCGCTGAGAATTTGCTTTATTTGAATGCGATTATTTCTGAGCGATTTTTTTTGTCAGAACTATGTTTGTAACTAGTTTGTGACCCATTTCACGAACAAACCATTGAGGATGAGTTTGGAAGACGATAGAAGGTCACAGACCACTCTAGTCTTTGCCATGGAAAAGAAAGAAAATATAAGCTTCTCCCCAGTATTTTATTAACCTTGGTAGATGAGCAATGTTGAGGTGTTACGCAAGCGAGGACTCATGACGTGCACGATGTACCCAGATGACGTCGAGTGGTACCACAGACCCATCACTGAATACCGCCTCGGGGAAGCGCTCTTCACGGTACGGATCCGCATTATTTCACAGCCGGGTCAAATCTCCAATCAGGGGTAAGGGCGAAAGAGTGTGTGAAAACGAGAGGTGTGTCATTCTCTCGCCCTTCCCACATTCGAATCGTGCTCGCTCTTCGCTATATCAGTTGTGGTAGTTTTGGTATTCCATGAATTTCAATAATTAATTTTAATATTTCCAAAATTCGCAGTTGATCATCTATCTCTCTTCATTCTTACCTCGAAGAATGACTGATGGTGTATTCTATGTGCCAGAGTTTGGAAAGGGGGTGGCAAGTGCACTTTACTTTTTTTATTATCTATGGACCAGTTATGTTTTTTTTACAAAAAAAAGTATATACAATTCTTCTTTTGCAGAATCCATGGGCTCGTAAGGTGTTGAGATCGGCGATCAGGAGAGAAGTCGAGAGAGGGAGATGGCTGAGGGGAGAGGGTCAGTTTTTAAGGATTAGAAAAAGTAGAGGAGTCAGTCTCCGCATTTCACACACTCTCGTGAATAGCTCTCCCAAAAATGAGAGCATCGATGATTCCATCATCATGAATCTGTCGGGAAAACGTACAAAAAGGAGTAAACGAATCCAAAGGAATTGTTTCGTAACTGAATAGTATACACTAACTAGATTCTGCGTATTTTAGCATTAGTGGAGCAAAACGTAACTTTACGGTCAGAGTGCGAGAGATAACACGAGAGATGCGAGAGATAAGTAGGTAAGAATCGGAACACTGAATAGGCGAACCGAATCAACTAAATTTAAATATTTTCCAGAACGACTCGAGCATGGCTTGACGGATACTCAGATCGACATGTTCGGCAGATATCTCGATAACTACTCCAATTAAAATATAACTCTTCCAGAGAACAAGCAACGTTTCCCCGTTATCTCTAGAGTTCTTATTGTTTCATCACTAATTGTCTCAGTGTTAGTTAGTGTTCTCAGTTCGTGAATCCAACGAAAACTATCAATTGTAAATGCAATAATCGAGTAATCATGTCCAATCATTGTACGCAACTAGTTGTAAATGTGGGTAAAGTGTGTTACATTGACCTGGCAGATTCTCGTTTCACAGAACATTATATTTCTTCACTGAATAAATTTCTTTTGAAGAAAGCGAAAATTTGAAATGAGAAGACCACTATTTTTCTTTTGGGATCAACATAACTCATTGCCTTCACAAATATAGTTCATGACATCGAGTACACTGTGGTTAGTGTGCGCAACGGAGTAATGATGAGACTCTCCTCATTCTACACGCTCTCTCATCGATCAGACAGCGCGAGAGAGCATGCAGAATTGAGAGGGTCAGACCATCTCCCTCCATTCGTGACTTCACTCTCGTTTCGTAGATCAACGTTTGTCGGTTTCTTCCAGAAGTCATCGAGTGTATGCTTGGGTAAACTCCCTTCCGATGTCTCACGTTTGACCACTTTCTGGTTACAAATGAGTCAGTAGTATCTAGTGTGAACTGTGGGTACTCTCCATCATGCCAGAGGGAAGTCTTGTTGTTTCCCCTCCATTGATCTACTCCCCTCCTCTCTCCTCTCTATCGATTGGCCCCCTCTTCCCCCGGTCTTTACCTGACACAGTCGGTTCTCGCTGTTCGCCTTTTCTCACTTCCCTGTTCTCCTATATTGTTTTGCGTTCAAATTTCCTATCCAAATCTCTTAATTTCGCGCACTCTTTTCACTGTATTCTGCGAGAAACTGTGTTCACTACTCTCATCTATCTTTCTCTAATCCTCTTGTTTCTCATTCACCCTCGCTATGCCTCTGATTCGTGTGTCACAGCATAAAGTTATCAGCATGCATCTTCTATCTTTCTCTAACTCTCTCGTTTCGCGCACTCTCTCGATGATTCCTACTTTCTCTAACTTGATCTCGCTCTTACTCTATCGGAAGCAGTGTACCTCTGATTCTTATCGGTTTCTCCCCTTTCTCAGGTTCGTTCGATGTCGTCAAGCCCCGTTCCTTATCGCAAGTCAGTTCTCATCAGTGGAGTCAAGCTGCAGACTCTCCTCGATGGTCGAAAACTGATAGGTAAGTTTTTTTTTCGAGTTTAGAATGATAAAAAAAATGGACTGCTGATGTGTGATTTCTCTCGGCATCTCGGCAGCGAAACGCGTGATTAGCCTCGGAATTTTTTTAAAAAATTGGAACGATTGTTTGCGAATTTGTAATAGTCCATCGAACAAGATTCTTTTGTGCTGACCAACTGGTACACATGGCTCCTAACCTCGAGACAAAAATGGTTTCAAACGCTCATCCCCAACCCCTTTCTGGAGACTGATGTGGTAATATCAAGAACGCTTCTCGGCAGTGAAATAATGCACTTCTGATGGCAAAATAACCGATTGATTGGTAGTTTTTATGCAGGAGGGGAATTGGCTGAACGTCTCGGTCGATTGGACTTCAATGTGTGTTTTCTCGTTGATGAGAGCGGTGAAGAGGAGGACAGTGAACATGCAACTACACCAATCACAAGCGAGGAGCCAGATCCTGAAGTATTTTGATCGACTCCCTTTCCCTTACTCTCCATTTTCTCAGGAGTTTCCGACCTGCCCTCAGACGGGCGAGGAAGACTTGAAGGTTCTCGACGAATTCAATGCCTCCAGAGGTCACCCCGGTCTCGGTGTCCCATCGCCCTCCCCCCACAGTGAGCCATGGACAGGAGCAAGTTGTGCTGACGTCACTTCCGTCACCTGGCTCGATGAAGAATTCTGTTTGGTGAGTTGTAAAATACTGGAACTCGCCCTCTTCTTAGTCGCAAAAAACCAGGGCAGAGTGTGGCAGTGGGAAAATATCTAATCTTTCTTTACTCTTTATTGATAGGCGATTTGTCGTGGGATATCGATTTATCTTACGACTATCTAAAAGGAACTCGGTCCCTTATGTTAGAACATTCGATGAAACCAGCTGTGCCAGGGGGGGGGCGACGGTAATGGGCATTTACCATTAGCTAATCACTAATCATGCTAATTACGACTAATTTGCAGTTCGATTCCAATAAGTTCAATGAAACTTTCCCTTGGACACCGTTCGAGCCCATTTGTGATCCTCCTGTGGCTGATTCCATTCCGGACGACAATAACATGATTGCGGATTGTGAAACGACTGATGAGAGGGAGGTGAGAATGAGTGGAGAAATAGGGAGATGAGAGAACGACGGTGAGTTCTATTTACGGTTGCCTGCTGCCTTTTCGTTAAACTGTCACGTGCTTATGCACTATGTTCCCCCCTAGCTGTTTCCTTGTCCGATTCCTGGCTGGAGATATTCTGGTAGATAGACAGGAGTCTTCTAATTTCTTACCGAGATCCATCCTGGAGAAATTTCGCAAAAAACTCCCTTGGTACTCTGTCACATTTCAAGGCGAAGGGAGATGAAACGTCCCGCTTTGAGAGGAGAAGTAAATGTACCGCGAAATCCAGAAACTAAAATTTCTTATTTCTTCGTGATTCTAGTGATGTCAGCTTTCAGATCACAACGCCTCCTGTCGACGATTCCATTCCGGACGACAATAGCATGATTACGGATTGTGAAACGACTGACGAGAGGGAGGTGAGAATAAGTGGAGAAATAGGGAGTTGAAATGAAAAGTTTGAGATAGAGAGTGATCGTCCGATCTCCGGCTGCCTCTTAGCTTTTCGTGAAACGGCCCCGCGCTTAAGCACTCTGGTTTTCCCTTGCTGCATCCTTGTCTGATTCTAGGATGAAAATATAAGGACATCCAGACAGGAATCTTCCCATTTCTAACCGGGAACCGGACTGGAAATTGCTCTATTCCGGGATCCACAATTTTTAAAATAAAAAACCTTGGCACTCTGTCAGCATTTCATGGCGAAGGGAGATAGAAAGTTCCGTTTTGGGAGGAGAAATAGATGAATCGCGAAAGTCAGAAATCTAAATTTCATATTTCTTTGTGGTTCTATAACTTTCAGCTCACATCGTGCGAGGTGGACATGGCCAATGTGCATTCTGCGCAGTGGGCCATATATTACACCAGCCACCGGTGAGCGTCTACATATTCAATGCATGGTTTACTGTAAGATCTAGATCGATATCGCATATATGCATCTCTCTAGTTCGACCAATCGTTCCAATCAGCTCAACGTATATTTATTTAGAAATGTTTTCATTTATTTATCGTTCACCATAAAGATGCATCAAAATGTACTAAAACATTGAATCATATCTTCTCTCAGTCAATTCGATCTCGTCATCTTCAATTTCATCTTCGATCCAAATCAGTCGCCCATTCCAACTGAAACTATCTACGGTATTTTCAAGGTGAATTTAAACTACAATTGTAAAGAATTAGTAGAACTTGAATAAAATGAGACCGCAATTCTTGGTACTACGCCAATGTCTTTCCCAAAAATTTCAAAAAAAATCAATTCTTAATTTTCCACACCACTTTCACTGGTCGGTGGACGAGAGAAATTGAAAAGAGCTAGAATAATTTTTCATCTGTTTTAATTACCGAAGAAATTTAGGATATTTGAGACAAATACTCATTCAGAAGAACATACTCAACCACTGGCTGATCATCCGCGCCCTGATTGAGAATAAGGAGCAACCAATCAAATTCGTGTTTCTCCCATATCTTCCCAAGGAGTGAGTGTAGGGAGAATATATTATTACAGTTTTCTAATGATACATTAATGATATGGACTACTGGTGTGCGTATTCTCTTCCTATACTTGCGTGTTTCTTGATTTGTCATGCCCTTGTCCAGCGGAAATTACTAGAACATTTGGAGTTTCGCCATTGAGCTTTGAAAATTATGTCGTGATTGAACTTCGAGAATTAACGAAACAACAGGTTGCGTAAGACTACGGTAAAAGGCAAATGACTCTCAGCTGTCTCTACATTTCTTGCAATTTCTCTATGCTAGAGCGGTGCATTTGCCTCTTATGCAACCTGCTGTTTCGTTATTTCTCGAAGTGTAGTCGGGATCATTCTCTCTTATTTCAGATTCAGTCTTCCTACGTGCACGTTGGGTCTGCCAACGAAAAAGGCGGAATACGGTGAATTTTTCAGAAAGACAATGAGTGACGTCGATGCTTACTATCAGGTTGGCCGGAAAGTCTTGATAACTCTTTTTGTTTTTCTACTGTGTGCCGCGCTCGAACTTTGGTGTCCCTTCGTTCCTCACAAATGACAAGGAGACTAGGGCCCTTGTAGTAGACAACTCCCCATTCCCCTCTCTTTCTCCGTGCTGAAGTTAACGCACGATGTATATTCCCAGTGTAATCCACATCCGCCATGTTCTGCTCTACCTCTTCCTATCTCACACCACGTTGAAGGATTCGGAGACTCTCCTGAAGAAAGTTTATGACCAACATGCTCCCTCCTACCCAACCATACAAAGATGGTTCCATTGCTTCAAAGAAGACGACTTTTCACTCGATGACCAGGACCGCTCTGGAAGGCCCCGTGAGTTGGATTTGGATGCGTTGAGAGCCCAGGTGAATTCGGATCCATTCCAAAGCACTCGTGAACTGGCATCCACACTGAAGGTTGTCCATAGCACTGTTGAGGAAGGCTTGAAATCTCTTCGGATGAGAAAAGCTCTTGGTCGATTCATACCCCATGATCTGACCCAGGACCAGCTGGACCACCGAGTCGATGATGCATACAGTCTTCTCACTCTCCACGGCGGCGATCGATGGTTGGAACGGCTGATCACTGGAGATGAAAAATGGGTCCTCTACGATAATCACCACAGGCGAGCCCAGTGGATTCAAGAAGGAGAGACGCCACAGGATGTCCCTAAACCCGACTTTCACCCCAAAAAAGTGATGCTCTCAATATGGTGGGGAGTGGATGGGCCCATCTACTGGGACCTCCTTCCCGAAGGTCAAACCATAAACGCCGACCGTTATGTGAAACAACTACGTAATTTGAAGAAGGAAGTCGATAGTTCAGCCCTGAAAGATAAGAAAATATATTATCAGCATGACAACGCTCGTCCACATGTCGCCAAACTCGTCAAGCAGGAACTGGGAAAGTATGGCTGGATGATTCTCCCTCACCCACCGTATTCCCCAGACATCGCCCCAAGTGACTATTGGCTTTTCTCGGGCCTGACCCATGCCCTTAGAGAGAGATCGTTCACAACACGAGGAAGTCTGGAGGCCGCACTGAAGCAATATTTCGCCTCACGCCCAGCAGGGTTCTATAGACAGGGCATCCACAAGCTAACACAACGTTGGCAGTATATCGTCGATAATGATGGAGCATATAACCCATAATGTACTTGTGTTTGCTTCGAGAAATAAACGAATGAAAAAGTTATCAAGACTTTCCGGCCAACCGAATACTACACGAGAATCGCCGTCGACGCCATGGCAAAGGTAATATTTTTTTGGCATTATAAATGGTTGATTGATTAATCTTCAACTCTCCAGAAAGGGGTTGAGCGTGAGAGGACGTGGAAAATCGAGAGAGACTCTCTCACTTTCACGCTCTATCTCACTCGGATCCCTAGTCTGCGAGAACGAGTCAGAGAAAGAGAGTGACGATGAAAGGGCACGCCAAACGAGAGAGTCAGAGAACAAGATACGCTCTTGGAATTGTGCCAACTGGATGTTGTGCGTCTTTCCGAATATCGATCAACTCGAAGGTTTTGCAGGTGTTGAACTTGACGACGTCCGCCGCCTCAGCAGTTGTCGTAGATCCCGAAGACGACTCTCCAATCGTACGTTTCCACCCTCTATGTTCTGGTGCCTCAAGGAAGGCAAACGAGCAACGAGTGTCTTTTCCAATTGGGAAACTACATTACGTGACCGCTTTTCCTGACAATCTTAACATTGGATGCATCCTCATGAGCTAGAGAATGTGCTTCTACCCATAAGAAAAGCGACTGGGTTGTGTAGAATTTCGAGCTAAATCAATTTTTTTTCAAGTTCCACTCTGTATCAGTCAACAATTATTAGATAGATAGCGGGAGGGAAGTGCTAACATTGACTAATGCAGCACAATACAAGGAGGTCGGTACAAATAAACAATTTTTTAAAAATGTTATGCAAAATTGTTCAGAATCTGTGGACTGAGAAAGTGCTCGACAAGGCGATTATTGGGAGTGTCGAGGACGATCAATCGAGTGATGGAGAAAGTGAGTAATTATCAGACTCTTCATTCTACATGCTCTCTTATCGATCAGAGAGCGCGAGAGAGCATGCAGAATTGAGAGGATAAGACCAATACTCGAGAAAGTGAGACTATTTCGAGAGAAAAAAACAAAACAAAAATTATTCGTTCCTTTTAAAATTCTATGATTTCGTTAAAAAAATGTACGGCAGAGACGGAGATTTTCAAATTTCAGGCGCCGGTCAGAGATTCTCGGACGAACAAATTGGGGCACTTCGTGAATTCCTCGACGAATACGCATATCTGCATCTATGGGATGACTTTAGAACTCCTCTCGCTCATTACTAACTAATTACCTCACAACATTCCTCTAACCGTATTCAATACGTACCGTAACTATTACTTGTAACGGCAATTATCGATTAATCCACCCAATCGTTGTAACAAACTTGTTGTTCGACTAAGGTTGTTTGATCAATGTGGATAAAGTGTGCTGCATCGATCTGGCGAATCCTAGTTTCAACCCTCTGTCTTAGCTACTCCGTCTCTCCAGTACACCAGTGACAGACAGGGCAAATGACGCTTAAAATCCAGGTCTAATAATTAGCAGAATGTCGGAAGCATCTGCACCGACTGTCTCACAGGGATATACTCAATCGATTATTCTTTATCGATTATGTGGGGAAAGTCACTGGAAACGGTCAGAGAGCAGTTTTCACTCGTGCTTGGATCTTTGATTTGTGGATGATCTCAAACGTGCCAAAAGAGACTCTTGTTGATCACTTCCCTGATCTACCCTCTCCTCTCTCCTCTATCGATTGATCTACCCCCTCTTCCCTTGTTCCCCATCCCTCATTGTCAGTCACAATCGGTCTCTCCCACTGTTCTCCCCACCTATTCTCTTTCTTCCCGCCTTATTTCAGTTCGAATTTCGACTCAAACTCAGATTTGTCGCCGCTCTTTCCGTGTTCCTTCCCTGTACGATCACTTCTTGCTCTTGATTTGCATTCCATTATGTCCCTTCCCTTTAGTGTTAGTCCGAATCTCTGTATTTCGCTCACTTTCCTCACTAGTCGCTGGAATTGAGCATGTGCCAAATCCTCATGCTCGTCGTATCCTCGTGCATCCTCCTATATATCCTCGTGCTTCGCACTACACTCTTCGAATCTCAACTGTACCAAGGAAGTCTCTTCTTCTGTAAACCTCTCATTTCCCGCGCTCTCTCGCTCTTCTTCGCCTTTTCTGACGTGCCCCTCTGATCATATCTTCCCCCCTTGTCGATTTCCAAGAGTGTGTAGAATGGAGAATTCATGTTTCACCGTTTATTCATCTCCATTGCACAGCATCGAGTTGGCGCACTCTCTTGACGGTTATCTCGTACTCTAACCTGATCTCGCTATCACTCTTTCGGATGTTGCCAGAGTGTGCAGAAAGGAGAACTCATGTTTCACTCTCTATTCTTCTCCATTACAGTCTCGATGTCGTCTGGAGATACTTCTAATTCAAATCTGTATCTCAAATCGGCACTCATCACTGGAGTGACGCGTCGTCAATTGAAAGACGGTCGAAAGCATATCGGTCAGTGCCCCCCCTCCCCGTCCAGACAAAACTTTTGTTTTCTTTTATTTTTGGGACTTCTTTACTATACGAGATGAGCCCCGCCCCTTTCCCTTATCATATGATAAGGGAAAGGGGTATCCCGATAGGGGTATCCCTATCCCCCCCCTCATCCATTACCCCTCCCTTCCCCTCTTGATCCCTCAAACTCATCCTCGAGAGGGGAAATGGGCAGGGCTTACCCCCTAAAGTAAAGAAGTGCCGTCTACCAGATTTTCAGGAAGATTTTCCCTCCTCTCAATTCGGCCAATTTGATAGATTGTGACAAACCCCGGTGAATCGGCGTTTCGAGCGAAACTTAATTACATATCTCAGATTAGTACTGTGTCTCGTTCCAGGCTGGGCGCTGTCTGAGTTGCTTCCAAGAGCGGGCTACAAAGAGTTCGTAGTTGTCGGAAAGCCCGGAGATGGTGCGGGCTCGTTTCTCCAAGCACAGTATTCTCAAGATGGTCAGGTGAGCACAGACTGACTAGTTGATTGTTTTGCATTCTACCAAAACCGTAAAAACTATTAAAGAAATTAAATAAGGACTGTTTTTTTTCTTTAAATTAAACTTTAATAAAAAAGAAAGATAATTGAGGTGGACTGGTGCTACGTGGACATGGGAAACACGCAGTCTGTGCAGGATAAAATTGACCGTATCGCTAAACGGTGAATTAACGATCGATTCATTCAACTGATAGATCAAGCACCCTCTGAGACACTAAGGAATCGATAATATTCAGCGAGTTGAATTTTCTGTGTCCCCAATTTCTTGAGAACTCTCGGCGAGGGAGACAAACATGTGAAGTTTCCCATCAATGGGACCCGGGAGCAAATCGGGATGCCTTGACCCCTTTCTGGAGATTCGACTGCTCTACGGAGCGATGCGGTTTGTTTCACTGATTCGATTGCAGTCGCTACAATCGGATCATATTCAATGTCCACTACGACGAGAAGCAATCGGTTCAAGCCCAGTTCGAGGTGAGGATTTAAATCGAAATAAAGTTCTTATAAGACTGAAAAGCTACTGATCGATTAGCTACCGATCGATTTGTCAAATTGCAATATCTATGTGTGTTACATCGTAACTGCGGGAACTGAAGAGGAATAAGCGACTCGTCTGCTTTGGTCCATGCTTACAAAAAAACCTAATATTTCATTTGTCAAAATCCACCGTTGTAAACACTAATGTTAGAGAGCGTGCGAAAAAAGAGAGACACCCTTTTTTGTGCGTTCTTTAAAATTAGTGTTTAAACCCCTGGATTTTGTCATAGCGAAACACTACTTTCTAGTGTTTTTTTTATTTGTGAGCGTGCATTGATTGATGGCTATTTCTCAGTCGATTGTCCTTCATCACTGGTTCATTGCCCGTGCCGTTCTGACATTGAGCAACGTCCAAACTGAGACTGGCACCAAGTTCATCATTCTTCTGCCTGATGAATTGGGGTGAGTAATAAGTAAAATAAAGTAAAACTGTGTGTTATTGTAAAGGTGAGTCAACTCTGGTGTGTGCTACACCAATTCTCCTGGCTAATGCTGCGCAAAAATCATCGGGGAAATTTCCCCAAGACTTGGAAAAAAGGGAAAAGAATAAAATTGAATTCCCGCAATTATCGATTTTTGGCTATATCTCGGCTCCCAGTGAACCTAGCCATATACAATTTTGTTTACAAGTTCGAAACGTGCAAATTAATCTAACTCCGAAGTTTTGTGCCTGAAGCTTCAACGAGAGTCGAGATATAAGCAAAAATCGATAATTGCGGAAATTCTAATTAAAAAAAAATCCACCCTCAGATTTTTGCACCCCAATTTTTTTCTTCCACTTTTCAACCCTGATTTTTGCGCAGCATTAGTTCCGAATTACAATTCCACGGAATGTTGACTCTCGGCGGAACATTTCTCGCCTTTATCATCATTAGGGGATGGGTTCTATATTCGTGGCTTTCAAATGTGAACTAAAATTGGAGCACCAGTGGCGCAATAATGTGACGGGTCGCCGTTTAAGGAATAAATACGCCACGAACCCGTCGGATTTCCCGTCGACAGAGGAGGGAGTGAGGAAATTGTTCCTGGAATCGAATGGACTGCCGATTGAGACTGCTGTGCCTTCCATTCGATTGGCACTCCTTGCAATGGCACAAGTGAGCAGATTGTTTTTATTTTTCTTTCTTTTTCCAACCCTACAGTCCTTCTCTCCATTTTACACACTCTCTCTCTCACCTCCAAGCTCTTTCTGTAGGGTTGGTCGACGTGTGGAATAATGTAGTTCGATGTGGTATAATATTGTCTTTTCAGCACTTGAGCAGGTTCACTCACGTCAGTGCGCTCGTTATGTATCCCGAGGATACACCGGTACAGTTTGCTGCTACATTACTCCTTGTAAAAATCTCCAGGAAGGGGTAGGAAATGAGAGAAAAATGACATACACGTTTTCTTAATTGTTTACATTCACACGCTCCTAACCACATTTCGGGGGTTTGGATCGGAAAACGACTATCAAATCGAACGTCTATTGCATACTGCAAGATCGGAAACTGATTCCCCTGCTTTTAGCCCTAATTCCTGTTGCCTGCTTACTTTTTTGATTCGGATTATTTTGTGCCTGTTTTGCCCAGTCAATCCTCCCGAGAGGGGTTAGGAACGATAGAGTGTGTTAATGTAGTAGGGACGTTCTCATATTCTTCTTCTCCTTCTGGAGTTTTGGAATGATGAGTAAGCTGGATATAAAAGAAAGTAGAATTTACAATTCGGGTAAATAATTGTATTAGACCTCATCATGTCACACAATCACTACGGTAGTCTATGGGTGAAAGAGTGTGTGAAATGAAGAGGGTTGGTCCAATTATTTACTCGAATTTCAAACTCTAAAAGAAAGTGATCATTTCAGCCCGAAAGGCAGACTGCGAGCAGTGTTCAGATGGAGGTGTGTTGAATTTCCTATTATTTCATTTGTAAAATGATGCGATCGTGTCAAAAAGTCAAAAGAATTCCATTATTTTTTGTTGCACTTTGACGACCCTCTCACTTTTCAGTGAGACTTCGGTAGATGTATGAACTAATCTTTTGCACATTTTTCATTATCGTATCATTTTTTTAAAATATGATTTTGCACCATCTTTGTAGGGACCACCATCCCATGGAAACAGTATTTGTCCGATTCGAAAGCCTGTAGCTCACGGGAAGAGAGAGGGCCGCATGTTCTGTTTTCACAGTCATCTATTGGAATATTACGACTAACTCATATCTAAAAATTAGAGAAATCTGCTTGTGCCCCCACATAGCGCGTTGAAGTTCAAAAGTGCGTACAAATAATGGTAATTTCACATTTAAAGCGCTCTGCAATCCGTTCTAGAAGAGGGCCGCTAAGAGGGCAAGTTTTTTAGTGATAAAGTAGCCATCCCTCTATAACATATCCGAAAATCAGACAATTATGTTTGTGCCCCCGGTTTTTATAGCAGATCAAATTTCACCGCAACATTTAATCTTTGATCTACTGTAGAATGCGGGGGCACAAACGGAATCGTTTAATTTTTGGATATGTTATGAGGGGATATGAAAGTTGCGGCCCTCTTCTAGAACGGTTACTAGAGCGCATCTAATGAGGTATCTTCACTTTTTGAAAGAGCGGGATTTTCAAAATTCGTAATTTACATAAAAACTTAACGTTTATATGACTTTTTCTCTTCAGAAAAGTGATTCTGCATACCACATTGATATGTTGTCATAGTTTTCATGTCCTAGTTGTAAATTCGGTTCTTGCGGATGGTGGTCCCTACCACCTTTGGTCCACTTTCCTAAGAATGACGTAGTAATGTCTCTTTAGAATCTATGGGCGCAAGAAGTGATGGACTGCGCTGAAAGATACGGCTCGAATGTGTGGCTGAACGGAACTAGTAAGTTCGACAGTAATTATGAGGAAATTGTGATCGCATTTTGTACACCTTTAAGTTATATTATTTATTCTCAAGCATTACCATATCTGATCTTTTTTCCAGATATTTTTAACCATACATACTTCTCATCAATTTAGCTTTATCATTTATAAATCTTGTTTAATAGTACACTTTGCCCGAAAGCTACAGGTACGACTGTCTCGCTCCCTAAATTTCACGAAATTGCAGACCCTCCAAATCGCGTGACGTTCACGACAGATCAATTGGACGCACTGGAGGCGTACCTCAACATGAACGCTGCACTTCTTCTGCTCGCCCCTTACAACACTGATCCTGAACGTCGTCGGCAAATTTAACAATCTATTGCAACTGCAATAATCGATTAAGCCATCTAATTACTGTAACTCGTCTATGTTTGATCTCTCTGGATAAAGTGTATTTCTAAATACCGCTTTTTACATGGTCTCACAGAATCAGAATAGAAAACATTTTCTTGGCTCTGTGCCAACAAGTGGATGTTCACTGGGCGTGTTATCGTATTGACCACATCCATCGTTCCCTCCCGATCTTCGAGTGCCTTATTATTCCCTCGCATTCTCCGCTTTTTGCCTCTCCAAACCCCTTAGACGGTTCTCATCTGCCCCGTCTCTCTCCTTCTTCTCCTAAACACGCAAACGTAGTTGCTTCCTCGTTCCCCACCCGATAACCGGGAAGGAGAGAGAGAGAGAGAGAGAGAGACGGGGAGGTTGGGGGAGAGAGGGGGGAATACCAGAAATGGAGTGACGAGTGAGCAAGAAGGTGAGACAACACGCATCGTGAAATGCAGGCAACATTCCATTTCACACCCAAAAATGAGCTGAAGCCCAACTAAAA
This sequence comes from Pristionchus fissidentatus, assembly GCA_036245785.1. Classification (NCBI taxonomy): domain Eukaryota; kingdom Metazoa; phylum Nematoda; class Chromadorea; order Rhabditida; family Neodiplogasteridae; genus Pristionchus; species Pristionchus fissidentatus. The sequence goes on from BTSY01000004.1 coordinate 34,063,832, forward strand.
GCAGCACAATTGCAGCCAATTTTGCACATTTTCGTGCAGAATGATATCAATTTTGCAGCAAAGGCCGATCAGCAGTCTACCAGGAGCATTCAGAGATGGAATAAGTATCTATGCATCGCCTACTCGTAGTATTCTCGCACGTGGTCCGACCACTTTATCTCTTGACCTCCGTGTCAATAAGCCTCCCTCTCTCCCTTCCCTCAACGATTCCAGACCGGATCTTTCCATCTACAGATTCTAGATGGCACCTCTACCCCTCCCCTCTCCTCCCCTCTCTCACACCACCTCCCCTCCTCCCTCCTCCCTCCTCTTCTGCCCTGAGGCGTCTTCTCACCGTTGTAGTATAGTACAGAATACTCTGGAGAGTCTGCCCCTAGTCCGTCTTCGAATTCCCTCCTTTCAATGCTCACAAGATGGTCTCTTCATCACTATTCGATAGCACTCCTTTGTTGCATGCTCTCACTCATTCCAAGCATTGAGGCACAGAGGAGAAGTCGGTTGTGGATGTTGACTGGTCAGCTTTAAATCGATCTAAACTATTTAAAATAATTAACTGAAATGATGTTGTGGTTTATATTTTTGACTGATCAGAAGACATGATAAATTGAAAATAACTCCACTAATCGGAATTTCAGTAGTCTATGAAACATTTGCCGACACGTTTCTCCTCGTTTATTTTATTTCCAAGGAATTATTCATCTCAATCGTCTGATTTTATTAGTCATCTTTCTTAGTCAATTAGTTATGTTGGTCATGTTTCACTGCTCCTACAAATATTCCTATTTTCCCCATTGGAACCAGTTCCTCCCGTCTCGTGCCAAACACGTCCGCCTGTTTGACTTTTGATAGATCACGCACGAGAAATCACTGAATAATCAGCAAACAACTCTGAGTCATTCCCCCTGTGCCCTGAGGCACTTCCGGAAAAAAACGATGGATGTAGATCACGTGCCCACTCGAAGTTCTACACACAAGAGACAGATCGCATGACAAAGATCATCGGTAGAAATTCGTGTTTCTTTTCAGGAGGCAACAAGTTCCAAGGGGATATCGACGGAGTGGACGAGAGGCTTCTGTTGGAACCAGTCAGTTTTTCCTAAATTAGAATATTCAAAATCAGAATTGATTATTCTGTGCAAAAGACCATCCGAAATATTGTATTCGAAATTAAAAATCCAACTGCATATTTGCCGCAATTGTAGGGTTTCATCTACACCATTTCACAGCTAGTTGAATCATATTGCGTTGATTGTCGCCGATTTCCGATTAGAATCCACAGCAGTTTTTATAATCCCTCTATTTCACCCCTCTTCTCGATTTGAAACCCTCTCCAATCCCCTCTCTCTTCTCTCTCTCTTTATCTGCCCTATCACAATCACTATTTGCTCTCTCTCTCAGTCTCTTCCCTCCGAAGTTCTTGAACGAATCTCTGTATCATCCATCCACAGTACCTGTTTCCGTGCCCGCGCGATGCCGTCGCTGTTCATGGTGTGAATGGCGCACGAGAACCGCGCAAGAACCGCGCAAACAAAGCGCGCAGCGCGCGCATAGTTGCACACAGAGACGCACTCAACAACAGAGATTACACTAACAGAATTTGAGATAGAAATAAGTTAAATTGCTCTATAACCGTTAGAGCGCCTCAAATGTAGAAAGTTTGACCTGTGACAAGTAATGAAGGCGTGGGAAAAAATTCCTAAACCGTTGGAAAATGGCGGTTTAACTGTTGCTTCAGAAGGGATTCGTTCTGTTCAACGCTCTGAAGAACAGAGGACTCCGATGGCCAGATGGAATCATTCCATACGTTCTCGATCCTAATTTCAGTAAGGGGTTTCCTATTTGTTTTTCCTATTAATTTCCTTTTCATTCCATCGATATTTAGAACAAAATAACTCGATTAGATGCCTTGAAAGATTGGCTCGGGAAATTCAAGCATACCTAATTAATAAATTATGAATTAATTATTCAAATTTAGCTTCCCACGAGGCAGAAGTGATCAAGAAAGCGTTCGCTTCCTACAGGAAATCGACGTGTATTCGATTCGAGCCGAGAGACGGCGAGAAAGATTTTCTCAATGTCGTGAAGGGATACGGGTCAGTTTTGAGTTTCACTAACCGCTCGTTAGGCACAAATCATTCGTATTTCGATTCGTTCTCTTCTGCACTGTGAAATTACAAAACAAAACAAATAATTGCATAGGTGGGAAACAAACAACCAGGTGCTCGTAGTTGACAGACTCATTCCGACTTCTTACTGAGATATTTCCTTCGTTCAGTTGCTATTCTCAAGTTGGTCGAACGGGTGGAAAGCAGGAGATTTCACTCGGTCGAGGATGTCTTTTCCATGAAATCGTAGTGCACGAATTGATGCACGCAGTGGGGTTCTGGCACGAACACTCGAGGGCCGGTTAGTATTTCTAAAACTTTTATTTTGTCCCACCACAGTTACATTTCTCACAATAATTCTGAAAATTTGTCTTCGTAAATAGTGTGTCTCGTTATGAATAACTTCCTGCCATGTCTACTCCTTCGAAATTGAGTTTCCTCATGAGCGTCCGAAAGTGTATTCCCTTTGTAGCGTTGATTAGGCAGGTTGAACTTTTGACATTTTGAAAGATGGCATCTCAATACGATCCGTTCCACCGTTCCTTGATCTCCTCCGTTCTCTTTTCTCTTCTCTTTGTTTGTTTGATTGATTCTCTCGTCTCAATTTCTCTGCTTGATTCTCTTCTTTCCTTGTGAACTCTGACGCCCAAATTCTGCATGAGCGAAGCGTTCCAATAGATCAAATATTCCTTTCCGCAACAGTTTCCTCACTGGTCATTTAGAAATGCTCATCTACCTAATCTTCATTTTATGAAACAACGTTGAACTTCTATTCGGCGTCAGTTTGCAATGGGAAAAAGGATTAACTCAATATGGCATAATTTGTGAAATATATTTTGAATGTTTAATGACTTGTAATTTTAAGACCGTGACGATCATATCAAGATCGTATGGGAGAATATTCTACCTGGAATGAAGAGTCAATTCGACAAGATATCGGCTGCACTACAGGTAAGATTGAAGAAAGAGATTACGCTTGCAGAACAACAAATATTATCCAATGTTGTATCGAACGCTTCATGCAGTTTTTTTTTGCTTCGTGATGTTTGGTTGTCAAAATTCTGAATTTGCAGCCTACATATTTGGCGTTTCAGTTTTATCTTTTCTGGTGTAGAAAAAGTAATTCAACAATATAAGATTCTTTGTTGTCAAGTACCGTAACCATTCGTCCTCCGTTCAGGACACGCAGGGAGAGGCGTACGACTATCGATCGATAATGCACTACGATTCGACGGCGTTCTCAAAGAACGGCAAGGATACGATAACTACCGTAGTCAACGGATTCACATCGGTGATTGGACAAGCAACGGATTTGAGCAAGAATGATATTGTGAAGGTACTTTTATCCACTCCAAACTATAAACTTGAAAACTCTACGAAGATTATTGCGGAATGAATGAAATGTTGATACGGCAATGTCTCAGAATTCTCAAAGTCATTGTTCAATTCCATGAACATCAGCTCTTCTGTGATAGGTGAAACACAAATACGTAGCTGCACTGAAAATGATAATAAAATGAAATATCTGATATAGATTGAAAATGTGTAACGATAGGGTCTACGAGAAAAAAATACGAGAAACTGCCTTCATCAGATCAACAAACTGTATGAGTGCCCATCGGGGGAGAGGAAGAAAACTCAACCAAGAGAAGAAGATATGGAGAAGGAGAGGGAAATGAAATTGAGGAAAATAAAAGAGAAAGAAAAGGAGAAGAATGGAGGCAATGGAGGTGCAAATGGAAAGAGGAGTGAGTGAAGATTGCATTCAATCGTATTAAAGGGACCAGGCAGTGAAAAAAGAAGTTATTTTTAAATAAAAGAAAATTCTTTTCCCGGAAGAATGCTAAAAACCGCATATTTTTGCGATTTTTTTGAAATTAGTTATGAATTTTCAAAGTTTCGCCTTTTCTCAAAGACAGGTTACGGTAGCAACTACACCACAATTCATTTCTCTAAAACCAGACATTTTCATCAATCTTGGTTGTGCGCAATGATTCCGGGAGTGGCAAAAACCCCTGCGTTCCTCTTTTTGTTGCATTATCTATTCATCCGACCAATTTAAATAGCTTTCTGTCTTTTCGGAAATAGGCGACGCACCGTTCCTGACGCTAATTTCAAATTAAAATAACTAATTGTAAAAAAATGCTAAAAATTTAGTTTTTTCTTCATTTTTCATTAGATCATGGTGAGTAAAGTTCATTAAAAAATTACGAAAATTAAAAATCTGTTTTTGCACGCTGCCTGGTCCCTTTAACATCTGAATATTCCACTGACCAAAGAACCCTACAGAAACGGCTTTGGAGTTAATGTAAAATTGAGAGGAACTCTCTCACTTTTGCACACTCCCTTGACCCCTGTTTGTATGTTTGGAATCATGTGAAAAACAATGGCGCTTCCGAGTGCGGAATCATTAATTTCTTAATTCTCACAATAAAAAAATTACAAAATATTTCACCCTCTACTATCTTTTTCTTTCTAGAATGCGTCGATCATTTCGTCGATTGTGCTCACTTCGCTCGATATTGTGATCGTCCCTCCTTCTTCTTCATAATGAAATCATACTGTCCAAGGACTTGTCGGTAAGTGATTGCGTAGTGATGATGACACAACTATATTATAATAATTGTGTTGCACCATAGGACTTCTTACCATCGTCTCGATGGAAAAGGAGTTGTATAAGAAGAAATGGTGGTACTCTGATTCGCCTAGTTTATTCCCCACTTTCAGTCACTGCACTGAAAAAGATGCAACCAAAGACGACGAATCGGGACGAGATGAAGAATTCGAAATACAAGAGGAGGAGGAATAAAATGATTGCATAGTGATGACGAAATCAACCGATCCTTAGCTTTTCCGTGAAAAGTTTACTGTTGCCTGTTAGGATCTTCAAATTACCCATAGTTTCTTGCCGAATTTAAATCTGTTACTTTCCCGATTTTTCCGGTGAAATCAACAAGAACCACGAAAAAGTTAATGACTTTTGCGTACAGATATCGATGGGCTTGAGACAGTATTTCTCTCTTGTTACCTCGATTGTACTCAAATATTCCATAATTAATATTATAATTTAAGTTATTATTTCGTGTGACAAAATTGAATAAAGATTATTTTGTTATCTTCTATTGCTTCGAAAACAAGATTTTAGAGTGATTTCCCTGTAAATTGACAGAGAAAGTGCTTTTGCTTTTGTCATTCTCCTTGCAATTTATACATCGTCGTTGATTTCTTTTCCATTCACTTTCTTCTTTTCTCATTTCGCCATGCGGTGGCTCGCCCATTCGCTCCTCCTTTTCTGCTTGGTGAGAAGAGAATACCGTATTCCTTTCGATATAGTGATACTTGTAATACTGTACTCTAAAGTAATCACACCGGACAATATTTCAGTTTCTACTCGCCAATTGCACAAAAAAGTCGGATCCAGGACTACCGCAAGGGACGCCCAAAAAACCTGGCCAAGCCCAGGTGAGATTACGGTATAACTACAGCATGATGTGTAAAGAACATCATGATGTACACTGTACTCTACAGATTCCCCCAGTAAACACGACAAATAAGACGACAGACGAAGACTTAGGTGGGCGAATAATTCGAACTCAGAAAAGAAACTTTCTTTTGTTCAGACAACACACAGGGGGATGACCATGGAGACGTCCCTATTTTTACGGTATGCAACTCGAATTCTATTCGGATAGAACAAAATAAATTAGATATAAATTGAACTTTCCCTTTATTAGCGATGGTCCACGGAGAAAAGGTTCTCATATACAGTATCTTTGCAGAACGGAACCAACGCGACGACTCCGCCGTCTGGCGGAAATGTTACTAATGTTACGGTAAGAGCAATTCCAGGAGTACTGTAATTGAAGAATCCGGTCGAAATGGCAATGGAAAGGGGAAATGAGGGTGAGTTACAGCATTGCTCATCATCGATTTATTTGAAAAGTCGAACCAATTCAGGTGCTTCCTCCCATTGTCAAGACAACTTCTGCAGAGATCAACTCAACGACGGCTGATCTAACCACTGTGGTGGGTACTGTATTCGGTCTACCGTAATACGCCCATTCTAATCAATCGATAATCGTTCAGACTTCCACGGAAACTCCGACTCCTACTCCGACTCCTACTCCTACGGTAGAAACGACGACTGCTGAGATAGCAACGACTACGGTAACTAAGGAGAAAGTGACAACTACTACGACCACCACGAAACCCCCACCTCGTGAGTGGATACTGTATATTGCAGATATTGATTGATTACACAGAAATCGATTGACTTTGGAAAGCGGAGGGACAAAAGTGTTCGAAACTTTTCAATTTCAGCCATCGTTCCCATAGTTCCTTCTATCACTACTACAACAACGGAAAAAGCAACGACAGACACTCAAGAGAAAGGAGAAAATGCGAATTCGGAGGAAAAGAAGTGGGGATGAGAATTACTGTAGATGCGTGTGGATTACTGTAATTAGGATTACTGTAGTCTGGGCAACTATGGTCCCGATCATTGCAATCAGGATTACTGCATTCAATACTACTGTAGTCTGTACTAACACAATCAGGACTACCGTAGTCTGGATTACTGTATTCTAGAATACTATAATCAGGACTCTGTAGACACGAACGAGACTAGAACCACGAATCCGAAAATAACGATACAACTAATATTCTTGAGAAGCGATACTGGAACAATAATTGGCGGAGCCGTGGGAGGATTCGTTATACTGTTTATTATCCTCGTCATTATTGGTGTCTGTGTATGGAAAAGGAAGAAAGGTGAGGATTCTGTAGCTTTTATCGATCAAGTATTGATGAAATTGCTGCAGATAAATCGGACAAGAAACCTACCAACCGCAAAACCTCTGCGGAGGCATCCTCGCAAAAGGTTTACCGATCGATATGGAATTATGAAACTACATTTTAATTTTATTTATAGGCTAAATCACCAATGCGTCCACTACTTCCGCCTTCTGTCAAAACCGATCGACCAAAGTAAGTTGGAACCAGGACCGGTAAAAAGGGGTTGGAAGGACTGCGGTTGATTCCAATGTGCTTTCCTAAATCTCTATTCCATTTCTGGAACCCAATCGACTACCGTAATCAATTCCGATAATTATTGATTGGGATACTGTAGCCGCCTATTCAGCCCTCTGGCAATGTTGAGTGGCGGTCGTAAGAAGACTCCGCCCCCCCCCCCCCCCCGCCACTCCCTCCGCTCCCCCACCCGCTGGCAAGAAAAACACTCCCGACCCCGCTGAAGCAACCAATCTCGCTGTGAGTACGGTAGTAGGAATACTCTATAATTGGATACTGTAACTACAGTACCCTTGATTATTTTGTTATTGTTTCAGGCCGGCGAGAAGCCCTTCCGCATCCCCGCCAGTGACATTAAATTCTCTGGTCCTCTCAGACTCAAAACTCGATACCACGGAGAACAGGTAATCGAGTTGGCACCGTGCCAAGAATATCTCTTTACCCAATGTCTTCTAACCATTAGAAATGGTACTGTATCGATCGAGCGAGAGAATGTGCGAAATTGAGAGAGTGCTCGGTGAAATGTCAATTTTCCATTGTAGATTCACGATTGGGAGAACGACACGAGAGATCCGAAACCGACTGAGATCATCTTCGATCCTGAACTCAACGATGCTGTTGAAATTGGACCAGGAGTCGAGATTTATGAGGTGCGAAACCGGAAATTTTAATTTAAAATCGGAAGTTACCGAATTGGCCAATTTGAGGATGGTGGTGAACCCTCGGAATCCAATCGATCAACATTCTTCCCTGATCCCGATGAAGGCAAGAAGAAAGGAAAAGATGTACGGTAGTTTAAAAAAAATCAATATTCATACCGTATTCACATTTTCCTGTTTCAGGGATCGTCAAGACGTCCACGTGGCAGTGATAGAACTGGTGGAAAGGGGGCAAAGTCGGATTGAGTCGGGTAAATAACTAATTAATAAATAATAAAAATAAATAAAGATTAAAGGGACCAGGCAGTCAAAAAAAAAGTTATTTGTAAATAAAAGAAAATCCTGTTCCCGGAAGAATGCTAAAAACCGCATATTTTTGCGATTTTTTAAAAAAATAGTTATGATTTTCAAAGTTTCGCTTTTTCAGTACAGCGGGTTACGGTAGCGACTACACCACAATTAATATCTCCAAAACCAGCTATTTTGATGGAATGTGATTGTGTTCATTCAGTCCGGGAGTGGTCAAAATCTCTTCAATCCTGTTTTTGCAAAAATATGAAGTCATCAGAGCAAATTATACAGCTTTCTGTCTTTTCGGAAATAGGCGACGCACCGTTCCAGAGTCTAATTTCAAATTAAAATAACTACTTGTAAAAAAATGCTAAAAATTTAATTTTTTTCTGCATTCTCCATTAGATGATAGTGAGAAAAGTTGAATAAAAAATTATGAAAATGAAAAATCTGTTTTTGGAGGCTGCCTGGTCCCTGTAACGAAAAATTCGAACGATAGTTGATTTTCAGGGCATCTCAACCGGTCTCTAAGGATTGAAGAATACCATAGAAGAGACAATCGAATGTATTCTATCATTGCACAACTGATAAATAATTCGAATGACCTCATAAAAAATATGTGATGCGCACTGAAATTTAGTTTATGTATTACGAATTGCAAATGACCCAAAGATACAGGATAATAAAACATGATGGAACCATGATTCACCAAGCTGTCAGAAATTTCAATCAATACACTATAGTCCTATGCAACAGTTTATTGCTGAATTTACTGATGTTTCTTAACCGTCTTGTAAAATTGAAATAATCTTGAAAGAAAATATCGAAATTAATGCTGCGCAAATTTCTTGGGGTGCAAGGTGCAAAACAGTTTTATGCACCCTTTCATAACTTTTTTTTCAGGTGAAGCTACCACTTTCAAACTTGATACAGGGATTGCAAGGCACGATCGGAACATTTTCCTTTTTGATTGGAGAGATTTCGTTCAGTTTGAGCTGAGTTACACGAGTTTTCCACCCTTTGATGGGAAAATTTCCCCGAAGAAATTAGCGCAGCATCAGGAATCGAAAATTTCGCTATTTCTTTTGTGCTCTCGACTATGACAGAACATTAAAAAAATAATTTATTATTTACAAACTGTGTGACAGATCAAATAAAGCTGTTATTATGCACAAGTAAATGACTAGACATTCTTAGAAAGGAAAGATAAAATAGCCAGGTTCATTCCATATTTACAGAGAGCTACAGTAAGACAAAGCACGACTTGTAAACTTGTAAGAAAATATCAAAATAGATCGATGAATAACTTATTAGCGTGGTAGTGTCTAAATGGGAATGCGGATTGGCATCGAGGACTAATTGGAAAAGTCGATCGATATAAGGTGTGGAGAGGTTACCGTAACCCCCAGACTACGGTACCTACCGTACTCAATCACTGTCAGATCCGGGAGTCTTCACATTCTTCACCAGTTCTAGCACGTGAGATACCGTAGTCGGAAAACCATGAGGGCCAATGGTGCCTGAAACATTGCGTAATCACTATGCAATCCAGTATCTTCATCATTATTATTATTGTAGACTTATTTCCCTCTGGGTTCAGTGCGACAAATTCATGAAGACAGAGTATTTAGAAACACACTTTATCCCGAGAGATCAAACATAGACGAGTTACAGTAATCAGACGGCTTAATCGATTATTCCAGTTTCCATTGATGGATACGGTAGTCACACGGTAGTTTATTCATTATCAGTGGGACGATGAGGGGGGTCGTCCAGTGGGGATAGCAGATTGTGGGAAGCGTAGTCATTGAGGCAATCCTCTAGTGCGTTCTTCTGCTCTTTCGTCAATGTTATGAGGATTCGATCTGCAATTTTGTGAAATTTAGAGAAAAAAGTGAAAAAAAGGGTGCGAAACAGCCGTGCCCATAGCTTGTCAACCACAAAAATTCCACCACTACAATAACTACAGTATTTGATGAAATTACTTGAAATAGAGAGAAGAGACAACGTATCTTAAAGGTGTACGAAATGCAATCGCTATTTTCTCACAATTTGTAATTAATTAGTAATTAATTACTGATTAACTTACTATCTCCTTGCCACCACGCTTTCCTGTCGCATTTTTCATCACTAAGCACGACTTCCTTCACTTTGTCTGCCCACGGATTCTAAAGAGATTTTATTACATCATTCTTAGGAAACTGGTGAAAAGAATACTAGGCAAATTACCGCACCTCCTTCTCAGCATTGCGCAACGAAGGTAGCGAGATGGGCTGAAATTATCACTGTTGTCTATCCAGCGAACATTAGTCCATCATTACAAAAAAATCCAGAAGATGGAGAATTGTGTGAGTGTGAGAACTCACTCTAACATACCCTATCGCTCCTAACCTTGGAAGACTAGCAAGGCAGATTCAGAAAAAAAAACCCCACCGAAATGGGGTTAGGAGCAAGAGAGCGTGTATACATTTTTTTCTCATTTCCGCCTCCATCCTGGAGATTTTTAAAAGTAATAATTTTGCAGCAAACCACACCAGCTTCTTTCCCTCGGGGTACATAACGAACGCACTGACGCGAGTAAATCTGCTCAGATGCTGAAAAGACAATATTTTACCACCCCCCGAATCACATTGTTTCACATCAAGTTGGTATCAAGCCTGGGGCAACTTGATGTTTACTTGATACCAACTTGGGGATGCACACCGGTGATGCCGGCCAACCCTATAGGGTTTTTGGAGGCGAGAGAACGTGTGAAATGGGTATGTAGGGTTGCAATCATGCGACATTTTTGAGAGTATAATCTAACCCGCTTTGTCGCCCCACACACTTACGAGACACACTTTTTTGAATTTCAAAATGATTCGTAAATGACAATATAATTGTACTCACTTGTGCCATTGCAATGAGTGCCAATCGAATGGAAGGGCGAGCAGCATCCCTCGTCAAACCAGCCGAGTTCACGAACAATCCATTCATTCCACTCATATCCGACGGGAAATCCGACGGATCCACGGGATTTGCCAGTCTGAAACGCCCATTTTTGTTGACAAATCATCTGAAAAAAAATTTAATAAACATCCCAACAGCGCCCTGTAACTAGCCATGATTGCGCCACTGTTGCTCCAATTTGCAGACTCACAACAAGGGAAACAATAGCAAGCAAAGGCAAGCAAAAGAGTTCACTATTGAACACTGAAAAATGGAGAATACAGCCCCTAATGAAGATACCGGCTGTTTTTGTCTATAACTTTACCGCTGAGATGCAAACTTCCGTGGGATAATAATATCGACACTTAACAAGCACACACCAGACTTAAGCCTTACTTTTCCTTTACTCATTACTCACTAGTGTTGGTAGATCGAATAATGTGATTTGAGAGAACAAAGGTTATTCGCGAGTAGTATTATTCGATCTAGCAGCACAATTACTCACCCAGTTCGTCCGGTAGAAGAGTAATGAACTTGTTCTCAATGTTAGCAAGAGGGTTGACTTTGCTGAGTACGTGACGAGCAATCAACCAGTGATGGAGGACAATCGACTGACAAATATCGATCAATATTGCAAGACAATTAACATGAACACGTAGATAAGCACAAGTGCCGCTCTCTTTTTTTTCCATTTCCAGCAGTTACGATTAGACAGTCACACGTATTGCACTGTTGACCGTATTCTACTGGTAGCACACATAAACTGTGCAATTTTGATTTGTAAGAGAACGGGAAGTCTCCAACTTCACTTGCTCATGAGATCCTAGTGAGAGAGCAGGCTAAATCGAGAGAGCGGTCATGAGATAGTCAGATATACTCTCTCAGAAGGAGAAACATCTCCAGAGCAAGAGGGGGGGGGCGGAAACTTCCCGCTCAGACTAAACTGATCGATCGGTAGATTATCAATTTTATAAGTGGTGCGATACTCACCTTGAACTGGGCTTCAACCGATAGTTTATTGTCGTAGTGGATATTGAATATGACCCGATTGTATCCTCTGCAATTGAATCAGTGAAACAAACCGCGTCGCTCCGAAGAGCAGTCGAATCTCCAGAAAGGGGTCAAGGCATCGGGTTTTCACCTCAATTTACTCTCGAGTAAGTTCCCGAAAAGGTGACTTGGCACAAGTTGGGCAAAAAAATTGAGCGTACAGAGAGGTAGTTTAACTCGTTTCAGTATATCAACCTCGATTGTCTAGATCCTCAGAGGGATCTTGATCTATGCAACAAGTGAATCGATAATTCACCGTTCGGCGATTCGCTTAACGCCGTCCTTCACAGACTTGGTGTTTCCCATGTCCACATAGCAATGGTCGATCTCAAACATTCTACTTTTTATTGTTTTAAATAAAGCGCGAATTCTGGCAGTTCCAATATACCGTAATCATACAGTGGTGAGCGCTCACATGGCCAGTTTGAGTATACTCTGCTGGGATAGACGATCCCAGAAAATTATCCTCTCCCGTTTTCCCAAAGAGGAACTGAATGTAGCCCACTCTATCAAGCAACTCAGACAACGCCCAGCCTGCAACCAGACACTTTCGGTACTTCTCAATGATGCGTCATGTATCTACATGCCTTCGGGTTGTTAATTTCCGCTTAAAGAAGGTGTCCCACGAATATTTAGTCAAAGTTCTCACTGTGGGGCAAAGTGGATCGAATCGCCTATGAGGGCCTCTAAAATCGCATGTTTCAATTTTTAGTTTGAAGAAAGTTATGTCTGATAAACTGTTCAAAACACCTAGAATTCTTAAAGTATCTCACATTGACGCTGTAGGGGTTCGCGGTGGGAGTTGGCATTTTGTGGAGAAGAAGTCAGAGAAAGACAGAGAGACAATGGGAAACGAGGAGGGTGCGCGAGGGAAACGCACGCTCCATTTGTGTTTCACCGATCTCTTATAACAGAAATGAAACTCGAACACCGCGGGAAGGAAAGGTCTAAACTATTCGTGGAACGCCTTCTTTAAAACGCCGATTCACCGGGGGTTGTCACTATCTCTCAAGTCTTTGACTGGGAAGAGAGACACTCACTAGAGTTCGCCTCGTGAGAAAAGAACAAAGGAATCCTAATTTCGAGATCTCGAAATTCATTTCATTTTAAATTTATTTATTGATGAATTGTCAATTTGTCACGCGGAAATTGAACTAGGTAGTTTTGAAACATGGCGAATATTTTCAACCCTATTTTCATCTGGAATCTAATTTCAATGGGATCTGAGATTCTAGACATGGATGAATTTGGAGATCTCGAAATTCTTTCTCTCGAGGCCAACCCATCCACTGACCGATTTGCTTTCGACGATCAGGCAATAGACGACGCGTCACTCCAGTGATGAGAGCCGATTTGATATACGGATTTGGATTAGAAGTACCTCCAGACGACATCGAGACTGCAATGGATATGAATGGAGAGTGAAACATGAATTCTCCTTTCTGCACACTCTACACAACATCCGATAGAGTAACAGCGAGATCAGGTTAGAGAACGAGAGAACCATCAAGAGAGTGCGCGAAATGAGAGAGTCAGATAACGAAAGACAACCTTGGCATGGTGGCAACTCAATACTGGGCCATGCATGATTAGCACATCATTCCACATACTGGGCCATGCATGATTAGCACATCATTCCACAGGCCTGCCAACCTTGCAGAAAGGACTTTGGGGTGAGAGAGTGCGTGAAATCGAGAGGGACTCTCCCACTTTTGCACACTCTCTCACCCTGACCACTGTCTGTCGGCTTGGAATGATCCGATAGAGAGTGAAACACGGACTCCCCATTTCGTACACTCTTGGGAGGCGGCGACAAGGGGATTGAAGAGATTATCAGAGGTTGAAGCACGCTAGACAATGGGAAGGAGAGCGAGAGAGCGCGCGAACTGAGAGGGTCAAAGAACATGATACTTCCTTGGTACGATGGAAATTGGAAGAATACAGTGCAAAAAAAAACCATCTCAGACATGCTCAATTCCAGCGAAGGGTGCGGAGAGTGGGAGAAATACAGATTCGGGAAAATCCACAGAAGGGAAGGGGTAAAATGGAAGGCTTATCGAAAGAGAGGAAGAAGAGAGAAAGGGAAGAACAGGAAAAGATAAGCGAAATTAATGAATTCTAAATCAATATTCGAAGTAGAAGAAGGCGGGAAGAGGCGGAATAGGAGGGGAGAAGAGTGAGAAGGAACTGATTGTGACTGACAATGAGATGAATGGGGGGAGAACAAGGGAAGAGGGGGGTAGATCAATCGATAGAGGAGAGAGGAGAGGGTAGATCAGGGGAGAGATCAACAACAGTCTCTTTTGGCACGTTTGAGATCACCCACAGATCAAAGATCCAAGCACTAGTGAAAACTGCTTTCTTACCGTTTCCAGCGATTTCCCCCACTAATCGATAACAAATAATCGATTGAGGGTATGTATCCCTGCGTGAAAAAAGTCAATCACAGCATTCGACTGTTTCCGGCGAGTGCGGCGAGTGCGAGTTAGAAAAGGAGAGACGGCGAGAAAGCGCGGCAAACGAGAGATGTTCTTGGTATGGTATCAATTGGATGTCGATGAGATACTAGTGGGAAAAATTGCCGGCACTTGAAATCCTACTGTCTAAGAACTTGCCTGTAGGTGATTGCGTAGTGATGACTACGTTACTAAATTGTTTTCCACCAAACCACAACGTGCAATCGTCTCAATTAGAAAGAAGTTGAATAAGAAGAAATGCTGGCACTCAGATTCACTTAGTTTATTCCTGAATTTTAGTGTAGGGAGAATGATGCAACGAAAGGCGGCGAATCGGGACGAGATGAGGAATTCGAAATACAAGAGGAGGAAGGGTAAAACGATTGCATAGTGATGACGAAACCAGCCGATCTTTAGCTTTTCCGTGAAAAGTTTACTGTTGCCTGCTGGGATCTTCAAATTAGCAATAGTTTCTTGCCGAATTTTAGTATGCTACTTTCCCGATTAATCCGGTGAAATCAACAAGAACCACGAAAAAATTAGTGAGTTTGTGTACCGATATCGATTGACTTGAGACAGTATTTCTCTCTTGTTACCTCGATTGTACTCGAATATTCCATATTAATATTATAATTTAAGTTACTATTTCATGTGCCAATATTGAATAAACATTATTTTGTTATCATTTACATTACGTCGGAAAGAAGACTTGTGATTTCCCTGTAAATTGGCTAAGACGAGCAAAAACACAATGGGCCAATTGCATTGTCATTCTCCTTGCTATTTGTACGTTGTCCTTGTCATTTATTTTCCATTCACTTTACTCTTTTCTCATTTCGCCATGCGGTGGCTCGCCCATTCGCTCCTCCTTTTCTGCTTGGTGAGAAGATAATACCGTCCTTTCTAGTCACTTGTCATACTGTAATCTACAGTAATTACACAACAATTTTTTCAGTTTCTACTCACCAATTGCGCAAAGAAGTCGGATCCAGGAGTCAAGGTAAAATTGAGAACATTCCTACAGCATAGCTGAGTGAAGAACATCATGATGTATACTGTACTCTACAGATTCCCCCAGTAAACACGACAACACATAAGACGACAGATGAAGATTTAGGTGGGCGAATAATTCGAACTGAGAGAAGTAATTTTGTTTGTTCAGACAACACACAGGGGGATGACCCTGGAGACGTCCCTATTTTTATGGTATTCAACTCGAATTCTATTCGGATAGAACAAAACAAATAAGAAAAAAATTTAACTTTCCTTTATTAGCGATGATCCACGGAGAAGAGGCGGTCATAGACATGGTCTTTGCAGAACGGAACCAACGCGACGACTCCGACGTCTGGCGGAAATGTTACTAATGTTACGGTAAGAGCCATTCCAGGAGTACTGTAACTGAAGAAACCGGTCGAAGATGCAGGGGAAATGAGGGAGACTACTGTAGTCTGTTCATTATCGATTCATTTGAATATTCGAACTATCTAATTCAGGTGCTTCCGCCCATTGTCAACACAACTTCCGCAGAGATTAATTCAACGACGGCTGATCTAACCACTGTGGTGGGTACTGTATTCGGTCTACCGTAATACGCCCATTCCAATCAATCGATAATCCTTCAGACTTCCACGGAAACTCCGACTCCTACTCCGACTCCTACTCCTACGGTGGAAATTACGACAGTTGAGATAGCAACGACTACGGTAACTAAGGAGAAAGTGACAACTACTACGACCACCACGAAACCCCCACCACGTGAGTGGATACTGTATATTGCAGATATTGATTGATTACACAGAAATCGATTGACTTTGAACAGCGGAGAGACAAAAAGTGTTCGAAACTTTTTCAATTTCAGCCATCGTTCCCATAGTTCCTTCTATCACTACTACAACAACGGAAAAAGCAACGACAGACACTCAAGAGAAAGGAGAAAATGCGAATTCGGAGGAAAAGAAGTATGAGAATTACTGTAGATCCGTATGGACTACTGTAATTAGGATTACTGTAGTCTGGACAACTATGGTCCCGATCATTGCAGTCAGGATTACTGCATTCAATACTACTGTAGTCTGCACTAATACAATGGATAGGGTTGGTTAAATCGGTTCGAGCCGAAGGTTAACCTCGGCTCGTGGTCGGCCCGCGATCGAGAGAGAGCGCGCGGTCCGAGCCGCGAGCCCGAGGTTAAGAGAGGCTATCTGACTCAGTCGAATTGTTCTTGGTACAGCACGAAAAGTGCGTTGATGAGATAAACATGCCACGTTGTAGTGTGGCCGAGGCTGAGTTGAGGCATGCTATGGAAAAAGTGTGAAAACGCTTCTACGCCTCAGGGCATGAGGAATTTCCGGTTTTTCGAAAACTTCATCGAATGGCCTAATGAGTGGTACCAATCGATTCCTAATAATATTCTAAGACTTTTTCGACTCCATGATTTTTTAGCTAATCTTTGATCTAAGCTTGGAAAATTCAAAAATAAGTTTTTATATTTAAATTAAAATATTTTTTGCTGCTACCCTGAGGATAGGATCGGAAAAAGTTTTATGCGCGTAATACAATACTATAACAGTGATGGTTCAACTTTGTAAAGGACAGTTTGTATCGAGGCGACTAAGCTTGTTCAATAGGCAGAAACCCGACGTGCACTTGGTATTATGGTGTACTTACAGTAACCCGGAGTATTTCCTAACAGCGTTGGGAGCTACAGTATCACTTGTAGAATGAATGAGTAACTTCAGGTCACCAAGTGTATGGTCGATCCGAGACCCCAGCCCAGCCAGAGATTCCCAAAGAATACTTGAAAATTACTCCGGGTTACTGTAAGTACACCATAATACCAAGTGCACTTCGGGTTTCTGCCTACTGAACAAGCTTAGTCGCCTCGATACAAACTGTCCTTTACATAGTTAAACCATCACTGTTATAGTATTGTATTACGCGAATAAAACTTTTTCCGATCCTCAGGGAAACAGCAAAAAAATATTTTAATTTAAATATAAATACTTATTTTTGAATTTTCCAAGCTTAGATCAAAGATTAGCGAAAAATTCATGGAGTCGAAAAAGTCTTAGAATATTATTAGGAATCGATTGGTACCACTCATTAGGCCATTCGATGAAGTTTTCGAAAAACCGGAAATTCCTATGACGTCATGCCCTGAGGCGTAGAAGCGTTTTCACACTTTTTCCATAGCATGCCTCAACTCAGCCTCGGCCACACTACAACGTGGCATGTTTATCTCATCAACGCACTTTTCGTGCTGTGCCAAGTCTCTGAACAAATATGTCGATCGAGTCAGATAGTTTCTCTTAACCGCTGGACCACGGTCCTTCGCGGTCCAGCGGTGAACCCCCGTCCCGGCTAAGGAACTTCCTGAGTTCTCTCCTTACCAGTGAAGCCAGTGCGCCGGACTGTATAACATACTTAGTGAAGTGGTTTTTCTTTTTGCCTTCCACCCGCACGTCGTTGGTTCGATCCCCCGACGACGATCCCTTTTTGCTCTCTTTTATTTTGTTTCTGTATTTATCCTCGTTTTCAATCTCAGTTTTTAGATGTCCGTCGTTCCTAGTACAGCCTCAGTCATTTGGCAACATTTTATCTCCCGAGATGACGCCACATCGTCGCCGTAGAACTCGATTTTCTGCTGTACTTGCGAGGGCAGTGGTTGCATTTGGCCCGTTCTTCTCCATCGGAGTCGACAATGGGCACAAAATGTTCCCAAATGACTGAAGCTGGACTAGGATCAACACACATCTAAAAAAAGAGACAATCAAAACGAGTACAAACACAGAACAATCAAAATAAAAAGAGAGCAAAAAGGGAGCGTCGTCGGGGGATCGAACCAACGACGTGCGGGAGGCGAAAAGCACAGCCACTTCACTAACGATGCTATTCAGTCCGGCGCACTGGCTTTACTGGTGAGGAGAGAACTCAGGAAGTTCCTTAGCCGAGACGGGGGTTCACCGCTGGACCGCGAAGGACCGCGGTCCAGCGGTTAACCTCGGGCTCGCGGCTCGGACCGCGCGCTCTCTCTCTATCACGGTGAACCGGCTCGGTGACGGGCTTTTCGCGGGCTTTATCTTTGCAAAAAGGTAAAAAAAAAAAGTAAAGTTGTTCCATGTCAAGCGATTTTACAGTAGCAAGCTACCACGCTAGATGGGGCAAGCCGGTAAGCCAGCTGCAACGTGGGATTACGTAACCCAAGCTTTCCCAAGGCATCTAGGGCACGTTTACCTTTCGCAATCGAAGTTGCTACCAATTTACCGCCCCGGGGTGGATGGAAGGCTTGGTTGGCCTGGGCGGGGATCGAACTCGTGACCCTTCGAATGACTAGCGGTTGCTTACACCACTCGGCCATTCCGCCCCTCTTTGCTCGCCCCTCTGATCTTTGCAAAAAGGAAGGGTTAACCGTGTGCCGAGCTTCACCGATTTTACCAACCCTAAATCAGGACTACCGTAGTCTGGATTACTGTATTCTATAATACTATAATCAGGACTCTGTAGACACGTACGAGACTAGAACCACGAACCCGAAAATAACGATACAACTAATATTCTTGAGAAGCGATACTGGAACAATAATTGGCGGAGCCGTGGGAGGATTCGTTATACTGTTTATTATCCTCGTCATTATTGGTGTCTGTGTATGGAAAAGGAAGAAAGGTGAGGATACTGTAGCTTTTATCGATCAAGTATTGATGAAATTGTTGCAGATAAATCGGACAAGAAACCTACCAATCGCAAAACCTCTGCGGAGGCATCCTCGCAAAAGGTTTACCGATCGATATGGAATTATGAAAATACATTTTAATTTCATTTATAGGCTAAATCACCAATGCGTCCACTACTTCCGCCTTCTGTCAAAACCGATCGACCAAAGTAAGTTGGAACCGGGACAGGTGAAAAGGGGTTGGAAGGACTACGGTTGATTCCAACTTGCTTTCCTAAATCTCTATTCCATTTCTGGAACCCAATCGACTACCGTAATCAATTCCGATAATTATTGATTGGGATACTGTAGCCGCCTATTCAGCCCTCTGGCAATGTTGAGTGGCGGTCGTAAGAAGACTCCGCCCCCCGCCACTCCGTCCTCCGCTCCCCCACCCGCTGGCAAGAGCAACACTCCCGACCCCGCTGAAGCAACAAATCTCGCTGTGAGTACGGTAGTAGGAATACTCTATAATTGGATACTGTAACTACAGTGCCCTTGATTATTTTGTTATTGTTTCAGGCCGGCGAGAAGCCCTTCCGCATCCCCGCCAGTGACATTAAATTCTCTGGTCCTCTCAGACTCAAAACTCGATACCATGGAGAACAGGTAATCGAGTTGGCACCGTGCCAAGAATATCTCTTTACCCAATGTCTTCTAACCATTAGAAATGGTACTGTATTGATCGAGCGAGAGAATGTGAGAATTTGAGAGAGTGCTCGGTGAAATGTCAATTTCTCATTGTAGATTCACGATTGGGAGAACGACACGAGAGATCCGAAACCGACTGAGATCATCTTTGATCCTGAACTCAACGATGCTGTTGAAATTGGACCAGGAGTCGAGATTTATGAGGTGCGAAACCGGAAATTTTAATTTAAAACCGGAAGTTACCGTAATTGGCCAATTTGAGGATGGTGGTGAACCCTCGGAATCCAATCGATCAACATTCTTCCCTGATCCCGATGAAGGCAAGAAGAAAGGAAAAGATGTACGGTTGTTTTTAAAAAATCAATATTCATACCGTATTCACATTTTCCTGTTTCAGGGATCGTCGAGACGTCCCCGTGGCAGTGATAGAACTGGTGGAAAGGGGGCAAAGTCGGATTGAGTCGGGTAAAGAACTAATTAATAAATAATAAAAATATATAAAGATTAAAGTAACGAAAAATTCGAACGATAGTTGATTTTCAGGGCATCTCAACCGGTCTCTAAGGATTGAAGAATACCATAGAAGAGACAATCGAATGTATTCTATCATTGCACAACTGATAAATAATTCGAATGACCTTATAAAAAATATGTGATGCGCACCAGGGCTGTGCACGTAAAATATTTAAATTCGATATTATCGGATGTACAGAGATATTTCTCCACTGTTTTTCATATATTTAGATAGATCTTATAAATACGAATCGAATGATACCCCTGACATACTACATTGACGCTACTGAAGCAAAGTTATTCAACTTTTTAACGAATTTTACGACTCGTAAAATTTTTACGAAAATTTCCTAAAAAATCGAAATATCTCTTCTGCAATATGCAAATCAGAAACAAATAAGGTATCATTCAATTTGTCTGCAGTATTTCTATAAACATATACTGAAATATTTTAATAAATTCTTCATCGTGAAAAGATATATTGGATTTTACGAATTTTACGATGCACAGCCCAGATGCGCACTGAAATTTAGTTTATGTGTTATTTTTAAAAATCCTTGATGAATTGCAAATGACCGAAAGGGGATAATAAACAGGATAACAAAACATGATGGAACCATGATTCACCAAGCTGTCAGAAATTTCAATCAATACAATATCAATGTCCTATGCAACAGTTTATTGCTGAATTTACTGAGGTTTCTTAACCATCTTGTAAAATTGAAATAATATTGAAAGAAAATATCGAAATTGAGGAATCGAAAATGTCGCTATTTCTTTCGTGCTCTCGACTATGACAGAACATTAAAAAAAAATTTATTATTTACAAACTGTGTGACAGATCAAATAAAGCTGTTATTATGCACAAGTAAATGACTAGACATTCTTAGAAAGGAAAGATAAAATAGCCAGGTTCATTCCATATTTACAGAGAGCTACAGTAAGACAAAGCACGACTTGTAAACTTGTAAGAAAATATCAAAATAGAGATCGATGAATAACTTATTAGCGTGGTAGTGTCTAAATGGGAATGCGGATTGACATCGAGGACTAATTGGAAAAGTCGATCGATATAAGGTGTGGAGAGGTTACCGTAATCCTCAGACTACGGTACCTACCGTACTCAATCACTGTCAGATCCATCGGGAGTCTTCACATTCTTCACCAGTTCCAGCACGTGAGATACCGTAGTCGGACGACCATCAGGGCCAATGGTGCCTGAAACATTGCGTAATCACCATGCAATCCAGTATCTTCATTATTATTATTATTGTTGCAATTCTAATCATCATCATAATATTAATTTCTCGGCTCGTGATCTCTCTTAAGTTATCCCAATGCAACTCGCATTACTCGTTCTCTCACCTGGTTTGATGATTCCCTCTCCAAGTAGTCTATCCATGGCTTCGACCAACTTCATAGCTTCAAATTCTTTCTGTTCTTCACTCATTCCAGCCATTGGATCTGGTCTCTCCTCTCTCACGTAACCAGTAACGGGATTCACTCTGTAATAATGAACTCCTTCAATATGTTTCCCTCGATTTATGTCAAAAATTTCTGAAAATCAGCACTTTCAACAATTCGCATGACCGAATGAAACTTTAATCAGCACAATTTATGTTCATTTTACTGCTTCACACTATTCGAGCACAAATGATAGATGAATCATCCACGCCTATTCACATCACTATTAACACTTCCATGAAACCAGTAACAACCTAGTCTCCACCCAATCCCCCTCACCTCTCTGCAATATCCTTGTAATGGGCAGTCTCACTGTCCTCACTATCAAAAGCGAGAGGGTCGGTGACAAACGGGGGTCAGACCAAAAAATGGGATGGCTTGAATTGAAATCAGGTGGGTTTGCGTCAAAAAGCGGGAGGGCACTGTTGCTTGCTACACCCTAGCCCATGTATGTTTCCTCCTCACCTCTCCTCAATATCCTTGTAGTCGTCAGTCTCACTGTCCTCGCTGTCACTTCCTCTTCTGCACTCGTTGATTCTTCCCAATAATCCCGAATTTGCGAGTAAACCTGCCGAGTGACCGAGTCCCGTGTACTTTATCAGACGATTCACTGCAACCACGGACATTATCAAATAGAGAATTTAGTACAATCTATACAGTCTGCGAGAGACATTATCGTTTCTCCCGGTGAATTCTTGCTGCGGCTAAGTTTCAAGAACAGAACAACTGACATGTATCAACGACTCTTTGGATTTGACAGCTCATTGGAAATGGTCCACTACTTCGCGCCACTGACGTTTGCCCTTACAGGTAAACGTCAGAAAATTGAATAATTATTATTCTCCCGGTGAGTTCTCGCTTTACTCGTATACCTAATACAACTTGAGATCCTTATTTCAATTTATTTTTTACGGCTGATGAACAAGGGGGGAACTACAAACCTGATCGTTTGCAGAGTACGTACATGAACTGAGCAGCGAGATCTCTCGGATTGCAGGGAGAATGCATCACACGAATCTGATAGGAGAGTGAATTGAGGAGTTAGTGAACGGAGGATCGCTGCGAAATCAGATACTCCCCTAACTCACCAACTTTAGCATACTTAAGCAACAGTGAATCACCGGATTATTGATGCACTACCCAAATATTCGAATACGCTAGAGTACTATTGACTTTCCTCGAGCATGACAGAAGATTAAAATAAAGGTCGCTTACAATCTTATTCCTCATCGTATCTCCCATCTCAGGTGGTCTCTCGACGTCCACGGCATGGAGGGGAGGAATGATCTGTGAGGGGAAATTAGTCATGGGTATGAAGACTTGGTCGAGATAGCATTACAGTACCCGAACAGCCCCGAATACATACCAGCAATTTGACGCAAAACCACCTAGTAAAATCTCGTACGAAATCATCATCAACTCAAGTCTATCACTTCTATCGTACCCTTCCTCACTGCCTGTCTACCGTACCTTCATCCGAATTCGCTCATACCGTACCTTCATTCTACAGTATCTCCTCACAGCCTTGCTCAGCGTGGAAGCCGATGTGAGAAGGGTGAAGTAAGTGCCCAGCACGTCCACGTTCTCCAGCTGAAATTAGAATATACAGCATAGTAGAGGTGAAGACGATACAATAATCATCAACACGTAAATCATGTTCATCTAAAGCATTTATTGAAACCATGGTCCACCATGGGACAATTAGTTTCTCTCCTTATCCGACTTCTTTAAAAGACGAATTCTGAGAGATTGCATGAATCTGGCATGTTCATTTGACAAAATATTCAAAATGGTCATATTCATTAACTACTATGTGCGTGCACCAGGGTATGAACTTTTTTGAAACATGTTTCAGAGCCGTAAGCTGTCGCATACCTAAAATCCGGTTCTATAAACTTTTAAAATTAAAAAAAATCTTTTTTTTTAAAGTCATCCAAAACAAAAAAAGCAATCGAATCGCACTTTTCATATGAACATATCTTCTGTTTCGATGAAAATGTAATATTGACTGTAATGACCTCAAAAAGTTGGAAATCTGTTTTTCAGACAAAAAAAAACTGCTCTCCTGAAAAATTTTCTCGAACGTATAAAAAATGTGACGACGGAATCTGATTCTCCATCGAAAGTTATAGCTAGGCTCAATGTTGTAGCCAATTCGGAGGTGGGCGTTTTTCAGAAAACTCATTTGAAGGCAAAAAAAGCCCTATGAAAGTGCCCCAGATCGAAAAATCCGAAATTTCACTTTGTTCCAGAAACGTCTTAAATGTCATCATATCAACATTTGAAAATGTATTGAATCGTTTGAAGTAGTGAGGAGGCTTAATATGGCACGTAAACCATTCCTAATCGGCAATATATTAAATCATATTTTTCACTCAGAATACGGTATCTTTTTGTTGCTTTACACAATGTGGTACAGGTATACAACTGCTCAAAATGTAACCCTAAAGTGCCTAACAATGTTTCCGAACGATTAGAAGCAGATTTGACAAAAAGTGAAATTTCGGATTTTTCGATCTCAGGCACTTTCATAGGGCTTTTTTGCCTTCAAATGAGTTTTCTGAAAAATGCCAACCTCCGAATTGGCTACAACATTGACCCTAGCTATATCTTTCGATGGAGAATCAGATTCCGTCGTCAATTTGTGTATACGTTCGAGAAAATTTTTCAGGAGAGCAGTTTTTTGGTCTGAAAAACAGATTTCCAAGTTTTTGAGGTCATTACAGTCAATATTACATTTTTATCGAAACAGAAGATATGTTCAGAAGAAAAGTGCGATTCGATTTCTTTTTTGAAAGAATGTTTCGGATGACTTTTAAAAAAGTTATGAATTTTTGAATTTTGAAAGTTTATAGAACCGGATTTTAGGTATGCAGCTTACGGCTCTGAAACATGTTTCAAAAAAGTTCATACCTTGGTGCTATTATACGCACATAGTAGTTAAGGAATAGGACCATTTTGAATATTTTGTCAAACGCCAACTGCCATCTCTCAGAATTCTTGTGTTAAAGTTACCGGGAATCCACGGAATAATTTTGAATTCGCGGTATTCCCTGATGATCAATGGCGAGCGTCGCGTGTCGCGTCGCGGTCTTTTTTGAAAGCTCTTTTTCTCATTCGATGTTTTCGTTACATAAATTCTAATACGACAATAAATTTCAATAAATAATGAGGCATTGAAGAAAGCAAAAAAAGAAGCGAAAAAAGGCTGGAGCGCAATAAGACAACATGATGAAATATTCACATTTGAATTTGCGCGAACTTTCCTGATATTCAGTGCTCTATTTTCGGACATTTGGAGCTGTGTCATGGCCTAATTATCGATTTTTGAATTTTTTTGCTTCGACAGCCTTTCTTTTACGGCAATTGTCTATTCGATTCCGTCGTAAGATCAGACACCAAAAATGTGGATTCCCGGTAACTTTAAGAAGTTACATTCGGTTTCCCATGATAAATACTACAAACGAAAAAAATAGCCGATAAATTTCTCATATCTTATCCATTTTCACTGAATTCCACTCACAGTTTCCAATCGATCTCCCAAATCGTCCATGACCACTTGGGCCACTCGCATGTCACGACCGTCGAATGAACAATCAGATATCTGTATTAGAAAAAATAAATTGATTTAATTAAATAATTAAACTAACGGCGGACAAGGCTATATTATCGACTCGAACACAAACACGCCTAATACACCTGTCCGAAACACCGATGCGCCAGCATGGTCATATAGCGTATAAATGTCACAAACGAATCTGAATTTTCCGCAATCTTCCCCTATAGATAGGAATTTCGAAATGTAGAAAATTTAGGTCCGCCTACATTGTTTCAGAGACTTTTACAATACGCGGACCTCAGTTTTTTTTAATAAAAACTGCAAACTTAGTTACAAATCTGGACCCTCACTGTTGAATTTTCATTTATTTTTCTCCTTTCCGCACCCCTGCTCTATATCGAATATTTAGCCCAACATTGTTCCACTGACCTCTCCCTCCTCCAACTTCGGGAACAGAACATCCTCGATGAGAGGCATGCAACCAAGCACGTTCACTGTGTTCTGCAATGCATTTCATAATGTGTATTATTGATACAATAATTGTCTCTTTGTTTCCTAGCGTATCGGTGACTAACCAATGAACACAGATCAAAATACGCTCGAATGTTACTTTGTAACCCCAATCTACCAACCTGAATGTGACTGTGTCCTCTCGGGACCTCGAGAAGGATTCTCCGACCAGTCTGCAGACACTCCTCCACCACAGCCTGCGATGGAGGGATATCAAAATGTGCAATAAATCGTATATTACTAAGTGATTACAATCAGCATTGAATCGGTGAGATAAGAAACATACGAAACACGAATCTTCCGTGCCCACCTTGTCAATCTTGCCGTACGAATGGGAAAAGATGTTGAAGAAGATCTTGAGAGCCTCTGTAGCATTTCTCTCCGACTGCAAAGAATATCTTGCCATTCGCATAATAATGATAATACAATTACATCAGTGACTGCCTCAGAAGTAGTGTTGTTATTTGGAATAATTCTATTCGCGAATAACAAAGGTTATTCGCGAATAACCCTTTGTTATTCTCGAATAGGATTTTTCCAAATAACAACACTACTAAAAAAGAAAACGAACTAAACCACTAATTATCGATTGATAACTACCGTACCTTCTCCCACTTGAGCGACTCCTCGCACATTGCGTGGATGAATTCCGTGTCCTCGCGCCATTGATCCTGCAATTTATATATATATTTTTTAAATTAAAAACTAATTTTGCGTCCACACCCGGTGTAATGCAGTTTCTACAGACACTAAAGAGTCACGAGTTCTTGGAAAAACAATTCCCACATATTTCTGTTCTCGATTAATAAATAAAAGTTAACCTGTGCAGGCTGCTGGAATGCAGAGACGATGAATGCGAGGTGCATGTACAGATATCTGAAGTTATAATCGTTATTTTCTTTTAAATATATTTTTAATTACTATTCAGGCCATATTTCAAGTATACACTCTAGATACTGATAAACACTCGAGAGAGCCATGAAAACATGACGATAACAAGCTCATTAGCGATCTATAAATATCACTAACGAGCAAGGAGATTCCGATAAGGTCAGAAATAATGACAACCAGAAGATCAACCTAACGACACATTCCCCTTAATCACTGCTCGCAAATGCGTTGGTGATAAAGTACAAGTATAACGTATAAAAGCTCCCGTACCTCTTGTCTCCATCTTTCTCCTTGATGACTGCTCGGCCCAATCCACTCACGCATTCCAGCTCACTAAAACATTCATTCATAAAATTACCTAGTGATGATCCAACCACGACACCGAGTCGACGTCAACTCACACGAAGCGGACCAAGCTTCTCGGCTGGTGGAAGAAGGCGTTCACCAGGCACTTCACCGCTTCGATTCGCTCTGAAAAGACAACTCATTTGAGCGACAATGATAACCGCTCGATGTTGAATTCAAATTACTGTGGTAAGCTAATCTGTCTCATCAGAATCAATCGATAATCATCCTAACCGTCCTCTGGTATATCAGCGTCGCAGCATGCTGCCAATCCACTGGATCCAATCACAACTTCCATTACATCCTTGCTGAGCAGAGCGTGCGCCTCACTCTTCTCACGAGACAAAACACTGAAATGACGTATTCTAGTGAAATATACTCCTAGATGCAAATTCCCTCTGGGGACTAACGGTGCTTTCGACGATTTGGAAACAACAAGCATGATCTACGTGAGAAACATCAATTTTGCAAATATATTAATAAACAAGCAGCGTGGGAGATTGCTGTACATATCTTTTCCATCCGGAGAATGCCTACACCTCCATTATTCCGTTCGTAGTCACATACAATCTTGCCCCAAGCCGGCAAAACATCCTACAGTATACTCTTCTCCTACCGTAATCCCCCTTTCCACATACCGTAGTACGATGATGAATGCGCGTCGGAGTGATGAGGAGGCATTGTGCCATCGCTTGCACACGATTGAAGAGAATTCCTAGAGATTGACGAATAATTACAGTTTAAAATACGATAAACTACCTCAAGCCATCAACGAAGCAGTAAAACCAACGAACCCGTTTGAAATCAGCATCATAGTCGAATTCCCTCTGGGCGCCCGAAACACTCTCGATTTTGGCGATCTGCAAAACGCAAAACGTCTCAATCCTTCCAATTCGCGTTTCAAGGGGTTTAGAATGCCATTTACTGTCTATGTGCAGTAATCCTGCCTCTTTTCGACAGTACACTATATTTATAAAAATAATAACAAATCGCATAAATACCAGTGGGATGAGCCGAAGCTCAAACCCCTCTCAACCCTTCCCATTCGCGCTTCAAGGGGTCTAGAATATCGAGCGCTCTCCTATGTAAGCAGTTTCCATTTCGACTCAAATTCACAATTTATTTTTAAAAATAACAAAGCAATACCAGCG
Organism: Pristionchus fissidentatus; assembly: GCA_036245785.1. NCBI lineage: Eukaryota > Metazoa > Nematoda > Chromadorea > Rhabditida > Neodiplogasteridae > Pristionchus > Pristionchus fissidentatus. The sequence goes on from BTSY01000004.1 coordinate 34,092,144, forward strand.
GTATGAGCTTTCTCTCCTCCATCCCGTTCCACTCCTTCAAATTGTCCTTTGTCAGCACTGATTCCATCTGAAAGTCGCGTCATCATCAAAACGGAAATGGCATCACACACAATAGGCAACGAGTAAATGCGATAGTCGTGAGAGAGCTATTCTCTCCCTCTCTCCGCCGGCTCTCAGAGATATCAATGCTCACGGCTCCCATGGCAACTATGTCTATCTACCACTCTATCGGGGGAGTAAATAAGTAATCCATCCAATTATTTCTTCTTCCTCCTCTGCTTACAGATAAACTCGTGAGAGGCGTGCGGTTGCTGACCACTTTATGCTCGAATACACACAAACAGCAATTACTGGATACCATCTTTATACTCTCGTAACATGATACAACAGAAGAGGCCGATGTGTCTACAATATCTCTCTATTTCGTCATCCCTATGCAATCAGGCCTTGGTGCACTTGGGGAGGACGTCGGGCTTCTTGTTCGTCGGCTGAGCCACACGATGAGACGCCATCTGGAGCTGCAAAACAAATTAATTATTTTAATTAATGACTGCACAATCAACAAATGACGCGGCATGGGAAATATGTTAGAAATTGAAGAGTATTGTGAATTACAGCCTTTCCAACACCTACGTACGGTTGAAATCGGTAAAAATATCTTCCAGAGTAGCAAAAGAATAGCGTAAACAGAGCGATCAATGTTTTCTTGGCAAAAGTGGAATGAAAATATTCAATTAAAGAACCATAATATTTCGGTGCCTGAACTTGTTAAGAAAGCGATCACGTACTACGTAGCACGTGACATGTAGTGTCTTTTCTGAATTTGGAAACATAATACGAGGCCGCAGTCCTGATAATCCCATCATTGTGAGGACGCGGTTCGTACCTCGGGATCGTAGAAGCTGTGCTGGTTGAAGTGGAGGTACTCGGAGCACTTGTACTGGCTCCAGTCAGCAGGCTTCGGGTTCACCTAAAACAATTTTTTTATTCTTTTAAGTTATTATTAGACCAATACTCATTTACTTAACCATAACCACTGCTTTATCCCATCTTTATCGCAACTTATGAGCAGAAACATCTATTTATCGCGCACTAACAATGGTAAAAGACGAGTGACCAGTGATGGGCTAGGAATTTCAAAGCTTTTCCTGTTGCGGACTGCCGACACTGTTTCAGAGCTTTTCAAAACGCGGACCTCCCACTTTCATGCTAAATTATCGAAATTCTTATAGAAATGCGGACCGCAAACTTTTGTGGACCCACTGTCGCATCGAATAACGAACCCAACATTGCGCGTGGCAGCGAGGAAATTAATTCACCTTCTTGAGTGCGGTAGCGTGCTCGATGCCCGTCGTGATCTTGGGAGCAGCGGAAGGCCCATATGAGTGCGAGTGAAGACGGGTGAAGACACGAAGGGGCACACGGTTCATTCCTGCTAAGATTCAAACAACATTTACCAAATTCTCTAAGAAAACGACACTAAATTCGATTTAGCGTAGGAAATATCCAGTCTGAAGAAGAGGGAGGAAAGCCCGGACGTAAATTCATCGATTGAAGCGTAAATTAGACGGAAATGAGACCGCATAGGGCCGATAATTAAAGAAGCAGATGGGACGGGCCCGAAACAGTGCTACGAAAAGACTTACAGTAATCCACTATGAGCTCGAGTTCGTTGAGTCAGACGAATGTCACATGTATGATTTTTGTATATTTTTTCGCAAAGATATTTTAAACTGCATCATACTGTTTTTTGCTTGTATCAATTTAATCCACTACATCACACACTTTTATAATGTTCGATAAATACAACAAAAATTATTTAGCAATTGCATTACTGAAACTGATTATCGATTAAAATGGTGAATTCCGTTCGAATTCGGGAAAAGTGTGGAATTAAATTATGATGAGCAAGTACAGGAGGAAATCGATAACACTGTTGATATGATAGATGTACATTCTAGGAATAAGCGGGATATGATAAATGCATAGTCAGTGTGGGTATAGTCACAAGGGCTACAGTAGTCATGGGGTGAAAGTAATCATAGATAATAGTCAGTTGGCAATCAATTCACTTGGTGAATGCCTTCTGTAGCTCGATAAATTCCATCTTCCTCACATCGTCACTGAGAAGACGGCGACGGAAGCTGCAATTGAACAGTTACGGTAGATTACGGTGGATTGTCAATCAGTTCACGATACTCCTACTAATCTACTGTATCACTCACAAATCGTCTCCCTTCTTGAGGTAATACGTGGGCATCTTCTCGAAGATTTCATCGTGTTGTTTAATGGGAAGAATCTCCTTGCACTTCCGGAGGATCTACAAATAGATAGATTTAACACAATCTGCAAATTTCACAATTTCATACGAATTCTCACATGTCTTGCCTGAAGAAGGTTTCATTTCCTCGCATAGTCCAACAAATTCGTGTCAAATTTAATTATTCGTTTCCGGGTTCGTTGGATGCCATTAGGGAACCGACTAGACAACAACGACATCTTTTTTGCTGCTCGTTCGAATGTACACATCAAGACACGTATTTCGACATATCTCTCCCCCTTTGCCTTATTCAGCTCGGTCTCAGATACAAAAGACTCGTCGTCTCTTCATTCGTAGTCAACCAAAAGAAAAGCGCATACACAGTCTCTCAGACGCGTTCATACTTATCGAATTTCTCGTTATCGAACAACGAATTTGAGCCTCCTCTTTTTCCCCTTCTCACATGCCCCCATAATTGGATGGCGACTCGCTTGCACAATCCTACAAAACTGTCTCACCACACTTCTAGCTTTAGTTATTCTCTTCTAATCGCTCCAAGTGACACATTTGTCTGCAGAAATTTATAAAGTACTCTTTTCAATTAAGTGTCCATGCCTTCCTTCCCTCAATCCCTTCCCTCTCCCATCGGACCCCGTATCGAACGACTCGTCACCACTGCAAATGTGATCACGGGTGAGCACTTTACAACTTTACTGAATTGTTAACCTAATATTGTACACATGTAAATTCCACAGAGCCAACAATGAGATCCCAATGTCGACGTTTTCCATGCCAGAAGCTATCGTGTCTCTGAAACCTAAAATTACCAGCCTTGAATAAATCTAATCCCTCTTCATATCCCTTCGCAGGTTCCATCTTTTGTTTCTTCAATCTCGCTGTTCTCGTGTGGGTCTTTCGCATCGACAGAGTGCCCGAACGGAGTCATCTCCATCATTTCGTCACCGTTCAGGTGGGGCAACGATTACCTAGTGATGACGTAATCTCTCCTAGATCCTCTTCATCATCACTGATCTCTTCTTTGCCTTCGGTAATCCCCTGCTTGTCCAAGAGTACTTCGCCCTCTACTCACCACGATTCTTCCTTCCCTCTTTCCTCGATGCTACTGCATGCATGGTATTCGGCCTATTTATGATTGCATCATCCCCACGCAATCCAGACATTCGCCCTCTTCTGCCTCCTCTCCATCGGCAATGTCTACTTCTCCTCGGTACTCACTCGATATCAGGTCACTTGCTACCGTATTCCTACCTACACCTTCCCCATCTATAATTCAGTCGGTGATTCTTCTCGACCCCTCTAAATCGCTTCCCAAATGGCGTCTAACTTCGCTTCGATACGCGCATTCGTTCAACTTTCTCTGCATCCCTCTCTTCTACTACATTATCCACACGAGCAAGCTGTCCGACGACGTAAATATCTCCTCGCTTATTTATGACTTGCGTCATCGCTCTGCAATCCCTTCAGGAGCTACAAACCCAATTTCCCTGGATCTCAAAACGCCCCATTCACATTGTTCTCCACTTCACACCCGCGTTGAGCGCCTTTCTTACAGGTTCCTATCAATATTTTTCTAAACAAATAATTAATTACAGCACTCATCGTCATAATTTTCATCCCAATGTCATTCATACTCAAGCTGTTCCTTCGAATGATCGACACCATCAAACAAAGAACTTCTTCTAACACAATCACTTCGCAGTGGGAACCACCTCACTTCCATTGCATAACCCAGTGATTGCAGGCCTCACAACACTCTCATCTACGCTCTGGTTCTTGAGGTACTATGATCGATCGCCCCCTCCTAAGGATAAATACCATTTCCAGACCATTCTCCCGCTGACTGCTTTCACACTACCCACTATTGGACTCACACTCGGACTGGCGCTTTCTAATTCTGACCCAAGTAAATCTACAGGATACGGTAGTACAGTATCCAGTTCAATCAATATTCCAGCATTCAACGTGCTCTCCTTCCTCTTCCACTCTTCTCACGCTCTCTTCATATCAATCGCGACTGTTCTCTTCTATCTTCGATACCATCAGACACCGAATCAATACATTTCCACCAAAGTGAGGCATATATCTATCATGATTTCATGGAAAATCGATATTTAGATCGACACTATATCCAAAGGAGGCCTACTCTCAGCCCCTGCACTCATAACATCGGAGCAAGAAATTTGAGCGAGCCACCGTTCTTTCTGGCTTCGCCATATCTTCGAAATTTGAATATTCTCCAATTTACAATACTGCATATTTATGGCTATTGAATTACTAATCACTGTTTTTACAACGTCTAAATAAACTATACTCGCATAACGTCTACTACAGTTTACTTACCGAACAAGGAGCGGGTATTAACAAATCCTATTGGAGCATCATTATCGATTACCTCGCCCCTTCCCCTTTCCCCCAATTCGTCTCACCCTGATGGCCGAGGGCGCAATCGTCTTGTTTCCATGGAAGGCGAGCATTTGATGGGCTGCCACTCTCACTACTTCTGATCCCTGTGAGACAAGAGAGGAACGGACGGACGGAGAGGAACACTGAAATGGAGGGATACAGTGTACGGTGTCTATCTCTCTCTCTCTCTCTCTCTCTCTCTCTCTCTCTGTCCACATCAATCATCCTGCCTTTACAATTAAAATAGTAGTCTATATTTACCATTAATATCGGTTGTGATGTTCAACAGATAAGCAAATACCACCTAGTCTGAGAATTATAATAATGCATTGTTGTAACCTTAAACCACCAAGTGTCTTCTCCCCTTACCTTGACCAACTCCTCTACCGCCTGCACTCCAAATTCGATAATCTCTTCGAAGGCGGGCGATCGATCGGCTTGCACCTGTAAATACATATCATTCCACCCAGATATCATGGATCATGATTAGGACTGAATATTCAATAACATAAATAAATTATTAAAATTTAAATAAATTTTGAATAAATATACCGTGAATACTTCGAGGAGGAGAGTGAGAAGATCGAGTCTGATAGCACACTCGCAGTAGAGAGAAGAGAGACGACAGAGGGACACTCAACATATTACATTTATAGTTAGAATTAATATGCACCTGCTACTTTGGCGTTCCTCCTTTGACATAAAGTCCGTGGGGAATGATTACGTTTATATTCTCCGCCTTTCCCTTGTTCATATAGCTTAATTACGTCACTCACTGGTAGTGTAGCAGGCGACCTTTATATCGTACAATCTCATGGGTCTCATGAGTATCTCTCTTGCCTTCTCGAGTCTCTTGCTGACGGGAATGGCACGCTCCGACGAGTCACCCTCTAGTGCCTGAGAAAGGAGAAGATAATGAGTGGTGGGTGGTGAGCTTAAATTCATTACTGAGACCTAACAACTATCCAAATCAAGTGCCCTGGTAACAACTATTCGCCGGGGTCAGAAATAAAATTTAAAAAAAAAACAGAATAAGGACGACAAAACGAGTGTAACAATTAACCATCGACATATTATCAAATAAGAATTTCGCCAAATGGTTTTCACATGAATTCGCAACACGAATACACCAGGCCTCCTTTTGCATAACCATCCACGTATTGCTCAAGCAACTCTCAAACGAGCTTGTTGATCTACTTCATCAAACGGCGTGAGTCAGAACCCAATAACCCCACCTTGCTGGCCCTCTCTGCATACTCTGCCATCTTGACTGCAATCAACTCAATCGTCTCTCGATGGGCACGACGGGTGGAGACGCCCCGCCACCACGCCTAAAACGATTATCTATTTAATATTATTTGTTTATTTATTATTCCAAAAAAATTAATATTTAAGAATCATTTTATAGCGAACCCCTAGTTCAAATGCTCTATTAAAACATGACCGCTTCTTCAAATCGTAAAAAATCAATCAGATTCCTCTTACCGTACCTCCTATCTTGCTCCCCTACCGTACCTGTATCTTGGTAGCTGCCGTCACTCGGGGCATTCCATTGATTCTGTAGATGGTGAGGGAGAGATTTCTCTGTCTCCTTTTGATCTCTCTCACCCCCGCAATCAACGCATCGTAAGGGACGCCGCCCAGCGACTGAAAAAAGGAGATGACAAAGTGGGAGAATGAAAGATCAAAGATCAGAGAGCAGACAACACTCACCAAAGCCAAAACAAACATTATCGTTTCCTTGTATGCAGATGAAAATATTAACAAAAATAGCAAATCTCGAAATATCGTAGAGTAAAATGCACAGGCGTTATCAGAGCCCGATGAAACTGCAATCCACCTACTCCTCTCCCCTCTCTACTGACCATTCTCCTGTCGATGCCTGTCGTCTCTCCCATTCTTTGCATGAAATCGACCGTCCGTCTCTCCACTCCACGCCGGTGCAGCCAGGCACGCACGTGGGACTGAAAAGAATCAATATTTGTGTTATTATTATTATTATTATTAGAAAATAAGCACTACTTGAAAAACATTTTTGTCTACAAGAGATATCCACCTCACAATGCCCAACTTTCTATACCTTGTGCTTAGCAGATTCATGAATCCCAAAATCCGCTGGGAGTAATTTTAGATGTAGCCATAATCCTGTCCGTAATTAATTTCCCGCACTACCTGAATAGTCCTCGCCGCCCTCTCCTCTCTCATCTTCTGCACCCTTCGATCGCGCTCATGCACACGCAGCATCTCCTGCAGTTTATTCGGAATTTACAAGTTTAAAATTTAAATTTAATCAATATAGTTCCATAATAATTAAAACGTATGAACGAATCAATAAAGTACCTGGTAGAGCTTCTCCTCCTTGAGATTGGCCTCTCGCTGCAGTGCCTCCCTGAAATCAATCATATTGTGATTATTTTCCAATCACCTTTCCATTTGTACATACCCGGCAATTTCGCGTTGTACAAGATCTACATCATTCAATGGGACTCTCTGAGTGTGCTATTATCTCTTTCAATACCGTCCCCTCCCTCACCATTGCCTCCTCTCCTCTTCCTCTCTCATTCTTCTCACTTCTTCCTTCTGCAGTCTTTCCATCTCGAGTCGCTCATTCTCCTCCCTCAAATTGCATCATATCTACGAAATTTGAACTCAATAAATTATGAACAATTTTTCTAAAACCGATATGATATCAATGATTGATTCTAGGCTCATCCCGATAGTAATAAGCCAACTATGAAACCACAAATCGCCTTCTTTCTGTCTACATAGTTTCTCCACATCCATACACATGGGTCGAAAAGGTGCGTTGCGGCAAGTCGATATTACGGGTTGGGTTTGTCAAAAATGGGCATGAGACCACGAAAATGCGGGTTGGGGTGGGCAAAAATGGGCATGAAAAATCGAAAATGCGGGTTGGGTTTACATTTTTTTCACCAAAAATACTCAAAATGCATGTTGGCTTGTCGTTTTTATGTACCTTTCGACCTATGCCCATAAACTTCCAAGAAGATTCTCTATGACATCATCCCCATCTTGCATCATCCCTACCTCATTCTCCTCTCCTCTTCCTCTCTCAGTTGCCTCTCCATCTCAAGCCGCGCCTCTTCCTCGTCTCTGCAATTAGTATATACAGGTTTCACTGAAATAATGAGTGAATACTTGAGTACTATAAAAAATACAATATATATTATTTTAATAAATATCTGACCTCAGTTTCCTTTCCCTCTCCTCCTTCTCCATTCGCTCCCTCTCGAGACGGGCTTCCTCCTCTCTGCAAAAACATTCAAAATCTACCTGGCAGTTTTTGGATACAGGGAATTCATATCAACATCGCAAGGATATTTCCCACAATTCGTGTTGCTAATGCAAACGACAAATCAAAATAATAACCTTGCAAATTGTTCTTCCATCTCCCTCTGCAGTCTCTCTCTTTCTTCTCTCTCCTGTCTCTCCAACTCGAGACGAGCCTCCTCCTCCCTCAAAATATAACATATAGGGCTGTGATTTCAAAGACCACCAGCTTTATCACAAACAAAATCTCGTATCGAGTAAAGTAGAATTCAAAATAGAGAACAAATCGTTTGTCTAGCTCCCGGTTCGATCATATGGATTACATGAAACACCGATGTGCCCAGGCACCTTCACAACTTATCTGGAATTCTGAAGGAAACCACCCGTAAGATATGGTTTCCTTTACAATCCCACCCACCTCCTCATTCTCTCTTCCTCCTCCCTTCTCTGTCGTTCCTCCTCTTCCTTTCTGAGTCTCTCCATTTCAAGACGAGCTTCTTCTTCTCTGAAATAACACCAAAGTTATCGGCCGTTCGGTGTTTCGCATACTCTCTTTAAGGAAGCCAAACAGAAATATAATAATCTTGGGGATGCCCATACTAGGCAAATAAAAAAAATCCATTTTCTACCTTCTATTCCTCTCCTCTTCTTCCCTTATTCTCTGTCTCTCCATCTCGAGGCGAGCTTCTTCTTCCCTGAAAACAATCAGTGATTAGAGTTTTCGAACCTAGAACTTCCGTGTTTCACCCACCCAGCACACACTCACAGCCGGGCACCCATTCCCAGCGTCGACCGCACAACCCCCAGCCACACACACAGAGTGAGGTGGGGGGAGAAGAGTGATCTCAACCTACTCAACCTACTGACACAGAGTAATATCAATTGAAAGATCCTATCCATGCTGTGAATATAAATATCATTATAGACTAATACACACCTTCTAATCCTCTCCTCCTCTTCTCTTGCCATTCTTTCCCTCTCCAGTCGCGCTTCTTCCTCCCTGAACATACTATTTATCTTGCACCGAAACAGTGACACTCATGTTTCACCGTGTTCATAAGTGAATAAACAAACTGAGGGTACAATTAATTCCCATCTTCGAAATAAAGAAACCCACCTTCTCATACGCACCTCCTCTTCGATCCTGCGCCGCTCTGCCTCTTCCCTGAATCAAACCGTATTCCACTGATCTCTGGATCACTACCGTATCCCTCTCTCTCCCCCGTCTACCGTACCTCTGTCTCCTCTCCTCCTCCATCCTCGCCCATCTGAGCATCTCCAGCTCCGACTTCGCTGCTCTGATCGCGAGCCAGCCGCGGAAGTACTTCTGAATTGTTAAGAGGTATTGAAATTAACAATTTATTTTCTTATTTTCATGGATTCATTGGCAATGACCGATCGAATTTGAATAGTCAATCTCGTAATGTAACCACGACGAAACAAGAAACATCCTAGTTTTTAGAATGACATGTTACCTGAATCTTGGCAGCAGAGCTGTTCATGTGGGCCAGCATTTGAAGACGAGCTTCTTCCTCCTGTCTGCAACGATCGATACTACTCGTGCAGATACCGTAGTCTCTCACTACCGTAATCTTAAAAGATTTACTCACCTCTCTCGCTCCTCCCTCTCGAGTCTCTCTCGCTCCAGGCGCGCCTCCTCGTCCCTACAGAGCAATCAAGTTAGTTAATGTAGTCATCCCCAATCACAAACTGGCTGACTACAGTATATCCCGTCTACCGTACCTCTTCTCTTTCATCGATTGCAGCAGCGAGCGAGCGGCACGGACGGCGACAATCGACGTGTACCACGACTGAAAGATATTACGGTAGATTTACAAGAGCAAGCGCGAAACCAATGTCAACGGAGTATTGATATTTTACTTACTAAAGTGTTGAAACCCCAAACAGATGAGCAACTAACTCCTAGTAATAAATGAGTATTTGATTAGAGTGAGTAGTCGTTGCCCATCAATTGGATCTCTACTAGGAGATACAGAAGGATCCATTAGACTCTAAGATTCAATCTGTTTCTTCCACGGGGAATAAAAATGATCTGAAAATCAAATTGCGTACAGTATTGCCTACCTCAATAGTGCTCACAGCCTCCCTCCTCCTCCTCTCCCTTCTCTCTTCTTCTTCTTTCGCTCTCTCCACTCTTCTCCGTTCCAACTCCATCTTGGCTGCTCTCATTGCGAGGCGGTCGCCCATCCATCCCTGCAATCGATGATTAAACTACCGTAATCCACCGTTTCCGTACATAGCTCGATCCGTAGGGACGTAGCGTCGTTTCCGTAGGGACGTAAAAACTACGAAGTTTACCCACATTATGACATTTTAAGGCCATTTCGCTTGTCTACCTATGCTACCGTATCGTATTCCACTAGCTAAAGACAGTAATTATCTTACCGTAATCCTTCTTGCCGCGGCCTCTCTTCTGTCCTCCTCCTCCCTTCTCCTTCTCTCATCTCTCGCTGCTCTCAGTGCATTCAGCACTCTTACTGCCAGAATGCCACGAGCCCAGCACTGCAATGACATGCGCATCTTCGATCAAGGTTTTCGCATTTTAGAATTCAATATTCGACCACAAGTCTTACACAACGTTTTCTTCAAAAGACCCATGACGCAAACTATTTCCAGAAAACGTAACAAGATATATCAATATTTTTTACTTAAAACAAGCGTATGGATGGACGACGTACCTGAATGACTACAGCCGCCCTCTCCCTCCTCTCCTCCTCCTCGACTCGTCGTCTCTCTTCTTCCTCTTCCTTTTCACGACGCGCCCGTTCCGCCTCCTCTGCAGCCAGACGAGCTGCCTGCAATCGATCATTTGTACAACAAAAATGGTTTTTAGTTTGTCGAAGAACCGCTTCAGCGTTTATCAATTATTCCAAGACCTGGTGAGTCATAAGAGGCGCGTGAAACATTGATAAACCGGGAAGAGAGCAATTAGAAACACATACAATCACTTGAAGCAAAAAAGTTTTTCCCGATGCATATTCTATATCAATAACTCCTAAAAGAGATGCGCCAAAATAGGCGCGAGCAACTCTAAAACACCCGGACAAAAAAAATTTTAAAACACAAATAAATGATCGTACCTCGGCTCTTCGCTCCTCCTCCTGCCTCAGGCGTTCCGCCTCCTCCGCAGCCAGACGAGCCGCCTGGATAAATGATTCAAAATCAAGACTCCATTTTTAACGCATTTTTTTTCAAATTAGAGATTTTTGAAATGCAAGTGTACAGAATATATCGAGGATAAAAACACAGATGAACAATATGATGAACGCGAAAGTCTGATAAACCAGGCGAGCGCAAATGGTAGCCCGAATATAGTGATACCTCGACTCTTCGTTCCTCCTCCACCCTCAGTCTCTCCGCCTCAGCTACCAATCGAGTCTCCTGAAGCAGTAATTGTTTCACAAGCCGATTGGGAAAAATTACTTGATAAAAACGACTAAGAACGAAGCATTATGGAATGGTCAAAACCTTTGCTCAGCTAACAATTGATAATCGACCATTAAACTGTAATCTACCGTACCTCGACTCTTCTTTCCTCCTCCTCCTGCAGTCTCAGTCGCTCTTCCTCTTCCGCTTTGAGACGGGCTTCCTGAGAAATCGGACTTCATTCGAAATAAGCATTCGACATTTATTATGAGATAGTGATTTTTTTAATTTCAAAAACGGTGCTGCAAAGTGCGTTGCACTAATTCTGTAATGTACAGCAATGGTTCACCTCAATCAATCGTTCCTCTTCCTCCTTGCAGAGTCTCTCCTCTTCTTCCTCTGCTTTCACACGGGCTTCCTGAGATCGACAATTTGAATAGTTCACAAAATATTTAAATTAAATGTACTGCATTCACATCAAAACAACGCTCAAAGGTGTATGCGTGGCGAATGCTCCGCGTTTTTTTGTGGAAAGTGTATATTCTCCGAACTAGGTAGTACATCATTTTCATATCCTCTATTGGAATTATAGAACCACAACGTAGCACTGAATCACGGGGCAGGGGGACAACATAGAATCATCCTAATCGTACCTCGATTGCTTTCATTCGCTCCTCTTCCTCCAGTCTCAATCTCTCTTCCTCTTCTGCCTTGATTCGAGCCGCCTGAAACAAAAGTGGCGGTATTTTCAAAGTCGCAAATAGCACACTCTCATTCTTATCACATTTTTAAACAAAATAAAAATATTTTTTCTATCTTGCACTGTTGCCATTTACGCATATTTTCAACTAGTGTAAAAAAATTCTAACCTCGATCTGCCTCATTCGCTCCTCCTCTTCTTCTCGCATTCTTCTTTGCTCCGCAACACGGGCTTCCTCTTCTCTAAAAACAATAAAAGTGTATACGGTACTATTCAACCGGTGAATTGCAATTTAAAAACACACTAAAATTTAAAACAACCATGAAACACAAATCTCCCTGCTCATTCCTCACCTTCTGATCCTCTCCTCTTCTTCCACTCTCAACCGCTCCTTCTCTTCTTCTTCGGCCTTCTTTCGCTCTTCCTCCTCTCTGCAATGCAGTTTTCCATTATTCTACAGTATACTGCCGATTCAATCGATATTTATCTACCGTACCTCATCAATCTCTGCTTCTCCTCTTCTTCCTTCATCACTCGCTCCGCCTCGAGACGCTCTTGCTCCCTAAATATTTTGTGTTTTAGCAATACCAATGGTCAACGCTCATCCATTGTGATAAGCTAAACACTTGATAAATAATTTCACCTTGCAACATAGAACTGCCTGTAATCTCTTCCTCCATTTTCTACGCAAGTCATTCATCATCCTAATCACTACTAGTCCCTCCTATTACAAATTTACGAGCACTCGTCCGAAATAATAAAACGTTCCGTTGATAATGCGTGCTAAACAACAGATACGGCTGCGAGAGAGCATGACAAAGTGAGAGACACGTCGAGGTATAGAAAGAGAGTACACCACCAGTAGTCCATTTCATGAATGTATCATTTTAAAATTGAAATACCATTGCATCATCCCTACTTTCTCCCCCCTCCCCTCCCCTCCTCTCTCTCCTCTCACACCTCATCTGCTCTTCGATCCTCTTTCCTTCTCCCTCTTCCATCATCATTCTCTCTTCTATCTCAACTGAATCCGAACTGCGAGGGGGCGATCGCCACTCCGATGCTAGTCTGATGAGACATTACAATAGTCACAGTCAAATAGCCACTCCCTCCCGAAATCATACTATTTTAAAAATCCGATCCAATTCTGATTGGGAGACAGATACAACACCACCCACTATATACTAACCTCCCACAGTTGTCAACCTCCTCATTTCCAAGAAAACTGTACACTGCGAGAGGAGTATAGTGCAATACTAAGAACTGGTCGCAGTCGAATCGCGCGCGACTCTCTTCACCAAACTATCATTCAAATGGGAAACATCAAAATGGCGAGTTCTCTTTTTTCAATCTCAAATATTCAGCAGATATCTCTCTCCGTACCTTTCCTCTTCCTCCTCTTCGAATCTCTTTCTCAATTCCTCCTCCCTTCTCTTTTCCTCCTCTCTCTTCAGCCTCTCCTCTTCCTCCTTCGCAGAGAGCGCTCGCTCGCTTTCGAGACTGCAATAATTAGTTATTACACACCGTAATTATATTAAAATGCAATTACCGTAGTACTCCGTTTCCATGCTATTCATTCTTGCAGTGAATTTAGAATATCTACAGTAATACAATTTATGTATCCATACCGTAGCCAATATACCGTATCCCTCTCTCATACCGTGTTCTGTGTATTCTCTCCGTCTCCTCACTCAGGTTGACTCCTTCCTTCCGTATTATCGATACTATCGACGACGCGTCACTCTCAGCATCAGATGCCTCCGAATCCTACAGTTCAATCAATAATCATTTCGAACAATCGTACCCAATAAAAACCTGTGTAACCTCTTTCATCTCATCTAGGGCCTGGTGAAAACCCAAATATAATTCATGTAGAAACATAATCTACCGTTCTCTACATGGAAACTAGCGGGGTGCGTGGAGGTTAAGCGCACTACGTTTTCAAAGTACGGTCCAGGGGAACTTCAGTCGCCGGGTACAGTTCGGTCCAGGGGTACTTCAGTCGCCGGGTACAGTTCGGTCCAGGGGTACTTCAGTCGCCGGGTACAGTTCGGTCCAGGGGGACTTCAGTCGCCGGGTATAGTTCGGTCCAGGGGTACTTCAGTGGCCGGGTACAGTTCGGTCCAGGAGGGCCATGGAAAAAAGTTGCCACTACGCCACTTCGTGGCGTAGTGGCAACTTTTTACCTGACCCAAGGAAGTTTGGTTACCCCAGCGAACTTTTTACTGTAGATTACGGTAGCACTTATTGATTTATTGAATTTCGTGTTTTTGACAAAAATCATGTATCTGACCCAAGGAAATTTGGTTGCCCCAGCGAACTTTTTACTGTAGGTTACGGTAGTATTTATTGATTTATCGATTTTCATGTTTTGAGAAAAATCATGAATCTGACCCAAGGAACTTTGGTTGCCCCAGCGAACTTTTTACTGTAGGTTACGGTAGCACTTATTGATTTATCGATTTTCATGTTTTTGAGAAAAATCATGAATCTGACCTGCGGTCTGGCCCACCGAACTCATCGGAGGGTACTGTAGGTTACGGTAGTTTTGATTGATTTATCGATTTTCATGTTTTTGAGAAAAATCATGAATCTGACCTGCGGTCTGACCCACCGAACTCATCGGAGGGTACTGTAGGTTACGGTAGTTTTGATTGATTTATCGATTTTCATGTTTTTGAGAAAAATCATGAATCTGACCTGCGGTCTGACCCACCGAACTCATCGGAGGATACTGTAGGTTACGGTAGTTTTGATTGATTTATCGATATTAATGTTTTTGAGAAAAATCATGAATCCGACCTGCGGTCTGACCCACCGAACTCATCGGAGGGTACTGTAGGTTACGGTAGTATTTATTGATTTATCGATTTTCTTGTTTTTGAGAAAAATCATGAATCTGACCTGCGGTCTGACCCACCGAACTCATCGGAGGGTACTGTAGGTTACGGTAGTATTGATTGATTTATTGATTATTATTGATTTTTGTGTTTTTGACAAATATCATGTATCTGACCCATTCAAGTGTGGTTGCTCCAGCGAACTTGTTACCGTAGTTACGGACGGGACGGACTCACAGACAGACTCACTCACAGACAGACAGGGCTAGTCGTTTTAGGTTAAGTAGTAAATGAAATCCACAGTATTATTGATTTAAAAATAGTGAACCGTACTCTGCGCTGAAAAAAAACTAGTACTATGCGTTGAAAAAGTATATACCGTAATCTGCCCTGAAAAAATATTCTACCGTACCCTGAGTCTCTTGTAGCTGATGAGTCGCGTGAGGAACATGTGGGCGAACAATCCCAGCTGTCGCTCGTCTCTTAATGCAGTCAGAGCGAGAGGAATGCCCAGATCCGATTGAGCCTGCAATCATTCGGATTTCGGTCATGGCTCATACCCACCATGTCCGAGAGGTAACGTATTTGAAAGGACTAGCAACAAATCGAAATAATTACTGTCACCAACGATCGACAGAGAATCGACATGTCTCCAACTCCCTAACTTTCGTATATCCTAACTCTAATATCTTTATATCTAACTCTAATATCTTTGGTTTGAAACCCACGGTGTTCAATTTTAAAATAAAACGAATAGTCGTATTCATACAATTAATGCTTATTACTTACCGCCTGAGTGACCTTCTCGAATAGATCGACTCCCTCGTAGAATCGGACGTCGGGTGCAGCGGCATTGTAGTGGCGCCATATGTACGAGAGGAGCACGCCGTCCTCGAGATCCGCCCATTTCGAGAGCTCAAGAGAGGAGGATAATCAGAAGCGATGTGTGACGGTGTGAAAATTTATTTCGAGAATCTAATTTTTAACTTTTATGTAAAATATCGCAGAAAATAATATTATTTCGCAAATGTACAATCTATCACTCGTACAGCATCCTAAAAACCCCTTCTCTCGTGTACAACCCCAACCCGCAGTGCAAGCACGAGATTAGCGAGAAAGAGTGAAAAGGTGAAACACTATTGTAATAGTGAGGATGAAAATTAATCGTTGACACATGACCGTCGCTCTTCTAGTCTCCCACGTGTAACCCAAACGCGCCGAGCGGTGATTAAATAAACGGTCTAGAAAGAAAATTAGTGCATTACAATGAGACTTTTTTTCTATCGAATATCGAAGTGGTATCGTTTGCACATCATTTTCACTCTTCTAGTCTCCCTCCTGCAACCCCAATCTCACCGTGAGTCCAAACTGCGCCGCCAGCTGCTGGTAGACGGCGAACGCCGACTCGGCGATGCCTGCAAATCAATTCTCTCCTTCTCCTGCCAATCTTTTAGGTCTTCAACCAGAACCAGTTGAAGAACAATACAATACACTGATTGTGAGAGTCTCGTTTAATAGTTATCGACCGGGTACAATACCTCGTTCTACATTCTGCCTATACCCATATATTTCCCTTTTTCTTGCCAAATTTCAAATCCTGTTGCACCTCGGGCGTAGATTACTATTATTTCGTCATTCTCTCTCCCTCAGACTCCGCCCCCTTCTCCCTCCCCCTCCTCACCTCCGAGAGGCGCTGCTCCCATGAGCATCGTCGCCTCATCCTCCACGTCCGTCTCACCGTCCACGAGACACAGAGACTCGCGTCTAAACAATATTAATGTTATTTTCTACAGAAATTGTAAAGACAATTAATGCCAGAAATTGCACAGTGAGTTTTACGAAAATATGAAACCCTAATATTCCTACTTCGTAGGCGGCAGTAAAAAAAAACACACGTTATATTCAGAGGAGTATGTATTTCTCAAATAAATATTCCTATGAACATGTCATAAAGGGTCGTTTTATACTACCAAACTACTACGGAAAACGATAACTCCCAATTCCTCCTCTGCCCCTCTCACCTGAGTGGTTCCTGTTCTGCCCTCTTCTTCACATATACGCCTACCAGTCTCCACATCAGATCGAGACACGATTCACGATGAGCAGTGAGGATCTGATCGATCGAGATACCTGAAGAGAGAAGAAATTAACAAACACACATTACAATTTTTATCGTGAAATAAAATTACATTGAGGGCAGCAACGTAAGTGTCCCCCCCACTGCCGTAAGTTCTCAAAATTCGCCTCACGTTTATATTTGGGCACTGGTGGCTACAAAACAATGTAGGTATTTCGACTCCATATTACCGTCTCGTACGCAAATCTGTCAGATTTAATCCATTTTCACCTATGTGTTTCGTATGCCATTCGTTTGGAATGTATCAAAACAATTCGGAACCACGATCATATTTACAGTGATTGAAACATCAATTTTCCAAGTGTTTCTTTCTTGAACAGTATTTAATCTCCCCTCACCATCCACATCAATTCCATTCTCAGCTGCAGCCGTAAGCGCCTTCTCCACGTTGCCCTTCTTGCGGATGCGATCGCCCTGATATTACATCATTACTATGCAATTGTTTGTTACACTAATACACGTTTTGCAGCTTCGATCCCAATAAAAAAAATTATTCTATAATCGGAAAGATGAACGCAATGCTCACCTGCGGGTTCCTCATGGCACCAATTATGGAGAGGGGAGGCGAGTCAGTGAGCAGCTCCACCAGACGACTGAAAGAGGATCCAGGTTACTGTAGCCATCAAGCGTATTATCATCACCGTCTCCAGTAACGGTAATTTGCATGACTTGAAAATATGCCGTATTTGATAAATTGAGGTAAAAAATTAATAACCGTTCCGGTAAGTACGTATGCAACTAACCCGAGAATGATTCCATCGGACATGTCCCTCATTGATTTCATCACATACTGGTACTCCTCGAGGAATGACTGACGATAGGAACGACGGAATGAGACCTGGAAGAGAGAAGGGCAGAATTACGTGGTATGAACCTAACCGTGAATCCACGTTTCACTCATCTTATGAATAAAGGGTAAAATGCTGTTTTCGATAGCTCAGGAGTCGATGGCGATTGAGAAAAATACAAAAGCATATAGAAGAGAGAGCAAATCTACCTATGTGTCATGGACAACATCCAATAATTATTTTTTTACTCACCTTATCGAATGCTTTGTTGATCGGCGTTCCACTGGCAGAGAGCACTAGACGAGTCAGCTCAGTGCAGAAGTCGGCCACCGTCTGAATTATGCGCATTTATATAATGGACAAATTGTACAGTCATATTTATAATGCCTATTATACAAGAATCAATCCATCTTTTAGCTAACGGTGTAGTCTTAATGTAGGAATCAGGAAACAGCGGGTTCAGATGCCCGAACAAATATGCACCTTGATCTCCGAATTCTTCACAAAAAGTCCGGGTGTGTTCTCAAAGAGGTACGAGTTCTTCGCGTACTCGAGCAGCACCTGTATAGTAATAATTGCTTTAGGGATATTAGCAGAAACTTATTGTCGACAATATGATATTCACTCCTTAACACATCAGCGAAACGCCGACTCACCGCCATCGACAGAATGCACGTGATGGTGTGCTTGTGCAGCATCTCCCGACCCTTCTCAGTCACTATCTTCCTGCAATTCACAATATCTCAGTTTCAAGTCTCGCCTCCCGCTCGCTTCCCGTTTCAACCAACCCTCATCTTCTGTAGAAAACTGTGCGGGACAGTTTGTCCTGAATTTCGGCAGAAATAAAAAAAATAGCTAACATATTTAGATTCACACTATAAAATAATTAATTTCTTAATTATCACTAATTACCCACTTGACAGTGCCAATGGCAAACTTCTTCTTGGCCATTAGCTTCGCGTTCGCTAGAATGTTCTCGTGAACTAATCGGACTGTGGCCGGTGCAAAGGACGAAGAGGAGAAGGGAAGACGGGCATCGAGTGAGTCCGTGTCTGAAATTTAGATAATATAAATACAACAAAAATTAGATAATATAAATACAACTAAATAAATACAATATATAAAATAATAGAATATATGTATGTCGAAACAATTAAAATACCAATGAATCGCACGCCAAGTCGGTTGCCGTAAGATTACTAGAGAGGCGCGCCCTCGCTACAATTTGATCACCGCGTAAAACATGTACTCACCATGGTCGCTGAACTCGGCGCACACCGTCTCCACAGCGATGAACAGCCAGAAAGGATGGAGGGAGAAGAGGAGGGAGAGGATCGACGTTTGCACTCCTGCAAGAGCAAAATAGTTAGTATATAGAAAAATATTACTACTAAAAGCAAGATACAAGCATGTTTCCAGTTTCGCGAGTACCATAAAAATTCAGAGTTCTAAAGATAAGTATTTAGAGAGATGACGACAGTGCACTCAAATAAATCCGTGAACATTCCCGTTTCACATATCTAAATAAAAACCGATCTACGGGTATTTCCACCAGTAGGATGGCAAATGCCTCTTTAAAACGGAAACAAAAGAAGCACAACGTACCAATATTAGCGTACACTTCGATATTCGCCTTGATGCTAATCTCTCCTCTGTCGACCATTCGCTTGAGATCGCCCGGAATCGACGTGCTCTGGTAGACAGAATCCGCCCTGCAGGGGGTACGGTAAGTTTAAGTTATCTAATAAAATTAGTTCTCGATCACCCTTCTACCGTACCTCTTGAGATAATCAAGACACTTCTTCCTCAGACACATGTCCGTGTATCGTCCCTGCTTCGGCGCCCCTCCCTCTCCCACCACTCCTCCTCCTCTCTTCACTGGCTTCGTAAGCATCTCCTGCAGCTTGCGAGACGCATCTACATAAATTACATCATTAATATGCCATCATATCTACAGTACATAATATTTTAAAATAATAAATACAGTATGTATAAACAGTATCGATCGATTCGTACCCTGCTTGCTGGTTCCCAGGTCGATTTCCGACACGAAAGAGGCCGAGTCTAGTATGACATTCGCCCACGAGGACAGCGCCACGAACTGCCTGCAAATTTGCAACAGTTTACGAAGATAAACAACAGTTCTATCAGAGAAAGCTTCACAAACACAATATTTTCACTGCGAAATACTCGAAAAAAAGTTGCTCAAAATCTGTCATTGTAAAATCCTCCCACATTCACGATACACCCTTCATGTCGTTTGAATTCTAGGGGAAACTAATTTTCCTCTCTTTTGATGAATTTTCAACCCCACAACCCCGTCAATCCCCTCTCCCCTAACCTCTCCAACTTCTCATCACTCGTAAGCGGCGTCGTCTCTGTCGTCGTCGCTCTTCTGGAGGGAGTCGCCAACGACGGAGCTGCAATTACCATAATTATTAGTATTATTTTAAAGTAACAAGCCAGGAAAAATGGGTATATTTTTATTTTATTTTCGGATGCAGATCATACATTTTCATCCCACACACAATACGGCTTATCGAGATTGCAAAATGGTCAGATTTCACATAAACCTTGTCCGAACAATGGCGCACATTCCATAAAACTTTTCACGCACATTGTCCGTGTTTGAAATGTATGGAATTATTTATATTTTAAATTACAGCAGTAGTTACGCATTCTTCAACACCATCCCATTGTCATCATTTTGAAGAAAGAAATATACCACTGCGATTAACATGTTTCAGCTGACACAAGCACGCTATTTTAAATTAAAATATTAATTTCATTTTCGCCAATACCGCTCGATTGTCATCATTTAGAAGCAATAAATAAACCAGCGAGATTAATATGTGTCGGATGACATAAACACGTTGATAACTGAGGACAACAGTTCGTATTTGTCATATCATGTCGTTTAGCCTTCCCTGTTCTATCTTTTTGCCTGTCATTCCCTACCTCTCTCACACACTATTCTCTCAATCTGGCTTCCTCGCCACCTTCATCCAATCTGTTTTTGTACTACTCAAACAGGTACGTCCACCAATAAAACATATCGTTCAATTACAAATACAATTGTAATTATTTATTCCGCCAGGGCAAGGGGCAATTTATCACGTTCGTAGTTAATATTCGTTGATTTTTGTCATTGTTGTCAATGTGGCCGACACCATTTACATTTTAATTGCATTGTCCTAATCATGTTGTTGCTATAATATCTCCGAACAACTTCTTTACAGTATCCCTTCCTTACAATATCGTCACCGCTTATTTTGCACTGACTACGTAGTTCATTACGTGTTCCTCTATTTCTTCTGCCGTTCTCCGAATGGAATCCCAAAGCCTCTATTTCTATCAATTTCTCTTCCCTTCTCATCTGGACTACGTCAGTCGTCGTGTTATCTTCTACTTCTTCCATGAAATCGTACTTTCACCCTCTCCTAATCTTTGGTGCGTGCCACGTTAATCAGAACACAAAACCAAGAAATGCTAAAGATGACAAAAATATTTTCGCTTCTACAAAAGGACCGATACACAATGCAAACGCCCCTGCACCACAGTTCATCAATTAAGCCGATCTTTGCTCAGAGATCCACCCGGTGCATCTGTCCTTCAACGCCATGTTTTACTCTGTACCATACGTGGGCACGTCACCCGGGCGCACTCTGCATTTTCAGGAAACCAGGTGGTGGGTTGCTATGCAAGGTTCAAGCTGTGAAAAAAAAGTTAAAGGTTTGGGAAGTTGGTCAATACTGGGAGCACTAAGCAATGGAGTGAAACCGGGGTGAGAGGACTCTGCAAAAAAATATCTATAATTCGCTGCCCACGTGTACTCTGTGCCCTGTGCTCCCCATGACCCGGCCGTGCAGACTCGTTATCTGCCCCCGTCGACGGCCTCTTTCCACTTGACTTGCTCCTCTCTTGCAGCAGAGTGACGACTCCTTCGAATTCACAGAATTCTCCTCTCCTATTCTTCTTTTATTCGTCACTCCCTCATACTGCCCCCGTCTCAAGTGGCAACATTGTGCTCTTTCCTTTCCTTTCTCACCCGAAGACCTCTTGTTGATGACAACAGGCATGCGAAGAAGAAGTAGCAGTAGAAATTAGAACTCGGTCATCGGAAACATTGCAACCTTTCCCTTGTCTCAACAGCAGTAAACATGTCTCTTTCTCTCACACGCTGCATCATCTAAATTCGCGCACCCACTCGCATATCTTATGCAAGTGGTCACTTTCCCATCCCTTACACAATTCGCAATTTCCGGATCTTTCGTTCTGGGCAGGCGTGAATGCCCCCGTAATCCACGTAAACATGTTCATTTAGTAATAATTGAATTTCAATTTCTAATTGAATGCGTGCGGGGATAGAAGAAGTCAACATTCAGTCAGTAATTGGTATAAAAACGATGGTTCTCAACGGTACCGCTCTTCCTTCCTTTGTTGTGCCGGCTAGTTCTTGTTACGGAAGTTAGCTTCCATCTATAATTCTGTAACTCGTGATAGACCTAATTGTACCGTATGATATGCAGCTAACATGGGTAAATTCACAAAACACAATTTTTCAACGATATCAAAGAAATCGTCAAGATTACACATAGATCAGACAACAGTTATGGCTATAAATAACTCGAGTGCCTACCACATGATTAAGCTGATCTACCTTGTTCATCCAATAAGTTCTCGCTAGCGAGAATAGGCGCTCCGGCAAGCAACGGACCACGCTGGTAGACGGAAGTTTTTTTGAATTAATTGCGCATTTCGCCCCCCTTTTTTGCGGAAAATTTAACAAAAATTGTGTAATATGCCTGTCGGCACGTAATTTTAGGAATGTCTAGACGAAATATCTGCGAGAACCCCCATCTGGCCTATAATATTTCCCTCCTCAATCATCGAAGCAACATCAAAGTTGCAAAAAGCAACCGAAAACCAACACTAATTAGCCCCTTTCCGGTCGCCGGAAGACGAGCACTACCGTGCAATTAACCTGTCTTCCCAGAAACACACACAAAACGAACATAAAAGTTGTGCGTAGGCTCGGTGAAACGCTGGTCTCGCTAGACGGCAGATTACAACTTTAAAAACTACTTCGGATCTGCTAATTCCCACGTTCATTTCACCGGACGTGGACCAGTCCGGCCAGCTAGCATGTAAAAGTCCAAAAGAGAACATCATTTTGCACTGGCGATATGGAACACAGTTGACTAATAAACTGAGCCAAAGTAATACTGTATATGACTCAGACGTGAGCACGGTCACACGGGAGAACTCAGCATTTTCAGTGGCGGGGCACTATGCAAACGGTCAAGAGGTAAAAAAAAAGTAGAAGGTTTGGAGAGTTAGTCATTACTAGTGGCACTATGTCGTGTGAAATCAAATCGCATGAAACCGGGGCGGGAGCACTATACAAAAACCATCTATGATTTTCCGACCGCACATGATATGACTTACTGAAAGGGTCGTTGTTCATTGGATGGAGTCCTCTATCAATCTTGGGTGTCGACAGGACGTACGTCGCATTCGATCTCATCGAATCACGTGGGAAGTCGGCGGCCATCGACGCGTCCGAGGGAAGGGCGAATCGAGCCGGCGTCCGCATCGGATCACGCATGCTGTCATTAATTAAATTAATTAATTAATATAAATTTAATTGTAATTTAAAAGTATCTGAAGCTAGCTTGTTAATTTCTAGATTATCAATATATACCCCCTAAACCGCAATGCTTCCGAGTGAAATTGCGCAGCATGAAAACCCCCGACAGAACCTGTATCCGTAGTTCATGCATGATATTTCTCGCAACAAAATAATCGCACACAAAGTCTAGGTGATGTGTCACGAGCATTGCTCGATTCCTGTTGACTGTAGTGTACGCGGCGCTTCAAGACTTGTAAAAGGCGACGAGAGAACCAGACATCAAGCGCATACCTGTGGTTTCTGGGCGTCTGCGGGACATTCTCAACAGAGTTCTCAACGAAAAAGCGCGCCGTTGCCTCCAGATCCACCTTCGCCGGCGTTTTTATATCTGAAAGTGAGGGGAACGAAATAGAGAGCAGAGCGTGACACAGTCCATCCAAATTTCCGGAACGGAGTCAGAAGTGGCATAAAGTGCAAAAGGGAGAGGAATTTGCTCATTTTGCTTTGATCAGTTTCTAGAGATTTCGAAGTGCATACCAATGGGCGGAGGTCTGCTCTTCTTTCTGCTTAATTCGAGTTGCTTTATCTTCGCAGCCAGTTTGTCGTTACTCGCCGCGTTGCCAGGAGAGATTGTCATCTGAGCTTCGATTATTTCGAAACTTGCTGTTTGTTAAGCTGCGGAGGGAATGGAGAAACAATAGCACACTTGCAGAGGGCAAACAACCTTGAAAAACTACCTGGATAGGAGCCATGGGCTGTCGGAATTGAGCGCCATCGGTGGCGTCTGATGAGGATTCGCCATTGCTACTCTGCAATCAATCAAATAACAAGTAGCTTTCAGTACAAACGAGTTAAACTTATCAAGACAAAGTGCTGAACTAACGTGCGATTCCTTGAGAAGAATAGGCGGTCTCCGGAAAGGCGGCGGTTTCCTAGCAGAAGGTGGAAGATTTTCCATGAATTCTGAAAGGAAAATTTTAGATAACAGCTAAATAAACTGGAAAAATCGATAGAAAAACGCTGAAATAATAATTAAGTTACACCCACACTTTCAAACATGAGATTTTCCCGCGACAAATTTTCAATTACTATTCCATGGCCCTGGCTTTGAATTACAAACTGTTTTTATTTTATTTTTTTTAAACATCTTTCTAAATATCGATTTTAACATACTGTGTTCATTCCTTTGTTTCTGTGATTCATAGATCATATGAATAGCCTGTTCGATCATTTTTTCTCAAGATTTTTCTGTACTCCTCACTCACAGCTGGAGCGCGATTACTTATTTGCGCACGCATCTATGCATAAAGTTTCCGAGAATTGAAATGGCAGACATAGGAGAGAGACTCCGCCCCTTTCGTTGAACTGTTAAATAGACTGATACATGGGAGAGCGAAAGAGAAGTCTCCGCCTTATCTCCTGTTCAGTGATGTCTCCAACACCCTACCCCGCTCTCATCTCAATTATGGTACGCTCCCCTCTTTCCTCATTTTCACACCAATGGAATTCAACTGTGATTGTGCTACAACTTTCACACAATCACAGGTGTAAAGTAGCTAATCCGATGACGTTTCGCACCATTCACATTCTCCAATTTACTCCAATCTGAACTCTGCGGTATTAAATGCACTAGGGGTGCACCCCACTTGATCTTGTGAACCATGCATATTCCGCTACAGAAATGACAGAATGGTGATCACGCTATGAAATCGACATCGGAAATTCAGTAGTTCAATATTCACAGAAATGTTAGATTACCAATTCTCGAAATATTTCCGATAATACGAATGTTATGCGTAGAAGATATCCTATCTCTTCCTTCTAGTCACCTCTATATTTATCCTTGATCTGTGCAATCAAACTACGTCAGCATTAGAGAGAACACGTAAATGAGTCAAATTTTATGAAATTGCAGCTCGCCTTCATCTTCAGCACTGTTTCCGCGGCTAGTTCGAAATCCAGGCATGCGAAATTCCTTGCAAAATTTCTAGAATAACTTCACCCTTTGTTCGATGGGATTTCCATTATTCACCCAATAATGAACACAACGATAACTGTTATGCGAAACATTAAACCAACTGTCGCACATGAAAACCTACGACCTACCATACTGTGTACCGTACTCATCCCATCGTGCTCCTCTCTATCGTAATCTCTCAGGCACCCCGTCTGCGAGGATGTTCTCTCTCTAGCGACATCAACAGACCCCGTCCACACCCTCTTCACTGCCATACCCAAGCAGTATTCCCAACTGATACCCAAGAGAGAGGTGTGTCACAATTTCTGTAATCGCATTCTACCGTATCCTTACTGTACCTACCGTATCATTTTCAGCTGTTCATCGGCACAGAAATGGTACACGGTGTTGTGGTTTCCGAGCAACACGACTGTTCCAAGTCATCCTCCTCTTCATCTCGGAAGAATCGACCCTTGTGCAATTCTCACTCGATATTGAACATCAACCGATTGGTAAGTGAGAAATTGCATAGTGATGATGCAATTCATCCGTTTCCAGCGAATTCCCCAAACGATAGTGGAGACAGTGTGTACGTGTTCCTCGCCCAACAACTCCAAGTTCCCCTTCCTCTCAAGTCACGTACGGTAGGTATACTGTACTTTTATTCGTCTACAGTATCCTCACTGACCTACCGCATTCGCGACCTACCGTAGCCCATTCCAGATGTATTCCTGACGAGTATCTAATGCGGGTGCTAATCTTCGACGAGAAGTGTGAAAAGTTTCAGAGCCGAATTGAGACCATTTCTGTTGGTTGCACTGCAGTTTACGAGGTTTGTAGCTTGAATCCATTTGCATACCGTGATTAATTGATAATTCAGAATGTGGTCACTTCTCCGCGGGATATTAACATTGCTGATGAGGAGCCTGTTACCCCTCAGACGTAGTCGAAGCCCCTCTAGTTCAATTGGTGTATTCTCTCCATCGGGTTTCCTCCTTCTTCGTCTCTCTTTCTCTTCATTTCCCACACTCTCTCGTCTTCTCTAACAGTCAAAGTGTGTATTTCTACGGTGTCGTTCTCCTAGGCATCCTTGCTATTTTGCCCCCCCCCCCGTTTCGTAACTCTGTGATTTCCGTGAATTCGCGTGAGGTCACAATCCCGTCTTGAGGAGTCAGAAGATGTATGCAATACTACGAATTCCACCACATGTACTCTTTCGGTGTAGGGTTGTCGATCGTAAAGATCGAAAGGGTGGGGAATTAGGCTCCCTCCCATTTCCACACATTTTAAATGTTTATTAATAGACTGAACAGATTATTAATATAGAGATACTGAATTAATAGCGCGTGTCGTAATGAAGTTTTGATTGAAGCACACGTAATGTAGCCTTTCCTCGCCTTCCATAAAGTATATGTTTGCACGAGATTTCGAATTTGTGTGTGAGGGTATACGGTGGTTACTGTAAACTGGAAAATGTCGGCTTACACGAAACAGTGCAAGGAATCACAACGGGTTAGATTTGAGTGCTGAGATGACAACAGTAACAGATCAATAACAAGTTGGTCATATTAGGGTATGATGTACAGGGAGAAGGACGAATCGCACTCTATTCTACCGGTATTCGAGGGGTATTGTAGGATTGCTGCAGCCTAAGAGGGTACTGTAGGGTTACTGTAGCCTAAAATCGTGAGGAATCATCTTCTTCCTCCTCATCGTCAACTTCCTTTACTTTCTTCGCTTGTTTCTTGCTCAGACTGTAGTAAACGCCCTTCTTCTCTAATAGTTCAGCGTGCGTTCCTGGAAAGAATTGCATTGACCAAAGCATGCAACACTCACAACTTTCTAATTTACCGGAAGTTGCTATTTCAGATAATCACACCTTACTTGCCTACACTTTTGGTTACCACAAATAACGCAAATTTCATATTTTCTTCTCGGATGCAACGCATACATTGCCATTTGTGAGATGCAACTGCCATTATCGATGTCAATTGGACAAGATCTTCCCAAATGTTAGAGATCTTTGTCTGGGATCGCCGCAGGCTATGCATAGTAAACATCATTCCTGCCTTTTTTTCACCTGTCGTTTAAACTAAAATAGACGGGGAAACAGCCGGCCATGAGTACATGTACTTAGC
The DNA here is from genome assembly GCA_036245785.1 of Pristionchus fissidentatus. NCBI lineage: Eukaryota > Metazoa > Nematoda > Chromadorea > Rhabditida > Neodiplogasteridae > Pristionchus > Pristionchus fissidentatus. Next base: position 34,119,698 of record BTSY01000004.1, read on the forward strand.
CGGCTGGGGACAGGAATAGTCAGGGAAAAAAGTCATTCATTGATAGACCAATTGGTTCCTACAGTACCTTGTTCTACAATGCGGCCCTCGTTTACGACGACGATCTTGTCCGCACCCACAATCGTCGCCAATCGATGGGCGATTACGATACAAGTTCGACCGGTTGAAGCCTCGTCCAAGGCATCTTGAACGATCTAAGAAAATTGATTCTTAATCTTTGACCTTTGATCCCTGAAAAACGACAGGCTATATCTAATTTTGACAACAATCACTGATGCATTACTCGATGGGGAGATAAGTGACTAATAACTATTTGGTGAAACATAATCGATAATCATTCTTAACTCACCTTCTCACTCTCCATATCGAGTGCGGAAGTCGCCTCGTCGAGAAGAAGAATTCGGGGATTTCTGCAAAGATCAAAGATCAAATTCTGGACTCTCTAAGATCAAAGATCACTTCTCTCTTCTCACCTCACGAGTGCTCTTGCAATGGCGATTCGCTGCTTCTGTCCTCCCGACAGTTGGATTCCCTTTTCTCCCACTCGCGTCTCGTATCCCTGCAGAGAATTGATAGATTTTTGCACATATGGTGTATCGTCGGGAGCATTTTCAGAAACGTCGTCCGCACCACGGCACGCACACTCACCGCAGGCATGGCGGAGACGAAGTTGTGCGCGTTGGCCATCTTGGCAGCCGCGATAATGTCATCTTCGGTGGTCGCCACACCGTACCCGATGTTCTCGCTGCAATTATCGATTGATTAGTCAGTTATCGATTGGTCTACCGTATACCTACCGTATGGTCATGTCGAACAGGATTGGTTCCTGGTTGACGATGGCGATTTGTCGTCGGACATCTCGCAGATTCCGCTTGTCGAGCGGCACTCCGTCCACAATCTACACACAAAATGATCACATTTCGAAAAAAATGTCTAATTTTTGATTCCCCGAAATTCAAGAAAAGGTGTAATTTCTTGCGCACAAAATACATTTTTGCAGTTTCCCATAATTTCTCTGCGTTTTCGCATTGAATTCTACAGTAGAGTACCGTCACGCCATTACATAGACCGTTCAACTAAATATACAGGAAGTGGTTCAGAGTGAGAGAGCGTGTGAAATCGAGAGCGACTCTCTCACTTTGGAACACTCTCTCATCCTTTCGACCCCTTTCTCTAGATTTGGCTTCACGTGCCGTAATGCTCACCAGATCGCCTCCCGTCGGTTCGTAGAATCGCTCGAGAAGGGAGACTACCGTACTCTTTCCGCATCCTGAGGGTCCAACGAGAGCGACGGTTTGACCCGGCTCCACCTTCAGATCGAGACCGTTGAGAACCTGAATGGTTGCGTAAGAATGATGCGATGTATTGTATTCGTCTTGTATTTTATGTAAAAAGGTGAAAACTAGAATGCATTGAAAATCAAGATGATTTTACGTCGACAGGCTCACCGGTAAGACCGATTTGCTAACTGGGTTTATGTATCGCAAGTATTGTCTAGGGATGACGCAATACCTTGATTCCCTTCCTCTGTTCATACTCGAAGTGCACTGCTTTCAGTGTGATGGCTCCATTGAGTTCCTGGAAAATGATGATTCATTGTTATTGGTAAAGTTTCACACATTTTTCGTTCCTTTTCATAACTTTTCTTGTCAGCATCATCAGGAAATCCGAAAAATACGTTATTTTGGATGTTTCAGTTCAAAGAAGCAACGTGGGAATCACACGCATCGTTTTGTGTGACAAACACACGCAATTCGTGGATAATCTGCAACAGATAGAGGAATCTCTTCGTCACTCCTCAGTATTATGCTCAACTACGAATGTACCCAAACATCTTCCAAAACTTGTGGTGGTGACTCGAAAGATCTGCCAGATAAACATGCGAGTCACGGCATTCACCCGTAATAGGCATTGAACTTTACGGCGTGCGGATTCCTCTTTGAAAGTTCACTGTACGCCTGAAGACGTAGCTTGTTGATTCCCTTCCCCCATTCTGTCAGTCGGTTCCCTCGTCTCAGACCACGTAATAATCTCATTCAGCGAAGAGGATCGTGGAAATGGTGGGCACGTCACACCAAATCCGTGCCGCGAGCATGGAGAAATATGAGACTATGTGAGATGCGCCGAAATGAGGGACTTGAGATTATGACCGCAAGAGGAATAAATCCATGTGGAAATGCTGCAATTTACGCTACATATTTCGATATTCTCCGCAAAGCAAATAACTTGGCTAAATACATCGGAAAGAATCTTTGAGGGATCAGTAATCAAATGACCTATACTGTATTTATTTATGAACCCGTGGTTGCTCGATACGAAAATAGTTCCCGGTACCTACGTGACAGCAGGTGTTGTCAAGACCAAATAATTTAGATACTACAACCATCTGCGCTCTTTTTCTGTTCATTTCGAAGTCAACAACTAATTTACGGTGATCTTTCACCTATTGTCGAATATCGAGACTGCACAGTTCACTTCCTAAGAAGGCGAGCAAAGATTCTTGAATGTGACGACAAACAATCTCGTTCAGAGAAAGGCAGGAACTTGAGGCGAGAGCAAAAATCGATAATACCGTAGTCGAATACAGTAATACTTACGCCCTTGGATCCGACGTCGTCGCCCATTCCATCGATCTGCGTCTCGGTGTTCATCATTTTGAAGATGAGACCTGAGAAGAAACATCGAATGACATAAGTGATTACCTAGTAATGACGTAATCATAAGTTGCATAGTGATGATGTAATTCTTACCAGCAGCGAAGGTTGCCTTGACGTACTCAGGGAAGTAGGCAGAGGCCATTCCAGCTGAGCCAGCTGTGAAGGAAATAGCGAATAGCACCCTGAAAATATATTTATTTCTTTTATTTTAGAATTAAAAATGTCGCAGATTGGGTAGTGACGAAATAAAAAGCAGTGTTTTTCTTATTATTTTTTAAAGTTCTTTTTTTCGTGAGTTCCTTATATGATCTCACTTGAGTACAAGCATGGGATCGGAGTATCCCTCCATAATCAGCCACAGTCCAAATCGGAATGCTGCTGCATAGAGGAAGTAGAAGATGGACGAGGAGAAACCGTATGAGAGTCCCTGAAAACCCGATGTGAAAACTAGTGCAAAAAAATTCTCCAATTATATTTTGTTTCCAGGACGATGATGAGTTAGTGAATGCAATCTATTTTTATAGTAGAAGAACAATTCGTGAAACTCATTTCGACCAATTCCGGAATGCGAATTTAGAATTTCCTATTTTCAAAATACAGAAATCACTCTGAAATTACCTGCATCAGTGCTTTTCTCGTAGCCGTCTGAAGAGGACCATCGAGAAGAGAATTGAATCTGCAATTCGATACCCATATTCACACAAAACAAAAAGAAATGTGTTAATTTTGCAAAATGTGAAATATTTTTTACAAACCTGAATACGACGTTGGGCTCGAGTGTAAGAGCGTGTACAGTTCGGACGTTCTCCATCGCCTCAGTGGCGATCTACAAGATATTTGTGCAATTATTATCCGAGATCTTTGAAATATTTTTTAAACTAGTGTATTCGAAACTGGAAATCACCAGTTCAGTAAAAGAATTGAAATATTAATTCACACCTTTCCTGCAGTCTCGAGATTCGCATTATCCCCACTGGCTCTGTTTCTGATGTACTTCACTTGAATGGCCTGTCCGACTGCTGCCAGAGGGAAGATACCGATCTGAAGAGTGTCGTCATCACTAGCTAATTGCACTACTTTTAGACGCCTACAGAGTATAACAGTCGAGGAATGGAATACGAATGTCGTCATTAGTAGGTAATTGCGTTCATGGAAATGAGTTTAAAAAGGACGATAAACGACTTTCTCGCTCATTAAAGTATGTCGTCATTACGTGGGAATTGCTGAGTTACGAGGCCTTTGACGATTTAGAAGAATGTCGGCATCACTATTATATATTCACAAACACTAGTACAGCATAATGTACCGTTCCTCTTCTAAATAACAGATACGGTTCCGAGAGAGCATGCAAAAGCAAGAGACACGCCGAGGTATAGAAAGAGAGTACACGCACCAGTAGTCCATTTCACGAACGTATCATTTAAAATTGTGATAGTCAATCGCTCACCATAAGAAGTGCCATCTGCCATCCATAGTAGAATGCAATTCCGAGTCCAGCGCAGATTCCGATCACTGATCCACACACTTGACCGAGACGGAAGTCCAGAGCCTTTAAATCCACTTTTTTTTTAAAATAATTTTTTTTTCAAATTTTAAATTAATTTCCAGACCAAAGAGAGCTCTCAGTGAACACCATCGAATTTTAAAGTAGAAGAAGACATCGTGAAACATGGTCAATAGCATATCTATCTTTTAGAAACATAACTGATTAAGTCTACAAAGCAGTATTGGATTTCACTTACCGATTTGACCATGGGTGCATCCGTTGCAAGTCTCGTGCACAGCTTGCCAGGAGCATGCTTTGGCTCGTCCATATAAGAAATCTGTAGAAAAACACTCTTTCTCGTAATTTTCGACCACCCGAGAGATTTGCGTTTCATTGAAAGCTCAAGTTCATGGCGGATCTGATTCCTGGATTTGAGAAGGACCTGCATGGAAAGAATGTTCTTGAATACGGCGAGTCTCAATCTCATCGTGAGTCTCTCAGACACCAAACCGAAGAAGAACGACTACAAAAGAATTACTGCACAATAGTGTTGTTATTTGGAATAATCGTATTCACGAATAACCCTTTTTTATTCGCGAATAGGATTATTCGAAATAACAACACTACCGCGCAAAAGTCGGGGAATAGATCAGTAATACTTTATTGTGAATCTGAGGCTTCTTTATGATTTCACTCTAATCTCTCTCTGTATCTTTGTATCACAATTCCCTCTAGAGATAATTTCTAGCTAGGCTAGGAAGCGCGCGTTCTGAACAATTTCGTCTTCTGATTCCCCTACCGAAGTGAGCATTGTGACAGCATTTAGTCCTCCGAGAGCGAGGAAGAGAAGGGCGTACATGTGACCCTGTCTGACCATCTCGTCCACATCCGTGTCCAGAAGGGAGAACACCTGCAAATAGAGTCACTCCACATCATTCCATAGGCCGGTCATCCTTACTGAAAGGGTTTTGGAGTCAGAGAGCATGTAGAATCGAGAGGACTCTCTCACTTTTTCACACTCTCTCACCCTCTCTGTATAGGTTTAGAATCATGTGAATCTAATCTCCAATCTCACAAAATTTTCCATTGCACATTCTAATCTCCGACAGGAAAGGAAACGTTTTTTTCAGACTTTCCCAAAAAATCTCGCTTCTATACAGTTCTGGTCAAACGAACGCTCTCCGAATACCGCTCGGGAGATGAAAAACATTGATTGAACATATCCTGTTAATAGTCCTGTTTCATGTTAATACTAATGCAAAAAATATATATTTAGAGCCAAAAGCTCACGTTGATGATATCTGTGAAGAATAGAGAGAAGATGGGGAAGACGACTCCTTGAACGCTCGATGCAACGAAGGCAATGAAGATGAAACCCCATTCTGGAGAGAATCGATTATCGATTGATGGAACACTAAACAAATATAAAAGGAATATTATGGAATTCGTGTTAATTGGACTCTGCGAAGTATTGATAAACCGCTCCGCATACTGTCTATATGGAGAAACTGAAACATTAAACTCACCGGGTTTGGCGTACTTGAGAATGCCAAAGAGCGAAACGCGCTCGATTCCTTCCGCTTCCAATTCTGAAAGATTTTTTTAAAAAATATTATTTTAAATAATCATTATTGCTGAGAACATGCAGTAAACATAGTGTGAGACGGTGCGCGTTGTGATCTTCTATGAAGATAAAAATGATCGATAATTTCTAGCTAGACTAGGAAGCGCGCGTTCTCAACTGCTCCAATTTCGAAGCGGACATGGGGACACTGCTATTCACTATAGAATAGTCCATAGTTATGTGCTCTAACCGAGAAACCTCTCTTCAGTTCAGCCTTATAGTCGGGCTTTGTGAACGTTCCATAACTTCGGGGGAAACCTAGAAATGGATTAGGAGTATGGTTCCCATATTGGAAGTAATGGAAATGAATTTATCTCTCTATTTCACCACCACTGTTGCACGCAGTGCGATCTGCATTACTTTGTTCTTTCCATTTCCATTGCCAATCATCCAATAAGGACACCTTAGTGTTAGTTGGGAGGGTCTGGTTCCGGAAGTAGATCAATTCAATTGCATTTGTTTCTCTTGTACGATGTTCTTTTGGAATGCTCAATAAATGAATAGACGAATGCATTTGAACATATTACCGTACCCTTCTTGAGTCTGTCCAGATCCTTTTCCTTCTCCTCCACAGCCACTTCTTCGTATTCCCTCGGTGACTTGGGTGAGGTTGGATCTTGTGAGTATCGACGGGCAGACACCGCTCCCCCTCCCTCCTCCGTCCGCGCTGATTGAGGCTCTGCAATTAATCTATTTTTTTTCTAATAGTTAAGTTTTATAGTTGATTGCACACTATAAATTCGGCTCAACAGATGGCTACTTTTTGTGGTATTTTTTAACGAAAATGAAGGAGGAATGGACATCACACAATTCCACAGACCGGTTAACCCTACAGATGAGAGTTGCATCAGAGAGAAGCTCTCTCTCTCTCTCTCTCTCGTTTGCACACTCTCTCGTCCTGACCCCTTTCCGTAGCTTTGAATAATGTGAAAATGGAAATAAAGGCTGACCATTGTCGATGTCCGTGAATACTTGTGAGTTAACGAGTGCGTGATAGTGACCGCCCAGTCTGATCAACTCGTCGTGGCGACCCTTCTCTACTACCTAAAAGATCAAAGATAAATTCATTTTATTTCAACAAAACTCTTTGTCACATTATTTTGCATCGTATTTCGTTTTGCCGTATGATTCTCAGGCTAACTATTATTTCTCTTCTTACATTAGCTGAATAGCATGATAAACATATATTACTGAGATTAGTATTGAAAGATCAAAGATCAACTTTTAAGATGAAGATCACTCACTACTCCGTCCTTGAATACGAGGATGGCGTCGGCGTTTCTGATGGTGGAGAGACGATGGGCGACGATGAAGGTCGTCCGACCACGGGAAGCCTGAGAACCAATAGATTTCGTGTACTCGGCAAAGGAGAAATTCAAACGAACTAGTCATAAAGTGAGGACTTTGTGTAATGCTGCGCAAATTTCATGGGGTGCAAGGTGCAAAACAGTTTTATGCACCCTTTCATAACTTTTTTCCTAGTGAATCTACAACTTCCAAACTTGATACAGGGATTGCAAGCCACGTTTGGAACATTTTCCTTTTTGATTGGAGAGATTTCGTTCAGTTTGAGCTGAGTTACACGAGTTTTCCACCCTCGGAGGGTGGAATTCCACCCATGAAATTTGCGCAGCATAAGCACTGCGACGCCAATACACCTATCGTAACTATTATTTTTCTTCAGATAAAGTTAAACCGCGCAACAATCGAATCACTAAGAAGAACAATTCATTTTTGCAAGTATCGAAACGCGAATCGACCGTGTACTTGCATTTGGTGCCTTGTTTCGAATATAACAATTGCAAAAAATATTACAAAAATTTAATAAATTTGTTTGCTGTACTCTTCAGAGAGGAATAATCGCTTGCAACATCAGTAGATGTATTTGGTCAAGCATCGCAACACGAATCTACCTTGTCATGGATATATCCGGTTCAATTTTTTCCTATACTACTAAAAAAATGTCTTCGTTTGCAGCATCATTTTCGAATCCAATTTACATTTTAAAAAGTTCTTTCTCACATTCTCGAGAGCTTCTTGAACGACTCTCTCACTGTGCGCGTCTAGAGCAGAAGTCGCCTCGTCCAGAAGGAGAATTTTCGGATTCCTGCAAGAGTTCAAAGATCAGTCTAGGAGAGATTAGCGATCAATCTTCTATGGCAACTATTATAACACGTAAAAGAATAAAAAAGATCAAAGATCACTTCTCCCTTCTCACCTCACGAGTGCTCTTGCAATGGCGATTCTCTGTTTCTGTCCTCCCGACAACTGCGTTCCTCTCGTGCCCACCAGCGTTTTCACACCCTCAAATCGCCTTTTTTTCCAAACCGGAAGTGGATTTCGAATCGGAAATTCTGATTTCGCAAATTCTGATTTTTCCTGATTGTCATGATAAACTATTATTGTTATTAAACTTCAAACCTCGGGCAGGGCCTGGACGAAATCGTAAGCGTTGGCTCTCTTGAGTGCATCGTACATCTCGTTCTTGGTCACATCGGGATTGCCGAATCGAATGTTCTCCTCGATCGTCGTGTCGAAGAGAATTGGCTCCTGAAGGGAAAATATTCGATCATGAAAATCAATAAATCAATAACTTATAATTCTTTTATTGAAAATGACTCTTGATCAATGATTCCATGAGTCCAATTCCATTCGAAATTCATCATTTCACTATACTAAATCGATAATTTCTTTTACCTGAGACACGACTCCGATTGTCTTTCTCAGATACTCAATGTTGAGATCACGCAAATCAGTGCCGTCGATCATAATCTGCAATGAAATTAAATTATTTATGTTGTTGTATTATTAAAATATTCAATCATTGTTGAGTAAACATCTCTAAAACTATTATATGATTGATTTTTCACCTTTCCATGGGTGGGATCGTAGTATCTGAGCATGAGTGAGATCGAAGTACTCTTTCCACATCCTGAAGAACCAACGAAAGCGACTGTCTGACCGGGAGCGCAGTCCACTGAGATACCCTGCACAACATCCATTTGGAACCATGCCAAGAACGTCTCTCGTTGTCTGACTCTCTCATTTCGTACACTCTCTCAATGATCCCCTCTTTCTCAAACGTGATTTCGCCGTTACTCTTTCGGATGGTGTGCCCTCATATTAATATTACTAATAAATACTACATATAACGACCATTATGCCCGAGAAATCGCCCTCACCCCTTCTCATCTTAGGTAAATTATGTGTGAAACTCTAACGTGCCTTGAGAATCTCAGCCTCTGGTCGATTGGGATAAGAGAATCGGACGTTCTCGAACTGGACGTGACCTCTTGTGGTGGGAGGAACGATTCCTTCCTTCGAATACGAATCGATCTCGGGAACCTGAAATTTTTAAAGTTACTGTGCATATTATTATTTTTTAAAGAATGATCCCATAATGAAAATTCGCCTGACATGTTGGATTCTCGTTTCACTGTTTCAGTATAGTGAAAGTCATCTGATGCACGTAAATTCCTTGCAGCTGCTATTTGGTATACATATAATACTATTTCAATAAGTATATAATTTAACCAGTCTGCTCAATATTCTGAATTTTGCTGCTATTGTATTAATATTATGTTTCTAATACCTTCGTGATTCTCTTGTTTCCGAGTTCTGATCCTCTCTCTCTCTCTCTCTCTCTCTCTCTCTTCCTCCTCCTCCTCCTCCTCCACTGTCTCTCTCTCTTTTCCCTCCCTATCGCCGTATTTGATAGTGTCAATAAACGAGAGATACGAAGAGTGAAAAAGCAGCAGACTACAGATAAGAACGACGACTACACACAGAACCGGAGTGGACTCACGGGGGAAGAGAGAGAGAGAGAGAGAGAGAGAGAGAGATAGAAATAATAGAGAAAGAGAGAGAGAATTCTAGTCTTTCCTGCTCACACATTGACTGCGGTGATGGCGGTTTGGCAAAAAGTGAGGAAAGTAATTACATAAAATATATAAAAAAAGAGCTTTACAATTTCCCTGAATCCCCTTTTATTTCCCGTGTGCACACAAATAACACTTTCGAGGATCGCAACACGTATTTCTAGTACTCTTCCCTCTCGATAGATCAAGATCATATTCTTATCAATTCTCGTGAGAAGCTGTGGTTTTTGTCTCGCACAAACTCAAATCGTAACAGAGAAAAGGAACAAAAGTTGCGCATCTCAAATTGATTCGGATTTCACTCGTGCCACAATCACAATTGATGCAATGCACACTTCGTCCTCTCCCCTACGTCATTTGATTGCCTCACTGGTATTTATTTTCAGGCTGGATCCCGCATATCGCGCGCTTTTCCGTGATAAAAGCTCAATTTTCATGCTGGATCCCTGTCTGATTCCGAGATGGAAATCTACTGGGATCCAGTCGGGAAATGATTAGCAGAGCTATGGATGACGTCATGACTCACTCGATCGATGATTTCGTGCAGCGTCGAGGCGGCTCCTTGAGCGGCTCCGACAATCGCAAACTGAGGGCCGGCAGATCCTAGAGCCATCGAACCCATCATTACGGCGAAGAACACCTGTGGAGAAGGAAACATTCTTAATTTTCTTTTGTTAGATTTCCCCTTTGTTAGATACTTAGGTTCAAATAACATATCATTTAAATATCTGCACAATTTCGTCGCGATTTCTGTTATCTTTATCAGAAAAGTCACTAATTTCATCATCCTTAAAGAAGGCCTCCCACGAATATTTGGTCACATAGACTGCCAACGCAGTGCTGTGGGGGACGCTCACCCGATCACATTGCAACGCATCCGAAAATCTACCGTAATCTCTAAATCGATATATTGACGCTCAAATGGCTACAAAAGGGCCAATAATCGACAGGCAACGCGTGTTAGGACCACAAATACATGCAATCGACGTAAGATGAAGTTTTCAGGCAACGGTGATTCGTGGGAGGCCTTCTTTAAGTAACTGACAGTCATGACAGTTCCGGCCTCCATCCATCTCCATGCGACGTAGTCTGTTCCCACCCAGAAGGCGAGACAGTAGGAAGCGAAGATGATGAGGAATGTGCACGCCAGACCTGCGAAATCAATCTGTCTTTTATACTTTTAATTACTGAATAAAGGATAATTATTCATTTTTAAAATTAATTTACGCCACAAGGGATTATTGTTGTTCTAATAACACTACTTCTCGTGAAAAACGATGTCGAGCTAATCGCATAAACAATGAAAGCTGGGTGAAGCAAATCCCGCACTATCTATTTCAGCGTCTTCCGAGAAAATGAGGCAAATCGAAATATTGATTTTCAATATATGCAATAATTAAGAAAATAGTGAAATAAGTTACATACCAGCACCGACGACGAGCGACTTCTTGATTCCATCGGCTTTTCCTTCCTCGAGCGCCTTTTCGTATCTGAAAATTAACATATTTACAAAGCATTATTGAAAATTTCAACTTTGTCTCACTTTATAGCTTTGAGAACTTTCCGATCCCTGATAATTTCCCGTCTACCGCGTATCTCTGGGTGCAATTTCTCACGATATTTCACAAGACTAACAGATAGCAATGGTGTGTTTAGATTGAGAGTGGACGCCGGAAGGCAATTGCGAAATTCCTAGCAATATCGTCACGCGTTTTTGCGGTTTCGATGCTTATCTTTCCACATCGCAACACACTTTTCCATCGGTACAATGCCGAATTTCATCTGATGAAGAGCAAAGAAACAAAATATTCCTCCCGCCCAGTCCCTGCACCTAGCGGAGAAAATAAAATTTGTATTCCACCGACTTCAAAACTGTTAAAATCGCAGATTCTTCTTGATGGAATCAGTGATATTGTGGTCAGATAGCTTTCTAAAGTAAAGGAGCAAACAGAGGAGTCGATAACAAATGGAGATCAGAGCAATTCGAGTAAATATTTCCAAATTCGAAAAGTGAAAAAAAATATCTTTGCCTGTTTTTCTCGATTTCTTCGTTTCTCCGTTTTTCCAATATGGTCATAAAATGCTAATACGAGATCATTGGCATCACTATCAGTTTGTGAGTTCTGTGTAGTGTCGTCTTCTTCGAGTGCTGACAACCCGCACATTCCCTCCCTCCCTTGACTGATTATGCGAGAAACGCGTGAACTCTCCCAATAATCGGATGAAAAGTGTTTCGAACGTCTTTTGATCATGAATAGTCAAAAATTGAGAATTCAATGCATATTTCGGATTTTCGAATCTTTGTAAAACCCACATAACTCTAAACCACCGGGAAAACTAAAGAACTATCTTCAACTACCAAATTTTTTTTGTAAGAGACAAATTCGTTTCTATTAATTATTTATAGATATTAATTATTTTTAAAAAAGACACAACAGTAAAATCGTCCAACCTGGCAACTTCATGATGCTGGGCGTTGAATGCATGGACAGTTCTGACAGAGGAGAGAACTTCCTCGGCGATTCCACCAGCAATTGCGTACTTACGAGCCTCCTCTGCTGTAGCTGACGCCATCAGCTGAAAGAGAGTTGATCTTTGATCTTTCAGTCCGATGTTCACCCACTCTTGTCCCCTGCACATCATTCCAGTCAACCATAAAATAGTTTTTGGAATGAGAGAGTGTGCAAAATCGAGATGGACTCTCACACTTTTGCACATTCTCTCACTCTAACCGTTTTACGCATGTTTGGAATCATGTGGCTTTTTCTACCATACCTAGAAAAACACTCAATTCTAATAGTATTCAGTTCTAATTTTCAAAACTAAATTGTACAGGACATCAGGAACGATCCTTACAGTAATCATTAGTAAACCGATTCAACTTCTTTTCTGATCTCTAACCTTGGCGATAAAGCCTCCACAGATGATCATGAAGGGCGACAGGGACATCATGATGAGGGTTAGTCTGAGAGTGCATAGTGATGATGCAATTCGATTGCCTAGTGATGAAGCAATCTCACCTCCAATCATACGAAAAAGCGACGATGAAACCTCCTAGGAACTGAGCAGTGTACTGAATGAGCAAGGCGACCTTGTCTCCCGTTCCCTCACGAACTCGCTCCAGGTTACTGTAATTGAATATCGATTATCTATTGATTGATTCGAAGATGGCCTAATGATGATGTAACTCACTCGAATAGCTTCGACGCGAGTGTTCCTGAGTGCGATTGGTCGAACCAAGCAACGTCCTGAGAGAGATCAAAGATCATGCTTTATTTTTAGTTTTTTTCATTAGTGATTAATTGTTGAACTCTCTTCGTCCTGTATTCAACTCCTTCTCACATACTTCTACCCACTCCCCCGCTGAGAAAGAGAGACTCGAGAAGACGAAATGGATACGATTCTAATAATTGTCTCATTTACGTATCACTGGCTAGACAGTATGTAGTGTTGTTAGATCGTTTATTTATATTCATGAATAACACAGATTATTCGTGAATAATTCATTGTTATTCAACAATATAATTATTCGAAACAAATACTAGACAGTGCGAGAGAGCATGCAAAATGGAGAGACGCAGAGATAGTTTCATTCTTGCTCACCTGTCTCAATACTGCTCTCACGAAGTCTCTCCTCAATCGATCCGTCATTCGCTCACATGCAGTTAGATAGCACGAGACCTGAGCGAATTAATTAGATATTGACTTGGCATCATGCTAAAAATATAATTTAAGCAAAAAAATGGATACTTGAATAGAGGCAGCAATGAATATGGCGACTCCTACGATGGCGTATTCAATGCAACTTTGGATGACGGAATTGGAGAAGTTATCGAGGGCAATCGACATTGCCACTGGATCGTTGTAAGTCGTCGCGTCTGAAAAAGGTTATGAGTGAAGTCTTAAACACGAATGTTACGGGTTAAGGAAAAAATCAATAAGAAATATCCACTCACTCATCATTTGTGTTGTGGCGTCGATAAAGTTCTGCGTTACCGTACCCATAACGATCGATAGCATCGGCATACCGAGACCTGCAGGGCAATTTATGCATATTGCATCATCCCTATGCAATCTTACCCGTGATAATGGCGAGTGTTCCGCCGAGAACGAGAAGAAAGACGTCGAGTTTGTGCGCATATCGGAACTGGAAAAATATATTTAATATTTATAAAACATTTTTATTCATTATTCAGCAGAACATGCCACACTAGATTGGAGCCTCAGAGATCAGAATCTTGCGACTATATTTGCTCAGTGATAAGCAGTCGAAGAGTGTCTATCGAGGCAGAAAAGGAACAAACGAAATAAGCATCAATCGAGACATTTTGGGACCTTCTCTGAAATGAATTTTCAACAAAAACGATTTGTTAACACGTAAAAATGGTATTGTAACTTACCAATTGGATAATAGAGACTTTCTTCACAACCTCCTTCTTCTTTTCGTCTTCTTGCCTAAAAATGTTATTTTGAGCCAATTTCAATGAAATTTCGTCATCACTAATTTATTTTCTTCATTCTTGTCTAAAAATGAATTGATCCGTATTATTGAGACAATTTCAAAGCGGTTTCGTCATCACTATGCGATCTTTACTCACTTTGCTAGTGCCTTCTCATCGGCCACCGACGACTTCTTCTTCCACGGAAGCCGCATGAGAGGCGCTGATTCTTCTGCCAATTAGCACAATTAATAAATTACAAAAAATGAAAAAAATATTAGATATTGCGCAGCACAGGCGCCTCTACCACTAATCACGTTCTCATTTCCCCCGCCTACGGTATTATTCCGTATGGAAAGATAATGAATCTGGAGCGGCCGTAGTCAACAAATATTGTCGGCTGCTGATTTACGGTTTCTATCGGGAATTATCAAGAGAAAAAAAGCATATCGTGACAGGGACAATCGAAGCAAAAGACAAAGAAAGACTCGACGAGGCTTTTATATCGACACACGCTCCACCCCATTATGCACATGACTACAGATAGGAGCGGAGAATGCACAAACTGATAATTCTTTCTAGAATTGTGCTGATACCATCACTTGACCCACTAAATCTATCGAGGAAATGGTTCGGCACGGGTCTGAGCGGAGTCGGCCAAAGGGGGCGAACGACTTCGTTTTGTACGACGTCCCCTATCAGTTATCGATAAAGAAATCGGACGATAAGCTCCGCCCCCTTGTGCCTCTTTTTGTCTTGTGAAACAGTTATCATTGGAGCGCACACGTCAAATGTGTGAAAGATACAGGTCGAATGTGGGTCCATGCTTGAGTCTACGCTAGAAATGGAGCACGTAATTTTCAACTTTCGCAAGCGCAATAAACCGCGCGAAATTCGTACGGAAATGGGGAAGTTGCATGCGAGAGGAGGGGTATTGCTGCTACAGATGTTCGTTATAATATCTCGGAGATCGAGATTAATGTAACATAATGAAGATCATAATGACGAGTGACAATTACGGTAATAAGACGCGCAGAAGCGAGAGAATATCGACAGATTGGACGTGAGGAGAAAACAGGCTTCAGATGAAGTGAGAGAAGGGAGGAAAACGTGTCTTACCTTGTTTCCCCGCTTTTACAACCGATTAGAGAACAGAAAAGTAATGAGAATGAGATCGGAGAAGGTGAAAAATAATGGATAGAAGATTATGATTGTTATATCCATTCTTTCCGTGGACAGCATAAGCTAAAAATTGAAGGAAAAAATATTTTGAAAAATATAATTGTAATTTTTTTTCCTGTGACATGTCGAACTAATAATTAAAATGTACAATAGCTAAAGATGAAAGAAGTGTGCTACAAGAGGAATTCAATTTGCAGATTGAATTCTGAGCATCCGTTAAATCCACGGCTGTGCACAATTTCTCTACCGATTCGGCAATTTATGAAAAAAAGAAGTCAAGCCTTTCTCCGAAAGATACAAAGCATACCATGATATCATATGCAAATGCTCGCAATAGTTGTTTCACAAGTCTAGAAACTAAAAAAACTCATAGTAATTTACACAACACGAAACCTCAAACTTATAAGTTATAATTTTGATGTTTACCTCAACGTTGTCTGATCTGATACATTCGCACTCGATAGCACTCTCGAAGAGCTCCAAAACAAGCCCAAATATTATAATTACGCCGTGAAATCCTTTTCAATTTTTTTCAAATTCGGGTGCCCGAGAATTGGGAGGACCCTGTGCTGATCTTGGGGTTCGTTTGCCGGTTATAAGTTATAACCGGCAAATGAAACCCTAGATCAGCACCTTTCAATTACGACTTTCGCAATTCGCAGATTTCAGTCTGATTTGTAATCCCCTCAACGTCGAAACATCTGCTGGCTGCACAATTTCGTGGGCGAACATGTGCAAGAATAAATGGAAAAGTGTGTAATTCCTTTAAAAAATGTAATAATACATAATAAAAAGTAGTAAATATATAGGTACACAAAGAAAAAAGTCTTGCAAAACTTGATGGTTTTATAGAATTATGAACAAGGTTTTTTTGAATGAAAGGTTTTTTCTCGGTGTGTAAAGTAATAGTAATACCTGTTGTTCCATCGAGATCTGTCTTCGGCGACATGGTAAACCCGTAGTACTGAAATGGATTTTTTTATAAAACTTTACTAGTCGAACGATCGATAACGCAAAAACGAGACAGAAAATGGCCAAAATTTAAAAAAAGAGCGACGAGAGATAAATTATTAGTGAATTATTAGGCGTTTTCATGCCCCGAGAGTAGTGTTGTTAATTGGAATAATTCTATTCGCGAATAACAAAGGTTATTCGCGAATAACCCTTTGTTATTCGCGAATAACTCTTTGTTATTCGCGAATAGGATTATTCCAAATAACAACACTACCCGAGAGGCATTCGCTGTTTTCATAGACAAACTTGAATAGGGGAGATAAGGGAAGGCTTGTAGAGTAAAACAGTGTGCGGCAAAAATTCTAACTTCAAGTAAATAGAGACGATTAAGAGATGTACGAAAGATGGAGAATGTCGGAGAAGTAAATTTTTCACACAATCGTTTTCCTACGTTCTTTGAAAGTTTCGCTATGATTGGTATAAATGCGGGTTTCATGGACTGCACAAAAACAAATAAGAAAAAAAATATTTTCTAAAAAAAATTATAACTTGATACCAATGCTATTCATATTATAGGGGTTGTGCGAGGCACGGGGCGGCTGATCCAAAAATAACTCTTTCACCTCGCCAAACATCTCTCTTTTCTCTCTTTCTCGCAGGGGAAGTTGAAGCAACCCGAGGGAAGAGAACTCTGGTAACCACACATCCACACTACACATAAAACACATTTTTAGACAGCGAGAAAAAGCAGATACTACGAGCAATTCTGGTGAGAAAACAAGCAAACTTCAACATAGACTAGAAAATAGAGTGTGAAAAGATGTTGATAAGGAGGGATATCAAGCACTACGGGAAATTGGCAGTAGAGTTGTAAGAGATGACTTATCAAGTGAAGTGGGCAAAAGGAAGAAATGTTTGTTTGTTGGCGCTCTAGTGTTTCATTGGTCATGGGGCGAAAAACGAAATTCAATCCTCTAGAGGCTCTAGCTAAGGAGGTTAGTAAATGTATCTATCCTGACATTCGAAAGTGCCTAGCGAAAACGCTAAAATGAAATTCTCTTAGTTATTACTTGCCGCTGAAACGGAGAATCGTCGTGATAGAAGCCCTTCTTTTGCAAGTTTGACTAAATCCCCCTACATCAATCATTGGTTGGCCGAGATCTTTCGTGTGAGGGTGTGCAGAAAAATGACAGACGGCAACGAAAAATGATGGAAAAAATGATGAGAATTTAGTGAGACAAACTGAATGAGCATAGTGAGAGACTGAGAGAGAGGGAGGCGTTCCATTATGAAATCTCGCGAAAACGGGAGATTGGCTAACAGAAAAGTAGCACAAAAAGCGCGCACAATGTACACTAGACAACGCAAGTTAGAGATCAGATAGAATACAAAAAGCGTTCCCAAGGTGATTATATCAATAGAAAATAGAGAGAACGGGAGAAAGAAATGTATTGCTGCGACGGATCTCAATAGCGCTTTCTAGGTGATATCTGTGATAAATTTCGAATAAATTGGTGGGCTTTAAAATTAAAATTTGATAGCAATTACGTATAGAATACATATAGAGCCGTATGAGTTCGCACCAGAGTGTAGATGGAATGAGTCAAAGTATGTCAAGGGGCGGTGCGATTCACCATTTGAACTCTGCGAGAAGTCTAGCATCCCTAACAAAATTCGAACAAAACAAATAATTGCCTTGCAAATTGAGCGTGAATTGGTGGGGCGGAGAACGTGCGACTTGACATTCTCTCTAGTCTTGCTCTGGTCTCGAGGTTGATACTGTTCGACAAATGATAACAGTGCACTAGCAAAAAAAAGGTCAGGAGAAGAGAGAGACAAACGTGGATGAACGCAATGGGAAATACCAACTCCAAGTTCGCTGACTCATCATGGTTACTTTTGAACCCTAAAAATGGCTTATCGAAACTAGCCACCAAGTTGGATAATTTTGACCCCGGTTTCCCGGGTTTTATAAAGGTAAAATCCTGCGGCTTGAGGCATTTTCTTGTATGAAAAAGCAATGAGAAATTGCGCATGCACCTGTGATTTGAGGTTGAAATTGGGTGAAAATGGGTAGAGAAAATGCGCAAGAGGCCCGAAAACGAATGCAATTCACGTCTTGTTGTCGAGAAAAGGGAGAGAAAGAGAGAAAGAGTAAGGAGGGAGGGGAGTACCCCCTCCCTCTCTGGGGTAAAGGACTGACGACGCCTGAGGGCAAATAGGGAGAAGTCGATTCCGATGAACAGAGATCGTCTGCTTTAACTCTTCATTGAGATTTCATTTGTGACGGTATGTTTGTATCTGACTCATCGATTGTGAGAGTAGAGAGAGCAAAAAGAGAGAAAGAGAGGGGGCTTGCGGGCGGGAAAAGATAGACGAATTCTGTTGCGAAACGCTGTGTTTGTGCTTATGTGTAGTCTCATGATGTGCAGAACGTGTAGTAGGTAGAGAATGAGATCTAGTAAGAACATTTTGCAAAATTCAGAGGATTTCCATGGGCTAAAGCGAATGTTCGAATCGCGGGAGGGGTCAGGAGCGAGGGACTGTGTGAAAGCGAGAGGGTCTCACTTTTCCTGGCCTCCTGAGGTCTGGAAGTTTGAATGTGCTGTGGAATAGTTTAGAACGGCCTTGGACCGATTCCTCGAACGAAGAGAATCACAAATAATCTCCCACAAATGGTCAGTAGACTGACCAGAGCAGTGATGAAATGAAGTGGACAGGGAGAAAAACTCCAGCAGTACTGACCACTGTGAATCTGGTTGTTGACTGTGGACTGCACTGATCTGCATTCTATCAGTTTGTTATCAGAGAGACCAGTAAGAGGACAACGGAGACCGGAAATGAACACACAGTACCTCCAGAAAGGGGTCGGAAGTGGGACAGTCTAGTAAAAAGAAGTTTATAGAAACTTATTTTACTTCGAAAATCCTTTTTGTCTCATAGCTGTGACGAATTTGTTAGAGGATGTCACGATCTATTTTATTAGATTTTAACACTATGTTAATTTATTTGAGATACATTCTGAGATGAGCGTCGAAGGGTATTTCCCCACAATTGATTGAATGTGTGATATCAAGTGGAGGTTTTTTTGTAGTTCAAAGAAGTCTTTCCTTCTCTTTATGAAGTCGCACTGGGAACCAATATACGATTGCGTAGTCTTTATGCAACAATCCGGCGGATCTTTTGTTTTTCCACATTCATTTGTTTGCGTTGTATATTTTTTACACAATAATATTTTTTGGCAATTTTCACAATAATTTTATAGCATTATGGGTGGGAAAAGCATTTTGAACAATAATTTCACGAAAATCAAAATTCAAGAGCCGTAAGTGAGAGCCGGAAAAAGGTGCGGCGAATGTCGGCCGGATTACTGTAGCGACACCTTAAATACTGAAATCGTCAACTGTTTGTGTGATCTTTCATTTCGATTTTACTGCTGTTTCACTAAGTGTTTCTCATTACTCTCTTCTCCTCTCCTCAGATGCGGTCGGCCCTCCGATTGGTGGTCCGAGAATTCTCCTCGACGGGCCGATTTCAACCTAAAACGACGACTTTCCTGCTGCGGGCCTCTCCTTCCTCGTTCAATTCGTGCCATGATCGACCCATCGCCAACCAGTTCATCGTCAGTTTTCCGTTTCGGTCACGCTATCGTTGAGCTATCGATGTTAGAGTAAACGCGGCTCGTAGTTGAAAACTAAACGTCTTGCGAAACCGCACGTATTCTGTGTCATTCTGTGTCGATTTGTGCACGTTTTATCAAGGCGACTAAGTCTTCTCCTTTTGCAGATCACGAATTTCAGTCAGCATCGATGTCTGCATCTGTCGCGTCCGTGCACAGAGGAACAACAACAGAATGATAAGGTGATGAGCCGGTTTGCTACTCGCTCACTGTGCAATCCGATTGTTGACTATGTTGCCTTTGCTGGTAGTGATTAGTTTGTTAGTTTGAACACTCGTTCGAGACATGATCGAGCACAGTGCATCCAACAATCCACCTTTCCGTTTTCCTTTGAGCCACCGATAATCGATTAATTTGTTTTTTGGTCAATGCCCATGTTTCACACCCAACACCCATAAAATATCGCCGGAAGGATGCATCCCTTGAATAGACGCCGTTTATGTGCTATTGGGACGCCCTTATTTACCAGAAAAGCCATGGAACGCCCCGAATCCTGCCTGGATACACCTACTTATTTCACAGGCGTCTTTATCCCATATTGCTATTGCGCTACCTAGGTAAACTGACTTATCAACAAGTTTCACTTACTTCCACCAATTTATTCAATCCAATAGCATCCTTGTTCAGTGAATTGAAGAGAGAATACTTAGTTATCTTCATGAGGAAATCAGTTCAGTTAGTTAGAATCATAGGTCGAAAGGTACGTAAAATACGACGAAGCCAACCCGCATTTTGAGAATTTTTGGTGAAAAAAATGAAAACCCAACCCGCATTTTCGGGTTTTCATAGCCATTTTTGACAAACCCAACCCGCATTTTCGATTTTTGATGCCCATTTCCGACAAACCCAACCCGCATTTTCGACTTGCCGCTACGAACCCTTTCGAACTATGGTTAGAATGCTGAATCATAACCATTCGAGTACATGAAGGGTTGGATCAGATTTTTTATCGGGTCAGACGCGTTTCGGGCACTAGGCCCATCATCAGTGACAAATTACCGCAAAATAGTGAAACAAATCCGATTTTTCCTTAGTTTGAGGTAATTTGTCACTGATAGATAACTCGTATAGATATGATTCAGCATTCTAACTAAGTTTTCTTGTTCAGAAGAAGAAGTGGAATTTCCACATGACGATGACCGACGAGCAGAAAGTGACCAAGAAGGAGAACATCGACAAAGCAGCATTGGTAATTATTGATTATTATCGATTGTACGATTCTGCTACAAGACTCCTAATCGAGTGATTCTAGGAAGAAGCGCCGCCCGGCCTCTTCGGCAAAGTCAAGTACTACCTGAAGAGGTGAGACACACGTGTCCATCATCGTATCATTTTTGTTTACACGTTTTATAGTTATTTTCTGACATCAGTACCTCATATAAGCACGACAATCGCTAAAGACAAAGAACTGCCATCGTGTTTCTCCCACGAATATTTGGTCACATAGACTGCCAACGCAGTGCTGTGGGGGACGCTCACCCGATCACATTGCAACGCATCCGAAAATCTACCGTAACCTCTAAATCGATATATTGACGCTCAAATGGCTACAAAAGGGCCAATAATCGACAGGCAACGCGTGTTAGGACCACAAATACATGCAATCGACGTAAAATCAAGTTTTCATTAATATAATATTGTTCCCCCTTGTGGATAATATCGGGTTTCATCAAAAATATAATAGTTTTCATAACGGAAAGCATAGAAATTGCCCCTAACACGAGTGTGCGCGCTTCATTTTCGTGTCCGGTATACTGTAGTGGCTTATTGAAAATCAGGCAACGGTGATTCGTGGGAGGCCTTCTTTAAGTGGATAAGCAATTATTACCTTTCAAATATCGATATGTGCAGGTACTGGTACATTGCTGTGCCCGCCCACATGGTCTCGTGCACCTCTTGGTTCATCATTCTCTACATTATGGTCCACAGGTAATTGCCACTTCCTTACTTTGGGAGGGAGGGGAAGCTAATCTACGATACAAGTCATGAAAACTATGCGTTTCCATTTTCCAAGTCCCTAGACTACCGTACTTACCAATACGGCGCTTTCACCTTTGTCGGTTACGGTAAAATTCGCTTTTTCTTATAGTGGAGTCGACGTGCCCGCCCTTCTGGAGACACTGTACATGCCCGAGTGGATCATCCAGAAGGTCAGAGAGCTCAAGTATTGACCTAATGCCCCCTTCAGTGTCACATCAATGTACTTCAGTGTACATCGATGTACTCTTCATTTCACCCACTCTCTCGTCCACCGACCGGTCGAGAGAGTGTGTGAAGTGAAGAGTACATCAATGTACATTGATGAACACTGAATCCCACATAAATCAATTATAATTATTTTCGATTGAAAATGTAATTGAAAAATTTAAAAGGTTTATATTGTTGTTAGATATATTCGAAACAACACTTACTTTCAAAATTATGTTCCCTATATTAGGTAAATCGGTGGGTCGTTGGCATTACAGTGTATCGGTTGTGGGATATTTACACTCCTCATCATTCAAAAAATATCTTTGCAGGTGAAAGAGACGCCCGCGAGTGCCGGAGTCTTCGTCGTCGCTGCTATTCTCTACAAGGTTAGTAAATAATGCATTTTTTTATAATTAAAAGTTGCTAGGAAATCCCACAATCACATATCATATGAATTATTTATAGTCCAGCATTCGGCCCTGAACATTAAAACATGGTGATCTTGTGTTGCAATGAGTTTATGATAGCCTTGTGACAATCACCATTGCAGATTGCTCTTCCTCTCCGATACGTGACCACACTTGGTCTCATCCAGGCGACCTTCTGGGGATTGAGGAGAATGGGCAAACTGAGGACAGCCAGAGAGGTGGGTTTTATTTTTTAAAGAAATTTTAGAATATTTTATGGTAGAGTACTGGTAGAAGTACTACGTTTTTTCGGGTATCAAGTTATGTGTTTGTAAAATATATATTACCAAGCATAATAGATCCATGACAAGTCATCATCAAGTGTTCCGTCGAAAGAAGTACTGAGAAAATAGGAGACGAAAGATTACTGAAGAAACTAACCCCAATCCTAACTGATAAATGTGTGCTGAATCAAGTTTCCTATCTCTGAATCAAGTTTCCTATCAAAATTAGTTTTTTTTCTTATTGGAAGCATTGGAAATGAAGTCACGTTATCTCTCCATTTCACCCAATCTCTCACACAAGTCGCTGCCAGCGTTCCTTTGTTCTTCGCATCTCCCATTTCCAATAGCTTCCAATCAGTGAACTCTAATCAAAATATGTATTAAAACGGCGAGTGCATGTCTGATTGCGGATGATTGCATAATTTCGTCTAGTTTATACTGATTCAGGGCTGGATAAATCGATAATGTTATTACGACACTTCCACAAACTTTTGTTCCAGGTGGAATACAAGGTGCGATCGGACTATGAGTTGAGGAAGAACTCGTGGGGACGATCCAATCAATACAACGAGCAGGTACCGTAGTTTTCTTACCGTTCGAGGAGATTATCACATATTTTGACGGAGCAATGTGAAACCAAGAAGTTAGGGGATGCGAGAATTGATATTTCCAATTCAATTAATTTATTTATACCGCCAGATAATTATGTGGAATGTATGAAATGTGTCGTTGATTATTGATACAGTAGTTGGCAAAGGTCCGTCGTCTCTAGACTAATCGATAGTTTGTTGAGGCAGGTTACAGGGGTAGGGCGGGGCGTACATCAGGGCAGGTCAAATCAGAGGCGTAAGAGAAAAGCGACGAAACTAGTGATTTTATCGTAATCTTGCTTGTTTGTAGGAGGGCGTTCGGGCGTACACTCGACGAAAGAGCGAGGAATACAAGGCACAATTGGAGGAGATGAAGAAATTAGAAAAGAAAGCAGAGAAGAAAGATTGAATTCAACTGTGAATGTACAATATCCGCCATTTAGAAATGATGTATCCTTTCCCCGACACTAGTTTACTTTACCGGACCACGAGAGATGACCGCTAGGTTCACACAGTTAGATAATGAATAAGGGGGTTTACTTGGTCCGGTAAAGTGAACTAGCGCCCTTCCCTCTTCGAGGGTTCCTTCCTCCATTTTCATCGTTGCTCATAACCGAAGCGTGTGTTGGAGTAGATCAAATCCTTGTTCAGATGTGTCCATAGAATAGTTATAACTAGTTTTGTTTTCTTGTTACGATTGTGCCAATCACTCATTTGTTTTGTCCCCACTATGAACTATTGCTATTACCGAAAAAATATATTACCAGGTGACACAATAAAGTTTTTTCTTCATATCGGTTTTCGAGGAGTGGCGACGCATTGGCTGTTGATTCCATCTAATGTCTAATTATATCATTGGATATAGAACGCGTGCTAATTGTAGCAGTAGCCCGTGGAGTAACGACCCGGAATTGTTAGAGGCCTATTCAATTCTTGGCGAAACGAGAAGTCGCCTTGGATTTTGTTTTTTCCCTCTCGATTTTTTGTGATACTGATTCTTTCGAAAATTATTAGTAAATTAAAGCAAAATTATTAGTGTGTACATTTATTTTAAATTTGTGTTATTGATTACTATAATCCCCATTATTAAAGCGAATATTGGAGTAGATCAAATCTTCCTCCTCGATTAATGTCTTCCCTTTTATCTCTCCAGTGCATGCAGAGTGCTCGTCTGCTCATCTCTCGTGTCATGGCCTCTACAACATCCACAAGAGCGCCCCAACTCATCGGAGTCTGCCAGATGACCAACAGCAATGATATGGGGGCCAACTGGAAGGTATATTACATGGATGGTTACGGTAGAGTCATCGAACTGGGTACGGTAGGTGGAGAAGGTTACCGTAAATTTATCACGAAGGGTTGGGTACGATACGTTAAAGGGGGGTTGTGATAGATGTATTATATGTGCGCGGTGGATGGTATTGTGTAGCGACAATAATTAGCAAGATAAATACGGTAGACTGATTCATGCTTCGTTCCAGGTGGCACAGGGATTCATCGAGAGAGCTGCGGAGAGAAGGTGCAAGGTGAGTTGGTGTAACACATCGACTACTGATTCTGGTTTGACCTTTTAATCTTTTAATTTCTTTCTACGCTTTCTAGAATGCCTAAACCTAAATTTTAAGTTAATATTTTTTATTATTATGAAAAATATGATTAGTTATTGTTTGAGATGCTCTTCTTCCCCGAATGCTTCGATTTCGTCGGAGTCCACAAGGAAGATCAGGTAAATGGGAAATAGAGATCGAAGAGCAGTTGATACGGTAGTTCTCCAGGTCTCTGCGATGAAAAATATCAATAGTTTAAGTTAAATATTGTATGCAGTAGATACAAACGAATACATCACAAGGGAAGTGTAATCATTCTCCGACTCGGACGATCGTTCATTCGATAATAATCGTAGATCACACTCGCATTTGACGAATCTGATGCCTTCCTCTCTCGATTCCGTGACGCGGCTAAACAACACGGACTGTGGATGAGTCTGGGAGGATTCCATAATAAGGTGAAACGAGAACGAATATTGATTGACTAGTTTTGAGTTATAGCCATAACAAACGCGAGAATATGATCAAATCTTTTATTTTTCCTGTTATATGACGCTGTCCGCGATAGCTTCAATAAAGGATCGGCACAGGCAAAATGATGTTCTTCAAATTTCTTGAAAAATCGGTTTTAGGGGTTGTTTTTGATTCTGCACAACGTGGCGTCGTTAGTTTTTCAAGATTTTGCCTCCAGGCGCCAAAATGGCGCCGCGCCACTTTAGGGCGCGGCACGTTTTCCTTTCATAACTTGTCTCAACCAGCTCAAATCAGCCTAAAACTCACGTACCCGAACAGAATTTTATGGCGAATACAATGGTATATTTGGTTATACGTGAATCGTCCATTGAAGCGAGATAAAACAACTGTTTGACCCGTTATAGTGTGAACCAGGAGACATAGTTTATTCGACGTGCCTTTCGATTCTGATTCTAATAATATAGCATTGTATAGGGGAAAAAGAGGTGGAAATATGTTTCCCAAGCGATTTTCCGATTTTCAACGCGCGAACTGTTGTCCGTCCGTCCGATCTGCCTAGTTAGGCAGCGGTGAGCACAGTGAGTCCGTCCGATCTGCCTAGTTAGGCAGCGGTGAGGACAGTGAGTCCGTCCGATCTGCCTAGTTAGGCAGCGGTGAGCACAGTGAGTCCGTCCAATCTGCCTAGTCAGGCAGCGGTGGGGATAGTGAGTGCCAAGAAAGTATTAGGGAACACAGGATTACGGTACCTGGAACCAATAGAGTATCTCAAGGACCCGGGGAGTGTTAACCTGTGCCAAGGGACTTCTGAGAGACTCTATTGGTTCCAGGTACCGTAATCCAGGGTTCCGTATACTTTCTTGGCACTCACTATCCCCACCGCTGCCTGACTAGGCAGATTGGACGGAATCACTGTGCTCACCGCTGCCTAACTAGGCAGATCGGACGGACTCACTGCGATCACCGATGCCTAACTAGGCAGATCGGACGGACTCACTGTGCTCACCGATGCCTAACTAGGCAGATCGGACGGACTCACTGTGCTCACCGCTGCCTAACTAGGCAGATCGGACGGACGGACAACAATTCGCGCGTTGAAAATGGGAAAATCGCTTGGGAAACATATTTCCACCTCTTTTTCCACTACACAATGCTATATTATTAGAATCAGAATCGAAAGGCACGTCGAATAAACTATGTCTCCTGGTTCACGCTATAACGAGTCAAAAAGTTGTTTTATCTCGCTTCAATGGACGATTCACGTATAACCAAATATACCATTGTATTCGCCATAAAATTCTGTTCGGGTACGAGGGTTTTGGGCTGATTTGAGCTGGTTGACACAAGTTATGAAAGGAAAACGTGCCGCGCCCTAAAGTGGCGCCTGGAGGCAAAATCTTGAAAAACTAACGACGCCACGTTGTGCAGAATCAAAAACAACCCCTAAAATCAATTTTTCAAGAAATTTGAAGAACATCATTTTGCCTGTGACGACCCTTGAACAAGGTTTGTTGATTCTATCGCGGACAGCGTCATATATTATTTAAGGTGTCGCTACAGTTGTGACGATTTAACTTGATTAGTCCCTTGTCCAACCAGATAGATCAAAGACCAACTTCTCTCTCAATTCCAGGACGCTTCCGGTTCTCTTCCGTGGAATTCTCACATTGTGATTGATTCTGAGGGATCGACGAGGGCGAGATACGACAAATTGCATTTATTCGACCTGGAAATACCCGGAAAGGTGAGCGAACCTTATTTTTTTAAAGCATAAAACAATAAACGCTATCAATCGTCCTTTTCTTGTGACTCTAAATTAGAGGAAATGGCTTCGAATGTATGTGGTTTTGCGTTTCGACAACCATTTAAGTAGAGTAGATTATATTGGCTAGTAATGCATCCTTGGCCATATTTTGTAGAGTCTATTCTCCTGGAAGCTTCTAAAAGGAACAATGTTGTGGATATCACTATAGCTCATTGTAAAAAAAAGAACAGAATTATTATAATTACAGGTGCGCCTAATGGAGAGCGAGTTCAGCAAGGGTGGAAGTGAGGTGAGTGAGGGAGGGTGGAGGGGGATTGTAGGTTTTGGAATTTATAGTCAAGGTTGTTACGAGTATCGAATGTGCTTTGTATTAACACTTTTTTCTTGTGGTTATTTCCTTTCTCCGCCAATCTAAACGATACAACACCACATGATTTATAATTAGTTGTTCTTGCGAGATCCTTCGCATCGTGAAACCTTTAATTTACGAATTTATTCTAGTGCCAATTATATTCTTTCCAACTAATCTCTTTCTCAGATTGTTCCTCCTGTCTCGACTCCGATCGGTAACCTCGGTCTCTCCATTTGCTACGATCTTCGATTCCCCGAATTGTCCATTTGGAACAGGAAGGTGAGTTGGGGTTTGGGGGGGATGAGAAGTTAGGATGAGACAAGAAAAATTGGTAGTAGCTAAATGTTTGTTTCCAATAATTGCTAATGCAAAAATTCCACTTCTATTTTTTCAAGACCGCCTGTTTTCGTTAGCCAGGCGAATAATGGCTACATTACTCTATTAAAACAGTTTGCGCCATACCAACATCAATACTTGGTGAGTAGTGTTGTTATTTGGAATAATTCTATTCGCGAATAACGAAGGTTATTCGCGAATAACCCTTTGTTATTCGCGAATAGCCCTTTGTTATTCTCGAATAGAATTATTCCAAATAACAACACTATTGGTGAGTTCTGGTTCTGAAATATTCGCATGTCAAATAACGAATAAGTGCTGTAAGACGACATAAATTGCAGGCAGGCGCTCACATTCTCTCGTTCCCCTCTGGATTCACGCTGACTACGGGACTCGCACACTGGGAGGTGAGCGAGAAATAGAGAGGAAGAGATAGTACCAGGGTAAATTTCTCCCTGCAACTGGCTCATCCTTGTTTCACTGTGATAGTTTGATACATGTGAAAATTCGAACGGCGGTGTAGTATCGTAATTGACCTCTATATACTTTAATTTAATTCCTATATTTCAATTACGCAATCCTTGCGAAAATTTATTTAAATGTAAATAATTGATACTATTGCTAGGCTCTCCTCCGTGCTCGTGCCATTGAGAATCAATGTTACGTGGTCGCCGCTGCTCAAACGGGAGTGCATAATCCTAAGAGAAGCAGCTACGGTAGGGTACATTTGGTTACGGTAGGTTACCGTAGGCATTTCAGGAAGAAGAGTTTGTAACTGCGTAAATCGCTGAAGAATTGAAATTTCCGACAAACCATACACTTTTCGCTAGAACCTGAAACTGGTAAATGATGGGATGTGAAAACTCTCTATTGTTGTACATCCTTCACAATAGCCGTTTTATTTACTCACCGGGCATTTTGCGGTTTCATCAAATAGTTATGAAAAAGGAACTTGATAGTTGTTCATTAAGTGCGAATCATAAGGTACACGAATTATATTTACTAGGGAACTGCAAAAGTAGGTGGCGGTCCCGAGAAAATTGGTAAGCACAGTAAGATGTGTACCCCTAACATCTCTGAACACTTTTGAAAAGTTGCCATATTTGCCTCCTGACTTAAGTACTGTAAATCGATAATGAAAATTTGCCCGCGAATCGCCTCGGATAGTCCCCAAGTTTTCATTATCGGTTTACAGTACTCAGGAGGCAAATATGGCAACTTTTCAAAGTGTTCTGAGATCACCTTAGGGGAACACATCTAACTGTGCTAACCAATTTTCTCGGGACCGCCACCTACTTTTGCAAGTTTACGAGACAGTATTAGGACATTCATTACCATACTATTTCCAGACTCAATTCAATCGATAATGTTTCTCTCTGCAGGTCACGCAGTGGTGGTTGATCCGTGGGGAGCAGTGATCGCCCAGTGCAGTGAGAGAGTTGGAATGTGCTTTGCAGAGATTGATATCGATTATCTGGAGGTGAGACGAGTAGAGGCATACTTGTTCACAGTAAAATCCAATTTAGAAGGTGTACCTGACATCACTAGACGCGTGCAGGAAAATAGGCGATTCAGTGTTTCTTGAGTTTTTCAACTAGGATGAAGTTGCAAACTTTTTGATTCTTTACTTCTTTGGATTTTCTAAAAGATTATATGAACTGTCGATTAATCCGCAGTATTTAATGTGTAGTTTAGAATAGATATGAATGCGAGTCTGATTTTATTCTAAAAATTATAATTAGGATTAATTTTTAATTAACACTGGTTATTTACCAAACTAAAGAGAGCTTATCTCAGGAGATCCGCAAGACTCAGCCAGTTTTCGCCCATCGCCGATCCGATTTGTACACTCTTCATGTGAATGAGAAGAGGGAGATTGGAGGTGGGCTATTTAAACTTTTACTTAGAAATATCTCAATTGCATGCGCATACATACACACGCTCGAGGACGCTCGAGGATAAAAAAGGGACATAGTCAACGTTCTCCCATCGCCGTTTTTTTGTTTCACTGGCTCCATGAAAGCGAAGTTTTAGCTATCAGGAAAATAACATCTGCGAACCGTTTAGACTAGACAAGACTAAAATATTATTTCCACATTTATTTGTTGTACTAATATCGCTTTTTAGACGAGGAATCTCGGCATTCCCAAACATAATATTTTCAGATGCCCCTTACTCCTTCGGGAAGATTCCGATCTCTCCTTCTCACGTCTTCTATCGATCCGCGCATTCTTACGCATTCGTCAATTTGAAGCCAGTTCTTGATGGACGTAAGCTTTCTTTTCAAATATATACAGTAAAATATTGTTTAAGTTGAGCCCTGCAATTCATGTTCATCATTTAATGATTTTCGGTGTTCCTGTGAATCATGTGGCAAATATCTCAAACTCTAATTCCAAATATTTTAGTGACAATTTTATACTTCTTTCCGAATTTCGTTAATATATTTGTCATTTTTTATTAAAATCAACTAAAGATGTGCTCGTGTCTCCATGCAAACCTGCCGATCGACTGACTGATCTCAATGATGAGGAGACTGCTGATCTGTTCTGTCTCGCGAAGAAGGTACGGTAGATTAGAAAACACGATCAATCGATAATGTGTAATGCGTAGAGATACGGTAACTGAATCGTCGATTATCGAGATTGTGTTTTAGGTGCAACGGATGCTGGAGAAGAAGCACGGCGTCGATTCTTCCACTGTTTGCGTCCAGGACGGACCGCAATCTGGACAGACGATCAAGGTTTGATCTTTGATCTTTCAAATTTCTCTATTGTTCGTTTCGAAAAGTCAACCCGGGGATCTATTCCAAGGGCCGGAACACTGATCGTCCTCTCTATAGGCTTCTCTTACATTTAGACTCTTCTCAATTGTCGACTAATATTTAATTGAAGTCTGTGAAATCAATTTCATTAAATATTTGGTCATTCCAACTTATATAATTGTCTTTGATCTTTCCAGCACGTCCACGTGCACATTCTCCCTCGTCGCGCGAATGATTTCGGTGGCGGCGGCACTTCGACCGATGCCGTTTACGCCGAGTTGGCCAAGCACGACAGGTACGATATCGATTAGTGATACGGTAGATATCGATTGATGATTAATGACTGTCTGTTGATCTTTGATCTCTACAGAGACGACCGCCCGCCTCGCACGAACGAGCAGATGGTAGAAGAGGCGGCAATCTACCGTAAGATCATGAATTCCTAGACTATCGATCGATGATACCGTATCTCGGCCATGCTCTGTATCCCACTAGGATACTCCCTGATTGTATGTAGGTTGTATAAATGGTTTGTGAAGTTATTGCGTGATAAAGTTTTCCGACTCAATGCTATTTGGGTAATCTCATTGAGAGAACATCAATGAATTCAATATGATACGGTTTTAATCATCATTCGACAAATTTGCCCCCTGAGGGTACAGTAATCTCGCCCCACCACCCAATGGGCAGAGCTCCTCCAAAAACGAGCGGGGTCGGGATATATATCAACAACCACCCGGTAGGAAAGTGACATACCCGAAAGATTTCCACTTTCCAAGGTCTAACCGAGGGCCGACCGTTTTAAAGAGGGAGGCGAGGAGCCTGAACTGACGAAAGATGAGAGAGAACGGAAGTGAGGAGAACGAGTGATCTACTCGAGACGGGTTTGACAGGAGAGGGGAGAGGGAAGAGAGGAAGTGGGAACTCTCTCAACCCCGTCTCGAGTAAAGCGTGTGAACTCATGTCGTTCTCGCAACCAGTGATACGAAAATCGCGAATTTCCTAGCAGGGCCTCATTCGAGACCCGGTGGACAATTTTTGGCTACTCTTCTTAGCAGAAGGGTTATCAATTCACTTGGTAGTGTTTGGTACAGTTCATCCTTTTTATCGGTCATTTCTATTTTTCTCTTTGAAATGTTTACTTTGATCATTCTCGAGCGAATTCAGATGATCAATTGCAACGGACATGAGCTGTCCCAACACGATATGTACGGTATTGAATATCGATTTGTGGTACGGTAGCTGAGTGATTTGTGTCTTCTCACTGCAGAGAACGAAAGTGAGGAGAATGAGTAAAGTCTTCTCACTGCAGAGAACGAAAGTGAGGAGAATGAGTGATCTACTCGAGACGGGTTTGACCGGACGGGGAGAGGGAAGAGAGGAAGTGGGAACTCTCTCAACCCCGTCTCGAGTAAAGCGCGTGATCTCAGGACATTCTCACCGTCAGCTGCACAAATCGCACGAGGTCCAACAGGGCCTCATTCGAGACCCGTAGGAAAATTTTTGGATACCCTTCTTAGGAGAAGGGTTATTTATCAGATCCCTACAGTGTTTGAGTATATTTTCTTGTCGATCCTTTTTTTTCTCTGATATTTTACCTTTCGGCAATGCTGAAATGTACTCTTACAGTTGGGTATTTTCTTGTGATTCAACGGGGATCAGACGAGGACGGAAAGTACTCTATTGAACTGGTTTATTGACCATACCTTTATTCACCGACTGACATTTGATCAATTCAACTTTACTCCTCAATCAGATGTATGAAGGGGCAATAATCTGTATTAGTTCGCGCTACACGGTCAGTCGTTGCTGAGAAAAGATCATAGATCAACCAGCAGTGAGAAGACACAAATCACTCAGCTACCGTACCACAAATCGATATTCAATACCGTACATATCGTGTTGGGACAGCTCATGTCCGTTGCAATTGATCATCTGAATTCGCTCGAGAATGATCAAAGTAAACATTTCAAAGAGAAAAATAGAAATGACCGATAAAAAGGATGAACTGTACCAAATACTACCAAGTGAATTGATAACCCTTCTGCTAAGAAGAGTAGCCAAAAATTGTCCACCGGGTCTCGAATGAGGCCCTGCTAGGAAATTCGCGATTTTCGTATCACTGGTTGCGAGAACGACATGAGTTCACACGCTTTACTCGAGACGGGGTTGAGAGAGTTCCCACTTCCTCTCTTCCCTCTCCCCTCTCCTGTCAAACCCGTCTCGAGTAGATCACTCGTTCTCCTCACTTCCGTTCTCTCTCATCTCTCGTCAGTTCAGGCTCCTCGCCTCCCTCTTTAAAACGGTCGGCCCTCGGTTAGACCTTGGAAAGTGGCAATCTTTCGGGTATGTCACTTTCCTACCGGGTGGTTGTTGATATATATCCCGACCCCGCTCGTTTTTGGAGGAGCTCTGCCCATTGGGTGGTGGGGCGAGATACCTGTACCCTCAGGGGACAAACCCATCGAATAATTTGACAAGTAACTTCGCAGACACTACGACAATAGACAAAACAACTCCGAAGATTAGGCCAACACTGGTTTTGGGATATACTGCATGGTAGAGATAGGTATTAGGGATGGCAAAATGAATCTTCCCCCCCCCCTCATTCCGAATCTTTGCGGTGCGAATCGCCCGGTCTATGGATTCGAAATGAAAGGATTCGTTTGGAATCTGGATTCGAAACGAATCCTTGTCTGAAAAACGTCTAAAATTGTGTTTTTGATGTAATTTTTTATCGTTTTTGTATTTATATTTGTTAAAAGTATGTTTCAAATGTTTATTTCACATTTCTTTCATTTTCTTGATTATTTTATTCGATATTTTTCTAATTAAGATTTTGTTGTTGAAAAATACATATAATTTAATTACGTATAATTTCGTACTGAATGTCATTGTTCCAAATTGATTAGTTGATTATAAATTACCGTATCTTAATCGATGTATATTCAAGTATTCAGAGAAACGAAAGTGAAAGCCGTCAAAGTCAAGCCGTTATCGAAACAACCAAAAAGTGACACAGAAAACGAGCCATCGGAACTCGAAATACTAAGTGACGATAATGAAGATCTGGAATCTATTGCGACTGAAATGTCTCGTCTATTGGCTGAGAAACAATCTGAAGGGAGAGAAACATCGAGCAAGTCAGACAAGATGGAGAGCACAAAATCTAAATCCAAGAGACGATCAGTGAAAGACTGTGATTATGAAATCACAAAAAAAAGAAAATCTGAACGGAGTCCCCCATTTTTATTGTAGCTACACAATGGTGATTGAAAATAAACTGAATTAGAACAAATTTGGTCTGTTTTGATCTATTTTAAACAAGGATTCGTTTCGAATCCTCATATTTTCAACAAAGATTCGTAATGAATCCTCGCTTTTAGAGCATTTTTCATTTTTGGATTCATTTTGATCCCACGCGGCATCGCCGGAGCGGTCAACAAAGATTCATTTTGCCATCCCTAATAGGTATATTGAATCATTTTGGTAATTATCAGTTTTTCATGTTGAAACTCGGCAAAACATGTTGAAACGTGTTTCACGTTACTCAAAAACTTTATTCCAGTCCCCTGTTCCCCCTAAAATACACAAACACACAATCACAGTTCTATTCCACGATTTATAATCTGGAGGGGAGTTTCTCTCTGCGGACCATGTCGTCTCCCTTGAACTACTATCGGCGGAACTTCTTGGCGGGTCCATAGGGGTGCTGGTCCACTCGATGGTCACACGGTCCTGAATT
This sequence comes from Pristionchus fissidentatus, assembly GCA_036245785.1. NCBI lineage: Eukaryota > Metazoa > Nematoda > Chromadorea > Rhabditida > Neodiplogasteridae > Pristionchus > Pristionchus fissidentatus. Next base: position 34,154,048 of record BTSY01000004.1, read on the forward strand.
GAAGAATATTTGTACGGTATTTCAATGGGTATTCCAAGGTGGATCCGGGGTACCATCAATGTTGGAAAGGTAGGCTACGGGGTCTGGGGTACTGTAATACACTGGCTGGGGAGGGGACGGGGCTAAACAACACCTCTTGTCCGTATGCGCCTCAACAGACTGTGATTAGGACGGCCTCCGTAGTGTCGAGCATTCCGTATCCGGGGTCGACGCAGAATATCTTCATGTTGGTGGTCTTGAAAGCCCATCCGATACGGCGGCAGACGAGTCGGTCACCTGAAATCAAAGATATCAGAGAGATAGTTTAGGGAAACTGAGAGATCGAAGATGTGGGCATCAGGGGGTGGGGGGGGTAGAGGGCCTCGCACCTGGGTGCGGTAGGTGTGCTTGTCATCGTAGGGGTGTTGAACCAAATCCTAGCGGTGGAGATCCTCTTGGGCAGCGGCCATTTCGGCGTGGAGAGAGACCAGTCTTCACGAATTATGAATAGAAAAAGGAGAGATTGGTCTGACTTTTTATTTCATTTGAAATTTGAGGAACATAGGCAATTCAACGGTCTATAAGTCAATGCAGTAAAATATCTATCTCCTCGTAATCTATTCCGCAATTCTACAATCTCATTGCATTGTCTCTCACACTCTTTCTCCCTCCCATTGTCTCTCTCCATCGTGCAACTCTGCAGTTTCATTCAAAGTGACTCTCTTCTCTCTCGCCCTCTCCTCATCCTCCACTTCTCCATTTCATTCACTAGCCAACTCTTCTCCCGTACGGCCGACTACTCTCTAGAATCGCCAGCGTGAGTTTTAGCCTCTCAGTATCCAATACCGTACCCCCTGAGGATCCCCGAAATCCGCAGAGGGTACGATATTGGACATTTGTTTATTGTTTATCAGTAAGTTCTTGCGAGCACTTTTCGCTAAGGCCGGTTCTTGCACTCAGAAATATTGTCTACACCCTTTTCATTAAACAATGTTTGTCGTATTTGATTTGATCTTTGCGCAGCCGAGTTGGAGTCATTTTGTTACGCCGAAGCACTAGAGTCGCTCTGCGCACGGTGAATCGGTTGAAATCACAAACATCCATACTGGTTGCTAAAAGATCTTACTCTTACAACAAATTACGAATACATTGGTTTATTTAATTAACAAATTGGTCTGTTATAGTTTATCAGTAAGTTCTTGCGAGCACTTTTCGCTAAGGCCGGTTCTTGCACTCAGAAATATTGTCTGCACCCTTTTCATTAAACAATGTTTGTCGTATTTGATTTGATCTTTGCGCAGCCGAGTTGGAGTCATTTTGTTACGCCGAAGCACTAGAGTCGCTGTGCGCACGGTGAATCGGTTGAAATCACAAACTTCCATACTGGTTGCTAAAAGATCTTACTCTTACGACAAATTACGAATACAGTGGTTTATTTAATTAACAAATTGGTCTGTTATAGTTTATCAGTAAGTTCTTGCGAGCACTTTTCGCTAAGGCCGGTTCTTGCACTCAGAAATATTGTCTGCACCCTTTTCATTAAACAATGTTTGTCGTATTTGATTTGATCTTTGCGCAGCCGAGTTGGAGTCATTTTGTTACGCCGAAGCACTAGAGTCGCTGTGCGCACGGTGAATCGGTTGAAATCACAAACTTCCATACTGGTTGCTAAAAGATCTTACTCTTACGACAAATTACGAATACATTGGTTTATTTAATTAACAAATTGGTCTGTTATAGTTTATCAGTAAGTTCTTGCGAGCACTTTTCGCTAAGGCCGGTTCTTGCACTCAGAAATATTGTCTGCACCCTTTTCATTAAACAATGTTTGTCGTATTTGATTTGATCTTTGCGCAGCCGAGTTGGAGTCATTTTGTTACGCCGAAGCACTAGAGTCGCTCTGCGCACGGTGAATCGGTTGAAATCACAAACATCCATACTGGTTGCTAAAAGATCTTACTCTTACGACAAATTACGAATACATTGGTTTATTTAATTTACTAGCCGGGATGTATTGAGGTTAAATGCACTACACTCTAAGCGTACACTATGCTCGATGCGTTGTCCCGGGGTTCAGGTTCGGTACAGGGGGAAGCTCGGGAGCCGGCTCCAGGTTCGGTCCAAGGGAGCTCGGGGCCGGCTCCCGGTTATATTGATTGTCCACTTTTGACGGGAAATCACTACAAAAAAGTACTGGCTTGTTCCGTTGTGAAAGGCTCGTGAGACTGAGAGCTATCGAAAAAAAGTTGCCACGAAGTTGCGTAGTGGCAACCACCATCACAAAACACTCCTATGATCCCCGACACTCATCGGTGCGTTTGGAGAAAGTTCGAAAATTTCTTTTTTTCACGTTAAAACTCGGCAAAACAGGTGAAAACGTGTTTCACGGTACTAAACAAACGTGTTAGGACAGCTTTTGACGAAAAATGCGGCAAAAGATTTTCCCGCAGCGGGGGTTGAACTTGCGTCGGTCGGATTTGAATGTCGCGCGCTTTAACCACTTGGCTATGGATTTGGTGATTCAAGTTTTGTTAAATTTAAAAGTAATTCTGGTCAGTTATCATATGCGAAAGGTTCTGAGAATATGATGCGATTTTGAAGCGATTTATAGCGAAAAAAACGAAAATTTTGCGAACAGAATTAACGACAAACAGACAGACAGACATTCAGACAGACAGACGTTTTCATTTTCTAAAGAATAATAATCTATCCAGTTTTGCTTTATCGTCTACTGGCTTGTTGTCGCCGAAAAGATGATGCAAACGTGACTGGTCAGTCATCAATCGTTGGGTATCGTATGAGCAATCAATGTCCGATACCGTATCTATCATTATTCTTCTGTTGCTCATTTGCAATATCCGAATATGAGGCCGTTTGGACAAGAATCGGGCAAAGGCAGGTACAGTCAAAAAATGTCAATTCTCTGCAACTCGGCCATTTGAGGTTATCAAGTGTGCTGATGACGATGGGCGTACTCATTTTTTTTATGTGGGACATCCGTTGGCGCCAGAAGGCGTCACGTCGAAATAGCTTTTTTACGAATTTCTCTGAAAACACTATTTTTTGCCCGGCGTGAAGAGACGAATCCAAATCTATAATTTCAGCGGAATCGGTCATCCGATCTCCAAATGAGCAGTAATATAGTGAATTGAAAATCACGAAATTCTTTTCTCTTTCCCACCCGACTCCGCACTCTCCCAGTTCCCATGCTCTCTCGTTTTCCTGTTAGGGGCCTGTTGGACGTAATGCAATTTGTGCGGTTCAAGTTAAGAAAAGGTCCTGAAATCGAAAATGTCCTGAAATCGCGCGCCTTACTCGAGACGGGGTTGAGAGTGTCCCCACTTCCTCTCTTCCCTCTCCCCCGTCCTGTCAAACCCGTCTCGAGTAGATCACTCGTTCTCCTCACTTCCGTTCTCTCTCATCTTTCGTCAGTTCAGGCTCCTCGCCTCCCTCTTTAAAACGGTCGGCCCTCGGTTAGACCTTGGAAAGTGGCAATCTTTCGGGTATGTCACTTTCCTACCGGGTGGTTGTTGATATATATCCCGACCCCTCTCCTTTTTGGAGGAGCTCTGCCCATTGGGTGGTGGGGCGAGATTACTGTATCCTCAGGGAGATTACTGTACGCGTACTGACGAATACCATATTCTATTGCGATTGATTATTGACTTGGGATTTCGCGTAGAATACAGACAGTGTGCTAGACGACTCTGAATCTATATCAAAAATCAGAAGTTCAACAATTTTTTTCCAGAAAACTACACAAGTTTTGGACACAAATCTGGGTAAATCTGATGGTATACAAATTGGATAAGAGCTCGCAATGAGAACTCTCCGACTCGTGCAGAGACGCTCTCGTCGTAGACAATTTGGGAATGGGTGACTTCTTTCCGAGTGCATTTTCCCATGTATTCCTTCCTACACTAAGAAAAACGGAATTGGATGTCCATCGAAAATCTGAGCTTTCAATTCGCATAGTTGTCCGTTCGAAACAGGAAGTTGGGTCTGAGTTGCACCTCATAGATGGAGTGAGACACGCCAATCGTTGTCTCATCAGTTTTATGGAGAGAAATAAATCAAATTCAACAATAATGGGTTCGGAAGTTGAACGAGCGGTATTAATGTTTCGGCAAATATATATATAATTTAATTCCGTTTTAATCTAAATATGAATTGGGTCAGGAGCCATATGGAAATGCCCGAGTATGGAAATGTGAAAAAAATCTTTTTGATTGTAAACACCTCTCATTCTCAAGTCCTTTGTGACGGTGTGGCCGAGCCGTGGGATAATGCATTCTAAAGAGTAACGACGAGATAAACTTTTTTTAAAAAAACTTAAAGAAAGAGGGAATCTTCGAGAGAGAAAGAGAGAGAGAGGGAATCTTCGAGAGAGAAAATGAGAACCATTTGCTAAGGATGAGCAGAGCTTAGTATATGTTCATCTGATCGCAGTTTCGTGCAGCATACATCACTTTGATGAATATCTGAGACAGTGGAATGCCAGGAATCTTTAAATTTTCAATAACGTATTTTTTTCAAAAAAACTACTTTCGCGTTTCAGGAGTCGTTTATGCGAAACACTCATACTCCTCTAATAGATTCGGGCGTTCGATCATATCTGCTTTTAAAAAATGAATGAGATGGCACCGATATCTTCTCATACTAGCACCACACATGATTCCAAACAGACAGAAAAAGGTGAGAGAGTGTGCAAAAGTGAGAGAGTACCTCTCGATTTTGCACGCGCTCTCACTCCAAACCCCATTCTATATGGTTTCTCTACATCTTTCGAATTTTAAAGCCGTCGCTTGGTAGCCGAGACTTCTTTATCCGTATCCCTCTGAGCAATCATTCTTCTCATAGTAGCACAGCATTCGAAACATAGTCGGCGAGAACGAGCAAAGGTGAGAGATGGCGAGAGTGCGCGCCAAACGAGAGAGTCAGACAACGAGAGATCTTCTTGGCATTATGTCAGTTCGATGCTGTGACTAACAAGATGCCTCACTCTCTAGGGCCATCATCTAACCAATGATAATCAAGATTGGACCACTGACAAATGATCTCTGTTATCTTTTCGACAGCGTTCCACTGTTCGTCTTCTATTGATAGCCAAATCCCCTCAGCGATAACCTATCCCGATATAGCTGATGATGATTAACTCTCTTTATTCACTGGCAGATCGGCTTAGATTGCATTGAGAAATGAGAGAGTTGGGAGGTGTCATTGTTCAGTCGCAATAGCCGGTTAGAGAGAGAGAGAGAGAGAGAGAGAGAGAGAGAGAGAGAAGTATCGGCGATCCTTGGATGACTCAGCAGTTAGTGATAGGATAGGGTGCAAAAACACGACGAGGAGATGTTTTATTGGCCTCCTGCTGCAGGAAGTTCCTGCAAATGGCGAACACGAAAGCAGCGGGATTTAGGTTCCGCGGAGTCTACTAATTTGGGATTTTCAGTGCGGAATGATTTAGAAAGTTTATTCCGTGAAATCCGTAAAAATCATTGTTATTGCAACAAATGTTTTGAAATATTCGCTTCGGGTGTTTTACGCGACACTGTTGTTATGGGAAAACCCACTCCGTCCCTCATTTGACATTCAATTGTCGCCGGCTCTCTGTGCAAGTAAGTCGACAAAACACACGTTTTCCATCCTGCAGAAAGTGTTCGAGTGAGAGAGTACGCAAAGGTGAGAGAGCCCCTCTCGATTTCACACGCACTCTTACCGCAAACCCCATTCTGTGAGGTTGAACGGCCTGTGGAACGTTATGAAAGTTTCGTGGTATTGTGCGGTAGTGTTTACAAGATTAACACAATGTAATTGATTAGTCAACAATGTCTGAGCATTTGATCGTAAAGCCAATACCCGATTTCTCAACGAGATAACCTCCTCCATTCCCTAATTATGTCGTCTTTTCTAATTGTTATTCTAGCCATTCGGTCGGATCGAAAAGGAAAGTATTGAGAGGAGAGGGGGGGGGCTGAAATGGATATGGGGAGAAGAGGGAACAGCTGGATTAATGTTCCCTGTTCGAGAGATAAGAGATACGAGATCTCCTCTCTTACCCAATCTTCTTTCATGCCGTTCAATCATTCAAAACGGGTCTCGCGAGATGGAAATCACTGTGTTTTTTGTCCGACTTCGGGCCGGGTTGCGGTGCGGTTTTTGTGGACTAATGGTCTCACGCGGAACTTCCTCCTTCATCTCTTTACCCATTATTCCTTCATTTCTGCCATGAACAGAGTACAGTACCAGCCTGGTGGGATCAGACTAGAAACGAGTCTGGATTGAAATTGACCAGACTTTGAGTCCTTTCGTACTCTGTAGGAAAGCAGCTGAGTGAGGACAATTGTAAGAGGAGATTAGTAAGAGACGGGCAGAGACTAACTGAGAGAGGATAGTGGATAAGCTTGAAATAATGAGTGAGAGAGACAGGGGGTTTCCACCTCCCCTCGCCCCTCTCTCACCTCCCCCTCTCCCCCTCCCTCTCCTCCCTCTCCCCATATCTCGACGTGCTTTTCTTGTTCTAAACTCCTCCTATGGCTCTGGCTCTGTCCACCCATTCCTCCTCCCCTATTCCATCCTTTGCCCAACTCGCCGCCCGACCCTCCTTCCCTCATACAATAGATGTGTTCGTGTCCTGACCCTACCGATGCCATAATCCTCTTTTTTATACAGCACATATCTAGAGAAGGTTGTATTACCTACAGTACTCATCATGTCTGATACCGTAACTCTGCACTTCGTCCCAGATACCGTAGCCCTGCCCTCTTTCAGATAATCGATGGCTCCAGGACGGGGGATGCTGTGTGCGCTGGCTCTCGCCACGCTTGTCGGGTGTACGGTAGCTACTGGAGTTGAGAAGTCAGCAGAGGAGACCCTACCGAGATTGAAGGTTCATACGCTTTAGTATTAATTCGTGACAGGCTTTTCGATTATGTTTCACAGACGATTCATAGCTGATCAGTTTCTTTCTCATAGTATCGTTTCGTTTTTCGATTGAACAGAAAACTTTTAAATTCTAGTGATATCCGGATACCGCAGTTCCCTTTCTCACGATCAGGGATGGGTATGCAAACAAGAACCGTAGTAATGTCGTTGTAAACGTGCGAGACGCATAATTCTAATGTATTTGCATTATAAATTGTGGGCAAACGTGCGGGGCGCGCGAGAATGTTTGTGTTGTGCTGTGAACGAGATTGGGAAAGGAACGGAGATGAGAATATTCATTCCACAGGCCGGCCAACCTAACAGAAAGGAGTTTGGAGTGAGAGAGCATGTAAAATCGAGAGGGACTCTCTCACTTTTGCAAGCTCTCTCACCCTGACCCCTTTCTGCACGCTTGGAACGGAGCTGAGAAGAGGATGAAAGATTGAAATCAGTGAACATGAAAAGATCAAAGGGGGATAAATATTAGATCGATAATAGACAGCAGGCTCAGGTGTTAATAAATACACAACTTACCCATAGTCTGTTTTAGAAGCTGTCCTATAAAACCGATCAATGACTAAAGCCCTGAGAAAACAATCGATAACACTATTCTAGTTCCTGATCATCAATCAATAATTGCAGTTCCGTCACTCCTCCTCTACTCTCCATCCCTCCGAGTGGATCGCCGGGCCTAATGGATACCTCTATCAGGCAAGTGAAAGATCGAGAGTGAAAAGAACAACTAAAAAGGACGAGAACCGGTGATTAGGCAGCTTGGTCTGAGAAATGTGCAATTAGAGTGTTGCGGATCTGCGCCTTTTTTGTTCTTGAGTAGTACAGGAGTGAATAAAAAAAGTCAAATCATGCAAAGCTTCAATCAAAGTTACACTTTTTTCTTGTATTTCAGTTTCACATCGGGGAGCAATCGTGGCTGGCCGCCCGTGAGTTCTGCCTCGCCCAAAACGCCGACCTCGTCTCGATCAAGACCAGCGACCAATTGGTAAGCTATCTGACCCATCGACTGCTCCGACGAACTACCGTATTCAGGCATGGATCCTTCAACACTACGCGCCCACGCATCCCTCATTCGACGAGAGATACGTCCAGATCGGACTAGTCGCTGTTGATGGAGCTGCCGACTTTGGCTGGGTCGATGGAACTCCCGTTGATCAATCGATAGTCGAATGGACTACCGTACCCACGCTCCCGCATGCTGCCGGCACCCGATGCGCACAGCTCAAAGTCAACGAGAAGAAGGTATACGGTGCATTTTAATCAATCGATAATGACGTACATTACCAGGTGGAGTCTGTTGCCTGCGACGACGCCGGATCGCCCGTGCACATTAATCGATTCGTCTGCGAGCGCTCGACTATCGTTCATAACGAGGTGACTCTTGAGGGGAAGACTACCGTAATCATTTATCGATTGTTGCAGCAGCAGAGGAGTAATAATTACATCTGGAGGAAGCTGGAGAACCTCCTGAACTACTTTGGATTCGCTTCCGAGAACAACGGAACGACGACTGCTGCAGCGAAGAAAAACGATGAGGAGGATGATTATTGGCAGGTTAGAGGGGGAGATTGATCTTTGATCTTTGGTATCATGGAAACGGTCAGTGTCTAGACCAAGTGGTACGAAACACCGGTCACCGTCTCCTTAGGTTGATCTTTGAACTTTTCTAAAATGCTAACTAGTTATTGTATTCTGTAAAAAAATACCAAATATGTGATCTGTGAACTATGACGTCAAGTCAAGGCAGGATAACTTCGGAGATACGGCTTCTTACGAATCGCAATGAACACTATTTCTCGATCTCTAATCGCTGAGTTTGCTCTTTGATCTTTCAGGCGGTCGAGACGCTAACCAACAATGGCAAGCAGATCATGTCTCTCAACCCAGTAAAGTCTGCTCGTGAAGCCGAAGTAAGTTAGCAGGCTAGAGATCAAAGATTAAAGATCAAAGATCATCATTCAGGCTGCGCTAACGTTGGTTGCATCGCCTCTCACTGCCATCGAGGGTAGCGGACAACAGGAGGTATTTTGCTACGAATTGCGTCATCACTATGCAATGAGTTCTAACTGTTTGTCCTTCTATCAGGGTCGTGTGTTCCGATAGCCAGTGGCTCCATCGTAATTACTTCTTTTTGCCATTCCTCCTCTCCTTTTTCTTGCGTGTCTCTATTCTCGATCCTTACCCGTTCTATCATCAAACTGGCCTTCGCCCACTCTCCCTTTTCCTTCCTTCCCTTCTCTCTCTCCCACCCCTCTCTCTCTCTCTCTCTCTCTCTCTCTCTCTCTCTCTCCCCTCCTTTCCCTTTTTTGTACGGTCTTTCTTTTCTCGAACAAGATCCCTCCTCACCCTTTTGGCCGATTCTCTCGTAGGTACAACACGCAGTGGGGGCCATTTTATGGTTAGAGAGCGGGCGAGAGAGTGCGGGGATATGAGAGGGTCCAGACACGGGCTCAGTATTGGGACACTTATTTGCATACGAATTGCAATCTTGGCGATCGTTCGGCTTGGATTCCCTTTTGGGACGAGCGGCGGTGAACAGAACAAATAGTGAAGAAGTAGAAGAAGGAAGATTGGAGAGAGAGAGAGAGAGAGAGAGATAGAGAGAGATCCGGGATGATTGACAGTAGAGTTTAGTCAGGCATGTAAAGGGCAGACTGGAAAAGAGATGAGAATGACCTAGAATCATCGATAAGAAAGGGGTTGAAAGCTGAAAAGTCAATCGAACAATTTTGGGGAATAAATAAATTGGTACCGAGCTATAGCTTACCTGAAATCACCCGCATGTCGCATCACTTCTTTTGATATCATAGTGAAACCTGAAACAACGAACTGAAACTTTCGACCGCATTGTGTTTTAGGAATTGAGAGGCAAATCCAGTAAAAATGATAAAACTGGAATACAAATGTTGAATTCCTCGTTTTTGCCGAATTCATAATCGATAATTCTAAAACATCTTCAGGAGAAGACGATCAGCGAGGCGAATTCGGCGTCTCGTGAGGAGAAACAAGTGGATGAAAATGCACTGCTGAGGAAGGATGAGGTGAGTGCAGAGTCTCCAGAAAGGGGTCGGACCGAGGGACTGTGTGTGAAAATGAGAGAGTCTATCTTACTTTTACACAAACTCTCTGATTGGTGACTCTTTTCTGGAGGCTTCCCCGGGTCGTGTGAGGATGTGCGGTAGATCGGAGTGGTATTGGACTGCGCATCGCACGATATAGATTACTAATCGTTGTTCCCGAACAATAAAACGGCCCGGGCTACTTAAAACATTTTTTTATTTAAAAAAAAATACTTTTGTAGGCAGTCGAGTCCTCCAAGAAGGAAGAGAAGAAGGAGGAAATTGTTAGTTGATAATCTTTCGAATTTTCTGCCGTTTGACTATTTTTACAGTTTTTTTCCTGGATTAATCAATATACTAAATAGGCCGGTCAACCCTCCAGAATGGGGCTCGGAGTGAGGGAACTTGCGATATGTAAATTGACTCTCTCACTTTTGCACGCTCTCTTATTCTGACACCGTTCTGTAGGTTTTAAGTGGTGTATACCTCATCTCAGGAGCAGTTCTCTCTTCCCGTCGTCAAGGAAATCACTGAGGAAGTCAAAGCGGAAAGTGTTGCTTTGCCCGAGAAGAAGAAGGATGAAGAAGATGCGCTAAATAAGGTGAGTTAGAGATCCTGCGACAACTCGCATTTTGACCATCATTAAAATCGGGGAGAAATATGGACTGTGAAAAGGGAACCTGATGAATATTAAATTCTCCGAAACACAATTGACCTTGTGCTCCACTTGAAACACGCAAAAAAATGGCGATAACTGATTCCCCATCAATTTTCGATACAGTATTCTACAGTAATCTTATCCCCACCCTTCTTCAGCCTCTTCCTCTTCGCGAGCTTCTCGACACAGAGGAGGGATCGGGCGCCGCGCTCACTGAGGCTGCGAATATCGAGAACGCCCCTGAAACTGGTGAGAAGGGGTTTCATGATCAACTTACACGAGGAAATTGCGAATTGTGCTTTCACGAGAAATTTACCTTTTTCGATGCAAAGTCACTCGAAAATGTTTCATACGCTTATTATTTACGCATTGAAACTGCAAAGGACCATGCCGTGAAGCCATTTGAAAACTAAAATGTTCATTTTTATTCTTATTTATTTAATTAGTGAAAAGAAATGCCATTAATATTGGCCAATGTTTTATTTGCTATTCGCTAGCTCTCGCATTACGGTAGAAAATGTTTTCGAAACACTCTCGGATGATGTGCGGGAGATTCCACACTCCAATATGTTTCACCTCTTTCTTATCTGATCTAAGAAAATGTAATTGATGATTGGTTGAACATAGAACAATGCAAAATTTATTTTTTTTTCAAAATTAAATGTTGATAGTATTTACCGCTAAATGGCCGTTATTAGTCAAACCTCTCATGTTGTTTCTCATTAAATTTGCTATCTAACTTGTTGTCGACGCTACTTTCTTGGATACTTTCGTGAAACCGGAGATAGCTCACACTCGGATATGTTTCACCATCTCCTTATCTGCTCTTCGAAACTTCAATTAACAATGCGTTAAAGTCGCCTAGGACTCAGACAGATAAAATGCACACCCATAAATTTTTCTAAGACAATTAGAGAGTGTGTGGAACGAGAGAGTGCGAGGGACTCTAAAACTGGTGAGAATCGGGTTTCATGATCTCCTTATTGGGACGAGGGAACTCCTATCGTCGATGCGAGAAATGGTATTTTTGAAAGCACAAGTATTTAGAATCCTATATTGTCGTGTACGCTCAACTGATGAGGCCGGAATTTCAACAAAAAAAAACTGGGGAGAACTGTATCTCGTAAAAAAAAGACACGTTAGGTATGTGGGTGCTACATTTTCTTTGCTCGTTCGGATATCTTTCACCCTGTTCTTATCTGCGCATCAAAACCCTAATCAACGATAAGTTGAAGTCACCTACTATCTAGTACTCAGAGGTCAAAATATATCTACACCGAGATACAGTTTGCATGGCTAATACATTCGTCAAAGTGCACTATATGTTTCATCTCTACGTTATCTGCTCGTCGAAACCCCAATCAACGATGCGTTTATGTCACCCAGGATTCGAAAAAAGTTTACAATTAGAGAGAGTAGACAATTAAATAGTGTGTGTAACGAGGAGAGTGCGCAACTGCGGTGGCTCCGATGATTGATTGATCTCCCCTGAATGAAGTTGTAGAACGCACTCGGATATGTTTCACCCTCACTTTATCTGAGCATCCAAACCATGACTAACGATCAGTTGAAGTCACCGACAAGAGGACAAAAAATATGTGCACTCAGACAGAGTCATGTGAGAACAATTCAAATCAATAATTGATCTCCCATTGCAGACTCTGATCTCCTCGTAACAGCCACACCCGCCAACGAGGCAGATATCGACAATATGATTGACAAGATGGAGAAACTTCTGGTGAAATTGGGAGAGAAGAAGGAGATCGGACCTATTGTTATTGAGAAGGTAGCTGCAATGTAATTTACTGACTATTAGAAGCGAGTTTACTGGGATAGCAGACTCCTATTACGTAGAATAAGGCCCTGATTAGCAGATATCACGCCTGTCACGTAAGGATCGAGTCAAATCACACCTGGTACATTTTGTGACCCCCCAATATTATTTCAGTTTTGGGTAGCCATTAGGGTCCCTCACAAGATAGCGTCGGGCTTTTTCCCCAGAGATCGATTTCCTCGACGATAATCGACGTTGAAGTTGGCGGGGGCAAGAAGGGGGTCCTCTTTGGAGCTCTGTATCTTTCTTCAAAATGAGTATACCGGAAAATTCCCAACAGATGATCTGTGTAGGATCATCTGGAGAACAACTCTATGTAATTGGGCCCACGATATCACCTAAACTAATTAGTCCAACTAATTAAAACTTTTAATTTTAATTGTTTTTTCGGGCCCAGGATAATCTCGGCGTCAATTTGCAGAGCTTGTCAAGACGAATCGAATGGTATGCTGAACTATGTGATTCATTTTGCATCTCTGCCTTTCATGCCCGAAAAACTATTTCGCACAACCCCACGCGTGACCTCTTGTTGTGTGTGAGAGAGCGAGAGACGCGCCGTCCCAAAGTTCATGTGGCCACGGGCTCTTCCCTTCTGTCCACAGCATAGCTCAGTCGTTAGCATGATAGCCCATCTTTTTAAAAGTAGTGGGTTCAATTCCATTTTTCGTCCAGAAGTTTTGCACATTTTTTTTTGCTGAGTCTCGATCGTCGTGTATTTGTTGAAGAGAGAGAAAGAGGGAGTTGAGGATGAGAAAACGACTATCTCTAATAATATGATTAAAATATATTTGTTTACGTCTGAATCAGGGGACGAACGATGTCCGTCGTTCTCCTCTCTCGTGCACAAAATGCGGATCAGTGACCACTCAAACACCTCGGGTGTCAAGCGCTGATCCAGCTGTGCAATTTGTAAAAAAAGTTCCGATTCAATAACAATGCCTAGAGGGATTCAGCAAAAAAATGTGCAAAACTTCTGGACGAAAAAAGGAATTGAACCTACTACTTTTAAAAAGGCTATCATGCTACCGACTGAGGTATGCTGTGGACAGAAGGGAAGAGCCCGTGGACACATGAACTGTGTCTCTCGCTCTCTCACACACAACAAGAGGTCACGCGTGGGGTTGTGCGAAATAGTTTTTCGGGCATGAAAGGCAGAGATGCAAAATGAATCACATAGTTCAGCATATCATTCGATTCGTCTTGACGAGCTCTACCAATTGACGCCGAGATTATCCTGGGCCCGAAAACACAATTAAAATTAAAAGTTTTAATTAGTTGGACTAATTAGTTTAGGTGATATCGTGGGCCCAATTACATAGAGTTGTTCTCCAGATGATCCTGCACAGATCATCTGTTGGGAATTTTCCGGTATACTCATTTTGAAGAAAGATACAGAGCTCCAAAGAGGACCCCCTTCTTGCCCCCGCCAACTTCAACGTCGATTATCGTCGAGGAAATCGATCTCTGGGGAAAAAGCCCGACGCTATCTTGTGAGGGACCCTAATGGCTATCCAAAACTGTGTCAAACTCATTTTCGACCCTTTGAATGTACCAGCGTTTATTCGATCCTTACGTGGCAGGCGTGATATGCGGTACAAGTTCATGATCGATTGATACCGTAGACGATTTCATAAAAATAGATAAATTCAGGCATCGACTGCCGCTCCTTCCTCTTCCGCCGCCACGCTCATCCCCATCGGGCCCATCATCATTGAGAAGGTGAGATGGTAATCAATCGAAAGTCGTCTACCGTAGTCCGCTATCGATTTCCCATAGATTCGCACGGATTAACGATTGATTGCAGGCCAGCAGGGCCGAGTCCAACATCGTTTCCGGCGACGAGAAAGTGCCTGACGCTGCCAAGGAGGTCGAGGTTTCAAAGGAGAAGACACCGGAAGTCAAACCGGAAACGAAACCGGAAGTGACGGATGCCGAGGTAGAGCAGCTGTCTTCCGAAGTGCGAGAAATGCTCGTGGACGTTGTGAAAGAGATCAATTCAATGGAGGAATCGATGCTGGTCGAGGAGAATTTACTCTCCATCGCTAACGGCACCAAGAATAGACGATGAACACTCGATCGATAACTACAGTAATCGATTGAATTTTTTTATAATTTCAGTATTCGATCGATAACTGTAGAAATCCGTCGGTGACCACCGTAGTTGGGTAGATCACAGCACATATTTGTCATATTCGCACACTACCTCGCACGAGTAACCCCCCCCCCTTGCAATAACCTTCCCCGTCATTTCCCGCATGTTCCTTGCACTTTTGTTTTCCGTGCATGACCCAATCAATCGATAGTCGCTAACCGCCTACCGTAATCTTGTTTTCAGTCCCGACCTGCATGATATCATTTGTTTCACCGCTATCGATTGGTTTGGTTGTGCTTGGAGTAAAAGAGGTTTTTATCTGCATGGAGTTCTTGCATGAAGCACATACTGACACGCATGGCATGAATTACTACAGAGAAACAAAATAAAATAAACAAACATAATTCAGAATATGAGATTTTTCGCTGTATTCGCTTCTCTAATACTCACTTTGCTCACTTTTATCAAAATTTCGAATGGTACTCGAGTGAAAATTGGCTAATTCACTATCGAAAAAACGATAATGCTATGATACTGTACAAATAAACTGTCGTTGTAGGACTCTGACCTGCTCGTGAATCTCGAGCGAACGACACTTGCTTCCACTGAGAACAAGGTGACACACTATATTGATTGCTCTGACCTTCTGAAGAAGAAAAAACTGTGCATCATCAATGCCTTCAATTGCCCAATAAAATCAAGAATTCTCAAAATACTGTATTCTTCAGAAATCGATCGATTACGATCACAAAGATCGATTGGAGGGTGATTTCACAGCCAATGGAGTAGAAGAGACAGCAGAGATGGAGTCACTCGCCGTGCAAGTTCCCGTTCCCAAGAATAGTCTCAACCAAGAGGGAGATTTGAACTGTGATGAGAATGAGGTCCTGTTTGGAAAATTATTTAATTTACTTTCTGACCTCTAATCTTCAAACTGAAGATCATCCCATAAAGAGTTTTTTTCTCGAAAAAATATCAGAATGGTGAAACGCAAATGCGCCTCCCATTGTAAGCAATATCTTTAAGACTTGAAACAACTACACCAACCGTGACGATTATGCTTTCTTATTTTTATAATTTCACCAGTCAAACAACGATTCCAAAGACGATCGAAGGACAATAATAGTTTGATGAAACTCAAATGTGACTTTGTTTCTCAACAATAAATTGCCTCCTTTATTCCATCTCATTCAGACTATACTCAGAGAGCGAAGTCTCCAGCTTTCCTTACTCTGGAGTGTTCACATCTCCAATTATTAGAAGTGATGTCTCCACCTCTCGATTTCTCATGCTCTCTCACCTGGAGACAACATCTCCAGAGTTAGGAAAGTAGGAGAATTCCCTCTCTGAGTACGAAACCCCATCTTGATAAGAACTCTAAACGGACACTGAAATATTAATATTCTTCTTCAGACGAATGCTCATCTCGAATCTTCTTCTTCCAATCAGAAGCAATTGAGTGAGGAACAGCAGAAGCAACTGGGTGAATTCCTCACTCTCCTCAGGATCTTCCTCAAGCAGGTAAACTGTCGATATTTTTGTGCGAATAATTTTTCCACGAATACAATTGGTATGCATCAAACGACTTTGATGCTGCGCAAATTTCATGGGGTGCAAGGTGGAAAACAGTTTTATGCACCCTTTCATAACTTTCTTCCAAGTGAAGCGACCACTTCCAAACTTGATACAGGGATTGCAAGCCACGTTTGGAACATTTTCCTTTTTGATTGGAGAGATTTCGTTCAGTTTGAGCTGAGTTACACTCGTTTTCCACCCTTTGAGGGGGAAATTTCCCCAATGATTTTTGCACAGCATGACTTCATTGCGACAGTGGACCGAGAATCGCACATGTCAACGGCAGTTGACGGGAGCATATTCTTACCTACGCAATTCTCGTTTCAGTGTCCTTATGTACCACGTGTGTGCCGATGCAAACCAATTGTTACTCGTCACTGACAACAGTTAAAATATAGTAGCGGGTTTAGTCTTTTCGAGCATTTTCTTTGGGCTAGTTTTCTGTGTGAGGGTTAAGTATGATAAGCCTACGACAGAATATTTTAGTAATTATCGATTGATTTCGTTCCCTTCTCAGGCTCGTCACGATGATCTCCGATCAGTGATCGATGACGATTCTTCCCTTTCGTTGATTGAGAGAATGAAGAAAGCGATCGTCATTGCCAAAGAGAGAGAAGCTGCGATGGTACTTTTCTTTTTCAATGTTTATCAGAAAGTGATTTTTTTCTTTTCGATTGTATTTTCAAAAGTTTTTTTTGAGAAAGACCCAAAAAATATCTTCGAGCATGTTCTTACCTGCACGGTCATCTTCAACAAAAAAACTGCACTGATACAAATAACTTATTACTCGTAATTGAAGAGAATAGAAACTAATTGCGATTCAGTGTTTCTTTATTCATAGCAATAATAATATTTTGCATTTCTAATAATTTGCAGCTCCATCTCAAGTCGTCGATGTCTCCCTCAGAAGCTGCCGAATTGGACAAGAAAGAGACGGCTTCTCTCATGAGTGACCGAGAGAGGGAGGAGATGTATGAAGAGATCAAGAGAGCTATTAAGGTCAGAAATATTCAAAATAGTTATGGGACAAAAAGAGATGAAAGAAAGCGACGATACATCAGTAGTAGAAACAGAAGAACTGAGAGTCAGGGAATTCGAAACACTTTGTCCTGACTTTTGTCTCGTCACAAATGCAGTCTTGTATTTTCCCAAGAGGCCCTGCCAGAAATGACAATCAACATGTTGATAGAGTAACAATGTAGTCGAAAGTACTTGCACCCTCACCACTAATCGCATCTAAAATATCGCTCAAGTGGCAAATTCGATGGCACAATTTAGGAGCCTGTAGTTAGTAAATAGTATTTACATTTTTTGGTACAAATTAGTAGTGTTCTACGTTTTTGTCTCATTTAAATTTGTCTACGATTAATTATTTTAAAAATTAACTGTACTCTGCGAATCCCAGTGTTCTTGAAATATGATGGAGCAATTTAGTAACTTATTTAGTAGTTGGTACACTTGTTGGTCCACTTTAGAACAACGGCGATTCACTATTTCAAAATTCGCTGATATTCCAAATGTCGCTGAAACCTATCCAATTTCAGGAGGGAATCATGCACGACAACAGCGCCTCCTCGACGACCACCGAGACTCCGGTCGAATCGATAACTGAGACGAATACCGTACCCGAGCGGACTACCGTAGCCTCGGAGGAGACGACTACCGTAGCCTCGGTAGAGCACACGACGAGGGAGGGACGAGTTCGCATTCGGATCAGAACGCTGGCAGAAGTGCTGGAGGAGGAGAGAATTGAGAAGGTCAGAGAGGGATTGTATAGGAATTATGAAATATTTTTCAATTGTTGCTTAGTGATGTAGTAAATGATTTAATATGGATGATGCAATCGGGGTAAGAACTTTTTCATACGACCAGAAAATGTGCCATAGATACACTAAGAAAAAAACATCTAGGACCAGGAAACAAGGTGTCGTCCTTTTGTTTATATTGTAGTAGCGCCCGGATCGATTTTTTTATTTAAAAAAATAGATGATTGCATAGAGATGATGAAATAACAATATTCAGGAGCAACTAGAGAAGGAGGCTGAGCGAATTCGAACTGCCCAGGAGAAGATCAGTGGAGCAGTGAAAGAAGAAGTGGAAAAGGAGAAGGAAAGCATCCTGAATGTGAGCAATATTTTTTATAAAATTGCAATTTTGAAATGAAATCTTCACGTTATTGCAATAAAATGCCATTTCATAATTAATCTATTCATAATGAAACGTACTTAGTCCCCGTCTCACTTCACAAATGCTCATTATGCATTGGAGAATGATAAATATTTTTTATTAAATTATATAATATTTCAGATGATTCCCCTGCGACCACTCGACGACCAAGAAGAGATTGACGAGAATAAAGTAATTAATTTTATTATCATTATTATTATTTACGAAATTCACAAGTCAATGTGTTCATCTGCATTATTTCTCTTTTGATCACTCAATCAAGAGTTTTAAAAAATATAATAAATAATAAAATTAATTAATAAACAACTCTCCTCTTTAGATTGCCTTCGCTCATCCCTCTAATCTCCGTTTCTCCGGAGTCAAAACTTTCGTTACTGGAGAAGAGAAGAAAATGATTCCAGTGAAGGATATCGATTCCATCAGGTATTTACCAAATTTTTGAAATATTTAATAATTAATAACTAGCCGGGATGTATTGAGGTTAAATACAGTACGCTCTATGCGTACACTACGCTCTATGCGTACACTACGCTCTATGCACAGTTATGGGTGAAGGTTCGGTCCAGGGGGAGATCGGTAGCTGGCTCCAGGTTCGGTCCAGGGGGAGATCGGTAACTGGCTCCAGTTTCGGTCCAGGGGGAGATCGGTTGCTCGCTACAGGTTCGGTCCAGGGAGGAGGACTCGGTAGCCGGCTCCAGGTTCGGTCCAGGGGGACATCGGTAGCTGGCTCCAGTTTCGGTCCAGGGGGAGATCGGTTGCTGGCTAAAGGTTCGGTCCAGGGAGAACTCGGTAGCTTGCTTGAGGTTCGGTCCAGAGAGGAGGACTCGGTAGCCGGCTCCAAGTACGGTCCAGGGGGAGTATGTTGGGAAATGGAAATCTCTAGAAAGAGTACTGGCTTATTCCGTTGCAAAAGGCTCGTGAGGCTAAGAGCGATCGAAAAAAGTTGCCACTATGCCACTTCGTGGCTCCGTGGCAACTTTTTTTGATCGCTCTCAGACTCACGAGCCTTTCTCAACGGAAACGCAGATTACCGTGTGTTGATTTCCCGGGCGTGTTCGAACACGTTTCCGACATCGCAAAACACTTTTCCTGTGTTCCCTCACGTTCTGCGAATCAATTGGCAACTTTTCGAAATTTTCGATTTTTCATGATTTTTCATGCTCTATGCGTACACTACGCTCTATGCATAGTTCTGGGTGCAGGTTCGGTCCAGGGGGAGGACGGTAACTGGCTCCAGGTTCGGTCCAGGGGGACCTCGGTAACCTGCTGCAGGTACGTTCCAGAGGGACCTTGGTAGCCTTTTTCAGGTACGGTCCAGGGGGACCTTGGTAGCCTTCTTCAGGTACGGTCCAGGGGGAGCTTATGTTTGGGGGGAATGTTCATCTCTAGAAAGAATACTGGCTTATTCCGTTGCAAAAGGCTCGTGAGGCTGAGTGCGATCGAAAAAAAGTTTCCACTACGCCACTTCGTGGCTCCGTGGCAACTTTTTTCGATCGCTCTCAGACTCACGAGCCTTTCTCAACGGAAACGCAGATTACCGTGAGTTGATTTCCCGGGCGTGTTCGAACACGTTTCCGACATCGCAAAACACTTTTCCTGTGTTCCCTCACGTTCTGCGAATCAATTGGCAACTTTTCGAAATTTTCGATTTTTCATGATTTTTCATGCTCTATGCGTACACTACGCTCTATGCATAGTTCTGGGTGCAGGTTCGGTCCAGGGGGAGGACGGTAACTGGCTCCAGGTTCGGTCCAAGGGGACCTCGGTAACCTGCTGCAGGTACGTTCCAGAGGGACCTTGGTAGCCTTTTTCAGGTACGGTCCAGGGGGACCTTGGTAGCCTTCTTCAGGTACGGTCCAGGGGGAGCTTATGTTTGGGGGGAATGTTCATCTCTAGAAAGAATACTGGCTTATTCCGTTGCAAAAGGCTCGTGAGGCTGAGTGCGATCGAAAAAAAGTTTCCACTACGCCACTTCGTGGCTCCGTGGCAACTTTTTTCGATCGCTCTCAGCCTCACGAGCCTTTCTCAACGGAAACGCAGGATACCGTGTGTTGATTTCCATGGCGTGTTCGAACACGTTTGTGGCATCGCAAAACACTTTTCCAATGATTCCCTACGCTCGCCGGATCATTTGGAAACTTTACGAAATTTTCAATTTTTCACTTTTTTTTTCTCGGATTATAAGTCAAGCGCGTAACCCACTTGGCTATGGATTTGGTCAATTAAATATTGCAAAATTTTAAAGGGATTTTGGTCTGTTGTCGTATGCAAAAGGATCCGAGAAGATAGAGCGCTTTTGAAGCGATTTATTAGGAAGCTTCCGGATGCATGATTCCGGCCTCCAGAAAGGGGTCAGAGGCGAGAGAGTGTGCCAAAGTGAGAGAGTCACTCTCAATTTCCCTTACAATCTCGTTCTAACTCCATTTCTGCGAGATTGCCGGCATGAGGAATGATTTGGAACGAAATGTGCGAAAATTTCATGAAATCGCGTGAAATCAAGTGAAATCAATCGATATTTCACTTCAAAAATCGGCAAAAGATGCTCAAATGTGAATCTCGTTACGCAAAAATGGGTTTGGGCCACATTTGACACTTGGAAAAAATGCGGCAAAAGACTATGCACCGGCGGGGATCGAACCTGAGACCCTCCGATTTCTAGTCGAGCTCGCTACCGACTTGGCCATGAAATTATCGATTTTTCAAATATTAATTTCGATGTGTTTCGTCGTTGCCTATCACATGCAAAAGAATGTGAGAAGATTGCTAAACTTTGAAAAGAGTTATAGCGGAAAAACGGAAAAACGTCCGTCACGCGGAAGGAAAAAAAAAACCAACAGACAAACAGACAGACATTTCGATTTCCTAGTAGTGGAGGAATTTATCTACACCCAAGGCACAACAAGATCTTACATTTGATAAGAACTAAGGGGATATAGGGGAACTCCGCATTTCACGTTGAGATAACGAAGGTCTTTGACGATATTTTTCTGATTCATGGAATATGCCCATCAAGATAGTATCCCTAATTTTCAAAAACGGATTATCTGCCTAAGGGTCCGTAAACTTCTCTATTCCCTCCCTTTCAGTGTTCTCCAAAGCCGCGAACTCGCTCGCAAGCAGAAAAGTGACGAATTGAGGGTGAGTTCGTGCTTGTTTTCTTTTCTCTTCTCAACGTTTGCTTCCGATCGCAAACCACGACACTTCCTAGATAGTAGTGATGTTGGACAAATACAAATATTTGGTGTTTTCGAATAGAGAGAAAGCTAGATCTGCTTTTTTATTACTTGCTTATCCTGTTTAAAGGTTTCTCTATTTATTGGCATATTTGGTTGTTTGAAAAGCCTCCCGAACCCCCTTTTCTGTTATTTTGGTTTATCCTGCTAAAACTTCTCATTATTTCCTGAAATATGTGGTTGTTTCAAAAGGTTGAGAGATTTACTTTTTTACTACTCTGGTTTATCCTGCAAAAGTTTTATTTCCCGAGTAATGTGGTGTTTGGCCGGGCATCCCTACTCGCGCAGTGCATAACATGTTTACGCACCCTCCCCTCACAGATCTTTATAATCAACTCCAGCCGGGCGGCGAAAACATCGGAATCCACGTGTTTCCGTGCGTGCAGGGCGAATTCTTACACATTTTGTCGTTTTGTCGTTGCCCCCCCCTCAACCCCCCCAACCCCCCTTCTCCAAATGTTATCGCCCCTTGTCACCCTTATCACCCCTCAATCCACATGTGTGCGTTGCAAAAATCGGACAACATTCAAGTGCGTGGTGAACGTTGACATTCGATCAAAACAGAGAAAAGTGGGGAGAGGTTAGAGTGTGACTAATGTCTCTTTCTTGTTGCGATGAAACGAGCAACTACCGGGTTGCGCCAGTTTTATGACCGACGAGGATTCTCGAGGTTGGCATAGACCACAACAGGCCGCCTGCAAAGCGGCACAGGTCAACAGAAAGGGGTCTGGGGCGAGAGAGCGTGTACAATCGAGAGGGACTCTCTCATCTTTGCATACGCTCGCACTCGACCCCTTTCTGAAAGCTTGGAATCATATGGTGTGTGCTATTTTCTGCCCTCGGGCATCTGATCTTGCTCTGTGATTTCGCACGTGAATTGCAAGTTGCAACGCGCCTGAAGGGGGCTTCCCACTCAACAACTGACGAGAGAGAGAGAGAGAGAGAGAGAGAGAGAGAGATCGGGATCAGAGAGTGCAGTGGGAATGATGCAAGGGTCTCTGACATGAAGAAGAAGAAAGAGAGGAGCAAGTTCAAACGAGATCAAAAGACTAGATTCGTCCACCAGACTTTTGACCATTCGCACGTTGGAGGAAGAGAGGAAGAAGAAGAGATTCGTGCGCATTTGTCACCGAATTGAAAGAACGACTCTCAATCTCGTGTGATATCCAAAGTGCGAAACTTGGGGTTTGGGAGCGAAACTTTTCAGATGTTCATGTAAACTGTTGACCAATCGCTCATTTTGTCGGAGAGTGCACTGCGATTATTTGTCACCGTCGCACAAATTCACAATGTCAGCGTTGAAACCAAGAGATCAAAGTTGATTTCAGTGAATTGGGGGAGGGAGAAATTCTTAATTAATTAATATTAATTGAGAATTGGGGTAATTAATTAATATTAATTAAAATTTTAAGTAATAAAAATTTCAGTACAAATTGGAGGAATCTCTGGCACGTCGAGCGGCGATGAGAGAGGCCGTGAGAGCGAGGAATGAGCATCTGAGAAGAAGAATTGAGGAAGAGGTTGGGTTATAGATTTTTAAAATTTCCGTTTATCGATTACCTAGAACCAGTGACTTTTTGTCAGTGGTTCTAGGTTAAAATGGTTAACTAAAGCAGAGACAGAAGTGCAGGTTGGGAGATTGGGGTTTCAACGATAAGACAAAGTCCCTCGTTTGATTCAGCACACAATGGGGCATAGGCGCCGCTAAGACTAATAAATAATAATCTCAACTGCTCCGAGTATTTCCCGGACTGATCTTTGACCTTTGTTTGATCTTTGATCTCTTCAGTCAATCTTCGATTCCACTCGTCGTGTGCGTAGAGAAGTGACGGAAGAGGAAGAGAAGAGAATAAAAGAGAAGAGAAATGAGGTGAGTCATCGCACAAAACACTACGGAATTACGTTCACTTTCAAATTAGTGAACCAATCACTTAATTTCACACTCCGGTAGAGCTTCCAGAAAGGGGTCGGGGGCTATATAGTACGCAAATATGAGAGATTTCTGTTTGATGGTATATTTATTGATTGATTGTAAAATTAATCAATAAATGTGTAGGTGAGAAGGAAGATTCTGCAGAAGGAGGAGATGGCGATCGAGAAGTTGAAGCAGAGATTGGCCGAAGTGCAGGTGGGGAGATTGGGGTTTCAATGAGGCGATAATTTCCCTCGGTTGATTCAGCACACAATGAACGGTGACTCCGTTAATTACACGATGGTAGTATTTTTCGTCTCACACCTCCTCTTGACATTTTACCTTAAAAACACCGCGGGTTCGAGCTTCAATGATTGATGAAATTCCGACGGCTGCTCTAAATCACAATTCTATTTCGCCTCCTGTTGGTACAATATTCTATTAAGGCTGAGAATGATCTGCTTGAATCATCATCTGAATCGTCGACAGAGGAATCTGAAGGAACTTCGACGACGACTCAACAACCCGAGAAGAGAAAGAAGAAGACGGAGAAAATGAGTGAGAGGGTGAGTATATTTTATTCAAATCGTTTCGAACTTGCAAAGATTGGGATGTATTTGCTATCCCCAGTAAGTTCATGAACCGTTATTTTCAACGTGGGGGTGGAAAAAAACGCAGTCAGTTTTCATTTTAAATTCAGTTAAAATGGCAGTTTTAAGATTTAAAAAACGTAAAATTACTTTAATATTTCAGAAAACGACTGTGAAATCGACGACGACCGCTGAGCCAACGACGACTCGGCCACTGAGTGCATTTGAACAGAAGATGGACACGAATCATGTGAGAGATTGCATAAGGATGATGCAATAGTAAATGATATTCGTTGCTACATGAATAGGGCTCAGTCAGTTTAATGCATAGTCATTCAGTCTCTGCATACGCTGAAAATAGGAGATCTCAAGGTGGTTCCGTGTTTTGCCGTGCTATGAAATGTAGCATAGCAATATGTGAAATGATGTCTCTCATTTGGGTAGAGTAGAAACATTCTCATTTTTTTCATAGACATGGCGTAATCTGAACGACAGTAATCTGAGTGATTTCAGTTGCTCAACTTCATCTCCAAGATGGAGCGTCAACGACCTACCGTAATCGATCGATCGGCCCCGACATCAATCGATCGCATCTTCAACAACCTCGGCCAGGAGGTGCACGACCTCCTGCGAGGATAGATTATCGATTGATTAGTCCCCCCTAATTATTAATTAATTAGCCCCCTAATTATATCTAGCAAGCTGTTATAGTAATAATAGCCCTCTAATAAGCGTGTCTTGTGTGTGTTCGCTTCGTTTTCTTTTCTTTCATACCGTAATCATACCGTAACTCTAGTGTCTTTCATACTGTAATTCTCGTGCAATATTGATTTTCTCGTCCCGCCGTCTTTCCGTCTTCCCTGTTCAGGTATCTCGGCTCACTGCACACAAACAAATTCATTCCCTATTTCCCCTGAATTCGAGAAAGAAATAAAACGAGTTGTCGATTTATCCCCAAACATGCAAAAGAATGGGCGTTCGGGTGAGGATGAAAGAGAAAAAGAAGAGGAGGCCATTGATGGTCGTAAATTGAGGAACGAAGAGCCGAAATCGGAACAGAAAGAGGGAGTAGATCAAACGGATTAGAGAACTTGAGAGAAGAAGAGGTGATAAGGAAGTTCGATAGAAGGATAGAATTAGAAGTGGGCACTTGCAAAAAGAGAGATTGGAATAGATTGATTAGGTAGAGGCCTTTTTGGTCATTCTTTGCAACCTTTCGATAGATCCCGCAGCATTTGCGTTTCTGCGATACGATAAATGCAATCAGCGGCTCAAAGAGATAGTGTATCTAGTTGAGCTGAGTGTGCCCATTTAATTGATCCATTTGGGCTCTTTATTCGGAATCTGTCACTACCGACTCGATCTTGGCACTTTGCCAAGTCGCTATGATCGACAGGAATTCTTACCTAATCTTTCCTCGGTACAGTCTCGCCCCTCCACAGTCAGAAGTTACAAAATGAGAAGGGCAGGAATAGATTAGATAAATGCCTTTTGGTCTCCCTTAGCATCCTCTTACCGTGACATCTGCGTTTCAGCTATACAAGCAATGCAATCAGCGGCTCGGCACAACATTATGAATGAGCTTGGAATTTGAAAAATAAGTAAGAAGTTGAGGGTATTTATTCGGACCGTTTATTCGGAAGCTTTCACTACGCGGCCTCACTCTTGGCACACTTCCAAAACGACATAATCGAAAGGAACTCTTATCTGCGTCCTGCTACACTCTCTATTCCGTTCCCACACTCTCGCCCCTCCACAGATTGATACAGTCTCTCCAAACATACTAAGCCGATTATCTCCCCTCCCCCAACTCGGCTCGGGTCTTTTGATCTTTGATCTCTATTTGACCGACGAGGCGAGATTTAGGCCGATCTTTACACCACCGCCAATATGTCAGTATACAAGAGGATAGTGTGTCATCATAATGCAATTCAAGAGAGCCTTTTCCCGACAGTTACACGCAATATTTGATCATTCTGATCTTCGAAATTCCTGAAGGCACCTGGGAAGAAATTGTGCAGGACTGAGAAAGATACGTCAAGCAAAGTACCCAGAGAGGTTGTAAAGTTGCCCTCGGGCGAGAACTTCAACGTCAATCAGCGGGTTCACATTCCTCTCAGTCTAGTCAGAAATCTCCAGAATGGGGTTAGGGGCGAGAGAGCGTGTGAAAGTGAGAGGGCGCTTTTCTCAAAGGAAAATAAGTTTACGACTGGATAAGTCTAACCTGGCCAGCGACAACTTCAAATGTGAAGGGAGCGAGGAGTATAGACTATTGGTTTAGCTTTTTTTATTTCTTTCTCGAATTCCCCGGCCAGTCATTTTCAGAAGAGCTCTGGCTCATGACCGTGGAGAAGAGTGGAGAATGATGTGGAGAAGCGAAACAGAGATTGACCCGTCATGCACACATAGTTTGTAGGATTACTAATCGGAAATTGGTGGGTGTAAAGGTGCTTCGTAGGCAGATTGACCATGCTAGAGCTGATAAGAGTGATAAGCTCCAATGACGATTCGTGGAGTTTTCACCTCATTCTCTCTCTCTCTCTCTCTCTCTCTCTCTCTCTCTCTCTCTCTTTCCACTGACCACTCGTGCTAGTCTCGGCGTCGGCCAATAAATAAATGCCGCCAGCATCACTGATCGGCGTTAAACAAAACTGCAAAAGAAAATCTCAGCGGATATTCCATGGGATTCCTCTGGAAGAAAACGCGTAATTCGTTAGTCGGCATATTTTAGTGAGTGCACGTGATAGGGCGCAGAGAGTCAAAGAGTCAGCCAGTGGGTATGCACCTTCACATGATTCCAAGCCTACTGGCAGGAGCCAGGGCGAGAGAGTGTGTAAATATGAGAGAGGCCCCTCTAGATTTGTTTTTGTTCATTGTGATGACGTTAGAATGTGCACAAGATGACGCTATATTTATTCGGATACGTGTAGCTATGCCCGGGGGCTCAACGAAATCACATAATGCAATCGTACTGAAAGGAGATTGGGATGAGGGAGCGTGTAAAATCTAGGGGGGGTGACATTTGAGCAACGGGTAATAACTCAGCTAGGAGTGAGCCTAGAGCTATGGGAGTGGTACCATTGTGATCAGCATCAGGTAATTGAGATTTCATGATTAATTAATTAATTAATATCTCATTAATTATGTTAATTAATTAATATCTCATTAATTATGTTAATTAATTAATTATTATCTCATTAATTATGTTAATTAATTAATTAATTACGAAATCTATTTTTTTCTGATGCTGGTCACAATGGTACCACTCCCATAGCGCTAGGCTCACTCCTAGCTGAGTTATTACCCGTTGCTCAAATGTCACCCCCCCTAGATTTTACACGCTCCCTCATCCCAATCTCCTTTCAGTACGATTGCATTATGTGATTTCGTTGAACCCCCGGGCGTAGCTACACGTATCCGAATAAATATAGCGTCATCTTGTGCACATTCTAACGTCATCACAATGAACAAAAAACCTGCTTTGGAGTTTGTCATGTGTAGAAATATCTATTTGACAACTACAACTTTGGCCCACAGCTGATTTGCCCTGAGGCGACATTTTCACTCCCTTTATTTCACTCGATGTTTGATTTGAAGCTGCTCAGTAGTGATACGTGAGTAGAACGAGAGTTGTTATGCACGTTTTCTCTTCATTCAACCTTTCTCTCTCTCTCTCTCTCTCTCTCTCTCTCTCTCTCCCCCCCTATCACTCGCACTCTTATCACATTGGTCTCTCTATCTCCCTTTGAAAGTCGCGTAGTAGTTCCGACCTCTCTGACCTCTCTCTCTCTCCTCCCCTCCCTCCTCTCCTCCCATCTCTTCTCCCCTCGACAACTGACCATGCAGCAAACCCCCTCCAGCCCCTTCCCCTCACCTCCCCTCCCATCTCTCCTCCCCTCCTACCACCTCCCCTGATCTCTCCTCCCTTCTCACCCAATCTCACTTTCAATACCCCTCCCTATATCATATCTCCCCATACCACACCTCTCGTACCCAACTTGTCTCTCTTCTCACTTGATTCGAAACGTACGGCAAGCGGTCAGGGCGAGAGAGTGCACAAAAGTAGGAGAGTCCCTCCCAATTTAGCACGCTCCCTCACTCCAAAGCCCGGTTGACCGGCCTGTGTGATGATGTTTCCTCATCTTCTCTCTCTTCCCATTCTTGATCTACCGCCCTCTTCCCATCTCTCTCTCTCTCTCTCTCTCTCTCGTCTCACCTCTCTTTTCAGTACTTTTCAGTACAACCTCGTCGCACCGCCATTTTCTTTCCTTTTCCACACTCTTGCGACAGGTTTTCAACGTTTATCGATCGGTTTCGGCGATTTGGATCGCGGTGTATACGTAGTCTCTCAAAGATGGATATCACCTCCCCCCCTCCCTCTCCCTTCCCACCTCCCCTATCCATCACTCTCTCCTCCCCTCTGGCCCGTCCCCCCCCCTTATCGCTGGGTCTTTCTCGGTACTCTCGAACCGACGGATGACCCCCCTCCCTCTCTCTCTCTTTTCTCTCTCTCTCCTATCCATCACCAATTGTATAATATATTCGACCAGACTCTCTCTCCCAGATCGATCTGCCATTGATACTATCTGTGTCAGACCTCTCTCCCCATTCTCTCCATACTTTTTCTCCCCTTCTCTGTCCTTCGCGCAGTTCAATCGTTTAATCTACCGACCACTGTTCCAATCAATTAATGTATCTTTTTGCACATATTTTAATCCGATTAGGGCTATTTGCCGCTCCCTTTTTTGCGCTGCTAAATTAGGTGGAAATGGAGATGGTTTGTTGGTTAAGTTGGAACTTTCGTAGATAATCTTTACAACATTTGGTCAATATGTTGAGCCAAATCTCTATGTCGCTCCTGAAATAACCTTGTAATCTCTGGAGGGGGATTAGGGGAATCCCTGCTCTCTCTCCAACATCCTCCTCATAACTTCTCATACACATTCTCACGTTGCTTTTAGTCGTTTGGCCTCTGTTAGAGTATCTCAAACGAGTCTTCATCTCTCTCGCTTCTAAAGTTTCCGACAGCTCCCCTCACTACTTTTCCGCACGTCAAAGTTATATTGCAAAGCAGTAATGTAATGTTACCGGAAATAACTTAACTTGTTTGTTAACGCTACTCACAGGGAAATGAGTCAACGAATCATTAAGTCAAAAAAATGCAATTTGAAGTTTGAAGTACTCGCTAGCTTCTGGATTCGTAGACTTATATCCGTATACTCAGTCCACATCGAGTTTCCCGATCTATTTCGTCATCACTATGCAATCGTCCCCTCAAAACGAGTACCCCAACGTGTTTCGCGAGTGTTTTTCCTTTGTTATCACTTTCGCTTCGCAGCTTCTCTGCAGGTGGTCGTAAATCTCCTGTATGAATAGGCTCTCTCTCTAACAGTTGTTCCACTCTCTCACTTAATCACACTCTCACCCCCTCTCTCTCTTTCTCCTCTCGATTCTCTCGCTTGATCTACCTCATTGTCCCCAATCTCTAATCAATCGATATCACACCATCATTCGAGTATTATCCTAACCATAGGGGTAAAGAAGAAGTGAGAAGGGGGGAATTAGATTTATAGCCTCCCTTATGTCGTCTCTCTCTCTCCGCATGTGAAAGAGAGACGCTGATGTTGATAATAGCGTGATAGGGGGAGGGTCTTCCCCTCCCCCCCCTCTCCTCCCCCTCCCCATTCTCTTCTCTCGACACACTCTAATTGATACCGTTGCTCACCTCGTGTGTCTACAGTACTCCTCGTGGCTACCGTACTCTTTACAGTATTCTGTATTTAGTATGGTATACTGTACTCCTTCCATACGTACACCGTATCGACTTATTCTTGTCTACCATGTAATCAATAATATCGACCTTTTCGCGGCTACCGTACTCTTTATGGTATACTGTATTCATTGTGGTATACTGTATCCTTGCCGCGCCTGTCTATCTACCGTATGCGTTTCGTATTCCGCATGGCCTACGGTGCACAGGAATAAAACGGTAATCCTCGCAGTTACAGTACTCTTTACAGTATACTGTATTCGTGCCGTCTATCATTTTAATGCTATCGCACTCATCATGGCCTACCGCATCCCACGTACACTACCGTATCCTTCGAACATTGCCGCATTCCTCGTACACTACCGTATTTCTTGTATGCTACCGCACTCCTCATGTCTCACCGTATCTCTCATGTCCTACCGTGCTCCTACCGTATCCCCCTGTCCTACCGTATCTCTATCGTATCCTCTCTCTTCAGTCGGGGTGGCCGAATGTGTCCGACAACGTCTCTGGCTCCGTCAATCTGTCTCTTCTCCCTCGGGGCTCTCGACCCTCTCCCCGTGGTCGTCCCCTACTGCGACGAGGGAGTTTTCACCGATGATACGGTATGTGTTTCACTAATTAGTTAATTAATTAAACCCAAATAATGAGTTGCACGGATACGGTAACTGTTACGGCAATTATCGATTTTCAGGTGATCGCAGTGCGTCCTGCTGCAGCAGTCATCATGCCGCCTCCCCGGCTGCTGCGTCCCGTCGCGCTTCCCTCGATCGATTGCAGCCTGCTGGTTACGGTAAGTGTGTAGAGTTCGATATTCGTGTCAGGAACCCCGCCTCCGGTATACTGTAGACACGCCGCCGCTCCACCACCAGAACCAGTCTAGTGTGTGAGTGTGTAGTTCTAGTGAAAGCAGCAGCAGTGTGAATGAAGCACCACGCATAAATCTTCCCCTAAACGATAACAGTTATGATAGGGCGAGGGATTGCATAGGGATGACGACATATTATTGAATTTGTTTTTTTTTGCAGTTAATTCACACATTTATCAAGAGTAGGCTCTGATGTGCATGGCTGGTCATTGCATGGGCATTGCATAGTGATGACGTTGATTGCATAATGATGATGCAATTCCAGCCGCCTCGCAAGGACTCTGCCGACTCTCTGTCCCCTTCCACGCCCGATTCCGGCTTCTCATCGGATGATGGAGGCCCCTGTCTGCCCAGATTGTGAGATTTACCTCTAAAATTTCGTAATGATGATGCAATTCAGTCTAGGGTCTAGGATTGAATATTTACGTTGCGAAACTCTTTCTATCATCAATGTTTCTCACTTGCGAAATCTGTGTGTGGAAATCATTACCTCAACATAAATCATTTTCTCAAGCCAGCGCTTAATTAGAAACACGCGATATTCGCTCCCTATCTCTTAATTAGATCTTTCGGTTGTATAAGCTGATAATGTCGTTCCACCGCTCCCTTTCTCTGTCTCTCAGACCACCACAAACATCCCGATTCTGATTATTCAATTTGCATCTGCTAGGCTCAGCGCATTCCACCAGTAACTTTGCCGTTTCACCGGGGAGTAATAAACATTCGCAGTCGGTCTGACCCTCGTGTTCTAACTGCAACGCACACTGGGGGTCACCGCGTGTTGTTGTTTTCTCGAACCAGTTTGTAAATAGCCCGAGTGGGTTTGGAGTGTTGTTGACATCATTTTGGGTGATCTCTGTAGAGCACTTACAGTAATCCCGCCTCCCTCTCGCCTCCTACCGTACCTCCTGGTCACTTTCACGCTCTACTATCACTACTCTTATCACTCCCTGAGTGTCCGAGTAATCTCTCTCTCTCTCTCTCTCTCTCTCTCTCTCTCTCTATCTCTCTCTCTCTCTCTCACCCCTCTGGTCATTCGACAAGAGTCGCGCCTCTCACTTGACCCCTGGTCGCAATGTTTTGATTAGCCGAACAGATAGAGAAAGTGCGCAAGAAAACAACACCCTGACGCAGCGTGGGTGTATTGGCGCTCATGGCGAGCGTGTGTGGGCTACGGTAGGGGGCGTGGCCTCCATGGCGCCACGTGCGCGCGAGTGCAGCGCTCGACGCACGTGAGCGAGTACTGTAGGGACACGCGGAATCGGCGTGAAGTGGTGCAGTCTCAGCCTTACTCATATAAGAGGGCGTTGAAACACGATAATGGCAGGGGTCGACCCAAGAACAAAGAATGATGTAACCGACTAATCAGCCTGTTTTCACCGCTAGTTTCAACTCGATCTCAATTTTCGAGAGAGGGAAGGTTCGCGAATAGAGATGTGCAACAAAAAAGCGTCTGCGTTGAAATGCGAACTGAGCAGAGTTGAAAGAAGGAAAAATCGGCTTGACGAAAATTAGAGATGGCATTTGTTGTTGTGTCGTGGATAGGAAATGATTGATTGGAAGGAGGGAGGGTAGATCAACAAGATCTCTCTCTCTCTCTTTCTCTCTCTCTCTCTCTCTCTCTCTCTAAGAGGGGGAATTGAGTAACACGTGCGATAGATAGTACAGTGGAAGGCATTTTGCGAGAGAGTGATTGTTGTTTTGACGCGTCGATCTGCGACCGAGAAATACTGAGTAATAGAAGAAAGGAACAGTTGTGCAAGGGTGTGGAAGGGATAACACGAGTACGGTGTGAACTCAAGCGGAAACTGATATGTATTTTGCCCCCTATTTTCAAGTCGATTACCAGTAATAAATTGATCAGCAAATGCGATGGGAAAACGGGCGGAAAATGAATTTGGAACGATAATTTAAAGAATGTGAAGTGAGAAATCAATCGATAATTGGTTGATTTTCAGGGAGCGTTCGAAGACGCTTGCATCAGCACTACGCAAACATCGGACATCGACCTCCTCCTCATGCAAATCAGTTCGATTCGCTGATTCACTGGGACTCGATCTAGAGAAAATGAAGTATTTCACGAGAGACGAGGAGAATCTATTCGCCAAGACACTGCCCAAGTATGTTTCAGACCTGGTTTATCTACCAAGAAACGCTCAGAAAACGTTTTCGTTTAGCACTGCAGTTGTCAAAAAAAATTGTTTAATGCATTGTTTGATTGATTGATTGATTGCGATCGATAACAGATTGTCCCACTTACAGTATCTCCTCCACCTCCTGTTCATCGCCCGTTGCCTCGACTACGGTAGCCTCTCACCGTCTGCTTCCCACCAACTTTGTTTATCGATCGGAATCTGAATCGATAAGTCGAACTCGACTCGGCCACGTGAACATCGCCTCACTTCGGACCACCCACGCAGGCCATCTCACGGGACAAATCAATGTACTCAATCTGGCATACGATAAGAAGGTGAGGTTACCGTAATCATATCGATTTTTTTCATATATGATAATATATTCTACAACAAATTTGCAGAACAAAGGAATATATATTAGCGTAGGCAATTTGTGAATGTCCTGTTCAACCTACACCAGAGATTGCATCATCCTTATGCAATCCATTCAGATCGTTCTTCGTTACACAGTGGATGGATGGTTGACATCGGGTGAATTGGCGGCTTCCTTCTCACACAAATTATTCGGAAATGAGGACATTGACGCATTCTCATTCGTCCTCGCACTGCCACAACAGGTGAGGAGATTTAAATTTTTTTTAGAAATTTAAATTTAAAAAAAAACTCTTCCACACATTTACATTTGAATTATTTAAATATAACAGCTTTAATTAAATAAGAAATGTTACGAAACTCGGTCTTGGAATATCAGAGTATTTTCTTTGTGGTGGGACTGCAGGCATGCTATTCCGTGTTTCACGGTTTTTGTAAAAGGCGTGGGATAAATAGTCGTTGATTTGGTTCAAACTGTTCACATTTTTGCTAAATATCGATAAACATAACTGAATACTGTGATTTCAGTCCTCCTCTTCCCTCTGCGAGATGTGTATCTCCTACACCGTCTCCGATCGACTATACTGGGACAATAACGGAGGCGCCAATTATCGATTGGAATGGGTCGCCAAGGAGGAGAAACCGGTGGGTATACTGTAGCGCCTACCGTAATCTATAATCCCCTAATCAAACGATATATATCCTCTAATCAATCGATATTTTGCAGTTGGAAGAGACGACCCACGTGCTCTCTCGTCTGCCTCCCTCTCTCCGTCTCTCTCGCTTCACTCGCAACGAATCGGACGATGACCTACTGTCGCCGATCGATAAACTGCCCGCGAGATCGACGCGCAGGTGGCGCGGCGCCGGCGCCAAATTTGAATCCGCCGCCTTTATCTGATCTATAGTTTCCCGACACGATAGAGTACGGTAGTATCGATTTCCAGTCCATTCCATTACAACCATCGTTTTTTCACACGGGTCCCGATGCCAAAAACCTCGCGCACACACATATTTCTGTACCATATTGATTGATGACCATACACACACTTACAGTTATTTACAGTAGTGCTACTCATATCGATTTATTTACTACAGTAGTGCTACTCATATCACGTTTACTCGTTAATTTAGGTTCTCCGTATCATATCTGTTTTGACACCTACAGTAGTCTGTATAATAACCCCCGCCTCCCGCCCCGACTGTCAGATTGTTTCCTGAGAGAGAGCGTTAGCTGTAGTACAGTACACGAAAATCGATCGCCAGTGTCGTCACTCTTTGATCTACCAATCGATTGATTGATCTACCGTAGAATTAGTTCATAGATCACACACAAACTACACTACACACAGAGAGATAGAGAGTTGAATTATGATAATACTTGTAATATTGAGATTCCATTCCCTCGTTTTGTCTCATATTTTGCTCAATCTTGTCATTTTTGTTTTCCGTGCCTTTTTCATTGGAGAAATTCGAGATCCATCGGCTTCTCACAATAAATCGTTTACACTTTTCTCCGTCTATGCGAACAAAATAATATGAAGCCCACAATTTTTACACAATAACATCATTCTAACAGAGACATTCATGTTTCATGATTACTATGAAATCTCTCGTGCAGAGTTGGGCCTCGATTCAAGGCCTTTTTTCCACACTAAAAATTCCAAAAATATATAATTTCGTAATTTTTCTTAATTTGCCTATATCCCACTGCAGAAGTTATCGACCTGTCATTATAAATCGTTTCCAGTTTTTTCTTCGTCCTTCTTGCGAACACACTTCTCTGAAAGTTGTAGCACGAATTGGAGCTGCGCTCAACATTTCCCTGGCATTTTATAAATACTCCAATTGGAGCAGTCACATTTATGTTCCATAATTATTATGAAATCGCTCATTTAAAGTTTGACATAAATTTCTCAATTGTTCCCACAGGCTTTAAATACAATTAATAGATAACTTTCATTGGCCACTTTTTTTAAAATTAAATCTGCACACAAGAATACGAAAGAGAACAAGGGTGCACAATTTTTCCAAATAATACTTCGAACAGTCACATTCATGTTTCGTGAGTGCCATGAATTCTCTCCTGCCAAACCAAAATAATGCCAAATAAGGGTGTTTCACTATCTATACATGGTCCCTTTAATAGATGATTTTCGTTTATTCTTTTTTAAAAATTCAATCTGCACTCAAGAATTAGAAAGTGAGAGGGTTATACAATTTGTGCGAATATTGGCTTCAAAATGTAAGCCCGGTCGCATTTATGTTTCGCGATTGCTACGATATCTCTCGCGTAGAGTTGGGCATTTATATCTTCTTCTTAGAATTTGATAACCATTCGCAAATTCGTAGATCATTCTTCGATCTCTCTTTGTGTGTTAACACATCTGAACACAAGATTCCAAAAGTGAGAGGGGAAACAAATTTTTTTTACAAATAACAGCTCGAACGGTCACATTCATGTCTCATGATTACTATGACATCTCTCGTGTGGAGGTTCCCTTCGATTCTTGCTGCCTTTCCACCCCTATCTTCTATTTTAAAAATCTTCGTACGATCTCTTCTTTCCATCTTATCCCTTCTCATCTCTCTCACTGAACCGCCTCCCACTCATTCATCTCCCAAGACTGTGTTCATGTCTATTATGGGTGAGTAAGTGCTGCTTCTGTTCTCTCTCTCTCTCTCTCTCCTCCCCTTCCTCCTCCCTTTGCCCCTCGAGACCCCTCCCTCCTCCTCCATACATCACCCCCTCCCCTCCCCCTCTGCCTCCCTCATCTCCATATACCCTCGAACCCTCAAGGCTTGAAACTGGGCAAGAAAGCCCTTCTCCCTCCTCCTCCTCCTCCTCCTCCTCCTCCTCCTCCTTCTTCTTATTCAGACTTGAAGCCGGACGCGTTGCGGTCGCGCGTCGCGGTCCGTCGCTCCGCCCCCCTCAGGCCATAGAAGGCCTCAGCCTCAGGGCATCTCCCATGAATGGCTCGGCGATGGACGGCGGGTCGGATCCGCTCCTGAGCACGCTCTCCCACCACGACGACGAGGAGTACGGTAGCAATGGAGACGATCGATCGACCAAGGGAGGATACGGTAGTAGTAGGAAGGATGAGGAGGAGTACTACTACGTCAACTATGGAGGCACGTTGGGAGATCATGGAGGCACTGTATTCGAGTGAGTCTTTGATTGATTACCTAAGAATGACGCAATCCGAAGGATTTGAACTCGGTTGCTCACGTCATTCCACAGCTCGGTCTTCATTACAGAAAGGGGTTTGGAGTGAGAGAGCATGTAAGTTCGAGAGGGGCTCTCTCACTTTTGCACGTTCTCTCTGCCTGACCCCTTTCTGTCTCTATAGAGTTGGATTCGTGTGTTACTGCGTCTGTTTTCACCGGAAGTAGCTGCGAACTTGGGCCCTGATAAGGGAAAATAGAGAGAAAAATAGGGAGAAAATAGGGGGAAGGTCTCACGCCAATCAACTTTCCTGTGTGGGAGAATGTGCAGATCTTTCGCAAGAAGAAAAAAGGGAGAAATACAAAGGAACGAAAGAATTTTTATTCCATTTCGTCAGACCCAGCCAGATTGCTGCTTCGGGCATACTTTATCTTATCCGGCTGCTGAAAAGAGCTAAATGCTTGAGCCCCTTTTTTCTTACGAATTTGAAAAAAGTATCAGTTTCGGAATTGTGAATAGACAGGAAATTTGCATCTTTTATTTCATGGCACAATTTTTCCTCCTTCATTCGACTCATTCGACAAGAACTCTTTCGACTTCTTATACATGGTATAAAATGGGACGGGGGTGACGGGACTGTAGTCGTTGACAGTCGTCTTCGTAATGTTATTCTCACCATCCCCTTCTTCCCCCTCCCTCTCTCTCTCTCTCTCTCTCTCTCTCTCTCTCTCTCTCCCTCTTTCTCTCTCCCCACAGTCCTCTCCCTTCTGAAGTAGTAGTACCAGACGGCACTAGAGAGGACTGGCATTACTCTCCCCTCCCCTCCCACCTTCCCTCCTCTCTCCTCCCCTTCTCCGCCGAGATAGAGGAGGTGGGAGGGGGGAGGAGAGAATGACCCCCCACCACCACAGACGGCCACCTGTCTAAACCATTCACAACGCATAGAAACGAGAGGAAGGCTCAGAAATGAGAAGTGAGAGAGAGAGAGATGGCAGAGAAGACTAATTAGAGGAATGAGAAGGGAAGGGGAAAGGGGAGAAGTGACTTTACAAGCTTCTCAAGTGCACAACCAACACTTTTACACCCTAATTAATGAGTCGATAATTAGTGTAAAAATAGATATTTATTAATCTAATTCAATTACAGTAACGGCAGCTACGCGACTCTCACTCCTCTGCAGCCCCTGCCGCCCATTTCTACCGTGAGAGGATCCGAGAGGGTGGGTTACTGTAGATTTATCGATTGATTGGATGATCACGTCAGTAGATTTCCTAAACGGCCAACATCGGGTTCTAGAGTAATCGATTTCCGGAATTCGGTATGGATTTCGCATTCAGGAAAATATGGTCCAAGAGTATTCAACAGATTGATCTTTGATCTCTCTAGGAAAGGAAACGGCGAGGGTTTCATCCGTTAGAATCTCATGCAAAAAAGGGATACTTGGATTAGAGCTTGAACCAGAGTCCCCAAACTCGAGTCATCCAGACAAATACAAAAAATTGTATAGGAAGTCTCTTCCTCCTCTCGTCCCCGTGATTCTGGCCATCTCGTCAAATACAAATCATCACTCAAACGATCGTCGTCTGCAGGAGAAGAAGGAGAAGATGGAGGAGGAGCAACTGATGGTACGGTAGAGATATCTGGAGGGTACTGTAGGTGGGGTACTGTAGATTTATCTGATCGATTAATAATGAGAAAAAATAGAAATTGAAATTCATGTATTAATGAATCCAAAGATTGGTACAATTCTCTCCAATACGTGCATCGTGAGATGTGCTAATATGTAAATTTTTCTATAATTGACCCTCCATCGATTGAAACAAAGAGTTTAGTTTGCATTTGTTATAGACGTAAATCGTGGAAATGCCGGGCACACCCGGGTGAAACTGGGTCTTTTATCTGTAGTAAATTATAATGAGGAAGCCTCAGAAATTTGAAAGACGCAGATATCCATAGTTCTGGACTGCTTTATTTTTTATAAGGAATTAAAATATGATTTCCAAATGTGTTCAGTTCCCTCTGCATCGTCTTCTTCTTTCTTCTTCGTTCCTCCGACTTCTCAACCTTTCTCTTACTCTTCCATCAAATACGAATATGATGGGAAGGAGGGAGAGGAGAGAGACGAACAACACAACGGTGAGATTTGGGTTTCATCACTCTTTCAAATTAGTACATTTTGTGAAACTTTGATGGAATAACAATGAGCTATGACGAATATGAATCGGTATAGGAGAGGTCCTATCTACTTGGAATACATATAGATAGATAAATCTGAAGTAGAGCATGGTGTATCTGTCACAAGATATATCGTTTTAAGACCCCCGATGTTGAACGGTTCTCATTAGAGTAGCGAGAACTCCCTGCTGCTATTCCCCCTCTCTAGCACTCAGTGCGAGGGGGTCTCACTCCTTCTCTCGCTTCCTGTTATTTTAACTCTTTTTACATTATGTCTTCTCATACCACACTCTTCCTTTTTCGTGGGCGCTGAAAAATTCTCCCAAACGCTTGCCCCCTACCATTCTTTCCAAAGAAACGCGGGCAGTTTTGCGTTTCAAAAATGGTTCAAAGCATGTGGATTTCGTTGGATGTAGATAGTTCTTTCAATAATTGTAAGTAAAAGTCAATCCACTGCACCTCTCGAATCCGGGCCTTCTTTTTAGGAAACAGAATGATTTTGTATAATTATTTTTACACTACTGTGATTAATCTAGGGGAGATTTGTGTTTCACCACCCATTCAAAGCACTTGGATTTCTGTCGTGGTCGATGGTAGGAACCTGGTTATTTTCAATAATTGTAGGTCAAAATCAGTCCAGCCGATCTCTCGCATCCTATTCTTCTCTTTAGGGAAATAATCTGTGGAATTATTTTGCTCACCGGTTTGAAGAATCTCAGAGAGATTTGTGTTTCACCAGTCTTTCAAATCACGTGGATTTCCGTCGAACTCGATGAAAAGTAGTTGACATCTTTTCAAGAATTGCAAGAAAAGTGAAGCTACATCACTTGAATCCGGGTCTGAATCTCTTCCTCTTCTTCTCTCTCTCTCAATCCATCCTCTACTCAATCGTATCCTATTTCGAACCCAAGAGTCTCTCTCCTCCCCTCCTCCCCATTTTGCATGTCCTCAATGTATGCTTACCCTCTCTCGGTCTCTCTCTCTCTCTCTCTCTCTCTCTCTATCTCTATCTCTCTCTCTCTATTCCTTCCATCCATCTGCTCACTTTCCGCAGTCCCGTCCCATATTGGACAGATCTCTGACTGATTGCAATTACTCAATGATGGTTAAAAATCGAGGGAAAACGTGGGTAGAAATCTCCGAAAATACTGGACATTATTCAAAAAAATAACAAGAATTTTAAAAAGTGTTGTCCTGATTTCGTTTTTCCCCTCCTTTTTTTCTCCCCTCATTCCTCTCTTTCTCTCCTTGTGAAGCGAGCGCCACATCAATCAAATTGGGGAAGACTCTCGGAGGAAAAGGGAGGAGAGAGAGAGAGAGAGAGAGAGAGAGAGAGAGAGAGAGATGGGGAGGCGAAGTGAGGGGAGGTGGTGGATGTCTAACGAGTTGTTAGTGCGAAATGCGTGATCGGGCTGGAGAAATATATTGGATATCTATTGAACGGTGCAATCGGTGGGGGCGTATTAGCGATCCGACTTGACACATTGCTATAGTGGGGTGGGGAAACACAAGTTGGCCTAGTGGATGCAGAAGAGGAAGAACGTGGGAGTAGAGGTTAGTATAGGTGCCGTTGCCACGAACGACGTGAACGAGATGTCACAACAATCAATGTAATATGGATCCATAAACGGCGGACATTTACTAGTGTTCGCACAAAACTGAATCTGATATGAAACGGTTGAAGCACGGAAACATCTGGTTGTTGGGGGCTACTAAGCGTCTGCAGCTCAAACTGTACTCGTATTCAAAAAATTTTAAATTAAATAAAAATGGCAAAATAATAAATATTTTTGCAGAATTCTCGTCGGTCACTGCCCACGCCTCTTCCACCACTGATTTCGGCCAATCGGATCACTCTCCCTTCGGATCGAATTCATTCACAGCCGGTCTATTGAGATCACCCAAGATGGAGAAAACGGCCTTTGATGAATATGGACCATTCGGAGATGGAGATATCGGTGAGGGGAGGGGGGTTATTGATTAATGATCCATATTTTAGTGATATATGTAGTAGATCACTGCACAAAAATGTATTGAAGGATTGAACGAGCGAAAGTAGGCAAATGTTGAAATCGTAGGTCCCTTAGTTGTAATGGTCACATCGGCGTGCAACTAAAATCGCTTGCATTACATCCTAGAAAAGGGTAGCCGCCGGTGTAGCACCTATGACCCATCCCTTTAGATCTCTTAGCAAGTCTGGTGCATTGAGAAAATATAGTGAAAAATAGCCCCGATCAATGGCATGGATACGGTAGTTCATCTTGAGCACGTTTATAACTTGCAGGTGGTACGACCGACGAGGTCTCGGTGCCCTCCTCATCCATCGCTCCCTCTCTCTCATTGTCCCAACAGGTATTTTAATTATTTATTTATTTATTTTTCATTCGATTATATTTGTTGTCGCACCCTTGTGGTGTAAGATGAGATTAATAATTTGAGATTGATAATTTAAAGGGACCAGGCAATGAAAAAATAAGTTATTTTTAGATTAAATAAAATCCTGTTCCCGGAAGAATGCTAAAAATCGCATATTTTTGCGATTTTTTTGAAATTAGTTATGAATTTTCAAAGTTTCGCCTTTTCTCCACATCAGGTTACGGTAGCGACTACACCACAATTCATTTCTCTAAAACCAGACATTTTCATGAACTTTGGTTGTGCGCATTGATTCCAGGAGTGGTCAAAACCATTGCATTCCTCTTCTTGTTGCATTATCTAACCATCCGATCAATTTAAATAGCTTTCTGTCTTTTCGGAAATAGGCGACGCACCGTTCCTGAGGCTAATTTCAAATTAAAATAACTAATTGTAAAAAATGCTAAAAATGTAGTTTTTTCTCAATTTTTCAGTAGATAAAAGCGAGTGAAGGTCATTAAAAAATTAGAAAAATTAAAAATCTGTTTTTGCACGCTGCCTGGTCCCTTTAATAATAAATAAATAAATTACAAAATTAAATTAACAAATAACAGATCGCCCTCGCTCTCTCTCCTCAGAGAACCTCACCCGACTCGAGCAGCAATGATGTAGAGGAGTTGAACACCAAGGTGAGAAGAGATCTCCAGAAAGAATTCAACCGCCCTGACCCCTTTATGGAGTGTTCAGTGAGTCATGAAAAAAATCAAGGTGGTGAATCGTAGGGTTAATCATTTGAACTGCATCGATATTTGAGAACAAACAGTGTTATTGTGAGTGTGATCTCGAAATGCAATGGTAGATAAAGCCAATTGAAGTATTTTCGAAGGATCAAATGTTTCGCAATTCTGAAACTCGATTCTGTTTCACTGCGACTACTAGTTTAGGTGAACGGCGATTTTTTTTCACTTGAAGGTGCATTCGTTTTCCATAAAACCAACACACAAAAAACAAATTCAGGAACTGGCACTTCGCATCTCATCTGAGTTGAAGCGATACTCAATCCCTCAGGCGATATTCGCCCAGCGAGTACTCTGCAGGTGGGAATCAATACATACCATACCACTGGAACTGTAGTGGTAAAAGATACGGCATTCTACCGTATCCTATCGATACTGTTCATTTTATCATAATCATGGTGATTTTTCGTCTCTCGTTCTTTGTTTAGTCACTTTTTTGAGTCTTTTTGCAATTCCTCCACTTTTTGTGAATAATAAAATTTCGCAAAATACGATTCTTCTATTTTATATTTTCAACACTTCTCTTTCAGATCTCAAGGTACTCTCTCCGATCTGCTCCGTAATCCCAAACCATGGTCAAAGTTGAAGAGTGGAAGGGAGACATTCAGGAGAATGGCCAAATGGCTACAGGAACCAGAATTCCAGAGGATGTCCGCACTCAGAGTGGCAGGTGGGAAGAGTGATCTTTGAGTTTTGATCTTTTTGGTTCGGTTCTAAATTGTAAACGTTGTCTGAAATAGGGATAGCTAAACGACTGTGGCTATTCGAGGCCGCAATAAGCTCCGCCCACAATTGCATTCCGCAACTCTCAGGAAATTCTATTCGAGGCCGCAATTAATTGCGGCCTCGAATAGGGAACGGGAGGAATTGCATTCCGCATAGGCCGAACTAATCTGAAAGAAATCAGAGATGCTCAACGGCCAGTCTCAAGACATCATGGTGAAACGCCGATTGTCCCAGTCTAGTGCATTCTGCTAAATACTAGTAGTTGAGATGCAGAACTGAGGAGATCTCTCTTTCCATAATCCTTTGATTTATTCTCTTCGCAAAGTAACAGAGGATGTCCGCACTCAGTGTCGCAGGATAGAAGAGTGTTCCTTGGTCTTTGATATATTGTGTTCCTTTTTTCCTTCTCGTTCCAACTCATCACTAGAGAGGTTCAGCGGCCCGCTTCTAGACAGCACCGCGAAACGCCGATAGTCCTTGTTTGGTTCCTTGAATTCGAGATCTTTGATCTTACTAAATATTTTATCTCCTCTCAGTTGTTGGCTAGTTATTGTAGCCCTTCACTAAATATTTCATTTTCCCGAAAGCAGAGTGATTTTTCATATTTCTAAATTAATTCTTCGTGTATTGTCTACCAAAGGGAATCAGCGGTCTGCTTCAAGGGAGCAGGGTGAAACACTGATC
Organism: Pristionchus fissidentatus; assembly: GCA_036245785.1. NCBI lineage: Eukaryota > Metazoa > Nematoda > Chromadorea > Rhabditida > Neodiplogasteridae > Pristionchus > Pristionchus fissidentatus. Next base: position 34,197,151 of record BTSY01000004.1, read on the forward strand.
AGCATAGTCCCGGGATTACAATCGTATTCTATCAGAGAATAGTCGCTGAGCGAATAATCAATAGTTAACATAATAATAAGTGGTTGATCTTTGATCTCTGCTCTGAATCCTCTGGTTCTATCGAATTTCTCTCTACGCTAATCATCGCACAACACGAACAGAGCTTCACAAATTGGCTTAGTTTCGTCACTGCAACATTCTCAGATTGGAGCAATTGGTTGTCCATTCGAGAGCAGATTGGACAGTGGGAGAGAGAGAGAGAGAACCCTCTCAGTTCTACACACTCTCTCACTCATTGCACCTTTCTGGAGGCCGTGGAATGCAGTGAGAAGTAATAAGGGAGGGCGGAACAATGCATGAATCTTTCGTGCATTCCTGCTTCATTTTCCCTTCGTCTGAATTCCTTGCATCTCTCTCTCTTCTCTGTCTCTCTCTCTCTTCTCCTCTCTCTCTCTCTCTCTCTCTCTCTCTCTCTCTCTTCTCCTCTCCTCTTCAGTCTGTTCTAATCCAGACCGCTCACGCATGCTTAATCACGACGAATGAGTGGAGAGAAGAGAAGAAGAGAGAGAAGTGGAAACTAGGGAGAAGGGGCTACTACCGTAATCATGCCAAGTTGATCGAGAAATGATGTTTTCGATGGATGAATATGACGCCGTTTGCGTTAGGATCAACAAGGTCTCAACAGAGGTCTGGAACAGGTAAAAAATCGAAATTCCTCAAAACTTGCTCCTAGGGGTAACTTTCCGCGCTGAAGATGCTGGTGCGGTCGATTTCGCAATAGGACCCTTCCGGGCGCCGGTATGGCGCCGCGCCATTTCTGCGGAAAACGTGTTTTTCGAGTAAAAGTCTTCGGAAACTCGTCTAAATGGCCCGAAATCTAAAGTTGTAGATCAGAATTTGACCCTCTATCAAATGACACTAGTGTCACATCGTGTTTGTTTTTCGTTTTCGCCAAAAAGTCGATTTTTGATACAGGCCGCATTGCGGAAAAAGCCAGTCACAGATTATAGAGAATTTTTTTCTGATCATTTTGATATATTGGATGATGTATTTGACCTCGTGGAAAGTAGTTTTTCTTTGCACCGCACGAATTTCAAGCGCGCGGAACGCGTGTAAACACGCGGCATCCGCATGGTCGATGTGGTAGTGGCCTAGAACTTCAATCCGAAGGTCATTGGTTCGATTCCCATCGGTTACCAAAGTTTTTTGCCGATTTTTTTTTCATCGAAAAAATCACTTTTCAAGATTTCAGGAAAAGTGCCAATATTGTCAGGGGGTGAAATTTCGAAGAAAAAAATCCGGCAAAAAACTTTGGTAACCGATAGGAATCGAACCAATGACCTTCGGATTGAAGTTCTAGGCCACTACCACATCGACCATGCGGATGCCGCGTGTTTACACGCGTTCCGCGCGCTTGAAATTCGTGCGGTGCAAAGAAAAACTACTTTCCACGAGGTCAAATACATCATCCAATATATCAAAATGATCAGAAAAAAATTCTCTATAATCTGTGACTGGCTTTTTCCGCAATGCGGCCTGTATCAAAAATCGACTTTTTGGCGAAAACAAAAAACAAACACGATGTGACACTAGTGTCATTTGATAGAGGGTCAAATTCTGATCTACAACTTTAGATTTCGGGCCATTTAGACGAGTTTCCGAAGACTTTTACTCGAAAAACACGTTTTCCGCAGAAATAGCGCGGCGCCATACCGGCGCCCGGAAGGATTCTATTGCGAAATCGACCGCACCAGCGTCTTCAGCGCGGAAAGTTACCCCTAGGAGCAAGTTTTGAGCAATTTCGATTTTTTACCTGTTCCAGCGCCTTGTTGATCCTAACGCAAACGGCGTCATATGGCCATTGTATCATTCCATCACTGTTTCCTTAGGAGGAATCTTGAGGAGTCGATAGCCATGAAATCTCTCATATCTCCGACATTTTGAAATCAACGGCATTTCATTTGAAATTATATCTTTGATACCGTTAAATGCGCCATGCAAACTGATATAAATACCAGAATTGACGTAACTTCCCGTTGAATTCTACGTGAATTCTCCGAAAGGAATGCCGATTTCTCTCCTCCCCTCAATCAAATCTTTCGTTTCTCTCTGATTGGAAGATCTGCATCTGTCTCTATTAGGAGACCAGACTCCCCCCGAAAATCAATTAGACATTTCAGCCTCCGAATCACACACTAATCCATTCTCTCTTTGATGCCGGGGAGGGTACCCTTCCCCTCCTCGAGAAGGGTACCCTCCCCCCTCCCGCGTTGACTGACTACTGACTCAATTGCGCTGTCTCTCTCTCTCTCCCTTCCTTCCGGACCCAAGAGTGAGACTGAGAGACAAGCTTGCATGGGAGAGGGGGATCTAGAGATCTACAGTATAAGGGACCCACAGTATACTTTAGATCTCAGAGATAATTATCGATTTAATTCAGGCATTGATTCGAGGGGAATCTTTAGTCTCACCCTGAATCAGGCAAATCTCTCCCACTCATCATTTCCTTCTGACAATCGTCGTCATCCGACTACGTCTTCCTTCCCCCCTTTTTCGTCTCTTTCCTTTTCTCGCCACCTAATCTTCATGCCAAATCAGTCTCTCTCTCTCTCTCTCTCTCTCTCTCTCTCTCTCTCTCTCTCTCTCCTCTCTCTCTCAGGCTTCTCCCTCCCGGGACTTGTCTCCACCACACACAAAAGGGAGGCAGGCCTGAATTCGCTTGCCGTCTCTCTCTCTCTCTCTCTCTCTCTCTCTTCCTCTCTACATAATCAATAGCCTAGCGGCGCCTTCTGCCACAAATGGATGCAGTCCCCTGAGGCGAAATGAGGGAAGGAGGGGGAGGGAGAAAGAGAGGGAGAGAGAGAGAGAGAGAGAGAGAGAGAGAGAGAGAGAGATGGTTCGTATAGATTGACCAGTCGAGAGAGGGGGCTGGAGATGAGGGACTAAAGATGGCCGAGACCAGATTCGCTCCTTCCTCTTGTAGCCGCTTAGGAATCAATTTTCTCTGAAGGAGACGTGTGAGAGAGTGGACAAAGTAGAGAGGGTGCAGAGATGGAGAGGAAAGGGAGAATGTAAAGGAAAGAGGAGAATGAGGCATGGTGAGCTGTACAAATACACTGTGAAGGCAGGGGGAATACTGTAGTTGAAGGTGGATATCGATGACTAAATAATTTTTGATATCATAAAATTGCTGAAAATGAAGTGTTCAACCTCGACTAAAACTGGAGTATAATTAATAGGAATGAAAAGATGGAAGAGGAGAGGAATGAAAATACTAGTGCAATGTGTACCAAGAGATCACTGGGCCCAATCCACATTGACAGATGGTCCGTCCAATTACGTCCTAGATTGACAAATACCGTATGTCTATATCGAACCGGCGGTGGATACACAATTTCGAAATACAACTTTAATTTCATAAAAAATGACCTAACAATTGATTTATTTCATTTTATCATTGCAGCGTGTAAACGTACCTACTATTAGATACTTGGCAATACCGGATCTCAATAATTAATAGGAAGCGGATATTCGACAATTTCGAAAAACAAATTTATTATTTATTTTTATTTAAATTATAAATTGCAGCATGTAAGCGTAAGGAGGAGCAGCACGTTCTTCCCAATGCGACGCCCGCCCCAAAGAAGCCGAGACTCGTCTTCACTGATATACAGAGAAGAACTCTCCAAGCGATATTCAGAGTGAGTCGAGATGGAAGACAGTTGTGATACCACGGGCTCTTCCTTTCGCACACTTTGATCACTAGTCCACGATTACACGAAATGAAGAGACCATCTTCTCACATTTCGATATCTACCGGTCTGGAACCCAGAATCGGGCAGTTAGTATTTCTGCGAAACAGGTGAACTGAAAATAATCAAAAATGTAGAATAACAGGATTGAAATGGAAACAAGGAAACGCGAGTGCACCAAGTGTACGTAAATTATTTTCGTGAACTCGACGCAGGATTACTTGTGGAAAATTAGAATCTTTTAAAATTAATAAAATATTAATAGGAGACCAAGCGGCCGAGTCGCGAGATGCAATTGACGATCTCGACTCAACTCGCACTCGATCCAACTACGGTAAGAGAAAAGATTGAAATGAAGAGCACCTCAATGGAAATTAATAGTCACTACTTAGTGCCAAATAGATATAAGTGAAGGGTTATTTTATTGTTGTTCCGCAGCGGAACTCGAATCGCTATTACTTTTCACGACTCGAATCGGCGATAAAAGAATGCAGTGAAACATATTGTTATTTAATGTTAGATAAGGAGTGAAATGAAACATTAGCAGATTTTCTATTTTATAAATTGCTCCAGATAGCAGATGCACAAATCTAGTTAACTGATCTGATCGATGGAACTCATGATGTGGTTCAAACGAAAATGAAGTACAAAACCGATTTGTATAATTATTTCCCTTCTTCCAGGTGGCCAATTTCTTCATGAACGCGCGTCGACGGGGACACGATCGAGAGTGCAGAGAGGAATACGATAGGAGAGAGGAGGGACGAGCAGGTACGGTACTGTAGATGAAGAGAAAGGGATACTGTAGGGTACGGTAGATGGGGAAAAGGGAACTGTACGTTACTGTAGGCGAGGAGAGGGCCACTTTAGAATACGATACATGCGGAGATACTATAAGGAATATGCGGGGAGTATGCACAAATGCTCAAAGACGAATATGATTACTGTAATAGTATTCGATTAAAATTAAAATATATTAAACAATTAATTAATTAAAATAATCAGGTTCGACTGTTTCGTCATCCGGATCTCAATACGATTCTCTCTTTACATCGGATATCAAATTGGAGGACGAGGTTCGTTTTCAGTTTTTTTTTCTCGATGATTGATGCAATTTATTTTTTTTTCAAAACCAGATGCGTTTCACTGAATTCGTGTATAGCGATAATGAATGGTAAAGATATTGGATTCCAGGACGGATTTGGAAAAAAATAATAAGAACATTCAAAAATATGCATGATCTCACTGTTAGTCGCATCCAAGAAATTCCCCTCAAATCGATTACCACAATATAACGAAACTTTGGGAAGCTTCAATGTTTAAAAAAACTGTGTTGTAGGTGAAAGATTGTCACTTTTAAACGCTATCTCGCGTCTGACCCCTTTCTGGAGGCACATTTTGGGCTGAATCGCCTGTGTGGAATAATGAGTGAGAGTGGTCGATTGCAGGTTGATCTACTCCACTCCTCCATTCATCTCTCGTCTCTCAATGGAACGACTGCCAATCTGGCCGACGCTCTCGATGAAGCACTGCTGGAGGAAGATGATGGTGAGAGGGAGAGAGAGAGAGAGAGAGAGAGAGAGAGAGAGAGAGACCTACCTGTGAGGCGGTTGCGACCTACCGCAGTCCTCTTCTACATGTCGGGAGAAACAAAAATAGCTCTGAGGCGTCCTTTCAAAAGAAAAATAGCACAGATTCAGATAAATAAAAATAAAATACAATGAGCCTAATTAATTTTATATTTTGGGCGAATAAATTAAATAATTTAAATAACAAAAATGACCAGATTCCATTCATCATCACCTCCCCGACGAGGTTCTCAAGGCGGGCCACGACGGTCTCGTCGTTTCCATTGATGAACAGGCCATTCTCGAGAAGGTAAGAAGGTTGCGTCATCACTAGGCAATCACTAAGGAGACGTTTACGCCGCTGAAAACTGTGTACATTTGAACAAACTGCTATGTTTTTTTCATGAGGGTTTTGCGATTCACGCAATCAGAATATACACTATACCAATTTGACAGGCAGTGGAACGTGCGTAGGGGAGAAATACTAATATTGACAAACATTTTGCAAGCAGATATAGTGTTGCACACATTCCGTATAGACGCTTCCCATGAGCTACGACCACTGAATATTCGGTTTCGAATGGGAAAAAGTATACAATATTTAGCGAACGTTTGTTGTTTCAAGCATGCCATGTCTACTCTTATCTGAGTTGCTGGTGATAATTCCGATAGGGAGGAGAGAATAGTAATGTAGCAGGTGCTAAACGGGTATCCAACAACCGTCTTGGAGTATTTCAGTATGATTTGATGTGATTCACTTATTTGGAAAGACTCGTCTCGAGTGTTGCGCTCAATCGGATCCACAGGGGGGGATATGCACATTTTCGCGTTGGTTGTGTGCTTCACAAATTTGATATCATCGGTTCTCCCTTGTTGCGGTAGCAAGATTAATATGAACTATCGACGCAATTACTAGACAGCCATCGTAGAACTAATAGGTTGTTGAAAAAGTGTGTTTCACGTATTCCGTTTAGAGCAATTTCGAGAGTTGCGGTCACTGTCGCTTCAGGAATCATAATGAAAACAAAATAAATAATTTATTAATTAATAAAACATAAAATAATACAGGTGCTAAACGGTCATCGTCGTGAGGAGGCAGAGATGCGTCGAAGGGAGGAGGAGGAGAGAGATCAACTGGGACAGATTCTGCAGGATGAACCACTGGTGGAGGAGGAGGTGAGCAGTGAACATTACACATTACCCATTGTTTCTCGAAACAGTCTTCAATTTCGCGGTGGTGGTATGGGGAGGTATTAGAAGATTCTAAATGTTCTGAAACGCAACTTACACAAATACTGGTCATTATCATGCAGTGAGTTTGAATAAGGTAGTTTCGAAAACGTCAAATCACCAATCTATCCAAAAAAAATCGTTGTTTTCAGCCAGAAGAGGATAAATCACAGATATATTCTGGCAAACATTCTCTGGGTTTCTCGATGGTTTTTGGGTTCCTATTCATCATCATCAATCTCTGAAATAATTTTTTTTCAGCCAGAAGAGGAACATTTCCATGCCTCTTCAACATCTCGATTCGAATCTCTCTCTGCTCTCGTGGAGCAAAAAGAAGATCTCGATGAGCTCATCAGAGGAAATCTGATAGAAGAACCGAGACAGGAGGCAGTCCAGGCACTTTGACCTACCTGCTATTGACCGAAACTTCGCCTATTTTAAACCGCCTTTTGTCTAAAACTCAGCTTTTCCCCATCACTCCCAATGGCTCTCTCAAACCACTGTCACTTTTTCCACCAGTTGCCCACCAATAGATGTGTGGCCAAAAGTTTGGAAATTTGAGAAGGCAGCTCGTGGTTAATGTGGTGTTAGTTTCTTGGAAACGAAAATGGAAAAAGGAAAAAGGGTGTTAGTTTCTGCCGCCTTTTTCGGAAAAAGCTCAAGATTTAAATTCCCGCATTTATTGACTATCGCTTATAACTCGGTTCCCAGAAGAGCTAGGCACACGAAACTTGCTTTATGATTTCTAAACGTGAAAATTAATCCTAAAAGAAAGTTTCACATGCCTATCTTCATTGGGAGCCGAGATACTGAAAATGCGGGAATTCAAATCTCGGGAATTTTCCGAAAAAGGCGGCGGAAAAACTAACACCCTTTTTTTCCTTTTTCCATTTTCTTTTCCAAGAAACTAACACCACATGATACTAGTGGTGGGCAAAGACCAGAGATTACCGGCGAAATATAGTAATAGAAAAGTACTGCCGCCTGCGCATTACCCACCCGGGCTTCCTAACATAATTTATTTCTCCGTCGTAATAATCCCTAGTAATAGAAATTTTTGTGAATTCGTTGTGCCATTTCGACTGCGTAAGGAGTCCTTTTCATTGAGTGAAATACGACCCTTTGACCTACTTCTCCCTCACCTTTTATCGATTCCTAGTGATTTTCACCTTCTTATCCGATTTATGGTGCCGACGCCTTCTCTTTTCTTATCTCTTCTCTACTCTAATCTCCGAATATTTATGTCATTTCTATATTCACTTGCTAATTGCTCGATCATGACTAACTTTTGCCGATTTCAAATCAAACTATTATGTCTATATACATCTAATCAATATTTGGACCATTGATCTCCCAAGCTGAATTGTTCTAGTCATCTTTTCAAGTCTAGTCTCTTGCCTAGACTTTGTGCATTACTCCCTAGTCACTTTGATCTTTGATCTCTAGTTTCATCCAAGTGAATCAATCGATCAAAATGATCTCATCTTTCCGATCTCACACCAATTATCGATTAATCTCTCAGTTGCTCTCTTCACTTCTATTCCTTCATAAATCCATCCATTCCATTGTGATCAACTCCAGATCGATCGATAAATTATTTTGCTTTCTCACAGTAAAATTCGCATTTAGTACAACGAAGACATTTCAGTATTCACTTTTTCAATCGTTCTGTAGTCTATTCAAATTGAGCCAGGCAGTAAGAAAGTGCGAAAACAGCATGTAATTGGGAATTTTGCCCGGAACCCCGTGTTGTGCCCTATTTCCCTATTGTTTCTCCTTTCTTGTCATCTCCCTGAATTGTGTTCCAAAGCAAAAATACTTTACGAAACTTTATTACTCGGCAAAATGTCGAAAGAAATCGGGACAGGCGAACAAATGAACGAAAAATTGAATAGAAAGGGGATACAACTTTTTTACGATGATGCATTCAGTCGATGTGTACTGTAGTGTTTGTGTGTGTGGGAAGGGGGCGACTAATTGGAAACGGCGGCGGGGTGGATGCACCACGACCACATCGTGAGTCTGGGGGGTGGGAGGCAAGGACGTGCACTGTAGGGGGAGGTCAGGTAGATGGGGTGGTTGTCGTGTAGATAGAGAGAGAAGAGTGGGTAGGTCACGGCTGAGAGAGACACAAGAGATGGATGGAGGATCGATCGATTGCAGGTCACACAAGTCATGATCACACGGGGGGGGGTACAGTAGTTAGGGGGTACTGTAGGCAGACAGAGTCAAAGGGATGGTTGGGTGAGATAGCACACGACTATGTTACGGTACAAAAGCACTACAAAATGCAAATGGTATGCTACTGCAAAACTACGGTATGAAATAAGAGACTACGGTAGATGGTACAGTTGGGAGGAGCACGGTAGTGGAAGTTTGTGTGAAGTGAACAAAGCTACTATCGAAAACTACTATGAACGACTACGGAATATGAACTGCGTGGTGATTGAAATGAGGGGGGGGGGGGGGTGGAGGGAAGATGGTGGGGTCATTGAGAAATGGGGTGCAATGACAGAACTGGGATGGGAATAGCAGTGAGTTGCATGAATAGAAGAAGAGAATTGGCATTGATAGAGGCGGGAAATGGTTGGATGGAGAACAAGAGCACTGCGGGAACACTCTTGATATAGTATGGCAAGCAATCAATAATCTAGATGAGATGATCGACAACAGATTCATTGATTGGCTAGGCAGAGAGAGAGATGGAAGTGTAAATGGAGAGAACGGGATACGGTAGGGTACAGTATGCACCTACGGTATCCGCGATATTGAAAGATTGATTGGGAGGGCAAAAGCGAAGCAAGACACACGACGAAAATGGAATAAAGACACACAAATCGATAGGGGTAAGGGCTACCGTAATTTGATGGGTCTTGGCGCGACAGTGATAATTGATTGGCTGTCAATGAATCAGGGAAACAGTAATGGCCAGAGGCATATTGATTGGCGTAAGGCTTGCATTACCGTAGTGGAACAGGGCGTTGGCTAGGGTACGGTGGGGGATCAATCGACAAATAAACAAAAAGACAAATGGGGGATCACAAAGATCAAAGATCACTTCTGTCTTGGACAACAAAAGACGCGACTATAACGACGGGTGTTTTGAATCGGTGTCTGTACACAACACAGCTATGAAAGGCGAGAAGAAAATAAATGAATGAACAGAAAGAAAGAGAAGAGGGGACACACGCACAAATAATAATGCAACAAATATTGAGCCAATTTTTGGTGATAGAGAATCGTATCGTTTTTTGAGTGGTAATAACCACTCAAACAGACTTGGAATGAATAAAAAATGCGGTGGATCGATCGATAATTTGGAATAGATCACAGATCGTAACTGCGTGGAGAGAGGGAGGAGGTCGTCGAACAGGGAGGGGTCAGGCAGAATGCAGACGATAGAGTCCCACCCTGATTATCGATTGATTGATTGAAAGTGAGATACGGTAGGACATGGAGGACATACAAAAGGCGCGTGGAAGCTAGAGAGAAAACAACTTAGAAAGCAGGGACACATTAGAATGGGACACGAGGGTTGAGAAGATAGTCGTCCAATCTACCGTACTCCTGCGTCGACTGCGGTAGATAGGTCACTACTCCTTAAAGGAGGGAGAAGGCGGAGGAGGGAAGAAGGAGGCTCGATTCACTTCGACGGCACACGCTGGAGAGAGCGGTGGGGCGGATCGAGGTGCCTGTAGGACAGAGAGTGAGTGAGAGAGAGTCAGTAGTGAGCGACTGTGAGAGAGTGAGAGACATAGAGTGTGAGAGTAGAGTGATGAGTCATGCGTTTTGGAACTTCATTTTAGGAACCCGAAAATATAAACGTTTATAAATGTACTGAAACTTTTCAAAACAATTCCTGGGGGAAAAATAAATAGGGTTCCTAAACGGCAGTTCCAAAACGTTCTATCACCGAGTAATGACTACCCACGAGTATCATCCATTCATTGTCAATTACAGCCATACACCACCCATAGACTCACTCCCTCAATTATTGATTATTCTCCTTGTTATCCTCGCATTTCGACCAAGAAGGCTATCAACGAAAGTGTTAGCCATCCCACCAAATACCGTAACCCCCTCCCCATTCCTGCCCACTCTTAGCTTCGTTGTAACGCGTGGTTAGTCACTCGAGAGAGACGTGAGACATAGACGGATATCAATCGATAAAAGATTAGAACATAATAATCAATAATCACCTCGGTGAGGCAGAGTTTCCGTTCAAACTCCGACAGTTGTCCCATAAAGTGGAAATTGGGGGCGATCGATCCATTGCATCGAAGCACCTGGTCGTACGCGTGCTCCAACGGCCATCTAAACACGGGGGATACAGTGATCACGCATATCCACCCTACCGTAATCCAATCCATCGGCAATCGACAACTGACCTGTGGCTGCTCATCAGATAAGCGATGCACACCGTGACCGAACGAGAGATTCCCGCAAGACAGTGCACGAGCACCTGCAAGTTTTACGATTACGCTACCGTACTCTTATGAATCCCGATCAATACTATGTCGTTCCAAGAGAGATACTGTACCTTTCCACCAGACGCAGCCGCCGATTCGATGAAGGAGATGGCTTCTGTAATTCGATACCGTATTCGCAAACCAGATTATGTATCTTTATACCGTATCCCCATCTACCGATCGCGTATTCAATCAATAATCGTAGATCCAACTAACCGGGGAAGAATGCGGACAGGTTGAAGCTGCTATTATCGTCGACGGGAATGCGAAGATATCGGAACGTGCCGTCGTTCTCGAAGAAATTGTCCAGATTCTTCGTCACATTCACGACGTGAGTGATCCCGATCCTGAGCACAACAAATATATTGTATTTATTGTTTCTATAAACTATGCGCTTACTGTGAGACGAGAAGTGTTTCTCGCGACCCGACAAATCGTATTCAATTTAATCCTGGTACTCTAATCTCGCGGGTCAGGTCATAAAAACACGAACAATGCGTGTGAGCAAATTTTTGAAGGAGGCAGTTCCTACCCTCAAAACCTATCAAGAAATACGCGGAAGTAGGAATTTAGTAAAAAAACCAATTCAGATCTGACCAATTTTATTCGAAATCTAGAGCACCGGTTTATATATTTAGCAATAAGCCGTATTGTCCGTGGGACGAAAATGTGTTTTCGATCGGAATTGCAATAAACAACTGACTGATTAAGGAAGTCCTTATTCGACGCGATTTCCTTGTTGCCCAGATAGAGATGCTCGTTGATCTGGACGGGGAAGACCTGCTTGTGACGCTCCGGCGGCGCCGCAACCTGCAATTACACATTTAAATAAACACTTTAACAATACATTTACATTAATTTCGAGCATTGCACCGTAGACCGATAAGCAATCGCTAGAACATTTTTTTACAAAAGAAATATCCGTATTTTTTGTTAGCCAAAAAATATAGGTCGGACTATTTTAACCAAGGAATGCTTCGTAACCGATACAAAAATGTGCAGGAGATGTTACAATAATTACGTATCGGATCAATTTCCATCACCTTATGGTACATATCTGACTAATTTTATTCATTTTTAAAAAAAATTCATTGGTCAAAAGTAACCATATTCTTAGTCGGCCGATAATCGTAAGATTAATAAATACCTCAGGTTCGATTGTGAGTGACTTGAGATGCCACGAGACGTCATTGGCTGCGGGTTCGCCGCCCTTTGCAGCTGCTGCTGCATTCACTGCAGCCAGCGGTTTCAGAGGAGACGGAATCGCGAATCCTGCAATGGACATTAAAATTGAAGTTACAACTAATCGATAATAGTCCATCTCATCAACAGTATCTCATAGCCCGATTACCGTACCCGATGCGTCCTTCTGCTTGACCTCCTCTCCCATGAGAGTGGGGAAGGCACGAATGGCGTCGTCCACGTCACCTGAAAGACCATATTTTAATAATAATGATCATAATAATCACGTTTTAAATTTAGAAACAATACTAATTTATACGGCTCAAGTGCAAATGAGCGCAAATTTAATTACGTTTAAACTGCTTCGAATAAATTAAATAAAGAGTAAATATTTCTTGCATTTTTGCTGAATACTTCACAATTCATAATAGTAGCATATATTCCTATGCAAAATTCGCGACACTATTCCTTTTCTCCTCTTTCAACCACTCTCTTTCATTCTCCGATTTCATGCCCCAATTATCGCATGACTTCTCATATTTTCCTAGTACACGCATGTTATCGAATTTCGATCTCTCTCTTTCTCTCTCTCTCTCTCTCTCTCTCTCTCTTTCATTCATCTTTTCTTCTAATAATACTCCCAAGAAGATCGGCAACACCAAATGTCTCACATTTCCCCGCCACTTAATCCCCCTATTTACGCCCATGTACACATGCTAATAGGAATCTAGGAAGTGTGGAGCTCGATAAATAAGAAGGTTTGTTCCGATCAGCCCCCGTATCTCACATTCAATTAAGATGATACAACCAAGCAACCTTTCCATCAATTTCACTAATATCACAGGGATTAATCATTCATGTGCAATATGAGGATACATCTCGCTCAATCACAATTTGTACAATGAGCTCATCCATTCTCAGGATCCATTCTTGCCATCAATCTCGGAATGAATCCTCGCATATTGCGTGCTAGTCAACGACTCTGTATTGAATGAAGCCCGTGGACACAAAAGATCGACGGAGGAGCTCAATCGTCCCATACATAGTATAGTCATTTAGTATTCCGATGGAATCCTTCCCATCTCAACATCCCCCTCCCCCATTCCTCCTTCTCCTTCTCTCTCCCTCCTCTTCACACCACCCCCATTCTCTAGATTCGAATGAACAACCGAGACACAGCAGCGGCCATTGTCAGCTCTCGCCATTATTTATGAAGGGAGCGAATACTAAAAAGCGGGGCAGAGTCCGCCTCTAATAATTCTCTGAAACATAAACTAGCACGAGCGCAAAAAGCGCTCGCGGAAGACCGACAAAAATTGCTCGTAAAGCAGGGGGAGAAAAACTATCGTCAAGCTACAGTAATCCCAAAATGTTTCCCGGGATTAAAGAAAAAGTCAAATGCTCCATGAAATCGCAAAAAAGTGGTCTCGTGGGAGCCCATAACATTCTTACGGTAATCAACGTGAATAAGAAGAACAACAAAAACTCTTTCATGGGAACTAGCATTAACAACGTGGATCTATCTCACGCATACTGTCGTCGTAATACATTTTTCTCATCGAAATTACGCCATGCGAAAATGATACCATGAGAGACTACACACTATACCGTAGTCTGTACAGTATACCGACGTCTAGATAGTACTCAGTGATTCTCGTCATGGTGATAGAATCTGATGTCTTCTTTATACGGCCGAGGATGTCGTTTCTTGACCGTACAAAGAAGACATCAATGCTAACGTCTACTGAATACTCACCAGTGAATATGAGGAGGGAGAGTCCGTACTTCTTGAGTGATTCTCTCAGAATACGACACATCTCAGCATTGCCTCCTCGCAACTCTGGTACCATCACAATCTGAAATTTATTACATTATTGTACACATAATTTTAATTTTGTTAATCCTCAATATCCGATTCCCACGTCAGAAATGACACCGATGTTTATGCAAATCGTCCCTCTCCCCGCATCTAATCATAATTGCATTCAATCAAGCTCCACTTTCCAAGACGACATGAGATTGCAAAGGCCATCAAAACGAGAGAAACAGCAGTGGAGGATTATCAATCATCTCCACGGATTACATGACATATCTGCATTTCCGGCAGCCAACAAAAAGCGATCAAAGAGCATGAGAAGATCTCATGCAGCGCCGGAAATAGACGGGCCCGGATATTACATGACAGCATCCGGAATAACTAGTGACTATATTGCTATAATCCCAACATTTCCTCCCCCATCTATCGTAGACTGAATCTACCGTAACCTACCGTAATTGTCATAACAACCTACCGTAATTCCGGGTGCGTCGAGATTGCAGTTGAGGGTGGCGAGACTGCACGTGCCCTGCGCCATCCGACGCAGCATAATTTGAGGCACGGAAGCCCTGCAATTCAATCATCATTTTCTTTATTAGGAAATACATTCGAAAGTTGTATTCTATACATTTTGAAACAATGATTCACCACATTATTCCGTTCCATAAAAAAAATTGCACGCATAACAAATGTTCTCCCCATCCGCAGACTCATTTCCGGTTATTCATTCACAATCATATTTTCCGGAACTTCTGCAGATTTCAAAATATAAAAAAAATAATCATCAGTGACTATTCACGTAATCATCACTGGATGATACAGTATCATTGAAACCGCAATCTCGCGTGTGTTCTGGTCTCTCATCCCCGCCCGCATAGCCCCTCTAGACTGTCCCATTCTTGTCCATTTTCATGACTTCTCACTCTCCTTCTTCCCCTTTTCTTCTTCTTCTTCTCCTCTTTTCTCTCCAAAAAGCACAAACACACATCGTCTATACTGCTGCTATACACAAGGGAAGTGGGGGAGGGGGAGGAAAAATGAGGCAGATGAAGGAGAACAAAGACCAAAAAGAGAAGAGAGGGGAAACAACGAGGGACTGAATTTCACAATTATTCCATAAAGACTGCATAGAATCGAGTCAATCTTTGAAAAGTCAACTCAAGTTATCCTAAGTCTCTGAGTGACTTGAGTGATTCTTAACGTCTTCTTCTCTCCTCTCTTCAATCTTCAAAAAAGCTCTCTATTCGCATCAACAAAGCCACTTATTTCCTCTATGTTATCATACCACTTTCTGCTCCAATTCAACATCTCGTCATACCCATATCATATCCATTCAATCTTCCTGCACAAACAGAATTTTATCGACAATAGTTCAACCACCAGTGCAGAATCGTCTCTACTCTGAGGGGGCGGAAACAAAGAAGAGAGAGATAGAGAGAGGATTCACGGGCCGATCTCTCTCTCTCTCTCTGCAGAGGCATCAGCACAGCACTCCCCCCAGGGGGACCACTCACAGCCTCCCACCCACCCACACCCAGAATGTGCGCGCGTGCGTCTGTTTGTGTGCGGGCGACGATTAAGAAAAATGTACTACCGTAACCCCCGTGCCCACAATGATAACGATTACGGTACCTGGTAGCTCGTCTGATGGGCGTTCCATTGGATCGGCAGTCGAGTATGCAGAGGGAGAGACTCTCGTTTGACACCAAGCTGCAAATACACACAATTATTCAGAAAATATTCAAATTTCTCATTCTAATCAAAAATTGATCAAATAATATGCAACTTTTCGAAAATTATCAGACTTCATTTTAAAAAGGAATCATCCTCATGAACAATTTGATCTTGTCAAGCTGAGGTCAGCATTCCCTGCCCAATTTCATCGTGACGCTGCACCCACTATGCAATCTCTCTCGCGTTCACGCTACTCTCTCTCTCTCTCATTTCGTTCAGCGACGCCGCTCAATTTATCACCGGAAACGAACGAGGGCGACTCCAATTCTTCCTCTCCTCCTCTTTAACTACAAATTGGCGCCTGCATCAGCATTTTTAGGACGTCCGTCAGCACCAATCTCTCTCTTTTCTCTCTCTCTCTCTCTCTCAGCTGTTACTCTCAATACCACCACTGAAGGGGGGAGCAGCTGCATTCGGTGTCGTGCTCACACACTACCACACCCTCCCCCCTCTCCCAAATTGATAAGTACACACCTCGCCAGTCCCGAGGCGTCCAACTCCTGCTCACTGCCTGCTGTCGAAGATGACGGCGTCGCGTCCATCTGCAGCACATCAACCATCTCGCAATTAGGAAAATGCACGGACGCACGAGTGGACAGTGACTACACGCGACAGTGAGAAAGAGGAGGAATGTGATAGAAATAGAGAGAGAGAACGAGACACAGAGCAGTAACAGTAATGGCTATTTTAGGGGGTAGGGCGAGATCGATGGGGGTGCTTCTTCTCCCCCCTTCTTCTCGTGATGGTGAGAGGGGTGGAAATACTCAATTGATGATACTCTCTCTCTTCTACTCTCGCTCTGACCCCTTCTCTCTCTCGATTCGAGTCGACGTTAGACGGGGGGCGACACACAACAACGGGTCGACGCGACTCAACCCGGATTGGGTCGTCGAGTGGGGGAATGAGGGGGGGAGGGGGGCTTTAAAAGGGGAAGGGGAGGGGACTGGCTGTGAATGGGTTGAGGAAGAAGGCACGCGATGCACAAGGGACAACGAGAGAGGGAATCAGAAGGAGAGGAGTGTGAGGGAGGAGACTGCATAGTATAGTAGAAGAGGGAGGAGGAGGGAGGCAGTCCTTTAAGGGGGCTGCCTCGTCTACTCCATTCATTCGATTCAGAGAGAGAGAAAGAGAGAGAGAGAGAGAGAGAGAGAGAGAGAGAGAGAGAGAGAGAGTCGACGATGAGAGGCTAACTCCACCCTCACTCGCCGCAGCTACGAGGCATACCAATTAGGATACGACGACAGGCACAATAATTGCAGTGATGCCGCAGGGGCTAAGAATAGAAAGACACGCGCGCAAGTGAAAAGACACGTGCTGATGAGAGGGTTTGGTCGGCAAACTTGCTTACTACGTAGTCGCGTTGTTAGATAGAATTAATTATAGTTGCGAATAAACCATTTGTTATTAGCGAATAGGATTATTCGATCTAACTACACTACTACGTAATTATGATGAATGAACCATGATTTATCCATTCCCTGGGGATGCGAGGAAATGGGTTTCGATGCACTGCGTTCGAGCTTAGCAGTGGACGAACGGAAAGGAAGTTTGCGATTGGCGGGAGGAGGAAGAGGAAGAAGGAAAGTGGCGCTAGAGCGTGGGTGCAGAGCAGGAAGCAGGAGGGTGTGGTGTATGAGAGAGAGGAGAAAAGAGGAGGTGGAGGAGGAGGGGAAGGAAAGCGATAGCCCCAGGACGAAGAGTGGAGGAATTACGGACGACGGAAGCGAGATAGAGAGCACATTAGAAAGCATAAAGGTGACAACTGTTCCGGTGCTGAGCGAGACTTGAATTAGGAAGAGTCGGAGAGCGCAGCAAGAGAGCATCACTCAATCTGAGAGACGGAAGTAGAAACAAATAAAGGAAACAGTCGCTAATCCATGCAAATGTATACTTAACCAATCAAAAACAAGTCAATCAGCATGCTAATCGAATTATGCAAATGATAAGCTCCATGTAACACATGAATCTGCACGTAGCACCGCTTGGTACGGTAAGAAAATATGATTGATTATATTCGAAGTATAATTAGGAAGTGCACAAACCACAATCATGTAAATCAGAAAAGAGAAAATCAATAAAAATCGAATTAATCAAATCAGGCTTCAGAAAAATTTCATTTGAAGACACCTAGGTCTTGAACGGAATATAGCAGTTCGACTACCGTATTTTGTGGGCGGGGCAATCTCGTTCAAGTCGGTCAGTTCGCGGTTGACCGATTCTTTTCCAACGCTAAATTTACTTTTTAGCCCTTATTTTGTTATTTTCTGACGTTATTCGCTTCAGTGAAGATGGTGTCGTCCCTTCTGGTTGCCTTCTCTGCCGCAGCTCTTCTCGCCACCGGTAAGATCCATCACTTTTCTTCGATTTTCTCAGAAGTTGCAGTCTTGTTTCGCAAGATGTTTTGATGTTTTCCATTTACTTGTTGTATTTTTTTATAATTTCAGCTTCGGCATCCAAGTGCGAGTCGCCCAAGATCACGCCCAAGGGCTCCCACTCGACTTCCGATGGATTCTTCCACTTCCAGACCGCCGTCGTCAGCGAGTTCGCCATCTCCTGCTCCAACTCTCCCAAGGTCCGTGAATTTGTTGCTCTTTCCGCTTGACTTGTATCGTCTTATTCATATTTTAGATAAAATTAACATTCAATTCTCTGCAGGACCTGCAGCTGTACGCCGTGAGCAACCGCAAGATCTACAGCGTTGCCTCCGGAGAGTCCACCAACAACTTCCAGGTTCGTGCACACTTCCTTGGCACCTTATTTTTTAAACAATTATGTTCGCCTAGTGATATAAGCGTGTCACGGAGACACACATATAATATACAATGCAGTTGAAAAAAAATAGAATCGCTAGATTGCACTTTTCGAAGGAACTAACATTTGTGATATGATCGTGGAAATACATTGTGATGCTTGCAGGTGTCGATCCTCCTCGAGCACGCTGATGCTTTCTCGCAGACGATCGATATCTCCATCTTTGACGAGGAGGGACTCGCCGCCTACAAGAAGGACCACTCTGCCAAGCCTCTTGGATCTGTCTCCCACTACCACGCTGTACGTTCTCTCATTGTTTACCACAATGCTATATCCATCTTGGCTCCAAATTCCATTAGTGTCGGCATGATGGCTTTGTCATTGTCGGAATATACGTGGATTACTGTATTATTGATTGCAGGGACTCGCCCGCAAGTGGCCGATCTCTTCTGAGGCCATCGCTGTGCTCCTCTCCTTCGTCGCCGTCTACTACGCCTTCACCTTCAAGTCCGCCCTCAACTAAATCGATCGATCGGAAATGCAGTAGAGTACGGTACATTCGGGTACGGTTGTGATAAGCCCAAACCCTGAATTCCTACCTCTACACGTAGTCTCAATTTCGTCCACGGGAAATCGCACCTGCCTTCACCAATCCTCTTCACTATCGATAAGTTATTGTTAAAAATTTGTTGTTTTGCAGTTAGCAACAGACGTGGCGTGTACATTGCGAATGTCTTTGTAATTAATTATAGTATTTCTAGAGTTTGTATCTATAATTTATATAATATAAAATAATTCAAAGACACACTGCGTGTTCAATGCACAACATTTATCGAAATGCCCGAAGAGTACAGTAGGACCTCGTCGTATGGACACAGAAAGGGGAAATGGCTTGGGGTCAACGAAATATGGCAGTTTATTCTTCCTTGACTGCAGCAATTCTGGCAATTCTCTCCAGTTGCTCGAGATTGTACGTGTATCCAGTGATGTAGTCATCCACCTGAAGAATTCAAAGACTGCTGTAGACCACGAGGATACGGTACCATGTATTCCAATCCATTGTCGGTGCAGAATTTCTTGACGAGAATTGAGCAGGCGGGAAGGTAGCAACGAGGCATGGTGGGGAAGAGATGGTGCTCGATCTGAGAGGAATACGGTAGAAAGATATGATATTAGAGATTACGGTAGGATGAAAGGGATAGATTACTGTAGGATAGATACCTGGTAGTTGAGTCCGCCCCAGAACCAATCGATGAATCCAGAAGGGTTCATGTTACGAGTGGTGAGGATTTGAAGAGCAACGAAATTGTTGAGCAGACGGGAGTTGGCTGAAAAAAATATTTTATTGGAAGAACTAAACAAACTGGGTCTCTCAAAATTGCGCTGTCTCTCACCGTCTCTGCCTGCTGAGAGAGTGTGTGAAATGCAGAGAGTGTTACTCACCAGGATACTTGTCCACCGAGTTGTGCGAGTACGTGACGACGTGGCCGGTCAGAAGACCTGAAAATATCAATTTACGAAAATATTTACTTTATAAAATCAATAAGCAAACCTGCGAGTGATTGGGAGATGAGGAAGTAGACGATTCTCATCGTATTCGATGGCAGATAGTACAGTTGGAGGAAGACGAGCGACCAGTGAATGGCGAGTCCCAACTGGAATACCACATTTTGATATCGATTCTACCGTAAACCTTTATGGAAGAACATTTAAAATATTTGCCTATTGTCCCTTATCACATCAATGGTTCTGCACATATTGTCTAAGAAACTAAAGATGGGCTGGGCGGATTCCCGTTTCGGTCAGCTGATGTTGGAGGATAGAGACGAAAGAGAGACAATACATTCCTGTGTCCTTGGAATTATCTCAAATATACTGACGAGACATGCAAACACGCAGCTGCTTGCAATCTCGGGTAAATTTCAAAATACATAGAGTCGTTTCTCAACCCGAAGATGAAGTCATAAAATAGGATTCCAATCCGGTATCAATTCATTACCAGATGATGTCAATTGCAACGCAAATATCAGACAAAAAAGTATCTAAACAAACAATGTGTAGCAGGTATTGGATGCTCGTTCAGGGCAAAAATTTGAAGGATTTGCAAGGCGGTCTCTCGTTTTATCCTACAGAAATCAGAGTTGAGTGGCTAAAAAGCTGATTGCACGAGTGCATCTAATAATTCTCTCAATAATCAAAATAGTTATGACTTTTGCTTTTTATATACAGGCGGCGGAATACTACCTGGCTACAGTACTCGATATTTCTCGATCTACAGTATGCCCACCTGCTCTCCAAGCGCGTTCCTTCTGTACACTCTGTACTCAGAGTTCTGCTCGGAGAAGGCGAACGTCAGCGATTGAGACCACCACGAGTACCTGAAGTATCGATCGAGATGAGGATACTGTCGATCAATATCGATTTGAAATATCTATCGATATCAGGATACGGTAGGCTGTGATAAATATCGATTATATTCCAATGTATTTCGCTTACCGAAGAAGCGGCAGTGCAAGAGTATAGTAGAGATGCTGGTATGGTACGATTCTGGAATGGACATTGTATGTATATGAAATATTCAAAAAAAATGAAATTACAGGAGCGAGGAGATTTTAACTTTTTGGCGCATTTGATTAATGTGTGAAAAAGTTGTGCGTTGATTGTTCGTTCTATTTTTCCTCTGCTACACATGAGTCCAAACACAGATAGATGCTCTCTCTCTCGCTTTCACACACTCCCTGCCCGCCCCTTTCTGGAGGCGCGACTGGTGTCTTACTTGAGGATGAATTTCTCGATGGATTCCTTGTACTTCTTGAGATCAGATGGAATAAGTGAGAAGAGAGGGACGAGATCGATGTCTCCATCCTGATCAACGATGTTCGTCGCGGCGTGGTGAGTGTTGTGCTGAAAATATTTTGTCAAAATGAGATCCCCCAGATATCTTCAATCTCTGAGATATTGTAATGAGTTTCAGCAATATTTTATAATAGAGGAAAGCGATCAAATGACAATTTCTTGTTGAATTTTGTGCCCAAAAATAAAATAATTTCGAAAACGAAGTGAAAGATCAAAGATCAAAAATAAAACCTTGTTCTTCCACCAGTCTCTCGAGTAACCCTGAGCGACGTTTCCCAGTAGAAGACCGAGAATGTCGTTCGTCTCTCTGAGAGAATCGGAATGTGTTTCACTTCAGCCATTAATCTGTCACAATTCAGAAAATATCAATGATTCTATTCCTTTTGTTTCAAACATAAAATTTATAGACCCCGTTTGCATTCCCCTCTCTACAAGCACTAGATACCTATCCTGCCAATTTTGTCTCAACCAAGCTTCTTCGTAAAGTGAAATGTTGAAGGGAAATTTGAAACTAATCATAATTTCCATCTCATAACATAAACACTGCCAGAAAGGTGTATGGAGTGAGAGAGCGTGTAAAATAAAGAAGGACTCTATCACTTCTACACACTCTCTCACCTCACCCCTTTCTGTATTATTGGAATGATGTGATTACCTGTTCTTGAATGGCTGTTGATGGCAGAATTCGTGTGCGAGCCATCCCAATTGCTGCCAGGCAACACCGAGCATCACCGCCGATGTGAGATACCTGAGAGAGGAGAGATGACGTCGTGATGATGCAATGAAATAACATATCCCTACCACTTACCAATTTCAAGCTACATGTTTTTTTCGCACAATTTAATTTGTTAAAGTTATATATCTTTTAGGCAAGAGTATTTTGCGGAATCTCATGCGTTTTTGGTGTTTCACGTTCACCATGAGAAGAAGCGGTGAAACGAAAAGCCGCTGATCTCCGTTTTTCTTTTTCAACAAAAAAAAAACAAATCGACTTTGTCAGCTCGCATTTTGTTCTCTCGATCTCTGTGTGTTATCAGGCTAATCAATCTACAGGTTCACTCTAAAAAAGCGCTGACACCAATATCTAAATTGCATCCTTATCGTTTAGTTATTTCTAAAGAAATGGAAATTTGGGATAAGAACGTCTCGAGAGAAATCCAAAATTTTAAAAAAATCCCCATGACCCATCGTTTCGGTCTTTCAAGTTTCTGTTAAGAGGAATTGATAAAGACAGTTTCTATTAGCTTTATTGTCAATTCGACATAAACCATACCATTGATGGCTCTGCAGCCAGACGACAAGTGTGAGTTGGAAGACCATCTCAACGAGTTTCCAGACGAAGTAGAGAGGAGCACCCTCCATCCAACCTAAAACAAGTGCACATCATCGAGTTGGCACCATCCCAAGAACGTCTTTCGACGCCTGATTCTCTCATCTCGCGCACTCTCTCAATGATGCCCTCTTTCTCTAATTTGATCACACCGTTACTATTTCGGAGGTGTGAAGTTTGGACAATGATAGCTTTACATATAACCAACTAAGTTTCATCTACTATTCATAATTTCGCTCAGTCTGTTTTTTGATAATCGATACCGCATGGAGTGAAATAAGTATGAAGAAATTACCTCGTCTCGTGACCTCCTGACGCAATTCCTCGAAGGATTGAGCCATCTTTTGCTCCTGAATTCATTTGAATAATTATCGATCCATAATAATGATCTATTTTGTTCAAATGAAATTCGATATTTTTCGCGAACTTGTTCGATGGAAATATCGTAGGTGGAGATGTTGACATCCTTCGAGTCCGTTTTCCGAAGTTGTGCTTCTTCCAATTCCTGTAAAAATAATCAATAAAAATATAAACACTGATATTATTACGGTACTGCAATGCACGTGAATTTCCACGAAATGTGCAGAGTTGTTTACTTCGGAGGAAAATGCCTCGCATGCGCATTTTGCGTACCTTGGACTCGATCTCTCCCAATTTACTCGTCTTCAGAATTGACGCGAGTTGCTTGTACGCCTGATAAGCAGTAATCAATCGATAATTGGAATTCAATCGATATTAGATTGATTCATTCGTTGTTTCTACCGTGAGAGCATCGTCGGCAACAGAGTTGACTGTGTGTGCCAATCGGTTTGATACATGGCAGTAATCAATCGATATTTGATTGAAGACGAATGATTGACAATCAATTTGAAATGAGTATCTTTAAAGGTCCCCTTTGGTCTCCCATTGTCTGTGATAATCGCACGTTCTCATGTGCACTATCGCTATTATCTCTCTACCACGCAATGCTTTGCACTAGGGTTGACCACTCGAAATATCCTTTGTTCGAGAACAATGGAAGATTAACAAAAAACAAAGAACTGTTCCGGAACGGAGTCGAAACGCTTTGTTTCGACTTTTCGAGTGGTCAACTCTACTTTGCACGTAACTTTCTACTATCGTACGGCAAGAACATTTCGAATAAAAATACGATACAGCGAAACGCTTTTACGTTCTTTTCCTTTTTCTTTGAAAGACCAAAATTGCCGTCGTAACAATCAACAGTGGTGATCGTCTATATAGTGTAAAAAATTTAATGCATATTTTGAGTTATCGATTTCTTGTTTTCATTGGCGATAGAGGTACAGTACCTTGGTGGATCCCGCATGGAAAGCGTGGAACATGTGGGTCGCCTCTGCATCGGAGTACTGCGTGATGACGGGACCTCCGGGATGCTTGAGAATCTGCGACTCCGACAGTTCCACCCACGACCCGTCAACCTGTATTTTTATTATCATTATTTAATTAAGTACTTAAATATTTAAATTTTATTTGAGATATTGCGGTATGTTTATAGTACACCAGCAGAAAAGACTATCTGAAAGAAAAGCATCTAAAAGATTCAAATGAAACACATCCAAAACGACCGTCTAAAAACCCACTAACCTGCATTTAAATTTTATTAAATATTTCCATTTCAAAATATTTCAATTATATTTGAGATATTGGCGCATGTTTAAACTACTATCCTGGGGAGCAGTAAAGTCTGTGCACGAAAAGAACCAAAATGGCTTCGGTGAAACACATCCGAAATCGTTGATGTGATTTTTTTCACAAAAAAATATTTTTGAATATTTGCAATTAAAAATGTAACCTTTAGCCTGAGAGAAGCAGCTTTCTTCGTTGGTTCGTCTGCCATCGCAGTCCCCATGTGAAAGTGAGATTCTTTGACCATCCTTCCTCCCCTTCCTTCCCCCTCTCACCCCATCTCCCACCTCCCTCCTCCCCTCCCCCAGTCTCTCCCCTCTCCGATCGCGCCACTGCTTTGCACCCCTCTTTTCTCTCATTTCTCCGACTTTTCAGTGTTCTCTGACCCCCTCGAATCCTCTGCTTTCTTTCACTTCTCCCTCATCCAAATGATCCCTATCACTATTCTTTTTTTCTCCTCCCCTCTCCTCATTTCGCCCAGTCTCTCATCCACACCAAGCAGATTCATGATCCGCTACGTGTCTGCTGGCAGCACAAAAAGAGAAGGGGCGAAGGTCGGAGAGAAGGAAGAAAAGAGAGATTGTGATACTCTTTCGTACCCTCACTTCCCATCCCAAACTGCACGGTGTCCCGGGCACAATTCAGAGATATTCTTGGTAAGATCAGTGCTATTTTCGTTTTACCCTCACCACTGCTTTTTATTTGTATACAATATTATATAGAAATTGAATCGTGAAACCACAGTTCACGTACTTGATCCTGATCAGACCTAGAAAGTGCTCGATTTTTGCTCCAGATTTTTATCGTGTGAGTTCGGTATGGTGTGATACCATCCTGCTTAGTTTGCTCTCTCTCTTTCAATGCATTCGAGTAGTCTGCACTCAAAACAAGGTAGTTCGCGCCCAGAGTGTGAGTGATTTCGCGTCTAGTGGACAAAGTTGACCACAATTCGCATAGTTTTGGAATGACCTCGACCTGCAATCGTCTTTAACGATGCGAGAAGTAATGACAGTTAACGGATATGCGGAAATAATTTATCAGCAAGTGAAGAAGATTGACTAGGAATGGGAACGATAACGGGATTCTGCCTTGTCCACACTACTACCCGTGATAGTTCGGATAAAATTAAAGCGTAATATGCTGTGAGCTTCCATAAGTGTTTCGTCTCTCGATTGTTTCAGTGGTAAGTCGTCACGATGTTCGAGTAAATCGGTGACGCCGAGTGTCGATTTGATGGAGAAATCGAGCGGGCCGGCTGCCGAATAGAAAAAAAAAGAATAATTGTTCGTAATTAGAGCGATTAATTAGCAATGAGTGATGACGTCATCGTGTACCTCGGCCGATATCCACAGTTCCTCTCGTCGTCCGCACACTTCTGTGTCTGGTCGAGTGATGAAAGCACGTAATCTGCAGAGAAGAAAGAGATAAGGAGGAATTGGAGTGAGGACGACGTGTTCTCTTCAATGAAAGGAGGAATACACGTGCATTTTATTATATAATGTAAATAATTGGAAAAAATCTCAAGCTGTAGAATGTAAAAATAACTGAATGAATACATAGCTTTTGGTTTGTTCTTTTTTGCTATCGTATCCAAGCGTCCAAGTTTTTCAGATTACAAGACGCGTGTTGCACAATGATCATTTGCAAAAATCTCAAATTAGCTTTTATGTAGGTAATATTTATTTCATGCAATTTTTGAGAGAATGCAGTGTTGACTAATATGGAATCGCCCATGTACGTGCATTTTTGTCTATCTCAGCGATCTCTCAGATTTTACTATCATTACTCAGTGTTCGCTGGTATTTATCTCTATCTATTGTTTACCTCTACCTTCACCGCGTTTACACCACAGCTTTGCCGACTTTGCTGCTGATATTGGTGGGAATGTGGGCAAGCGCCGAGTAATGTTGTGCAAAAGAGTAAAAGTTGAAATAAAGATATGCAACCAATGCGACGAATAAATAATATTTTAAATAATACTTCAAAATATAAGATAAATAAGGTGAAACCCACTTCGACACTGTCGGATAAAAAATGTGGAGAAAAACATTTAATAAAAATGAATCCACCTTGTGAGTACAATTAGCGTCACGAGCAGCGCTCCAACGCACGTTGATAGAGTGAGAAAGAAGATGAGAAAGTTCAGAAGCAATGAGATGGAAGAGGGCAAGGATGAAACGCGAACTGAATTTATATATTTATTTTTTTAAATAAATTAATTTTATTTAAAACCTGCAGCAACAGTACTCCTCTTGCCGTCAACGACGTCCACGAGAGTGGAGACTGTGCGAGTGGGTTTAGTGGAGAGCGAGCAGTCCTGTATTCATTCATTATGTATTCAGTCAGAGATTCAAGAAATGGAGCTGTGAATTGGAGCAAAAAACGGATTTCTGTGTATTCAATCGATAACGAGCAAGAAAATCGAGATTTTTTTGTAACGGATAAATTCAAATTTGCAAATTCCATACCTTGCTGCATTCTCCATCGCAGATTCTATAAGAGCACTCGATGAACAATCGATTGTAGGAATCGGAGAGGCGAAACATCTGGAAGCACATGAGTTTCTTACGTTATTGGGCTTAATAAAATTATGAAGTTCTTACCTTTTCGATAGTAAAACTTGACGAACGAGAAGGCATTTGGGTAATATTTTTTATTGTACTGCACGAAGTGAATAACTGGAAACGGAAATCAAATCTTGATAATGAGTTAGTGAAGCATAACTGAAATTAACTCTTCTCACCTCGATGATACTCGACTTTCCGTGCGCAAAACAGGACAGAATCTGCACTTGATTCCGATTGATTCCGTACTGAGGAAGGATCTGAGGAGTAGATGAAATTGTTGGTAGAGATCTGTCTTTTTGAAGTATCGTTGTTCGGTCAATCCCTAGCCTTGCTTTAGCCGGTTAACTGATTATCATGAATCACTTGATTGATTCTTGCAACAATTTCATTTAGCAAAAAAAACGACACCACTTTTTTTAGATTTCACGGATTATAAAGCAGCTCAGACAAAATACAAACCTTAAGATCATAGCGATCACCGAAGACAGCAGGTGTTCGCAGTTGAATTCCGTGCGAATTTATGAGAGAAAGGGTGAAGTCACTGAAATGACAATTTCTTGGATGCAAAAGAGAATTAAAATTGATCAAATCGATGTTAAATTGATCAGTGTAATCGATGTTAAATTGATCAGTCGAAAGCAAGAACAGAGGAATTTCCGGAACGAGACATCAAAACTGTTCGGACTGATGTTCACAAAAATGGAAGTTTTCGACAAATTTTCGAAGTTTAATGCACAGATGATGCAAACTGACGATGGTTTGTCGAAGCAGGATACATTGAGGGAGAGATCGGAATCGAGAATGAGAGCACGATGGAAGTGAATTGAGACTGGAGTGGAGAAGGAGGAGAGCGACTGGAATGAGTATACCTATGATTACATGAAACAAATGTGAAAGAAAATGTAAAAATAACACTGTTAGATCAGTATCGTCGCAAAAAAACTAGTGATGCTTTCTTGAACAATGACAACGGTCATGCAATGGAGAAACGTCTGTTTACCGAACTTGAATCGTATCTGAAACTCACTTGATTGTACGCGAGACCGCACTTGTCGTGTTCCACGAAGGGAATGAGCAGTTGCATGTTCCTGAACACTTTGCTTTTAAATCGGATTGCCAATTATTCTTAAATACTGGTAGTTAAATTAACCTCGATCCGGTTCCGTTGACCGTGCATTCTCCCACTGAAATTCTTCCCTCGAAAGGCGAATCTGTGGTTAGATCAATGATGAGAGCACCCGAGGAACAAGACCACGCAACTGAAAGGGAATTTAAAATTAGTCTGAGCACAATTGATGGGTCTGTATTCTTCATTCGTTGCATTCCACCATTGGATATATCTAATTTTCTTTCATTTTTATTTTTTTTTTCTAAATTTTTTTGTATCCGCGTCTATCCCCGTTTTCTCTGAACCTGTAAACCTTCGTAGTTTTGAGCTTCGGTGATAACTTTTCCCATTGACGAAACCCATCAATGACGTCAGATACAGTTGAGTGCACTATCAATCCGTCCTAACGGCCGTCTGAGTCATATTCGATCGTCCTTTCAAAGTGTCGCCCCCTCCAGTTTTGTAAGCGCAAACAGTACAATGTGCATGTGCTAACTTTGACTTTGGAAAGGCTCATTTCCCCGTCTTCAAACCAACAACTCGCCAGATCAATGTTTCAATATCAATAAAAAGGGAACGGGATACATGCATCTTCGATGCATCGGTAAGACGCGATACTGAATCACATCATTCTATCAACCTTACATACATAGCTTTTGAATGAGAGAGCGTAAAATCGAGAGGGACTGTCTCATTTTTACTCGCTGTCTCACCATGACCCCCTTCTGTAGGATGGGGGTCATGGTGAGATGGAAGATCATGTATTCAATCAGAAATGTGCCCCACTCGTCAGTCCGGTTCGTACAGTCGTGAGATAAATAGTAATAATAATCCTCCCCTCATCATCACTCATCGCTTAGTCTCTTTTTCTCTAATTCTCTCGAATGCGCACACTCTCTGATCGGGTAGATCAGAGCTGCGCTGCAGCGGATTTCATTTTGGACCAGCAAACAATTAATATTTACAGGTGCAAGTGATTGTTCATATATGTGATCTATCCGTCAAAATAACTACAGAATGTGCTCGCAAACCTTGTGGGGATTCGGCAGATGAAAATAGGGGCAGAAACATCTGGAAATTAGTGATACGAAATCAAATATGGGAGAAAATTAGGCAGAAAACTGACCAAAAGCAGGAGAAATAGCATGGGTGCATGGAATCGGGGAGGCTATTGGTAGAGTAAAGAAGAAGAAGAAATGAGAAGAAGAGAAGAAGAGAGGAGGAGGAGGAGGGTATTAATTGTACCATGAATTATGAATAGATGTGGGCTGACCTCCTTTGAGAAATGAGGAGAGAGGTGTTTTGAGATGGAATCTAAAGTGTGAAATTTAATTTTATTCATTTTTAATTGAATAAAATTTCACAAAATTAAGTGAATCGGAAAGAGACAACAATCTTTACCATATCTCTTATCTTAGATAAATCAGGGATAGATAGTGTGATAATCAGTGCAATTTCGGCGTTGCCCGAGGGCTCAAACATTCAATTTCACGCCAAACCCACACAATTTCACAGTGTAGTTTGCACTCTGATCTCGCCGCTTTCCCCCCAATTTCTCCTCATTTCGTACTGCTCAAATCCCGTCTCTGCCCCTTTGTCAGTGTGTGTGAGAGAGAGAGTTTGGGCGGCTCTGAGACAGTTCCCGGTCGGTGGAAAGCCCTTTTGGACGAAGGAGGGGGAGTGGGGGGGGGGGCTGAGATAGGAGGGGATCAATGCTTTATCCCATCTCCACTTATTCCATCTCTCTCCCACTATCACACCAGAGTTTGCGCTTTTTCGTACACTTTTCTCTGATTTTCCGCCCATCTTCCAAATAATTTCTGCCATTTATCAATTTTCTCTCGCATCTCGCGCTCGTCTCATCATCTTTTCTTCAAAAGGGAGAAGAGTAGGTCAAAGTTCTACTTAGGAAATGGTCTGATCGTATCATATTTGAGAGAAATTTCGTGCTTTATTTTAATGAGAATGATGTAATAACATTTTGTGTGCATTGAGCTAATTGCTCAGCTCTCCTACCTAACAGCACAGTCTCCCTATTACCATCTGTTCTCACCTATTACAAATGTAATGCGTGCATGAGATAAAAAAATGTGACTAAAATGTGACTGAAACGGAGATAGTTTCAGTAGCAGAGTACGTGAATTCTGCGAGGGGCAAAGTCCATTTCTCTCCGTTTCTTTCTCTGTCACTTTTTCGACGGGACAGACCTCTCTTTGCCCTATCTCTCTCCTCCTTCTTCTCTCTCTCCCTCTCTTCTCTCTCTTCTCTCCATCACCACATGCGTTCTCACAAGTCTCTCTCTGTGTCTCTCTGTCTGCCCTAGCCTAGCCTCCTCCCTTCTAGAATAGGGAGAGGAGGGTATCCTTCTCTCCTCTGCCCACTGGAGGGTACCCTCCTCTCTTCTCCCGCCCCATCTACCAATCCTCCCTTCTATCATCTCTCTCCCTCTAGCCCGAGAGTGTCTCTTGTCTGTCCTTTTCCTCACACCAAATCAAGTCTTCCTGTCCATATTTCACCTCCTTCATTTTCTTGTTAGAGAGCTTGCCTAATTAGGCAGTCCATCCCACTCTTTCCCTTCTTCTTCCTCCTCACTCAACAATAGGCTAGTTCTTCATCACCTTTCACTGTTTTCAGCACAAAATGGACGGAATGGCGGGTAAATCGCCGGTCTCTGCCTCTATTTGCACTGAGCCGTGCTTTAGGCAACAGAAGAGTTCACTAGCACTCGGTTGTTATTCTTCCCCTCTCATTCCAATCAATCTTTGTTGTGCCCCGTTGATCGACCCACTGATCTACCGTATTCTTTCTAGAAGCACTGCACACAGATCCTTATCGGGTACCAGTAGTTGAAGATTGATGAAAATGAGCGATAACCAAGTGGTTTAGCTAGTTTCGCACTGTATTTGGCGCGGTAATTGCCGTTTTTTGGTCGTTCTTGCCACATTTGCGGTCAGTTTGAACCCGTATACCTTAGTAGAGTGGCAGAGTGCAGAATGGATCTCAGTGATTCAGTATTCATGATTCATACAGCATCGATTCTCACTGTCTCGCACCCTCTCCTTCTCTCTCCTCCTCCTTCCTCCCTCTCTCTCTCTCCTCCTCTTCCTTCTCTCCTCCCCCATTCAATCACATCAGAAGTGCTCAATCGTAGGCGATTCCTGCAGGCCGATAACTAGTACGCACCTATTATTCATAAATTCCAGTATTTTTAAATCAATAATAACAGATTCTGACATGTGAAAAGCGGCATTTTGCTGGTGAAGTCGCTAGGCGACGTCCTAAAACCTTCCTTTTCCTCTTTCTCTCAGTCTCTCAATTGTACCAGTTGTATATCTCTCTCTTTCTCGGGTGCTCATTTTACTGCCATCGCCTTTTAGCTGCTCGCAACACACTCGAATAGTTCAACTTCGACGCCTGGCGCTCTCCGCGTTTCGCACACTATCTAGTCTGACGAG
Source organism: Pristionchus fissidentatus (assembly GCA_036245785.1). Lineage (NCBI taxonomy): Eukaryota > Metazoa > Nematoda > Chromadorea > Rhabditida > Neodiplogasteridae > Pristionchus > Pristionchus fissidentatus. The sequence goes on from BTSY01000004.1 coordinate 34,228,616, forward strand.
AGAGCAGGGCGAAGTGAGAGGGCGCAGACAGCTCAGCTTCCGTCATTTCCTTTCAAAAATGCCAAATGGCCCCATGCACTGATCCGAACGAGTTTTTCGCCCCCTTCCCTCACTTGTCTCTCTCTCTCACTCTATTCTCTCAGCTCCCTCTAAATTGCCTTCAATAACCCTAATCCACCCGGTCTATCCAAATATATATATATATGTCTGCAGGTAGGCATGGCCCGGCACGACTACTGGCCTCGGTATGGCCTGGAGAACTACAGTTTCGTCCTGCCTTTAGAAGACTCCTTCAATGGCGCCACGAGTACGGCATGGATGCAGGTAAGATTGCATAGTGATGACGAAACAGGCAAAACCAGCCAGAATACGACTAGTTGAACTACTATCGGAGACGGAAATCTGCAGAAACTGACCGTTGTTTGGTAGTGTTGATGTTTTGATTGGGAAGTGCGTAGTTTGGAGGTGACTATACGCTATCTCGGCCAGAGATCTGTAGAGGAAGTGGACGGAAATGAGAGTCGCGCCGTGGGCAAAAGAGTGCCCCTGCACATGATTGCACAACCTCCAGAAAGGGGTCAGAGACGTTTTTGAAAATGAGAGGGTTATCATTTACTCACAATCTGTGGTCCTTGACTGGAGGTTTGACGTGATGTGCTCAGCGAATGTGAAGAAACCGCGAGATCAACTGTTAGGTGCACAGACAAATTAGGGAAATAGATAAAATCGGGCGAACATTGGGTGACGAGAGATCGAGATCAGATAGAGATTGAAACAACAACTTCTGTTACTAGTTACGTTAGAGTAAGCTTTGTTATCAAGTGGCCGGCAACGAGACGATGATTAAAGATAAATAAACATAATTAATAAGTGAAAATGAGAGACGATCTCTACAGGAGAATAGGAAACCGCAAGGGTACAATCCGTGAAAATCTACTCGAGTCAGCGATTTGTTAGAGAGAATCAACGTGTATGCGCTTACTGAGAATCAATTCTGATGTAGAATTAGAATAACTTATGTTACTAGTTATGGTAGAGTATAATCTTGGTTATCGAGTGGCCGGCAATGAGGCGATAATTTATCCAAAATAAACATAATTAATAATATTGTTAATTGGAGGAAAACTGGTTGCATTCGCTGTCGGCCTCTGCTGCCTATTTGGTAGTTATCTTCGGAGGACAGAAGTTCATGGAGTCCCGCAAGCCCTTCGCTCTCGATACTCCACTATTCTTGTGGAATGCAGCACTCGCGATATTCTCCATTCTCGGATTCCTGCGAATGACGCCAGAGTGGTGAGACCCGGAGTGGATACTGTAGTTATCGACTGATCCGAGTGATCGGGAATCTATCAGGAATATCTGGGATCAAAGAAACATTGAGATATGAGTAAGATTGCCTATCTTTGATGGGAAAGAAGAAGCTAATTCTGTAGATATTGGATGAGATAATCTCCTTGATTGTTGATCACTTGGACGAAGGAATAACTAAATGATTCATAATTTTAATTTTCAAAAAAATCGATAATTCCTAATCTGCTTTCAGGTTCTGGTCGTGGACTGGAGAGAATGATCTGAAGTACTCCATCTGTGTCGCCTCCTTCGCTCAGGCAGTCAGCGGCTTCTGGACGGAACAGTTCGCTCTCAGCAAGGTACGGTACATCCATCGATCTATTGATCGCACAGAAATTCGTGCGTCTGTCTCCAAGCGCCTTATCGCACTAACCATGCGCATTATCAGTGTAATCAGTGAATCGGCCGATTGCTTATTGTTAGTCATGCAATGGCGTGACGTCTTCGCAAGACATGCCCTCCTCATTCTCCACGCTATCTCGTCCGTCAGACCGGCAAGAGAGTGTGCGAAATGAAGAGAGTTATTTCTTGCGAAGCCGTCCCTAGTGTGAGATCAGTCCGTGCGTAGAGAAAAGTGACACAAGTGTCCATCTTCTGATTAGGGGTGTAGGGGAGCTTGCTAGGGTGACTAACGGTTTCCTCATATAGGAGTAGAACGTACCCATGAAAATATTAGATGACTCAGAATGTGTGAATTTGCAGTTTTATAGCGATTTTGCACCCATACAGATCATGATTCATAGCACGTGAATGCAAACCTACAGAAAGGGATCAGGGGAAAGTGTGCTGATATGAGAGAGCCCATTACCCCTTTCTGAAGGGATGACCGGAAGGTGGCATGATGACTAATAAGTAGGACTTCGTGGATTGTGCCGATGAGACTCTGTCTGTACTCTATTCTGAGCAGTTGTTGTTCAGTGAAAGATCTCTGCGTAGATAGGGGAGAAAGACGTGCGAACTACGAAGTTAGGATAGATTCTGAGATGAGAAAACATTGAACACACACAAATTGCGCACAATTTTTTCGCAAATATTTCGGCTGGACGACCTTTTGAGGATTACAAATCGAAGATTTTCACGTTAGATAGTGTCTTGATCTTTCCGGAAATCAGAAAACATCTGGGTGCAATGAGATTTGAAAAATTAAATTAGAAATCGATAATTGTAGATCGCGGAGCTTCTGGATACGGTATTCATCGTCGCTCGTAAGCGTCCTCTTCTCTTCCTCCACTGGTACCATCACATCTCCGTTCTCGTCTACACTTGGCACGCATACAAGGACCACACTGCATCTGGTGAGAGAGAGAGGAAAATTGATCTTTGATCTTCTGAGCTACTTGATATTTTTTAAAGTTTTATTTGTGGAATAGGTATTACGAATGAAAATCAACTGAAGACAGAACGATCGCCGGGGTTACCATGAAATTCATGATATGACAACCCTGAAACCCAACTCTCCCTTCTCACCGATCTCATCGCATAATAGGGACACTCATATATTTCCTTCTTCATTTCTTTAAGATAGAAGGGGGAACGAATAAATGACTAAATGAATAATACATTGATTATTTGAGGTCGTTGGTTCATCTGGATGAACTACGGTGTGCACGCAGTCATGTACTCCTACTATGCCATTCGATCTCTAAAGTGGCGGACTCCCAAGTGGATTGCCATGCTCATTACCGTACTCCAGATCTCCCAGATGATTGCCGGCGTCACCATCGGCATCGCCGTCTACCGTATCAAGGTATTATTGATTTTGTCAACAATTTTTCAATTTCCTATCAAGAGTTTCTCTGGTAATTTGATCTCTATTCGATCTTACAACGCACGCGTCTATCTATTTTCTGCGCTTTCTAGAGATAAGGAATCGAAGAGATAAGAGGAGGTGAGAGCACAACTGACACCTGCTACAAATGTGTTACACGGGAGAGGGGGGATCTTGCAGTTCGGAAAGCTGGACAAAGTTTAGCCACCAAAGAACAGGGTGTAAAAGATCCTGATACCAGGGAAGGGTATATACAATATCAGTACATAGTAGCGGACGAAACCGTTTCACATCACTCCAACCCTACAGAAAGGGGGCTTGAGTCAAAGAGCTTGCAAAATTGAGAAGCGCTCTCTCACTTTTACACATTCTTTCGCCTCGACCCCTGTCAGTAGCTTTAGAATATTGTAATTTGGAAAAGATATCAAAGATCAAATTCATTCTTGCAGTCTGCGGGTGGCGAATGTCAGCAGACATGGGAGAACCTCGGTCTCAATCTCTCAATGTACTTCTCCTACTTCCTTCTCTTCTGCAACTTCTTCTACCACGCTTATCTCAAGAAGGTACGGTAGCTAAATTTATTTCGTCATACACGCATTGAAGAGAAAAATATCGCAATCAAGAAATAAGCTCACTGAAACATGGATTCTACTGGAAATTTGAAAAATAATATCTAGAATTCTTGTTATAGAGAAATAAGCATGGAGCAGAAGAGGAAAAAAGTAGTAGGAACTTTTTCGTGATTTTCTCAGCACAGCAAAGAAATAGTCTTACTGAAACATTGACCCACATGGATGGAGAAAATGCAGACACGAAATGCAAAAAAACTTCAACGACACTTATGATATTTCAGCTGATATTTTTCAGCAAAGTTTAAAATATAAATTATTATAAATTTCAGAACAACCGATACACTGTAGCTGATAAGAAGGACAAGTCATCCAAAACTGAAGAGACGAAGGAGCTCAAAGAAGAGGCACCCAAACAAGAGAGAAATGGAGTCACCACCAGAAGAAGGGCACAGAAGGTCGATTAGACGATCCCACAGTACCCCCACTCTTATCGATTGATCTATCTGCCTACAGTAATCTCGACCTTTGGCCAGAATTGTTGACGTTGCTCAATGCTGTGCGAAGACTTTTGTTTGCTCCACCCAACGTTGACTCGATTTCAGATTGTTATTGATTCCCATAGTTTAATTTGCGCCCCCGTAGTCTAATATGCGATCGATTCACATTCCCCCATTTATTTACTGTATCTCGATGGGTTATCGATTGATCGCCATTCAATTGTTTGCTCCTACTAGATCTAGTTGCATTGTCCACTCAATCTATAATAACCGTACTTTGTCTTGCCTAATTCTCTTTGTCTGTATTCCAAGCTAACACTAACTCATTCCCTATCTGTGAACACGACGCATCTGTGAACTGAAGTTACTGTGGTATAAAAAAGATATTTTATAAATCAGAGAGATCACTATCAACAAAACGATTGAACTCAACAAAAAAATGTTTGACTACAAGGAATGATCTACCGAACGTCGACTATGCAATGAATGAGAATAAGTCGAGGTCTCTGACCTATAATCAATCGATATTACGTAGTGATCTGTCCGGGGAAAGGATCAGCTCGGTTCTTCCTCATCAGGAATCGCATCTTTCCCTGCATGTCCTCGTTGAAAATGGCTGTCGAGGCCTGAAATAATAATTATATTTCTCAGTGTCGTTTTAGGGGGGGGGGGGTTCTAACCAAGACGACTACTCTCGACTCCAAACCTATCTAGAAATGAACAGGACATCTACATTAGTAAGAGGCCCGATTCCATCAACTTGGGGTATAAATCTGACCTGTTTTGTTGATTTTTTTTCTGACAAGATCAGAAATATCCATAGACCAAAAAGATAAGTGTCAAAAGTCCAAAATGTTAGAATCAATGGAACTTACCATTCCATCTATGGAAATAACGTTATAACTGGTCGGAAACGTACCTTTCAATTTCCTAATGAATTACGCCAATTTATTTAGAGAGCAGGCATGACCAATATTTCAGTTTCTGTATACTCCACACATTTTCTTATTTTCGTCCAACCAGAAATACTGCTATTTCTGACCAGTCAACTGATCAGAAAGTCAATTAAATTGGTCAGAGCTATACTGCATGTTGATGGAAACTTATGCGATAGATGGCGATTCTCTTGCATATTTCTAGGTGTGTTTCGGAAATCTCATTTTTTTAAATAGTCTCGCCCCGTCCCGGCCAGAATTTCTGATCAACGAAAATGTATGGTACAGTCTCCGAATTTGAGAGACTGTCGTAAAGTGTAATGCTAGTAAAGAGTGGGGTACTACTGCTGAAGCGCGGAACAGCAAATAAATATTCAAGACGCTCTTGAAATGAGCATTTCAAATGACAATTGTTCTTCGATTAATTTTTTAATGATTCCGGGCTTCAGCAGTAGTGCCAAGAGTGGGAACATGCTTGTCGCAATGAAACACGGAATTTTAAATATCGTAACATATTTGTAATGAAGTGTCAATCTTACTTGGAGCGACAGCTGCTTTCTCTGCATGTACGGCTTCTGGTAGAACTGAGTTCTGCGGACGATTTGGAGTAGTCCTTCAGACTCCATCAGTCTCAAATATATCAAGGTATAACGTATTTGCAATTTATTTTTAGTGCACCGAATTTGACTTTAGAAGGGGTGTTGAGGATTACTTTATTAATTATTCTAGCTGAATAATATTTTCCCAGGTTCATAATCAATTATTAATCCATTTTTATCGTTATATAGATTAGAAAGCTCGATGTTTCAAGCAGATACTTGTCTAATAAGAAGTACACATCGTTCGACAGCAAAGTATTACTTCCACAAACGCGTCAACACGGCCCTCCAAGACACCGCGTCTAAAGCCAGGCGTGGGAAAGTAGCCGAGACGAAAATACTTACAGTATCCGAAGGTGTAACAATCAGGGAAATCCGTGTGGATTCATAGGATTCAAATCCCTACAGTATTCTTTTTACGAGGTATCCCATCACACCATTATAATTTTTGACTTATTAACGGTTGCGGTTATGTAATTTATTACATCACGCTAAACTGTGTTGCGCTTATATTTTAAATAGTGATTGCATTTATAAAATAGTGAATTTCGAATTGAAATTTTCGAATTTTAAGTACAATTCAAAGAATTGGAAATTCGCGGTATGGAAGTCAGCTGGCAAGAATGGGTATGCGACCGTACAGATATTTTGACTACTGTAGGTTTGGGCACTTTTGGAAGTTTGCCAAAAAAATTTTCGTCTCGCCTATAGGCAGGGGCCGGAGCGGATCCGGCGGGGAGGCTGGAGGGCCGTGCGTCAAGGCCAGAAGAGAGTGCATAAATAAGAGTAATTTTCACAGGTCCACCCAGGTTTACGCTCTCATCCCTTTCTGGATGTTTGACATCACGCAAATTGAAGAAAAACTTATGCTGAAGCCCTACAAACTTCGTGCGCATGCGAAATAAGGAACCATAGACCAAAAACTTCGCTCCACGGAACAAACCCAGGCATCATCTTGACTTTTTGAGGTGAAATTTCGAAAAATCAGAAATCTTTTTCGGGTTTTTACCCTAAAACGGTAAAAGCAGACAGCATTTGGTACGGAAGTCCAGTGGGAACACACGTTTTGGGTTTATGTAAGGAACCGACCGGTTAAGAACGCTGAATGCTCCATCGACGTCGTTGTCCTTCACCATCACCGTCTTCGTCGCATAACGAGGATGCGCGTTCCAGATTCCCTTGAAGAGCTTAACCGAGAACGGCTGAGTAAGAGTACCTCTCCACCGAACCATCTTTAAAGTAAATATTTTAATATTTGGCGATGAACAGGCGAATGAACCGTATGAAAATAAGTGCGGCGCGACTTTCTATGATAGAATGAAGGTTAAACATCCATTCGATACAGGTGAAAATCGATAAATAAGAGAAGATTTTGGCTGGCGTAGTGCCAATAATATTTGGCAAAGTTCCAGACAATCTCCCGCAACGACCTGCCCTGAGGCTGCACTTCGATACGATAATGCATGTGTTCAAACTTTATTTGTTAAATTGTAATTTTTAATGTTATTATCGATTTGCCGATTTCTTTGATTATATTTTCTAATGAAAGCGGTCTCGGCGTAACGAACATCCAACTTTCCTCCTTTGCCGTTATGTTAATGGAGTGCACTTGACCTAATTACGCAACATTTGTTGACTTTGACCTACTTGTAGAGGGGCGGTCGATGATTCGGTCGTTCTTCCGGGGAGCTGTGACAACGTGTAACTATCTGTGGGTGCTGTGGATCCTTCTGCTCATCGCCGTCGCTTTCGTACTCCGTGGTCCACTGCGATTGACCGAGCCGTTCGAGCAGGGTTCGCTCCTCTTATTTATTCCACTGACCGCCCCCGTAATCTGCATGCACCAGTTCATAGACGAAGTTCGTATAGTAAGGCGCTTATCACCCCCTGTTGACTTGTCCTTGCACGAGAAAGGGAGCGTGACTAGCGCGTTCTTGAGAATTCTCCACATCCACGTCATCATCTACTTTGTTTATCGTCTTTTGCAGCCGGAAACTTCCTGAGTAATCTCACGCCTAAATTCTACGTCGCACTGACGGGCACGTCGTCCTTCATCTCTGGCATCATTCTCGTCTTTGAATGGTGGTACTTCAAAGGGTGAGTTTGCACATGCACATTTTGCAATTGACGGAACTGACTAAATCAAATGTGAAAATATGGCGAATAATACATTAATATATTTATATAAGCAAATAATTTGTCTTCCTAGGGGTGACGACGATATGGACAGTGAGGACGAGGATTCGACTGAGGAGGTGGAGGTCGAACCCCCGCCTCGACCGATCAGAGAACAGAGAGGTACGGTACTTGCATACTGTATTACCATGGCAAATTGCTCACTGCAGTACTTGACTGGCGCACGCACAGATTTAATGATATCACGGGCAGATTAAAAATACATGGTGGAATTATTGGCGCCAAGATAAATCATGTAGTGAATGGACTATTTTTAACCTATGTTTTCGCTATATAAATACAAGGTATGAGATTGGACCGTACGTCGACGGCACCATTTATTCTGTGAACGGACGTAGTGATATTGATGTGATATTACTGAAATATCCCTCGCTCGACGACTTGTAATGCCTGCGGGGCGTGGTTGTGAAGGGAAGCAGGTGAAATGACAGTTGAATGTCACGGGGGAGAGATGCAATTGGATTTAAATTGAATTGCGTCCTTGGTTGTATCACCTGTCGCAAAGTGCACGCTCATAGACTCTTCTCACTGATAGCTCTTATCAGATAAGATCGAGAGTGTTTGTCATGTGTTCCCACGGTCACTCGTCGTCTCTTGAACACGTATAGTACCCCCCTGGAAGCTTGAGTCCCTCATCGAGGACTGACAGGTGGTGGATAGTCTCTCTCTCTCCCACTGAGGGAGGGGGGGGAGGAGCTCGGGCATCGACCGGCCGGCCACACACTCGACTCTCCCCTTCTCTCGTCGCTTTCTCTCTCTCTCTCTCTCTCTCTCTCTCTCTCTCTCTCTCACCCATCCACACCCGTCCCCTGCTCTCCCGTCTCTCTGCTGACACGCCGGTCCCTCCTCTCTCCCATCCCTCGTCTCCTCTAGTCGACCTCTTCTCTCATCATCTGGTCACTATTCTCAATGGCGACGTCGATGGCCTCGTTATGGGGATTCTCCGATGCTGAATCGAGTGAAGACAGCGAGGAGGTGGAGCAGAGGAGAAAGGATAAGGAGGCTGAAGGTGACCCTACCCCCTCGTAAGGGTACCCTCCCCCTCATCCCAGGATTGAGCTATACCATTGAGATCCTCGCTCTTACTTCGCTGATGCCCTTAAAATAGATTAAAAATGTTACGATAATTTGAAGTAGGATAAATGTTATTTAAGAGTGGGAAGCGCGTGAGTTGAACTGGGTGTAGTAGCGAGTAAGCTAATGAATGGATCATAATAGTGACAGCCGATCAGATAGATGGTTTAGGTTCTTAGTGAGACATGTGCTGAGACAAAATGTGCTGTGAGTTGTGCTTTTTTATTTAAAAAAATACATTATTTCTTTTCTTTTCAGAATGCAAAGTGTGGCGGAATCCGTACGCGCTCTTTCGCGGCCCCGAGTACTTTCGGTACAAGAAGGTGAGAGGGATTTATGTGATTTAAGCGAAACATTAAATTACCATTCTATCACTGTGTTTGTTCTCGAATTTTCTGTTGAATTTGCGCGGCCGCGGCGCTTGAAATTCGCCACTCACTGCTCGTTTCCTGTAAGTAGAGAGTGGAGAGAGAGAAGGGGAAGAGATGAGAGAGAGAGACTAGGGGGAAGAAAGAGATGGAAGGATCGAAAGGGGAGGGGATGATGCGAACAAATATAGGAAGGCGGAATCGATATACAATTGATAGATGATTTGACTGCGACTATTTTGTGTGGTGAGAAGCTATTGATTTTATTTGGAAGCTGTGGAAAATTACTGTAGTACTATTTGCAATTGGCAATTAACTTTTATAAAAAATAATAATTTGGTTTGGTTCAGAAGATCGCGCAAGATCCGCTTACATTCTACGACATGAATCTGACGTCGCAAGACCACCAAGCATTCTTCTGCGTGGACGATGAAACGGATAAGGAGGATTTGAAAAGTGAGAATTTATCCCTCTCGTGAAACACGAAATCACAAGGTTAAAGCTATCATTCTGCTGCGGTTTTTCTTGTAGCCACTCGATGTGAGATGGGGGAAGGGGTCATTAAAGTCGCCCCCTCTAAGTTCCCTGCCTATCCATCAGCACAAATCTCGTACAGCGTCTAAATGCGCTGTGCGCCTTTACCGGAAGTCTAGCTAATGGTGGCGAAAAATGCCATAAATACGGGTCCATAATTTCCGGTCTCTCACCACTGCCCTCATAAGGCTTCTGCTCTCCTTCTTTCTCCCCCTCTCTTCTCCAGAAGTCCTACTGCTCTAACTAGTAATTACGAGTAATTGAATGCTGTAACGGGGTACACGGGAAGGGGGTGTGCTTTGCGTCCCGCCGATTCGTATGAATTCGTTAGTGAATCGCCGCGGAATCGGGATAAAATTTATAATAAGACACGATTTGTTGAACGATGTGTGAAAAACGGATTGTAAATCCTGGCAATTCTCTGTTTCCACTCTACGTTATGTATCTGCTCTGAGAAACGAATGTAATGTTGTCTTCGTTTTGTACCATCCCTTCTCCTCCTCTGAATCCGTAGCTATTGCCTCCGCCGGCAGGAGAGGAAGGGAAAACAACACACACGGCATCCCCTCCATGGTTGTTGTGCATGTGCGAGAAGGCGAATCGACGCTGTATTCAATTCCCGCCGAGCTGTAGAATATCGAGCACAGTTTCCGTGACGACCGAGCATTATTGAGGAGATAGAGAAAGAGAGATGGAAGCGTGAGAAAAGGGGAATACAGTCGTGTAGAGAATTAGAGATACGGTAGTTATTGTAGTAAACAAGTGGTGACTATCTGAAAACCATCGTGAAATACTCTTGGGTATTCGAAGACGATGAGGAGCACGAATGTGCCAGGCATAACCATTTCGGTAGAATGAATTCATTATGAATAATAATCAAGAGGAACTGACCTGCAATTTAATGTTGTTTTCCTCTTCAATACAGCATATCCCCTGATTACAGTAATGAATGCGGCGTGGCGGGAGCGCGAGACGGATGTGCGGATAGCGTACGCGACTGAAGCGCTAGAGAAGAATGAGAACTGCGCCATGGCGATGGTGCTACTGGCAGAGGAGCAGAGCGAGACCATTGTAGACTGCGAGAATATGCTCAGGTGAGGGAAGGGAAGGGGATACGGTAGTTGTTGATGTTCAAGTTAATATTGTTTATGCTAAGATATTTACTATTGCGGTATATTGTCAGTAGCTCAGTAGCTTGCTCGAAACGTGAATATGCAGGGTCAATTCCATTGAAGCATCAAATGATTACATTTTTCGGTGAATAACGAGCTAGATCGAAACTATAATGTGCAAGGTCATATGCCTTTTACATTAAAATTATTTGCGTACCCCTCCATATTTTTTCTAATTAAAAAACGATTAATGTTGCAGGAAAGCGTTGCGGAGTGCGGAGATTCAGTACAAGAAGCCGCCCTCGAGCAACCAGAGCTACCACGACGGATCGGCCGAATTCTATCGTCAGTTGTTTTAAATATTAATTTCCCGAGTTTAGCCGAGACCATTTACCATTTTATTTATTAGAGCGGAGTAAAGTTTGAAATATATTTTCCTCAGTTGCGAACATACATGTTTGCGGTTTCATGAATACTATGAGCCCTGGAAATTTATTGGCCACCAATTACAGAAAGGCAGAAATTTTAAAGTGTATGGGAAAATTAAAACGGTTTTACTTTTTCTTGATACGGATGTTCTGTTCCACTCTAGTATTATGCCGGGTTTATCAAAAAAAATATTATTTTATCATATTATTTACTAAGGCAAATGTGACAGTGAAAATAAAGTTAGTTTGAGAAAACACAATTCAAACATAAAGTACTATGTCACTTACAATTAGTGTGATTAAGAGAAAAACAACGTATCAAATATTCTCTCAATTTCCCCTTTCAGGCCAAGGGACAAATGTGATGTCGTACATTCGTCGTCGAATGGCGATGTGTGCGAGGAAGCAGGGAAGACTGAGGGAGGCTATCAAGATATTCAAGGAGGTACGGTAGGAATTGGGGAGGGGTACTGTAGATTTACAACAAAAAAATGTATAAGGGTAGCTTAAGAGACCGTCCACGAGAGAGTGGAAAGGGGTCTCGGATGAGAATTCGACAACCTACCCTCAAACTTTTTTCGTGGAATGAGCATCACGAATGCTGATCGACGTCGCATATATTTAAGCTTGAAAATTTTTTTCGAGGTCAAAATTTCTTTTCAAAATTTTCAGGCATTTTTTCGTCGAAAAAAAAAGTTTCGAAATACTTAGCAAAAAATATTTAGTTATACGTAACTTTTCGCGCTGATTCTGAATTTGATAGTTAGAACTGCTGAAACGCAGTTTGAAAAAAGTTACGATCGAAAAATCAGATTTTTTTTCTCAAAAAATCGAAAATATCTCTTTTCCCACCCCACTTTGACAACTTCATACCGTGATTTTCGGAATCTACATCAAAAAGTAGGTTTGGCGCCTTTTATTCAGATTTATAAAAATGGGCATTTTTGAGTATGAGACGTTGAATTTGCATATCTTGAGATTTTGGTATGAAGTCTCATCACATAATTTCAGAAATCTTTCAATCGAGTAAGCAGTTAAGTTTTCAAAATTCATTAATAATCGAATGAAAAATAATACAGTACTTTTAAATTGAATATATTGGCATTACGTCACTGTTTTGATGATATTTCGATTTTTTAGACTTAAAAATGTGAATTTGATAAATGCGAAGATATCACTCTCAATCTAAGTTCTAAATTAGTCAAATACATAATTAAACAAAATCGAGTCATACAAGAGCAAAATAATTCGAAATTCGCAGAATTATTAATTTTTTTTATTTTTCAAAAATTAAATTTTTAAATTTTTTTCGAAATCAATAATTTTTGCGTCAAAAATTAAATTTCATATGTTATCTGTTATATTTAGTGAAATTGAGTACGATTACATCGATTTGGGGTTCATTCATAGGTTCATATAAACTTTAGATGCCGTTCGTAGATCAACTTTTCCGCCTATTCGGATAATTTTAAAATATGACTGGGGTGAGTACAATTGCATTTAGATTTTTTTCCTGAAAGATATATCAGTACTGTTCAATTTTAATAAAATGGAATGCCAAATAAAAACAAAATTGAATTTTTATAATTTCGTAATTTTTGAAAATATTTCCAAAAGCAGTTGTTATTTTCTTAATTTTTACTGTATGTGCGAATACGAAATGACCAGCTATTGTTTCCTTTCATTATAACTTCAATACCAATTAATAATTCAAGCCTATTCAGAGTGTTTTCAATTGTTTGTGATTTTGTGAAATTCATTGGTGGTAATTTGAGAGAGAAGTTATTTTTTATTGAAATATTCGCGCATTATAATAGAACTAACTAGTTTCTTCTTGAAATCTCATTAGTATGAGCCAAGTTGTATGCACTCCAAGACATAACGCACATATTCAACGTGAACGAATTGTATGTGCATCAATATTCCTCAAATTACAATTTTGATTTTGCATTACAACAGCAAGAAATGTTATTTATCAATTATAATGTTACATATTGCCGAAAAATATAAATATAAAAATACTTTAAACATCTGAAACTAATTTTCTCTAGAACTGTTTTCTTTTGCAAGCTGATCGAGTAATCTATTTCGTCTAATTCTTTACTGTTTCAAATTGCCACCAATGAATTTCACAAAATCACAAACAATTGAAAACACTCTGAATAGGCTTGAATTATTAATTGGTATTGAAGTTATAATGAAAGGAAACAATAGCTGGTCATTTCGTATTCGCACATACAGTAAAAATTAAGAAAATAACAACTGCTTTTGGAAATATTTTCAAAAATTACGAAATTATAAAAAATTTCAATTTTGTTTTTATTTGGCATTCCATTTTATTAAAATTGAACAGTACTGATATATCTTTCAGGAAAAAAATCTAAATGCAATTGTACTCACCCCAGTCATATTTTAAAATTATCCGAATAGGCGGAAAAGTTGATCTACGAACGGCATCTAAAGTTTATATGAACCTATGAATGAACCCCAAATCGATGTAATCGTACTCAATTTCACTAAATATAACAGATAACATATGAAATTTAATTTTTGACGCAAAAATTATTGATTTCGAAAAAAATTTAAAAATTTAATTTTTGAAAAATAAAAAAAATTAATAATTCTGCGAATTTCGAATTATTTTGCTCTTGTATGACTCGATTTTGTTTAATTATGTATTTGACTAATTTAGAACTTAGATTGAGAGTGATATCTTCGCATTTATCAAATTCACATTTTTAAGTCTAAAAAATCGAAATATCATCAAAACAGTGACGTAATGCCAATATATTCAATTTAAAAGTACTGTATTATTTTTCATTCGATTATTAATGAATTTTGAAAACTTAACTGCTTACTCGATTGAAAGATTTCTGAAATTATGTGATGAGACTTCATACCAAAATCTCAAGATATGCAAATTCAACGTCTCATACTCAAAAATGCCCATTTTTATAAATCTGAATAAAAGGCGCCAAACCTACTTTTTGATGTAGATTCCGAAAATCACGGTATGAAGTTGTCAAAGTGGGGTGGGAAAAGAGATATTTTCGATTTTTTGAGAAAAAAAATCTGATTTTTCGATCGTAACTTTTTTCAAACTGCGTTTCAGCAGTTCTAACTATCAAATTCAGAATCAGCGCGAAAAGTTACGTATAACTAAATATTTTTTGCTAAGTATTTCGAAACTTTTTTTTTCGACGAAAAAATGCCTGAAAATTTTGAAAAGAAATTTTGACCTCGAAAAAAATTTTCAAGCTTAAATATATGCGACGTCGATCAGCATTCGTGATGCTCATTCCACGAAAAAAGTTTGAGGGTAGGTTGTCGAATTCTCATCCGGGACCACTACCCACTTGTTACGTTCTGTCGTGGACGGTCTCTTAAATAGTGCTTCATTATCATGGGTCAAATAGGTCTTCGCGTGCGAAGATAGGCACTTCTGCACTTTGCATGTAAACCGGATTAACGTAGCGAGAGAGTGCAGGACAGACACATGAAGGCCTCTGTCTACATCCCTCGTCCTATGCTAATTGCGAACTTGCGAAAAACCCATTTGACCTATGTTCATTATATTTGTCTTATATTTTGACGATGCTAGCCCCGCTCCAAACATCAATACGTAGTTACTAATATGTTATCATAACCGTGAAACGCCTTTTCACCTGCTTCTTCTTCTTGCAGACGCTGAAGGAGCTGACGGTCCAGCAAGTATACGGTGTGCAGGAGAATCTGATAGAGTGCTACCTCGAACTGTGCTCGTACGCCGACGTCCAGTCGCTGCTTGTGAGATACGATGGATACGGTACGCTGTGGGAGGGGGGGGGTTCGGGGTTACGGTAGCATCATAATTGAACTTTCGAAGGAGCAATCCAGTATATTCAGTTAAAGAGTTAGGTTACTTATCTAGACCGTTATTTATTATATTTTATTAGGGTTTGTAATGGAAGTGAAGTTCTGTTAATAAGTTTGTTGGTGCTAAACTATCGCTTTACAGACTTCCGTGAACCGCGTTCCGCCTGTCTCGTGTACACATCGGCGTTGCTGAAAGCGAGAGCGGTTGCTGATAAGTAAGTCAATTTTATGGAATCAAATATTCTTTCATTTTCTATTTGCGTTCTGGTTCCAAAAATTTCTTACCAACACTAGCCATCCCTGCGGTTTTCAGTTGCACAGTTGACTGATATTTTTTGAACATTGATAATTACCGATATTATTGCCGCTTTCAGTTCGAAAATACGCAGCTCGTTATAGTCGCTCGCTCCTCTCTTCATGTATCAATTCCGTTCCAGATTCGCTATGGAGTACTCTGCCCGTCGGGGTCTCTCGTGTGCAGAATTGAATGCGGTGGAGGCGATTATGCGTGCATTCGAGTACAATCCTCACGTGCCACAGTATCTGCTTGAGATGAAGTCGATGATACTCCCGCCCGAACACTATCTCAGAAGGGGTGAGCGAGTTATTGATTTTTCTAACGTGTCTGAAAGTGACCTTGGTGGTTCGGTGCTCCATTAGGGTTTCATAATGTACGAGTTTTCGACGGATATGATTTCTTACAGCCGTACAATATTTAATTCCTACAGTGTCAAAATATTTTCTGCCAATTTTCATTATTTTAAATATAAGAGGCCGATTGCGTAAAAGTCGAACAAACAGCAACAGCGCTCGGTACAGACGAAAAGTCAATTTCTGAAGAAACAGTGGGTTTCGGTACTATTTGATGTGCTTATCAACTTGGTGTAATGACATGGTATGCAAATTCATGTGGAGCTCATTCTGAAGCTCCGAATATCCGACTATTTTACTATTTTGGTGCTGTATCTGGATACCCGTTGCCTCCAGCGAAAACTTCTGAACACAAACTAGGGCTCATTTTCGATAAGAAATATAATGAAAATATTTATAGGGCGTCATCTCACCTTGTGTTCAAGGTGCATTATGGTTCTAGCGTGTAAGGAAAAAGAGCATGTTCGTACTTTTACAGAAGGTGTGTCGAACCTTCTGTAGTCTGCGTTTTAAATTGGGGGTCATATGGGTGACGGCAAACAAAGCTATGAATTTTCTACTGAATCAACTTGAGGCAAAAACAGCCGGAGAAGGAGAGAATTGTGCAATTTGCATGTAATTCCACCTCTCATTCTCGACCGCCCGACTAAGCGCGGCGTCTGGAAGTGAGAAATGATAGAGCGAGTGCATGCAAATCGCACAATTCTCTCCTCAGACGGCTGTTTTTGCCTCAAGTTGCTTCAGTAGAAAATTCATAACTTTGTTTGCCGTCACCCATATGGCCCCCCCATTTAAAACGCAGACTACAGAAGGTTCGACACACCTTCTGTAAAAGTTAGAACATGCTCTTTTTCCTTACACGCTAGAACCATAATGCGCCTTGAACACAAGGTGAGATAACGCCCTATAAATATTTTCATCATATTTCTGATCGAAAATGAGCCCTAGTTTGTGTTCAGAAGTTTTCGCTGGAGGCAACGGGTATCCAGATACAGCATCAAAATAGTAAAATAGTCGGATCTTCGGAGCTCCAGAATGAGCACCACATGAATTTGCATACCATGTCATTACACCAAGTTGATAAGCACATCAAATAGTACCGAAACCCACTGTTTCTACAGAAATTGACTTTTCGTCTGTACCGAGCGCTGTTGCTGTTTGTTCGACTTTTACGCAATCGGCCTCTTATATTTAAAATAATGAAAATTGGCAGAAAATATTTTGACACTGTAGGAATTAAATATTGTACGGCTGTAAGAAATCATATCCGTCGAAAACTCGTACATTATGAAACCCTAATGGAAAAATATTTTTAAAAAATATCAAATAGTACCGAAAACCACTGTTTCTTCAGAAATTGACTTTTCCTCTGTACCGAGGCTTGTTCGACAATTACGCAATCGGCCTCATTATATAATTATTTTTAGGTGATTCGGAAGCGATCTGCTACGCCTTCAATCATCTGCAGCACTGGAAAAGGATTGATGGAGCACTCCATCTACTGCAGTGCACTTGGAAGGGAGGTGAGTGAAGGAGAGATACGATTAACAATTAGTTTAGTGGAAATATGTTATACAATTCAATTCAATATTTAGCACCTTTGCCAACAAAGTATCGCAATGATACGTCGAACCCATGAATAATTGTTCGATGAAACTGCAATAAACCATGATTGCAGCCTTCCCGACCGTCTCTCGATCTCCGAACATGAACCAGTACACGCAGTACTCGAATGCGATTGAGCTGGCTGATCGAGAACTGCTACCGAGTGAGTCAACTATACTTTCTGCCATGCACTCGCTTCTAATTGTAAATTATTTTGAACGTGGTATTAACTGTGAAAAGCTCTCCTATCGTCTTCCGATCTCTTATTAACGAATTGTCGTCTATTTCTTTCACATCAGAGTCTCTCTTACGACTCTGATTTAACCCACCCTGCTGCACCCCCTTCACCCTGCCCCCAAAACAACCGAATCGTCTGAAGACGACGGACATCTGCCGACTCCACTATCGACAATCTACAAAGAACTCACACGAAACCCCTAACCCTGGCGGAATAAATAATTGTAATTGTAATTGTAACTCATGTTAATAATCATAATCGTCCACTTACAGTGTAAAATGTGTTTACCCAGTTCTGATATTGTGTTTATGAAACCCGTTGCAGCCTGGCACACTCAGTCCATCTTCCCCAAGAAGGAGACGTTCGTCTGGCCCGTGATTCAGTGCATATTCTGGTGAGTAGATAAATTCTTGTACTTTAGTCAGATATATTTAAATTTATTTTCCATGCTTCCATCCACACTGCGAGAATTTAAGTAATCACAGATTTCTTTACTTCCTGAAACTTCAAAGTTGCTGCGCAACATTTATTCACCCATAATTTTTCAGTCTGGCGCTCTCGATCACTGCCATAATCGTCAACTACTACCCCGCCACGTCACAGGAGTTTGCGCAAGCGGTGAATATCACTTTGGTTTTATAAAAAAATCAATAATCGATAATATTGCAGGCTGTGACCTACTTCTCTGCGGGTACGGTATCGCTGACGAACGGGCTGGCCGCATGGGTGCCCGAGAACATTGTGGAACTGCTCGCAAGCAAGAGTCGATCAGACTCAGCTGCTGTAGAGAACTTTTGATGATCTGCCACCGTATTATCGATTGATCGATCTGTGATCGCTTCTGTACTTGTTGAGCCCCCCCCCCTTTCATAGTTTGTAACTGATTTGTACTCCTTTCTAGTGTTATTTATTGTTCTCATTACATTCATTTGATATACTCTTTCTATCTATCTAGTAGTAATTGTGGTGCCATAATCTGTGATTGCTGTTCTTTCTAGTCGTTCTCCCTCTCCTCCATTGTTCGGAATCATCCCATCCCAACTTGCCTACGTTTGTATCTCTCCAGTCACAACTCAAACTAACTGCGCTGCCCTAGCAGATATTCAAAAGAAGTTACCCCGTGTAATCCCCCTGCCACTAGAGATCTCTGTCTAATCGATAATCAAATAGTCGTCGCATAATTATAATCAATCCATTTCTTGCTCTATCGTTATCCGCAGCGTCGTGTTGTCGACATTTCTTATGTTGTTACTGGTTTACACGTAAGCACGCTTTTCCAATAATAAGTTTTAACTGTGGAGATCTGCTTTTGATCTCATCACCTTCTGTGAAGTACTTTCCCACTGTAAGGAGTCTGACTCCCGCCCAGAGATCAATCGATATTGTTGTTTGTGTGTGATTGACTCTTTGATGAGTCATACGGTAAAGGTGTTGAAGAGTTTCGGTTGGAATGTGTTCTCGTGTCGTTCCCATCCAATGGTGTAGTCAGACTCACTCGGAATATTGTGCTCGTTCCTACTATCTATATCCAATATCATTCTCCTCTCTCTATCCCTCTCACTATCGATCCACTATTTGGATCCCATATGTTTATGCGAACTGCTCGTCACTCATCGATAGTTGTGATCTATCCACCGTACCCGCAGGTAGCCACGTGGATCGTCGAGGGAGTACCTAATCTCTCCATCGATCGATCGACCGTGATCTACCGTAGTCTGTGATGCAGACAGACTCGAAACGAGTCATCGATGCAGTGCTGCAGGATCTGAGGGCGCTGTCGACTGAGGCAAAGAAGAAGCACAACCATGTCAAGGAAGTGAGTAGAGAAAGTCAAATTATTATAATCGATAATCGATAGACGAGTAATGGATTTCAATTGATTGAAACCGATAATCGATTGACTAAAATAACAGATAGAAGAGGATAATCGATTGATACCCTTTCTATTATCATTTCCATAATAGTTTGAGTAATACTTAGGTGGTCTCTCGAAGTGAGTGGGCAGTAGCGTTCTTAGATCGAATAATAGCGAATAACTCTGGGTTATTCGCGAATAAAATTATTCTGTCTAACAACATCAGTATCCAGCTGTAGACCACTTTGCTGCAGCGCGGATTGCGGTATAATCTGGTGAAGATTGTACCGAAATTGCGATGCAGTTGGGACCAAGTAGTCGAGAGATTTTGATGAGTCAGCGAAACTGTGATCTGACGGGTTAAGTGTTTCTGTCATTCCGATGTAAATTAGTATCCGTGTATTGTTGCTATTTAATAGAGTTTACATAGTTACTAAGCAATTATCACTAGTTTTTTTTTTCGCGAAGCGTTTTTGGATCACACGAAACTGTAATCTGACGGGTTGCATTCTGTGGCTGGCTACCCACAGTGATAGACTAATAATATTGGTATTAATGTATATTTTTATTTTATCCCCTTTTTCATTATAAATTAATTTCCGTACAGAGACATTTCAGCTATTTATTCTTACCTTTGTATAGGGTTTTTATGGCGCTGAGGAGACTCGAATATTGTGAGTCGGGCGTGAGATGAAATTAAAGAAAGTAGCTGCAGGCAGCAGAGTCGTGTGTTGTCAAGGTGCGCAACATCAGCTCCGCCTCGGCAGAAGCAGTGTTGCTGCAGGTGAGTGATACCAAACTTTACGGCTATTCAAAAGAATTAACGAAAGGCGTTTTTGCCAAAAAAAAAAGTAACTCAATATGCCTGACTGAAGGCGCTTTTGAGCTACACGGCTATGAAATATTTGCTATGGGTTTGCTCAGAGGAGACAATTGTTTCCATCATAAAATAAAGAAATAAAAGCGATCATTGATTTATTTATTACTTCAGAATCTCCGATCAGCCTCCTCTGAACTCGTGCACCCATTGGTAGTCGCCTGTTCGACGAAGAATGCGAGACTCGTCCAAATCGCCCTCTCCGCCATTCAGAAACTCGTCCAGCATCGGATACTTGATGAGGTGAGAGGAGATACATTGTACAATTGCTCGTGGTAGAGATTGAATATTTTTTCTTTGTTATTTTTGGAAAAGGTTCTGAACTGTCGGCCTCACTGTTCACTTTAGATAAAAGAAAGGAAAATCTTAAATTCACCTGGTTGAATTAATTTTGAAATTCTATCAGTATGTCGATGGAGTTGTATGTTTCACACATAGATTCGGTTAAGGTTCCTTTTAATTGTGCCGTCTAAGTGTTATGTCTGAAAGTGTTGTAAAGTAAAATAAACATTTTGCAGAAATGCGCGGGTACGATAGTTTCCGAGCTGTGGTCTCTGGTGGAAAGTGAGTGTGAGGAGTTGAGAGTAGTCCAGACACTCACACTCATTGTCAGCACGGAATTGGTCGTGTGTGGACATACCCTGGCAAAGGTGAGGAGGGAAATGATCTACCATTATCGATTGATTTTAAATTCTAAAGACAATGTAGATCATGCTTTGTGAATTCCTACTTACTATTGATGTTCGATTGGATCATCCGTAATAACAACCCCATGGAACGGGTAACTCACTTGCGTCTTGTCGATTTTCCCATGTTCAGTGCATCGTAATGTGTTTCCGTCTCCGCTTCGCCAAAGATCCGACAGTGATCAATGCAGCATCTGCAGCAGTGAGACAGATTGTAGCCAGTGTATTTGAGAGGGTCGTCCAGGTGAGAAGAATGGACATTTACTGATTGGAGGACAGGTGGTTCGGAGTTGCACTGAGGGTATTAGTTGCTTGATCACTGGTTAGACCACTGTCGAACGGTTATTCAGTGGTACACAATAATTATATTTGCAGGAGGACGGAATGAAGTCGTCAGCAACGTTTTCTGTCGCTGTGGAGTCTGCAACTGGTTAGTCTATTTTTTTATTCTGCATAGCGTACCAGACAAGGAATAGTCCCTCAAAAACCTTTCAACTCAATGCAAAATTGCTCAATAGTGAATTGTAGACTTATTTTCAACATTTCTCGTTAATACTGTCCTCTTGTTCTCTATTGGTCTCTACAAGTTCATCAGCAGATGTTCATCTCCAGGCACTGACCTTCTGTCTCGAGTCCCTCCAACTACTCTCAGACCGTGTGCGGCTGATGCATACATGCTGTTCAAGGTAGTAATTCTGAACAAGTTCATCAGCAGATATTACAAATTCCGTGAAATATTTTATCAATCAGAAACCTTAATTAATCGGGTAGAATCTCAGCTGTGAGATAATGTGGGAAACGTATTTTTCCTTTTACTTTTATATACAAATTTCTGCAGAAAACTAATAAGAATAGACTTTTCCTTTCGTTTATTTAATTACACATTTACAATAACAGGATTTGTGTCTACTCGTTGACGGGGAGCCTCCAGTGTGGTTGACGGGACTGCAGGAAATGAGTCGAACACTGGGATTGGAACTACTTGAATCGATCCTCCATGCATTCCCCGGAGTATTCTTCAAGGTGAGAGAGATTAAATGTGATTGCAATATTCGCATGGTGATTTCGAGATGCAGTCATTAGTCGAATTCGATAATGTTGCTAAAATTCAATTTGCAGTGGTAGTCTAGTTCTCTAAACTTGAAATAAACATCAATCGTAAATTTTAGCACGATGAATTCACTCGTCTTCTACGTGAAATCGTTTGTCCACTTGTGATTCGACTCTTCTCTCCCAATATCAAGAACACCACTGTGAGTGAACTTTCGTGCTTTGATTACTCAATAATGGGTTTTATTGATAAGCGAATCCAAGAGTGATTACCAGTCTAATTTCTATTAGCTAAAACATCGTTTTTGAAACGAGGAAACGACTTGTTGTTGAAAGATTAAAGAAAACTTATTTCAGCTGAATTCACTCACATCCACTGCACTGGCGCAAGCGAGAGCGATCGCCAATTCGACTGGTACGATTTTGATTCACGTTTATTGATTGATTGCGGTTTGATATACCGATCGGCCTTGAATGAATATATTTATTATCACAGGTTCAGCGGATCGCACTAATTTCCCTCTAGCAATGCGACTCGTGCGATTGATAGTCATTCTCGTCAACATTTATCATCAGAAATTGGTCAGTCAAAGAACACGGAGCATTATGATTTCGAGAGGAATTTAGGTATAAGTGGGAATGCCATCCTAAATTGATCGGCTGTGCACAATGTTCTGGTGCCTCAGAGAATGTAAGGCAAACGAGCAACGAGTGTCTTTTCCCAATTGGGAAAAGGCGCCCAAGAAGCGCTGTTCGGCGCCTTTTCCCAATTAGGGAAACACACTTTGTGACCGCTTCCATGACAATCCGAACATTGTGCTGTGACAATTCGGGAATTTTAAAATCCTTCTATGATTACAACTTCATTGCAGGTAACGGAGTGTGAGATCTTCCTCTCTCAACTCATTCGTTTCCTCGATTCCGAACGACAAAATTGGCAGAGAGGAATAGCACTAGAGGCACTCCATCGAATACTCGTACACTCCAGTGTATGCATGTGAGTTGGATTACGGTAATCGTACGGTAGTAATAGGTTTTCTCTCTTGTAACAGCACAAACCCCTCAAAATCGATATTATGTAAGATCACCTGAATTTGAGGAAGTGATGAAACGTGTATCTGCCGTCTCAATTATATATTTCAGTTGGCTGTGTGCCAATTACGACGCTCGTTCTTCTAATGCCGTTCTTCGCAATATGTTGAATGGAGTGACTGCCTTCCTGAGACAATCTTTCGTACGCACCCATCTCAGTTCAGGTATTATTATTTTTTATTCCCTCTTGATTTTCAATGAAAGAACCGCAGAAAATATGAAAGGTAAATTTATGTGAGTAAATTGTTTGAATTGCGAATCATGGAATGTTTATGTTTCACTTGGATGCTATACACCAATGAACCTTTGAAATTTCAATGACGTGAAGTGCTGAGCTGTAATGAACAATTAAATAATTTTAATAGTCTGAGCTTACAATTAGGTTGTTTAAATCTTCATTGAGTCTGCGTACTGCTCACTACAATACAATTTAATAATAATAATAATAATAATATGAACACTGATCTTTGTGTACACAGGCGACGACGATAGCGAGACGGGTCAATCGGTGGGATTGGCGGGATTTTATGTGAATGGAGCGTGGATTCCATTCATTGACGAGCTGACGGCCAAGAAGAGCTTCATACTGTACGTTTGGACGAGTTATTCAACCAGGAAGACCGCATCGAAATCTAAATTGTTGTGGTGTTGAAACTTTAAATCATTGGGTGATAAGAAGACAAAATGTTTTAGTGTTTTGTTTCAGTCTGGAATCGCTGGATAAACTGGATCCTCCCTATCTCCCTGATGGGTATTCCGTCTCGCGGGCATTCAGAATTGCCGTCGACTCTACTCAAGCATTGATGGTCGCTTTCGACGAATTGACACATAAGTGAGTAGTGAGCTGTACAAATTTAGGATGGAAAGTAGGTGATGTGTGATTTAAAGAAACTAGGTATCGATCAATTTATATAAATGCGTGACTTTCAGGAAGAAGAGTGCAGTAGATGCTGCGACCACTGCAGCAGGAGAGGTCGAATCGGGAAAGAAGGGTGAGTGGAAGAGCATATGGACTGAACAGTACTGGGGTTTGTTTGGGCAGTGAATATCGTATTTCCCTGAAACCCAAATCTCGCCACAATGCTTGTAATTAAAATGCACTGAACTTAATTTGTTCAAAATCACATACAAAATAGATTTTATCTCTATTTAAAATAATTCAAACCTACATTCTTGTTTGACATGAAATTTTATCTTGCCTTGCAGGAGTTGATCTCGAGGTTTGTCTGCTGCATGCAATGCAGCCTCCTCTCGTATCTGCCATCGTTCTCATGCTGGACACGAGGTACATTCCTGTTTCAACAAGAAGAGTTAAATAAGGGAAATCGAAATGTCTTCAATATTTGGAACGTCGTGTACGCTTAACGAATTAGTAATTCTGCAGTTAGCGGAAGGCTTGAATTGCTCCCATATTTTTAGCACAATTATTCGTAAATACTTTTGCCAGTATAATAGTGTATCGTTGATCTGTGATCTTTGATCTCTTCCTTCTCTTCAGTACCGACGAAACGATGAGTGAATCTCTTCTGACTGCTCTCTCAACGCTGACGTTAATATCGTGCAGATTGAAGATTGCAATGGTGAGTTAGAATATGTGATTTTTTGATCGGTAGGTAGACCGGGTGGATTGGAGATGCATCTTCAGCACTTTACTGATTGTCTTGATGGAAAAGCTATTACAGCTCCCTTCTTCTTTACAGTATTACTATAATATTGTTTTCTAAATTGTTAATATAATTCAGTTTTGAATTATTTATGCTTCTTCTCCTTCTCCTCAGGCTCGTCACATTCATCTCTATGCTCTCGTTTCTGCTTCTCTTCCCTCTTGTAGTGGTGGCGGATACGTCGCCCGATGCATGGGAGTACCCATACCCGAGGATTTGGCCATTGGTACGTAGTATTTGTGATATTTTGTTTTATCGCTTTTGATCGTCACTAACGTAGAGGGGACATTGTATATAGATATATTGTTAATTTACTTTAGACCTGGACGCCTCAGTGGCCGGCTCGGCTGCTGCTGCTGCCGATCATCTCGTGTACCATCAGGTGAGCTATTTGAATATAAACTATTTAAACTAATATTATAACAGAAAATCGTGTAATATACTTATTGACTGATTAAAATCATATTAAAGAACTTTTTTTGAAAATAATGTTTTTGGATGCATTAGTATGTTAGTTTAGATATGCGACATGATAGTTGGTTTGGAGTTCTTGCCGATGGAGCAGATTGTACGCTAATGCTGTGATATGGTCCAGTAAACCGTATGTAGCATTAATCCCCCGTGTAAATACCCTTCTCCTCTCAGGTGGTTGCCACGGGCGTTCCCCTTCCCTGCTCCTTCACACCTCCCGTTCTTCTCACTCAACAGATGATACTCACCACCAAGAATGTGCAGGCAGCACGGGTTCTACTCACTTGTGGTGAGTTTTTAAAAATAGGTGAATGTAGGATACAGGCGTTAGATTTATTTTAGAAGCATTTTCGAAATACAATCAAGTCTTCCATAATAGAACAAAAGGACAAAAATATTGTCGCTATCTATCTCATTGGTTTTTGCACAAAAAAAACTACATCAAGTGGTGATGGCGTAATTGTAATTCTCCCTCCTTTTCAGCCGAGACCAACGTCTCCGAATGGGCGGAGTCCTGGGAGATTGTCATGGCCGCCTGTGCGCACATTGCATGGCTGCTGGCAATGAGACCATCGTTGAGTGGAGGAGGAACATTTGTAGGAAGGAGAATGGAGGAGGAGGGTGAGTGAGGGGAAGAGGGGGGGGGGGGGGGTTGAGGGCACTATCTAGAATGGTAACTCAGTTTTTTCCACAGTGAAAATCGACCAGATATTATAATAGTGACGATGAGTGTAACTTAGACAAATTATGCAACCGGGATCCAGCGTGCGTAATTCACTTCATTTTTTTCTCGTTCAGCCGCTTCTTCTTCGGCAAATGGCACATCCGCAGGCGCATCGAGTGGAGCTGCGATGGGAGGTATTTGTTGATATTTATTTATAACTCTTTTCTTGTCTGGATCATTATGATCCTAAAAACGGTTGCTGAAATTGTAGATATGAAGCATCTAACCAACGGGTGCAACCATTTTTCTATGAATACACTTTATCAATTCAATAATGTGTTGTCTCTCGCAGGTCAAGTGGGCGGCAGTACGAGTATGGTGACGACTGCTGCAGCCAGCACTGATATACCCGTTATTGTGGGTTGTTTTTATTATTCTTGGAATTTCACGAAAAACAATCCATTATAACAAAGTATGCTCAATTAATAAGTAGTACTCTTGAAACGCGGAGCGCGCGGGATACCCTCGATTTTTAAAATTTACATTTCTCAATGCACACTTTGCAGGCCGAGAAGCTGGACAAGATAGTAGAGTGCACGAAGGAACTTGATGAGGTGAGAAATTTGTATTGGTCTTTGATCTGTATAGTTACTCTACCAGAGTGCATACTTTTCTTTTACCCTTCGGTATGTTGCCTAATGATGATGCTATCCTCTCCCCTTCTCCCTTCTCTCAGGTTGGTCTCCATCATGTCATCGCCGCTCTCTGTCGTCTATCGAGTGACGCCCTCGTCGTTTCTGCCAGTCAGTTTGCGGTTACGAATGTTGTACTCTCGCGGGGTTGTGCAAAAAAACGAGCAATGAATGGTTTCCTTTCAGCGAATATTAATTAATAATATATAATATTATTTATTCGAATACGAGTTCTTCTGTTGGATTGTATGTAGAATGCATAACTTCAGCGGGTCGCGACCCTTCGTTCTTCGGAATTTCCAAGCTTCTTCACGTGGGAATGGCGAATATCGAGAGATTCCATGTGATTTGGAAGCCACTCACGGCCCATCTTATAGAGGTTTGTGAGGTTTGAGAGGCACACGATATCACGGATAAATCATGTCTTCAGTTAAATTTTCGTTGTGTAGAGTCACTGAAACTTCGATCCATATGCTTTAAATTAAACGTGCACACACTTTTCATATTCAGATCTGTTCTCATTCTCATCCTTCTCTCCGTGATTTGGCCGCTCTCTCACTCACTACACTCATTAGAGCTGCACTCAAGACTAAGACCAGTCTCGAGGAAGAGGTTTGAATTTTTAAGATTTTTATTGATGGTAAACGACTGTGAACGGTGCAACACATTTCCGTGTCGATTAGCTTTGATGATACCTCGAATCATTATTGCGACAGGCGTTTTTTAAAAAGTTTTATTCTCTTGGCTGAACGCTCGTCGAAACTAGGAAGTGCGAAAATTATGCCTTTTCAAAATTTTACAATGAATGATATTTGTGGCGCCATTGATCTTAGGGAACGTCAAAAACGACAACGCTTACCACATTTGGGCATTTTGTGAGCTGATTTTGAAAAATTATGGCCACATTAATTCTTCCCCTTCAGTCTCGTCAACAACTCGTTCTCTACCCACTCTCCGCCCTTTCTCAGATTGTTCTTTCAGATGTGAGGAAGAGACAGGTGAGAACAACGTTTCATTACCATAATTTAAATTAGGTTGAATGAAGGGTAAGTAATCTTGTTGAAGGCCGTCCATTACCGAAATTTCTTATAGCTGGTATTTTCAAGTTTTAATTAATTTGTAGATGTTATCGTCTGCTTTGGAATTGTTTCAGAACACGCTCGCAATAATACTATTATCATCTTATTATAACATTTTTTCTCTGTCTTCCAGATCGAATGTCTGATGTCTCTCCTCCAATCTCACGGTGCTCTATTCAAGCAATCACAATGGACAACACTTGTGAGAGTGCTCGCTGATGTCGTCCACAAGGAACAGGGGTGAGAGCCTCACTGAGAGGACGGGGGGACATGAAATTGAGAAATGAGGGAGAAGGGATAGAATACATCAAGCATCCTCCGACCCAGAAGTGTCAGATGATCGTTTCTTCTTTTGCTGGGAGTTTATCTTCGTAGTAAGAGAGCAACACGCATATTATCTTCGATGTCTCATATCATCGTATTTGAGTTACTACGGAAACACAGACATATATCCAGGATATCCAACTTGATCTCATTCCAGTTTCACAGCTTCTCTCATCAACCACGCGTACACAGCACTCAGACTGATCGTCACTGATTTCATTCAGGTATTTTATGAACTGTATTATTTTACCTATTGTATGGAACCACGAATATTAGACACCGTATCACAATGTATTCGTACGGTGATGAAGCATGAATCCATCTCCCGATTAGCGATCACGGATATGAAAGTAGAAGGATTACGGGAGTCGAACTGTCGTATTTAGCTATTGCTTTCCCTTTACTGTAGTCATCTAGCACCTTTGCCATTCGATTCTTCTCATCTTCAGGTGCTTCCTGTTGATTGTGTGGAACAATTGGTGGAGACGGACGCGTTATTCGGAAGACAACAAGCAGATCAGAATATTGCACTGTCGGCATTGACTCAATTGGTGAGAGAATGGAAAGAGATCAAACCGCAAGTACGGGAATAATGAACTATAATGTATACCGTTTATACGATGAACAAATCTATTATTTTAATTGTATAATGCGTATCACTGAGAGCAGGGATCAAAAAAAATATTTAAAAAAAAATTTTTGATCAAAAAATGCGCTAAAAAAATTTCAAAATATCAAAAAAACCTGGAAAAAAATATAAATTTTTTTCAGCGCTGAAATTCCTTTTAAGCCATTCTCACAACAATTTGGCTTATATAAAATTATTTATTAATTTTCAATTCATAATTTATATGTTTTGGAAACAAAACAGTCTCTTATCTAAATAATTTATAACAATTTTTCCAAATATATTCTAAAATCAAACAAATGATCAGGGCTGGGATTTTTTGAAAGAAATTTCAAAAACATTTTTGATCAAAAAATTAAAAAAAAAAGTTTTTACACGTATTTTTTGAATTTCAAAAAAAAATTTTGAATATCAAAAAATGGAAGAAAAACATCTATGAGTGATACTCTTGGATAGGATCGTCCTAGGCATATCACAAATCTAAGATCTGCATTGATCAATTCGAATAATTATTTCGAATTAGGAGCTAGATTCGACGTGTCTCGTGCTAATTTTGGCAAAATACATCACTCTTTTTGTAAAATATTTTCAAAAATTTTTCGAAAAAAATTCAAAAAAAAAACTTTTTTGATTTTGAATTTTTTGAATTGGTCAGAAAAAATCAAAATCAAAAATCCCAGCCCTGCAAATAATGGCCTAAAAATCTGTTGAATTCATGTGACTCCGGGTGACACTGTATTACATTTTCAGTGGACGATCTCTGATTTCGTCTTTCGTCGTCTGCCAAAAATGGGACCGGAAGCTGCGGAAAAGGTCTGTTGAGTAGTAATTTGATGATTTTTTGCTTTAATGTTCATGAAAGCTCTGCTCATACTCTCAATGTTTTTATTCAACTTTTCTGCTATTCCTATCTTTCTTTGGATCATGGAACAGGGTATGTCACCAATCATGCCCTATTCTCGACTCCTTTCGTAACCCTTTTGTATCAGATCTGGCTGGTTCTCTACACGTGTCTCTCCGAGTTGTGCGTCGATGCGAGACCCGCTGTGCGGTGAGTTAAATTGCCAATATGTAATTTGATGAAACCAAGCGATCGCGAGTTTCACAGTCATTCTAAATGAGCACATCTTGTGTTTATTATTGATTCTATCGAAAGTGACGTTTGAGAACAATTTAGTGGAATTCACTATCTCATTTTTTTCAATCTCTTTAATTTATTTTTTCATTGCAGTAAATCAGCGTGTCAGACTCTTCTGCAGACAGTTGCAGCACACGGTCATGCACTCAGAGTGCCCACATGGAGTCATATGGTGTGGAAGGTACGGTAGATTTAGAGTCAATTTATGGTAGACAGTAAACGAAGAGAGTACGTTTTATCCAATCACTGATAGGAACGTGGACAAATGAAAATTAAATTTTTTTAGAGGTGAAATGGGAAAAGGATGGGAATGTACAATAGAAAATTAGTAACAGTTAACCAATAATTGAGAGGGAAAAAGAAAATTGGAAATGCTCGCAGATCATAATGCCGATGCTTGACAAAGTGAAGACGATGACCAAGAATGCATCCAAGGTGAAGAATATTGATGTTTTTTCTTCAAATTTTTGGAATTTACAAACTAGGAACAATTGTGTTTCATAAAGTGTATGAACTCACTCTTACTGTAATTTTGGGTAATTCCGATTCGTCATTTGAAATAGGCTATAATGCGCGTATTATGAGATGATGGATATTGAAAATAATATGTTTGTGTCAATTGGTCATGCGAATTGTTCAGGTGCGCGAGGAGTCTGATCTGCTAGTCCATCACTCGAGAGACACGCAGGTACATTATTTTTCTCGTTTGTAGTGGCAAGATGGCAGTCCAAATTCCTGTTCTGCATTTCTTAGCTCCCAGTGGATCTGAGGTTACATCTCTATCATAAACTTTTAATATTCCGATTTGTCGTATTGACTCAACTGCTCGGTTTGTAATATGCTCCAGTAATTAAATTATCGTGATCAAAAGCTGTTACTAAATACTACTTCTCTACAGGCGAAGCAATGGACGGAGACAACGATGCAGACGATGCAGGGCGTAGTGAGGATATACAATGCACAGAGGAATGTGCTACTCAAATTGGGTTAGTTTGTTGAATCAGAAGCAAAGTACTTAGCAAGTTTACCAACTATTTATCAATACACAATCTTTTAGAAACACGAAAATTGCATGCCGTCATCTTCGAGTCTCGAGTATAATTGATTTTTTGCAGATGACTTCGGTACAGCGTGGTCGCAGTTGCTACAGTATCTGGAGTGGGGAACGGAAGAGGTGGGTAAAAGGGATCTATCAGGTTGGTGCAAAAGTTTCGATCTTTTTGGGGAATCATACTTGAACCACCGTATCTCAGCCCTACAAAAAGCAATCGACCCATGTTCAAACTATGTGGTGAGGTAGTTGTAGTACTTCCTACCCTATACTTAAGGTAGGCATCACACTCATAATCGCCCAGAAAATTTAGAAATAAAATTTCGTGTAAAAATTCGAAAATCAAGATTAATTTCGATTCACTCACAATCAAAAAGGAAATTTCTCCAGCATGCCTCACTATAAAAAGGTGAGATCTCCTTGTACCCTCTGTCGAGCGATGTGATTGGCTTAGTGGTAGGATGCCGACTTCATGAGGTTTAACTGGCCAAATTTCGGACATCCATAAAATACATGTACAAAACGAGATATCAGTGTTTGCTACCAATACGTTCTCATGAGGTCTAGGTAGGGGCGCTGTATTCTACACTAACTGTGTCACTACTGAACGCGGCTGTTTCCGTAATTGCCTCTTTAATATCCAGAATATCGAAAAATCCAAATCACAGTTCAGAATCACAAAAGTTCTCAAAAACACATATCATAGTGGATCCGTAGAAAAGATCTCAAATTCGCTCCAAGTGAGTTCAGCTCCGCTCTTTCTTAGGATTGGTTTGGCTATGCCTCCTCTTCAGAATAACTACGTGATCTCATTGTTTCATCGCCGAACAATTATTTTGCATAATGTAAAACATCGTTTTCAAACCACAAAATGACCACCAACTTCTGATTATTAAATATTGTACCGCAAAAGCTTAATCAAAAAACCAACTAAATGAATAGAACATATTGTCAATACACTACGTAACAGTATAATTTCAGATGATATGTCATCTGTATACGGAAGTACCATCCAAAATTGTGTTTTCATCAGATGTGTTTAATGGCAGTCTCAATTCAAGTGCTCGAAAAAAGTTTCCCCGAATCAGCACAAACGTAGTGTCGGGCTAAATGTATATGTATACTACCACTCTTCATAATTCTATGCTTTTTGTTGGCCTTCATTTTGCTTTCGTAGATTTATAACTCCAAAAGTGCGAGGTATCAATTCCCAGTGCATCCACTACATGCATTCATAAAGTTGTACATTCTCAATCAATGGATTCCACAAAGTGGGCGATAAATAGCGCAAGCACGGGCCATCAAAATATGCATAACCATGAGACGATGTGATTTTCCAATCGAAAGGTATTTCAGAAATTCGTCGAGTCGAAAAAAGATCGAAACTTTTGCACCAACCGTATATATTATTATTCTTCTATCATTTTTGTACGAGTAGAGAAAATAGAATGTCGCATTCAGTAATTGTGTCTGAAAAAAATGCTACCGCAAGGAAATCGATGTTTTACCGTGGTTTCATGAATATCGGAAAATCGTGATCCTCAATTGCTTGAAGTCGTTGTCCTCATTTATTCCATTATTCACAGGAGAATGCCGAGTTGTCACTCGCGTGTCTCAAGTGCTTCCACGAGCTTCTACTAGGAAAGAGCGGCGCCCAGACACTCGAAATCAATACGACAGCAAAGGGAGGAGGGTACGGTGATTGCGTATACTGTAAACCATCGAGGACTTGCGCTTATAATTTAAGTTTTTGTAACATGTGTAGTTGGTTGTCCAATGGCTACAGTAACCTCTTATCCTTACAGTACCCCTCGAGAGGAATCGATTCGTGGAGATGAATTCGTGCCTGCTCTCACTCCCGATTTATGGTTGGTATCGTGGTATTCATGGGAGAGACTCTCGAGAGGATTGGTCAAAGAGAGAGGAGGAGGAGAAATGGGGAAGGAGGTGAGCAGATTTTAATGTTGGTAGGCGGAATATCGGTAACTGAACATCAGGTATGGTTCAAATCATACGTGGGCACGGCCCCCCGGGAACACTCTGCACACCGCGAAAACCAGTCGGGGGGACTATGCAATTCAGAAAATAATAATGAATGACGGACAAAGATTCATTATTTCACTGATCTGTTGAGACTGCACCAAAATAGTCCGGAAACTTCAACCCCAAGCAGTACCCAGCCAAATGGATCCTACAACACCAGTGTTCAGACTACGGAACAGGAAGATATACACTAGATTCGGAAATACGCGAAGAAGAACCGACGATCCCCAAACAAGTCTATAATTTCGATATAACTCTCGAGTCCCCTGACTATCAGTAGTCGTCAAGAACCATGTTCGATTAGTCTCAATGTCAGATAAATTTGTTGGTAAAACCTCAAATAACTTTTTAAAAAAACACAAATTATAATATTTTTTTTAATAAAAAAAACGAATTTTCGGCATGAATTTGTTTTAAATTTCATAATATCGCACAATTGCGTGCCAATTTTGGCTTCAGCATGTGCGAATAATTAGTATCCATTAAAATGCACAAAAAACGGAGCGTGGGAGTGCCCCCGAAAGATTTCCAGTGCTCCCGACTAAAAACACGACTTTTTGGCTTGAAAAAGTCGGGAGCACTTTATTCGCTCATTTTCGAACAATACAACGTCTGTAAGCTACATCAGTCGTGTACCTATGCCGGCCACTTCCCCTGTTCTTAAGAAATCAAAATATTATAGCTGGACACCTAAAAAAATATACACGAAATAATCGGACGCGATCACAAATGTGACACGTCTCTGATGATACCCTACCGTAGTAATCAGTTCGCAGCCCCTTCAAACATCCATTCAGATATTGTACCGTAATATTACTGCAAGTATCGGGTAATATTACGGCAAAGACGGTATCGTCGGAGCAGAGACTTGGTCACATATGTGATCGCTTCCGATTATTTAGTGTTATTTCAGTGTATCTGTTTTTAGGTGTCCAGCTATAGTATTTAGATTTCTTAAGAACAGGGGAGGTGACCAGCATAGGAACACGACTGCTGTAGCTTACATACGTTGTATTGTACGAAAATGAGCGAATAAAGTGCTCCCGACTTTTTCAAGCCAAAAAGTCGTGTTTTTAGTCGGGGGCACTGGAAATCTTTTGGGAGCACTCCCACGCTCCGTTTTTGTGCAGTTTAACGGATACTAATTATTCGCATATGCTAAAGCCAAAAATGGCACGCAATTGTGCGATATTATGAAGTTTTAAAAAATCGTGCCGAAAATTCGAATTTTTAAAAAAATATTATAATTTGTGTTTTTTTTAAAAGTAACTACGGTTTTACCAACAAATATATCTGACTGAGACTAATCGAACATGGTTTTTCGCTTCTTCTGATAGTCGGGGGACTCGAGAGTTGTATCGAAATTCTAGACGTTGAAATCGATGTTTGAGGATCCGGACTATTTTTGGTGCAATTTCAACAGATCAGTGAGAATCTTCACAATTAGACGATGTGAAAATAGTTGATCACCGAAAAAAACCACGTTCGACTTGGGAACTCGAAATTGGGAGGGAGATAATACAATCTAGAAGCCTCTTCAAGGGATGTTGCACATGTGTCGAAGTGTGTGCATAATGAATCTATATTCGGATTATCCAAACGAGAAAACAACATGGAATTATTTCCGGTCAACAATGGAAATTATCACATTTTTTTTTTGTGATGTACTGTAACGCTGAATAAGGGAGATAAAAATTCATGAAGAAACTACGCTTTATTAACGCGGAAATTATTTTTGCGAGCCTTCGGAGATTGTAGCCGGGGGCACTCTGCAAACCGTCCGAATCGGACCCGGGAGGACTGTGCACAAAAGTTATATAATATGCTGCCCACGTATGGTTCAAATTTACCAAGTGAATATGAAATGACATATTTTATTTATTTCTATTGTTTAGTCATTTCTATTACGAATGAATCGTTCATTATTGCGGCTGGTAACTCAGCCTCTTGTATCCTTGGTACAACTCCACATCTCCTAGTCTACTTCTCTTTCTTCCATTTTCAGTCTCTCTATCTGCCCGGTCCCTCTCATCTCACCACACTCCTCCATATCTTTCCTCCTCTCTTCGATCGAGTGAAGAAATCATTGAAAGCAGAAGAAATGGGAGAAGGAGCGGTGCCTTTGTTACTACAGGTGAGATAGCTTTTAATTATTTAAGTAGATCTGCCAGATAAAGAG
Organism: Pristionchus fissidentatus; assembly: GCA_036245785.1. Lineage (NCBI taxonomy): Eukaryota > Metazoa > Nematoda > Chromadorea > Rhabditida > Neodiplogasteridae > Pristionchus > Pristionchus fissidentatus. Next base: position 34,263,891 of record BTSY01000004.1, read on the forward strand.
TAGTATAACTGATTTCGTATTGTGAACATATTTTGTTTGGTATCTGTAGCCTTTTGGAATATTTTCTTTTCTCCGCATCCTTCACAGGCGTATTTTTAGTATGATGAAAGTAAGCAGATCGATGTTTCTATGATTTGGGATAAAGTGCATTGCTCGATTTCATGCAATACCATTCTCTTAAGTTGTTTACTAGTATTCTATTCGATCTAACATTTTTTCTCCATTTCAGAAAGTAGTGTTATGTTCTACTCCCTCTGACTCCGCCCCCTTCGTCCTTCCCTCCGCTCTCTCTTCTCTCACTCCCACACAAGAAGCTGCTGTCGACTGTCTACGGAGCATCTACACGGTAACTTGCGTAGGAATGATGCAATCGGATTCAGTGTATATTTAATTGTTGGCAAAGATCTTCCAATTGTGTTATTGAGGAAATATCGTCTCTTGTAAACTGGGTGAAACACACAAGTCCCTGGTTACCATATTCCCATTCTACCCCATTCAGGAGGAATCTCAAGATTCTTCTCCCCTCTCTTCTTCTCTTCCTTCTCTCATCCGTGTTCTACTCAAATTGGCCACTCTCGCTGTGAGACCAGCACAAGTCAAGACGAGAATCGCAGGAAAGGATTTTGTACGTTTAATATTTTTATGGGGAGCCAATGGCTAATAGTAAGTTACTGAATACACACAATACTTTGTTGTTGTGTAGAGGCCGTGAAGCTCGAGATGGACTGGGTTTTTAATAACAAAAAATATTTAATTTTAAAAAAAGTGTGCTGCTTTCATAAAAGACTTTACCGCTCTATTTGTGCTTAATAATTCGATTGTAACCGGAATCATTACGAAAGTACAGTATGTTTTTCGTTGCAGGGCGACTGGGCTCGTTCCCAATTGCTTCCCTTCGCTGAGACTTGTCTTCGAATGGGAGTGGAGTACTATGCAGCAAGTGCAGCAGCTGCAGCTGTCGTGAGAGAGAAAGTTGTCGTGGATCTCATTGCTGTGAGTGGTGCATTTATTGATCCATGCTGCATTCGGGAACGGAACCTGCCGGAATCGGGTTCCATCGTTGAGTTATTGTCTTTCGGTATTTTCTAAAAGTGATTCGAGCGACATTCTCCTCTAACCATTCCTTCTAGTGTCTCTCCGAGCCTCTCTCCCTCAAATACGAATGTCTCTCTCCCTCCACATGGAAACTTGCCTCATCCTGCTTCCTTTCCACTCTCAAGACTGCTATTCCACTAGCGAGAAATAATCGTGGGTTATTTTAATTAGGCATATTATTGAAAGTCGCAATGTGTGAAGTGCAAAGATTTTGTAAACGGCTTTTGCTTACATTGTTTATTTCCCCATGCGTTTCCTAGTTGCAGTAGTGATACGTGTGCTTCTTCGTGTTGGTAAATTCAATAATATCTGTATGGACGTTCATTTCAATCTTCTTCCTTTTCAGCCGATCACTATTCTGCCCTCTGGCAAGAAATAGCAACTGCACTTAACAATTTCCTCTTCACAAGGAAGTGAGTGGAAAGAATACAATTACTATATATTAGAAAATGCTAACGCCTGTCTGTCTGTCTGTCTGTTTTTTTTTTGTGATTTTTTCCGTTCGCAAAATGTTCGTCTTTTCGCTATAAATCGCTTCAAAATTATGCTATCTTCTCAGAACCTTTTGCATATGATAACTGACCAGAATTGTTTTAAAATTTTACAAAATTTAAATCAACAAATCCATGGCCAAGTGGTTAAAGCGCGCGACATTCAAATCCGACCCACGCAGGTTCGACCCCCGCCGCGGGCAAACCTTTTGCCGCATTTTTCGCAAGTTCCAGAAGTGGTCCTAACACGTTTTTGAATACCGTGAAACACGTTTTCACTTGTTTTGCCGAGTTTTAACTTGAAAAATCGAAGTTTTCGAACTTTCTCCAAACGCACTGGTGAGTGTCGGGGATCACAGGAAAAGTGTTTTGTGATGTCAGAAACGCGTCCGAACGTGTTCTAACGCGTTTTAACGTGAAAAATCGAAAATTTCAAAAAGTTTCCAAATGATTCAGAGAGCGTAGGAGTTCGCAGGAAAAGTGTTTTACGATGTTCGAAACGTGTTTGAACGTGTTCTAACACGTTTTAACGTGAAAAATCGAAAATTTTGAAAAGTTCCAGAAAGATTCAGAGAGCGTATGGAATCACATGAAACATTTCTGAAAGTGTTCTAAAAATTCTGAACGCACTGTATCCTGCGTTTCCGTTGTGAAAGGCTCGTGAGGCAGAGAGCGATCGAAAAAAGTTGCCACGGAGCCACGAAGTGGCGTAGTGGCAACGTTTTTCGATCGCTCTCTGCCTCACTAGCCTTTTCCACCGGAATAAACCAGTACTCTTGGTAGCGATTATCATTCCCCAGAATACTGCGAGCTTTAATGTAGCCCGGAGCCGGCTACCGAGCTCCCCCTGGACCGTACCTGGAGCCACCAACCGAGCTCCCCCTGGACCGTACCTGGAGCCATCTACCGAGCTCCCCCTGGACCGAACCCACACCCAGAACTATGCATAGAGCGTAGTGTACGCATAGAGCGTAGTGCATTTAATTGACTCGGAATTTTTTGTATGAGCTAGGTCTTGAGTAGACAATGCCTGTGGGCTTCCGATATATCCATTAGGCATTGCTTACCCGAGCTCCAGCTCATTCAACGAATTCCGCCTCAATTTTCGCACTTTTGTTTATAGGCATACTGTAACGCGATTACTGTGGTCCTGGATACTGTGAAAGAGAAGCGGTAAACCCCTCAGACAATTTCTATTCAAGACCTAGCTCACACAAAAAATTCCGATTCAATTTGCTCAATTTCATATTTGCGGATTACTGTGGGTATACTGTAGCCGGGGGTACGGTAGATGGCATACGGTATGGCTTTCAGGCAATGAGTACTCGAGATCTACCTCATGGAACTAAAAACGACATAATTTGATCAATATCAGAAATCCGGATTACGGTAGCAGGGTTACAGTAACTTTTCTACAGTACTTAAAGTACTGTGGTATTGTTACTGTAGGTCACTTGATGTTTTGTCGACATGTTTCTAACCCCATTTTGGACCATGTAAGGAGTTCATGGTGTGAAAAAATCGATATCAGTTACCGTATACCGGGATCTGGGCATCAGGCCCGCGCTTTCTCGAATGCTACGGGCTAAATATCGATTTTTTTTAAATTCTAAAAAAATACCCATTTCTTAGAATATTTTTCTCTATCTATTAAAACTATAAAAACAGGGGGTCAGTTTTTCCTTCACCACTAACTTTAAGAGAGGTGGAACTACTCTTTCACCAACCCTTTTTCAACATGGTATCAATATAGACATGGAAACGAGAATCACCCATTTCTTAGAATATTTTTCTCTGTCTATTAAAACTATAAAAACAGGGGGTCAGTTTTTCCTTCACCACTAACTTTAAGAGAGGTGGAACTACTCTTTCACCAACCCTTTTTCAACATGGTATCAATATAGACATGGAAACTAGCCGGGATGTGTTGAGGTTAAATACACTACGCTCTATGCGTACACTACGCTCTATGCGTACACTACGCTCTATGCGTACACTACGCTCTATGCGTACACTACGCTCTATGCCTACACTACGCTCTATGCACAGTTATGGGTGAAGGTTCGGTCCAGGGGGAGATCGGTAGCTGGCTCCAGGTTCGGTCCAGGGGGAGATCGGTAGCTGGCTCCAGTTTCGGTCCAGGGAGAGATCGGTTGCTCGCTACAGGTTCGGTCCAGGGAGGAGGACTCGGTAGCCGGCTCCAGGTTCGGTCCAGGGGGACATCGGTAGCTGGCTCCAGTTTCGGTCCAGGGGGAGATCGGTTGCTGGCTACAGGTTCGGTCCTGGGAGAACTCGGTAGCTTGCTTGAGGTTCGGTCCAGGGAGGAGGACTCGGTAGCCGGCTCCAAGTACGGTCCAGGGGGAGTATGTTGGGAAATGGTAATCTCTAGAAAGAGTACTGGCTTATTCCGTTGCAAAAGGCTCGTGAGGCTAAGAGCGATCGAAAAAAGTTGCCACGGACTTTTTTTGATCGGCAACTTTTTTTGATCGCTCTCGGCCTCACGAGCCCCTCAACGGAAACGCAGAATACCGTGTGTTGATTTCCCGGGCGTGTTCGAACACGTTTCCGACATCGCAAAACACTTTTCCTGTGTTCCCTCACGTTCTGCGAATCAATTGACAACTTTTCGAAGTTTTCGATTTTTCATGCTCTATGCGTACACTACGCTCTATGCATAGTTCTGGGTGCAGGTTCGGTCCAGGGGGAGGTCGGTAACTGGCTCCAGGTTCGGTCCAGGGGGACCTCGGTAACCTGCTGCAGGTACGTTCCAGGGGGACCTTGGTAGCCTTTTTTCAGGTACGGTCCAGGGGGACCTTGGTAGCCTTCTTCAGGTACGGTCCAGGGGGAGCTTATGTTGGGGGGAATGTTCATCTCTAGAAAGAATACTGGCTTATTCCGTTGCGAAACGCTCGTGAGGCTGAGTGCGATCGAAAAAAAAGTTTCCACTACGCCACTTCGTGGCTCCGTGGCAACTTTTTTCGATCGCTCTCAGCCTCACGAGCCTTTCTCAACGGAAACGCAGGATACCGTGTGTTGATTTCCATGGCGTCTTCGAACACGTTTGTGGCATCGCAAAACACTTTTCCAATGATTCCCTACGCTCGCCGGATCATTTGGAAACTTTACGAAATTTTCAATTTTTCACGTTAAAACGTGTTAGACACGTTTCCGACATCGCAAAACACTTTTCCTGTGATCCCCCACGCTCTGTGATACAATTGGGAACTTTTCGAAATTTTCGATTTTCCATGTTAAAACTCGGCAAAACAGGTGAAAACGTGTTTCACCTTACTGAAGAACGTGCTAGAAGGGCATTTGACACTTGCGAAAAATGCGGCAAACGTTTTACCCGCGGCGGGGTTCGAACCTGGGGGTCTCGGATTGTAAGTCAAGCGCGTAACCCACTTGGCTATGGATTTGGACAATTAAATATTGCAAAATTTTAAATGGATTTTGGTCTGTTGTCGTATGCAAAAGGATCCGAGAAGATAGAGCGATTTTGAAGCGATTTATTAGGAAGCTTACGGATGCATGATTCCGGCCTCCAGAAAGGGGTCAGGGGCGAGAGAGTGTGCAAAAATGAGAGAGTCACTCTCAATTTTCCTTACACTCTCGTTCTAACTCCATTCCTGCGAGATTGCCGGCATGAGGAATGATTTGGAACGAAATGTGCGAAAATTTCATGAAATCGCGTGAAATCAAGTGAAATCAATCGATATTTCACTTCAAAAATCGGCAAAAGATGCTCAAATGTGAATCTCGTTACTGAAAAATGGGTTTGGGCCACATTTGACACTTGGAAAAAATGCGGCAAAAGACTATGCACCGGCGGGGATCGAACCTGAGACCCTCCGATTTCTAGTCGAGCTCGCTACCGACTTGGCCATGAAATTATCGATTTTTCAAATATTAATTTCGATGTGTTTCGTCGTTGCCTATCACATGCAAAAGAATGTGAGAAGATTGCTAAACTTTAAAAAGAGTTATAGCGGAAAAACGGAAAAACGTCCGTCACGCGGAAGGAAAAAAAAACCAACAGACAAACAGACAGACATTTCGATTTCCTAGTAGTGGAGGAACGAGAATCAACCTTGTCAAAAAATATATAAAAAATATCAAAAAAGCGATCGATGTAGAGGGGGGGACCAATTCTTCTTTTATCACTCCTATTTCAGTGTCAACGTGCGTCTTTCTCCGGATGAACGTCGACGTGACGAATTTATCGATTGCCAGATGATCGATCTGCTCAGGACCGAGATCCTACCGTACTCCGCCAATCTGCCGGTAGATATCACTATTGATTCATCATTATTTATTTAATGGGAAACGTAGCTTCAGTGAATTGCAATAAGAAATTCCTGGTTCGTACCTCTTTGAAACTCAGATTTTCTTTGTAGTGAATCTTTATTATTTGCAGACTGTTTTCGTCACTCAAATCATCTCAATTCTCAACAGAGGATCAATCTGTCAGATGGATTCCACCGACGTCCTCGGTACGTCATTTTTATTTGATTTTCTTCATTTTGCCTTTTTGCAAATATAATTCCCCGTATGTTCGTGAGTGAATCGTTCCGCATGCATGCAAATCCCTCTTGTTTCCTGGGCTTACGGTGGTGGTACGGTATACTAATCCTATGTGCACGGTAATCTGGTAGGAACACGGTCGTCAATCGATAAATCAATCGATCGATCGATAATCAATCTAATTGGGTGTGGGTGTGACCTCTGTCGATTGTCCCCATCACTCGATCCACTTCAGCTTCAGATTCGTTCACGGAACGACACGATCTATCGAGGGCTTGCTTCGACGCTCTGCTTAGTATGACGAGAGAGACACATGGAGGGTAAGGAGAATATTTATAAATTTGGGAATAGCGAATATATCAAGTATGGAAGATCTAGCAAGGCGTTTGGCAGCAGAGTGAAACGGGGAAGCGACGCGATATATTTATAAATTATTGTTTTCGTTATTAATGATAGAGTACTGAATGACAGTTGTAAAATGTAAAAATTATTCAAATTCATAAATTTATCTCAATTTCAGTCGTGGTCTCGGTAAGGCGGCGATTGTTTCTCTTGTGGATCGATGTAAAGGAGTGTTGGGAGCATTCAGTGGAGATGCGAAGAGTGGAGGAGAGATGGGACTACCGAGGACAAGGGTTATGGAGGTACGGTAATGAGAAACAAATAATTGTATTTTTTGTCTAGAAGAAAAGAAACGAAGAGCATTGACTCATAGCAACTCCAGTGACATTAATTGCAACGGAGAAACGGCAATGTTGCAGGTTGTGTCTGCCCTCAATGCTGTTGACGCACTTATCGAGAGAATGGCACTGTGAGTTGATCTTTGATCTTTTAATACTGACATTATCTGAGATTGAATGTTTTCTCTCCCTCCAGTCGATCCGACGCCGCTTCCTCTGATCTCTACTCTCAATTGGTTGTTCTCCATCCATCGCTAGTCGACCTCATTCCAACTTGCCATGCCGACCCGGAGGTTTGTATTTTCTTCATTGAATTATATTTGCAATAGTGCATTGGCCAAATTGATTAGTCTCCCGTAAGCGGCGTTAAAAAGGATCACTTTTCAGATCGAGAAGAGTCTCATTTCGACGCTGAAATCGTATCAAACGCTACTTCTCCTCAAATCTCTGCCTCAAAATCTAAACGTGCCCCAATAGAAATTACTGTATCAGATTATTTTCTTATGACCAGAGTGTTACATAGTACATCCACCCATATCTCACCCCCCCAATCTAACACATGTATTCGCACTCCTTTTTTTGTGTTCCAATTTCGACTGCTCTGGGACGAATAGTGAAGCTTCCAAACTGTTGACAACTAGAATTACAATGTATAGTGAGGGATTTCAATCGATCGATTGTTGTATGTAATGAAATTGGATACGGTATAAGCTACAGTACGCCGGTCGAATTGGATCATGTTGTGTGTCCCTTTGTGCCTTTTGTTTCATTTCACTTGCACAACTTAGCCCTCGCTCATTCCTAGATTTATATATAAAATATATTATTGTATTACTAGGGTAAAAGAACATTCTGCTGACTGAAATCCGTGAGGCCCTACAGTAATCCCCGATACCATTTTCTGGTTGTGTAAATGAGTATGCGTGTGCTAATTTATATGTAATTACTGGATTATTGTAGTTTCAGAGGTCTATAGTAGACGGCATGCTGAATGATGAGTGTTTTTGCTACTCGAAAGTGTCCCATCTTCGGGTCGATAAATGCATACTGTATGAATCAATAATTTATTCGTGGCAAAGTGTACATTGAAGACTGGCGAGTGACCCGAGAGTTATTTTACAGGTGGTTTTATACAATAAATACAGCTAAAAAATGTATTATCTCTTAGCTTTCAAACTTCTTTCCGGATTGGTCTTGATCTGTGTGGCAGATATTTGATCCTTGAACTGGATACATTGCTCGAGAAGTCTACTCGATCGATCGATACTTGACGCCGAATTATCGATTCCTTGAGTAACTTTGATAGCATTCTCCAGATCTCTGTGCACATGGTTCATTCTTAATAGAGCATATTATATTCTACAACATTTGATTACACTCACTTTATCGAACTGACGTTTAACATCAACTTGGCGTTCACAATAAGAGGGAGAGATCGATTGACGTGCTCGTTCAATCGATAGAGAGCGAGAGAGGGATCGTGATCTACTATGACAGTGCATTCTGTCAACCTTTCGGCTACTGCAATCAACATATTATTTACCTATTCATTTATATCAACGGGTACTCACGCAATCTACAGCGACTCTCCAACTCCTTCGATCGAACAGATTGCATTCTGAACAAAATATTATAATATATTGGAGAAACAACTTTGGCACGGCGAAAACAATTACCCTTCACGAAAGGCACAATTACAGAATTATGAATTTGAATGGGAGAAGAGGGGGGCGTAACTCGAACACAAGCCGGAACAATGAAATGGACGCTAATATTCATTTATAGGTGCTGACGGTCTAGCAAATCATTGTGTTCATAGTGAAAGACGCGAAAATCTATACTAACTTAAGAAATTAAAAGTATGCTCCTTTTCTGCTTCAAGTGAAGCTCTTCTAACGCGACCGCAACGCGTTGAACGATAGGTCAACTTAACTTCACTGAGTCAGATTAGATGTTTTTTAGCTTTTACTTCATGTGATAATTTTTTCGTCTTATTTTCCTCTTATCTAGAGGCTATACATAGAAAAGTCTACATGTTGGTCTATATATTAAGTCTCAGCATTCACCATGAAAAAGTAGACGGCATTTTGGATTTAGAGTGTTTTCGCAACTCGAAAGTGTCCCATCTTCGGGTAGACAAATCTATGAATCAATAATTTATTCGTGACATGCTAAACATTGCAGACTGGTGAGTGACCCGAGAGTGAATGGAGGTGAATGCACGAAGGGAACAATGAGAGAGAAGGAAATAGTGATGAGTGATCTACCCTAGTTCACAAGGCACACTAGAGGAATACTGTAGAATTATCGATCGATGATCTCAATTGATTGCACTCATAACGTGTCGATGAAGAACGGAGGGAGGAGGCATCTCGAAGTAGATCGAATTTGAATTCATCTGAAAAGGTTAAATTGGGTTTCAGCGATTCTTCAATATTAATGTACTTCGATAGACTTCAATAAATTTCGAATAGGTAAATGAATATTTTCCCAAATAGCTCACCAAATGAGCTCCCTGTTGTCGTGTTACACGAGCAGACTGCGAAAGGTGACAGTTCTGAAATATCGATTGATATGTCCCAGATCGATCGATAATTGTTCACCTGAGCATCGTATCTGGGATACCACATGGCAGCTGCACATCGGAATCCACGACGAACGGGAGAAGCTGCACACTCCTCACTGGAAAAAGGAGAGGAATAGCGATTCGGTTTATTGCTCTCGTTGATAAATCAGATGTATTTATTCAATGTTTCTGTTCATTTCCTTTCCTTTCTGTCAAATTGTTTCAGTATTTCTCTGAAAGTAATGTGGAAACGAGAAAAAAAGAAAATAGTGACTGACATGCACTGTGAAAGACTGGCGGTGCTTGCCATTGTAGTCACAGTTCCAATTAGAAGATGCTCACGAGCCGCACCCAGAATACCGTGTACTGAAAAGAAATTATGTTTATGCTAATTATGGGGATAAACAAATTCGTATGAACTCAATTTAGTACTACGAAGCGAATGAATACGTAACTGTAAACTCTTTTTCTAGCACCTTTATTGCAAATGACAACGACAACAATTAGGATTTATTTAGATGGCTATGTAACACTTGAATAATTGCATCGAAGAGTGATCATTTACGGAGTATGCATGAAACTCAAATCCTCCTTCAATTGCAACTCACAATGCACTCTTCCAACGCCCATGCAAATCTTTTCAGCGTAAGTCGCAGCCGCATTTCGCATGAACGATGCGTTGTTTCTGAAATGCGTGTTACATAAGCATGCTGCAATATGCAATCGATTACGTAGTAATGATGCAACATGCAAGAAATGGAACCTGTGATCGGGCCGAGTCGACAACAAGTGACACCCAAGAATATCAACGACGAAAGCGACACTAAAATTATTGATTGGAATTGGTAACTACGAATTCGCACTAACCACTCGAATGAACTTTCGCGATCGCAGAATCGAGCACATTCCTCCACTGAACGAACGGGACAATCCTGTAGAAGGAGAAGATCAAATATTAACGGAAAAGTTTTGAAAGACTAATCAGCAATTGGGAAGAGATCAAATATCATCCGAAGGAAATGACGATCAGCATTTCGTCCCTTTGTCTAGACACTGAAAGTTCAGAGAGCAGAGATCAAAGATCATCAGTCTCACCTTCATCTGTCCAATTCTGATGACGTCAGTCTGCGCGAACGAGACGAATACGTGATGGGCTCGGCCTCGACACGAAGACTGAGAATTATCGTGAGCAACTTTTCAGATGGTATTTTTGTGGTTTGTTGAGGTTATTATCCGACGCTGATCGTAATACGGTAATTGTTGCGAATAATCTCATGCACACGGCATTCTGGCGAGTCTATGCAAAAAAAATGAGACGAACAGTTGAAGTGCTAAAACAGCATGTAAATCGGCTCACAACGAATTTACTTTTGGCGTTTTGCACAGAACGCCGTGATGAACTACGGTATTGTAAAACCCTACGGGTGAGCTTGTGACGACCGCTCCCATTGGCGTCGTTTGCTCGTGATTCGAGGCTGCCAGAATCGCCCACGTTGGATGATCGATGAGGGCAGGCAACTGACAACGATTGCATAGGGATGACGACATTGGAGCTTGTACTCTAGAATCGGTTGCCAGACTAGTGAAAGAGGTCTAGAAGCCCTGACTAACAGCCAATTCAGAAGTTTATCTTCTGGATTGTCTACTAGTCATACCACTAGCCGGCGGAAACCAGCTACTATTCCGACCACCGGCGATTCTAGAATGATTATGCATTCAATACCTTGTTGACATCTCCACTGAGTGGTTCTGGGTGGTCTTCGTTGAATGAGGGAGGAACTTTTACTCCACTTACTTCATGTTCGATCGGAGAAGGAGGAACGAGATTCTGCAGGAATAATGAATAACAAATAATGATTTGTTTTGTTTCCTACATGTGATCGCTAATACATCGTTCTTGAGAACTCCCCCGTGACTATATTCACATCGTGAGACAACAAAGTGATGGCCAATTTGAGATATTTTGGCATAATTAAAAGCAGCCCTTCTTTGATTCTCTTCCTCTCACCTTCCCCTCATATCCTTCTCCCTCTGCGGAACTTCCACTGTTGACTGCGAAAGAGGGCGGAATCTTGTGCACTTTCACTCCACTCTTCATCCCATTGATGTTAGATGAGGTACGACCAGTGTGTTCGGCTGAGAAGATCAAAGATCATAAATCAGAGATGGATTATCGATTTATGTAAGAGATCAAAGATCTACGGACCATTCTTGACATCTTCCTTTTCCAGTTGCAACTGCACGGCTGACGATCCGGAATCGGACATTTCACCCTGTGAATTCAGGAATTTTAAACGAATTGGAATTAAAAACTCACAAATTTGACGGGTCCTCCAACGCTAGTAGATACTGCCGAAGCACGTGGGTTCAATCTGAATTTCGAAATTTAACAAACAAATACAAATTAACGCAATGCCTCGATATTTTGACGTCTCGCACGAACTCCTTGTGGGCCTCCATCGGGTTCTTGTTCGAGTGAACCTGTAAACAGAAGTACTTTGAAATCCCTTTATGTCAGTGAAATTTAACTGGAATTGGCCGGGGGGATCTCTCACTGACCATTCTGACGTGGGTCTCAATTGTTTCTGCTCCATGAGGAGTTGTCATCATGTCGTTGTCCCTTCCTATCGGAGTCTCCATTGTAGGGTCCACACGCTTAGTGACTATCTGAAATAAAGTGAGTCATCGATGTAACTACCGCCGTAGCGATGAAATGTTTGTAAAGGAATTGTTATTGTTCTCAACGGGACCGTGAATTATGTTGCACCATTATAAATATTTCTAATCTCACCCTCTTCGCTCCTCTATTCTTTCCTCCGACTCTTCTTCTATAAGCCATCGGAGGCGTTTCCATACCGAGCTCCTTCTTTGTGGATGACATCACCTGAAATTGGACAAATCGATCGCTCTCACGTGATCTCTCTCTCTCTCTCTCTTGACTTGACTTACCATAGCATCGGAAGTTCTCTTAGAAGCGGGTGAATTGAGATTGGCCGATCCCTCTGCTACTCCTCCATCGACAGAAAGCATATCGGATGCCTGTCATTATCTTATTTCCCGTGCGATTTGGGGTTTCACGGGCTATACGAATAAATGAAAATCTGCATTACCTGATTGACGTATGGAACTCTTTAGATTTACCACTAATGATATTCATTGTCTGTTACGTTTCTTAATTCTGAGAAATGTGGATTGAGGAATTCGAGATTGTTGCCAGAAATGTAATACAAAGGCAGGTTTTTCATATTTCTCCTCTGATATTTTTGTAGACTATAGTCCCCGGCCAAATTGCCTGTATCTGCATGTCCTCTGTTCCTCTAACTAACCCCAATGGGAGCCGCAGTGTACTCCTCATTATTCACTCCACTCGCTCTAAATGGAAGAGAAGGAGCAGGGGTTGTGATGGCATACGAATGAGTGCCCGATCGAGCCAGACCCTGGAATTACTTTTATTCGACTTAATGAGGATATCAATGTTTGACTAATGCTGTGCAAATTTCAGGGGTGCATGTGCACCCTCTGAGGGCGGAAAACTCGTGTAACTCAGCTCAAACTGGACGAAATCTCTCCAATCAAAAAGGAAAATGTTCCAAACGTGACTTGCAATCCGTGTATCAAGTTCGGAAGTGGTAGCTTCACTAGGAATAAAGTTATGAAAGGGTGCATAAAACTGATGTGCACCTTGCACCCCATGAAATTTGCGCAGCATAAGTGTAAGCTCTATTTTCAGCCAACTCCGTAACGCGATATCACCTTGAGTCGTGCAATTTCCACCTCTAGTTCATGAAGACGAACTTCGCACGATTTGACCTGCAATTTTACTTTCTTTTTGTTAGATTTCGAAGTCGTTTTCGCACCTCAGTAACGGTTTCCTCGTTCTTCTGAATAAGTGAGAATTCGTCCATTTTCTTCATGTCCATTTCAGTTGGAGCAGCGGCAGGAAGGTATCTGATATTTTTAAATGTATCCCATATTTGAATGTTAAACCTCGTTGATCAATCAAAACCCATGAATTTTCAATAATTGGAATTAGATTAAAAATAAAACTTACTCGAAGTAGTCTCGTCCCTTGTACTCCACAAGATGGAATGGATTAGAAGTTGCTGAGATGGCGAAGAGATCACAGATTTTCCATTCAGCATCGTACGTCACTGATCGACAATTCCATGGAGATTTCTGAACACAAGAATAACCATATTATTTGCTCGTTCATTTTGCATTCTTCTAGCGAAAACTTTCCATATAATAGTGTCCACTGTTTACAATTTCTCTATTACGCCCTAGTGACACACGAAAGTGCCTAGCAAAGCAAAATGCCTCTTCCTGAAGATTTAATCACATCTTACCAATATCTCCATTGTGCAACGGAAACTATGACAGTTATGAATGCCGATAGTGCCTGTTGTATTGCGCAATTCACCTAACCTGGCTCATGACGCACTCCTTGAGGCATTCCTCACACGATGCTCCCGTTGTTCTCGCAAACATCGTCGCTGACGTCACTGCCGATCTGGGATGCATCGCCCACACATTCGGATCTGCAATCCAATTTTTGCTACTTATTAAAACTAAATATTCACATTTACAACGGTCTTTCTGTTAATAATGTAAGTGAATCGATGACGAATGGAACGATCTATAGAATCAGTCTTTGATGGGGGTATTACGGTAGTCCGTTACCGTAATGACATCGTGGTTCCATGAGTACCTCACGACGAACTGGCGGAGGAGGAGGGCGGTAGTTGTTCGTCTGTTACAATAATCCTGTCAGTTATCGATCGATAAACGCCCTACACATTATCGAACTCAAGATCAATCATTTGAAAAACTACAGTACCCTAACGGATCAATCAAACTACCGTACTCTCGTAATGGAAACGGGTTCCACTCCGCTCTTCTCCACTATTTCATCCTTTGCAGCTCGCTTCTTCTGAAATATCAAAGATTGACTTTAAATAAATATATTTCATGATAATATTTCGTAAAATAATTTACATTAATCTTAATTTGGTTCTCTTTAATTTCCTCCTCCATTTTCCTCATTTGTTCTCTCTTCATTTCTTCTTTTGTCTCTTCCACACCAATCTCCATTTCTTCCTGAAACAAGGAATTTGTTTTGAGAGGTATTCACTACTCCAGGGTAATCTGCGTTTCACACGATGGTCATCGAGCGACTATATTTTCTAATGTAATCTGAATTTTTTTTCCAGAAAAATATCAAATATCTAACCTTGGCCAAGTTCCCTTCGATTTCATCTCCGATTTTCTCACTCGATGGTACAATTTCTCCCTCTTCTCCCTCTGCTTCTGCTAAAAGAGCTTCAGGAATCGATTCCAAATGGCCTCGAGGAAGAATTGAACCGGAAGAGGAACCGGCAGGGACCGTGGGCAATGTCTACAAAATAAGATTTGTAAAGTATTAATATTTTTTAACTTTTAAATCTCACCGGCAGTTCCGTCACAGGCATCATAGTGGTCGTTGTCGTCACTGCTTCAGTGGTTGCTGCAGTCGTGGTTGTCGGAGGGGGCGTGGTCTCGGTTGCTGCAGGTGCTGCAGGTGCTGCAGTGCTCGTGGTTGCAGCAGCTTCCGACTGACCATCCGGGACCATCGCATGCATTGGAGGTGGCGGAGCTACAAAGAGAATATTGCAAATGCATGTGTTTATTCGTCTTTTCGTTTGATACAAAAAAAACATTCCAAGTCTGACCTTTTCTGCATCTCAAAATCACCGAGGGTAGAAAATCAGACGATGTGGCAGGATATAATAAGTGGTGTTGGTAATGACAATTTAATTTCGCACTCTCTATCAGTCAAAGTTTCGCATGGTGTTTATTCAACATTATAAACGTATGAAATTCCTGTAAATATTGTCTGCATGCAACTCCAATTCACCTCGACGTCAGAATTATAATAAAATAAAAAGATAACTGCACACCAGCGACAAGTTCCTCCGTCTCTGTCTCCTCTACTGCATCATCATCTATGTCCTTGCTAATGTCCTCCATCGATTTCGTTATGTCAATGGGGTCGATCCTGACAAGAATAACGGGTTACTGTAGCCGCATCGATCGATAAACTCACTGCGCCGTCGGGACCTGCGCTGCGAAGACTCGCACAAGGCTGGAAAATCAATAATAGGTTAGAGTAATCGATTGATAACTGGGGAGGGGGTACCTGTTGGAATTGGGGTTGATTCTCTTGGATGGTTTCTGCTCGGCACTTGATGGTTGGACGTCTCTCAATGCTGTGAATTGACGGGCGGCGTCGAGAGGAACCATCATTTTAGTCGATTCGGGAGATTCGATGACAGATGGGAAGATGTCAGAGTACAGTCTGATAGGGAAAGAGTTTATGAACCGGAAGTGGCAGATAAATTAAAGATGCTTGGGCAATATACTACTACTGATTTCAGGAAATTGTATTTCGCATGAACCGGAAGTGGTTTTCAACTAACTCATCGCTTGTTGGTCTTCTCCTGTGTTCGAATCTCGGTTTTCTTCTCGGTTTCGCACTGTTGAGCGTGTTCATTGAAGGAACCACCTGAGAATTGCTCAAACGGATACATTTTGGAACAAAGTGAATAGGAATATTAAAATGAGATTGAGTGTGAACGACAAAATTCGACCCAACCACTTTTCGAAGTGTTACAAACAAGTGTTGTTAGATCGCACAATCAAATTCACGAATAACAACGCATTATTTGCGAATAACCTTTGTTATTCGCGAATAGGATTTTTCGAGGTAATAACACTATTAGAAACTGTTATATTTAAGTACGAATAAAAATATATTCAAATCAAACCTGTTCCTGATCGGGTGGTCTCCTCGTTTCGCGAAGAGCGTGGACCATCCTATAATTAAGTTCTTTTTTTGTCACCACAGAGAGCAGCTGCGTTACTATTGCTCTACCTTTTCCTTGAATTTTAAGCTTCCTTGAAACACAACCGCTCAATCACTTCACATTTGAGACAAAATTGAATAAATAATTTCAAAATTCAAATGGCATTGCAAAATAGGTACACCCAGATGATGTAATTATAACCAGGTGAAACATTAATCTGACCTTTCCCTCGGGACGATTTTGATTTCATTCAATTCGTCCTCTTTCGTTCTTCTCAATCCCATCGACAAAGAAGTGATCACACGACCGGATGAATCCGTCGATGTTGACATTCCCTGTACAGAAAATCGTAGTTTATCTATCTCGCTGGCCTGGGATACTGCAAAAAAAAACACAATTATATATAACTCTAAAAGTGAAAGTCTCTAAAAGTGAAAGGTGGTTTCGATGAACAAAGAAAACATGATGGAGAAACTGTTAGAGACGGTAAGATAATTTAAAAAATAACTGTGGGTGGTCTCGATGAGGGTGGTCTCGCCCGTATCGGAAAACTGATATCTATGGCATTCTATCCTCATACAGATCAATTCTGCGCCGAGTAATTACCATCAACACCCTTACATTGGACGAAAGTCTACCTTTTTCAAAAATTCGTAATTTGGGACTGTTATGCTTTGGATGCTCGGTTTGGGGTAGTTTTTTTTTTCTGACCAACCGGTCCATTATAATTTCTCACCGGTATCATGGGCGCTGAATTCTGGCTGCTCTGCTCGTTTTCCCTCGTGTACGATTCGTACATTTGAGGGAAGGGAACTCGGAAAGCTTCGGATGGAATTCCGTGAAGGGAAGAGGGGGAGGCGAAACCCTGATACGGCGAGATGATAAGCATAAATCGAAGTCTGACACAAGATATAATCGGATATTTGAAACTCAGATTGAGTGTGCCTCTGCACTGTTTCCAGAAAACTGGACGGAGGTAATTGTATTTATCTATCCGACATTAAAAAACTTGTTGATATAAAATGGTGACTGCTTCTTTTCCCTCAATTTAGCATCCATAGCATTCCAGGTACATTCGTCACATGATTATTGAAACTATGGAACACGATTTCGCCTTCTTTAAAACTTGTTTTGTATTTAATGGCTTCGTATTTAATTCATCTCAAGCTGGTACTCAATCTACAGAACTCATAAAAAGCATACAAACACACCGCGAAGTTCTGCTGCCGATAGATCGCATTTGGATCCTGTGCTGCAGCTGCTGCAAGCAGCGTCAGGACACAGATCCGACCCAGTGGATCGACCATGGCTGCAATCGGATTACGGTAGGCATCATAATGTACTATGAGAAAAAAGATTCCAGGACATGTTGTAAGTGAATTGTCACTAGAGATAAGAGACATTTCACTTACAAGTAAGCGAAAATGCTCACTTCGCGTCCTGATTCTAGTGACTTTTCTTCTGGGTAAGCACACAATATTAACAAGCTGCAACAATGAAACAAAGATACATACAGTAATGGGACTTGGGCAGATTAGGGGGGAAAGCTGCGAATGAAAGTGAGATGGGAGTGAGAGTAGGATGGAATGTAAGTAATATCTCCGATATCTCGACAGATAAGGAAGACAGGGGAGAGGGGAGACTTCACCGTCCCCCTCCCCGATATACGAGTTTGTGTAGACAATACAGGATTGTGGAGGCAGTAGAATGGCTGTTATCTAACAAGGAATAAGAGACTGTCAAGACAAGAGGGAAGATAGAGAGAGAGGGAGAGAGTTAACTGAACGTGTCCAACTGCACGACCGGATCCCGATATGCTCACTCCCGCCAACTTAACCATCGGGATCCCATTACACTCGAGGGCACGGGTACCGTATCCCGTTACCGTAACTGGGTACGGTAATGGGATATGGTACATGTTTGTAGAGTGCGGAAATGCCCTGGGGGAACGCCCTGGAGAAGTTGTTGTTGCACAACAATCCCATTAGTAGATCACGCAACAGTGTTCATGGATGGATGACCAAGTTGGTAATCCCCCAGCTGGAGCCAGCTCTACCCTCGAAATGTCAGTGTCTAATTTACTCTACTTGAAGAGGAGAGAAAATAGGTGAGAGTGAGAGTTCCCAATGAGGCAATTATTACTATTTCGTTCCCTCCGCAAGTTACTCATACTCGAACATCGATTTACGAACATACTTTATCTTCTCGTGTACAAGCAGGGTTAGCAGCTATGGACTATGAACGGGATCGTGAGGAAATGGCACCGAAAATGTATTATCTATCAGACAAGATCTAGCAGGGCGGAACAATTTCGATAGAGAATGAAACCCGACCCGTAAAATGTGCATCTAACAAGTAACTATATTTTGAGCACAACACTATGAGATATCAACAGTGGTATGATAATTGTAAAAATGGTAAATCTACTTCATTATTGTGATAAGGAAGGTTTAGTCGAGGGCGAAATTGACCATCTGTCCCTGGGATCTCATGTAGTGCTCGAGGGCAGATTCCAGATCCGATTGCTCGATCGGATCACGGGAGAGAACCGACAACTGAAAACAAAAGAAGTTCATTAATTACGATTATCTTAGTAGAAAGCGTTTAGTAAACTAAACATTGAGAAAATATGAAACGAATCACGTGGAAACTATTTTTGGGGAAAACCATGAAAAAACTGGTGTTTTCATTTTTCAGTTACATTGTAATCCAGGCATTTAATTCCATGGTTGATATCAGAATACGTTCAATTTAAACAAACGAAACAATAAACTGACAGCAATAGCGTCTCCCTTCTCCCTCTTTTTCTTGTCGAGTGACTCCTTCGCACGACGGAGGACGGCAATGCGGCACACCTGCAAACAGCTCATTAGTGAATCACAAGAGGAGGCCGTTGGTTCTGCGCTTTTCAATACCTACACAATTCTATCAGAACACGCCGAAATTATATCATATATTTGTTTAACAAGAAGAATAGGATATCGATAAATTGTCACCATCATAAGTAATATTTACTAATGAGACTACTCAGTTTTCAAACGAGATACAAAGAAAAACAAAATAATGGAATATTGTATAGATTACTGTGAAATGTTCAAATAAACCTGAGAAACTTGCCAATTTTCAATTTTTTATGAAAATCCTTGCCGCTCTGGGGAAGAAACGATGTCAATGGATCGACAAACTGACCTCCTTGAGATCACTTCCCGACAGTCCCTCTGCAGCTCCCGCCAATCTAGCCAGATCGACCGTCGACGAGCATCGCTCCTCATTCAGAATCACCTGCACACGAATAATTGAGTTTCTAGTTATTTTTTTCAATCGCCGTAGAGGAATCAGCACAAATGATGGGGGGGGGGGTTAAATTGCATTCATGAAACCACGAATCGCTGTGAAATTTATATCAATCCATTTTTTCACCAAAAAATTAGGTTTTTTTTTGAGAAAAATGTGTTGATATAAATTTTACAGCAATTCCAGGTTTCATGAATACAATATTTTGCAGGAACCGATCAGGGGAAATTAAATTTTCAAGACTTTATCAACTACAAGCATAATTAATACCTCGAAGATCTGCTTCCTCTGAACGGTGTTCGGAAGGTTGACGGCGAATTTAGCAGGCATTCTGATGGATACAAAGATGAATCAGTGTTAAATTATCACATACTAAATAGCTCTGTCAGGGGATGAAACCACTTTGTTACAGAGCTAATTATAATGACTTCTTAGTTGCACTTATGTCTAAAGAAGACTTGAAGGATACCGTTGACCTAATTCACGCTTAAAAGCAGAATGTTCGTGGACTCTGGTTTTCCAGAACAAATCCGAATGGATCTGGTCACAACTGTTTGTGTAAGCAACGTAGGTTTCGTAGGTTTGCTAACGAGACTATTTAATCTGTGCAAGTAATCACTATCGCTATGAATGAATTAACACTGTCTACCGTATTTGGAAGCGATACATTTAGTGATTCACGTTCTGGTTCAGTCTATCAATTATTTCAAGTGTCCAATTGTCCATATATTTTAAATATTTGTGTCTCGCAAAATTAAAGATTTTACAATCAATTTGCACAATTACAAAAAAAATTCCCTTACCTTCTGAGAATGGCTGCATCGACGTCAGAGGGTCTATTCGTCGCTCCCATCACAATGATCTGCAAGACATTTATTCCACCTTTCAATAACGCATTTTGAACCCATGTATGCGTAATTAAATGAACTATAATCCCCCGATTCCATTCATTGCATGTATCCTCAATTCACTTGGCCAAGCTACTTAATGATAAGAGTAACCTCGTATGTCCGAATTACATCTCCATCACACACACTCTCTCTCACCCAATGTTGCGCTAGATATTCGAAATCTACAGGGAGGTTCCGCAAACAGCGACAAAAAAATCAAAAGGGGCAGTCCGCATTTTAAAAAAGCTTTCTGATTTGTTTAAGAAATATTGGAGATCAGAATTTTGAAATTCTGTAAAACAGTATCTGCGGCCCGCAACTCGAAAATGTTCGAAATTCCTATGATAACTGCTCTCACCTGATCACTGCTGCTGCTGAATCCGTCCCACAACTGCATGAACTGTGCCTTCATCATGGCCGTCGCCTCGTGGTCGTGTGCCTGACGATCACGGAGGAACGAATCTGAGAGAGTACCAATGCATTATTAATTAGACTCCTAACAACTCAAGTTACTGGAAATACTAGTACTAAATATACCCGAGTGTAATGCTAACGCAACTATAAACATATTAAACACATAGTGGAATACATGAAATAAAACATACGTGCCTGAACCAATCAACACCCTTACATCGAAAACTTAACTTTTCAATCATAATATTACAAGTATGAATAAATAACTGACCAATCTCATCCAGGAAGATGATGGTGGGCTGCAGTTTCTGAGCGACGCTGAACACGGCTGCAGCCAGCTTCTGCGACTCGCCATACCACTTGTCAGTCAGATTCGACACTTGCAGATTGATGAATCTAATAATATATCAGAATTAGTAAGAGCGGCTTTGACTACAGGTATTATATGATTGAAAATGTTTTAGCAAACAAAAATAAAACCACTTGCTCAACCCGTTTCCTGTTCTCGGTCACACCAACTACTAAATGGGAAAGTAAGACCGACAATCACGAGCTATTATCATCTCAATTTGCTCTGTCACGTAATCAAAAGGCAAAAGAGATCGATATTTCAGAAATCATGGATATAACTACACATCAACCAAGTCGGTGTTCTAACCTGCATCCGGATGCTTTCGCTACGGCCTTCGCAAGCAGGGTCTTGCCACAGCCGGGAGGACCATAGAGCAGAATACCACGGGGAGGGTTGAGAAGTGAGGATGAGGATACACCTGAAGTGCCCCATAAGCTTCTGTCCCGCTACATTAGCTACGATATACTAAAGTGACGCAGTAAAAGATCCGTTGTACACTGAACATGCATACCAGCCAACTGAAGAGGGAGAATGACTCTGTCCTTGAGATCTTCGATGATATCATCCGCTCCTCCGATGTCTTCCCATGTCGTGCTCTCCTCTTCCCCTGACACTAGTTGGAGAGCGATACGCATCTCGTGTTCGTTCAGATCGATGCGCGTCCCCTCAGGGAGGCCTAATCGATTGAAAAGATCCGCTACCTAAATAACACAGTGAACTCAAATTCAATAATCACTAAACCTTTTTCTCATTCTCCTCCTTCTGGGCGTAGTTCGGGTCCAGGTACTTGATCATATACCGAACACTAAGAAAGGTCAACGCTGAAGCAGCGGCGAATCGAACAGCCAACGCGATAAGCTCCGATCGGTCCATACCTATCAATATAATAAGAATAACATGGGGATGTGGCAGCACCACATGCAAAAAAAAACAGAGAATCAATGGGTAGTGCAAGTTGCTGTTGAATTCGCTAAATAGCATGTAATGCAGTTAAACAGTTTTAGACTGCACTCTTTGTTTCAACCCAGGGTGGCAAACTCTTCATTTGCAGAGAAATGCGTGACTTCGAAAATTAACTACTAATCGATAAATTTAATTCAGTGGCAAGTATCACCCCTTTGAAGAAAGTTTACAATAACAAAATTGTGAAAGATGTTCCAGCAAGTTTTCGCAACTCTTCATGATATTGCACAATGTTCATTCATTCCGAGATATTGCCGTACGAAAATACGCCTGTGAAACAACCACCGAATTTAAATCATAAGTTTTATCGCGCACACTTTCGTGATACGTCAGCGTAATTATCAACTGTTCAAAATTACAATCAACGCATCCGTAAAACGGAAGTATGTGGTAACAAAAACAACGAATGCCGTGGGTAAGCACAGTCGACAAGATGGTGATGCCAACGTGCAGTGCTAAGCACCTTCTTACGAGCGGCGAGTGCACACCTGCCAGACGCGGATGATCTTGTCGGAGTATCCGGCGTAGAGGGTCTGTCCGTCCTGGGACCAGCAGAGGGAAGTGCAGATGGGAGGGGTGCTGTTCTTTCCGACGGAGACGTCGGGCTTGAGCTCCTCGATGACCTGCTTGTCCTCGAGGTTCCAAATCTTGATGGTTCCTCCGATAGCGGCGCAGAGCCAGTATCTGAAAGAATTTGGTTCGTGTTATTTCGAGATATTACTTGAAATTTAGAATATTTTTGAGGGTAAATTCAATTAGCTCACCTGTTGGGAGAGAAGGTGAGGGCGTTCATCACGTCGTTTCCGGGGAGGGTGTAGAGGTGCTTGCCCTCGTTGAGGTCCCAGAGCATGGCCTACAAGGGAAAAAAGTTATTAGTAGTTCAGCAGAAGAATTGAATGACATGTCAGACAGGGAAATAGAAAATACTCACGCTGCCGTCCTTGCCTCCGGAGGCGCAGAGAGAGCCATCAGGAGAGACGGTGACGGAGTTGACGTATCCGGTGTGACCGATGTGGTTGGTCTTCAGACGGCAGTTTCCGAGGTTCCAGACCTTGACGACCTTGTCCCATCCAGCGGACACGATGACGGGGTCGCGGGTGGAAGGAGAGAAGCGGACGGTGGAAACCCAGTCGGAGTGGCAGTCCTCGGTGATGGTGTACTTGCACTGAGCAAGGGTGTTCCACAGCTTGATGCTCTTGTCGCGAGATCCGGAGACGATCTGACGGTTGTCAGCGGAGAAGGCCACGGAGAGGACGTCCTTGGTGTGAGAGACGAAACGACGGGTGGTCTGTCCGGTCTGGAGATCCCAGAGGCGGAGGGTCTTGTCCCACGATCCGGAGAGGGCGAACATTCCATCGGAAGAGATCACGACGTCGGAGACGAAGTGGCTGTGTCCGGTGAGGGAGCGGACGGGGCGGCCGATGGAGACATCGTCAGATCCGTAAGCATCGACGTCCCAGACGAGGACGGTGTTGTCTGCAAAACAATATTATAATCGTGAAAAATGCGGTCCAAGACACGCCTATCTCTAACATGCGCTCAAACAAGGCAGGGCTACAATTTTGTTGTTTTTTTGCCATTCAGTTTTTACAGTTCTACGGGTTTTTTGGCCATTTACTAGACCAAAAATGGTGGACCCGTTTCCCCATCTCGAAAACACAAGGTAAGAGCCTGGACCGTTAATTGACTGCACATTTTAGCATGTGGTTGAAAATCACCAAAATGGTTCAACATTAAAAGCATACCACGAGATGCGGAGATGACGGTGGTCTTGCCATTCTGGGTGGTGGTGGCGATCTGGGTGACCCATCCCTGGTGGCCCTCAAGGGTGCCCTTCAGCTTCATCTGCTCGTCAGACATGATTGTCGGTTATGCGGGGACCACAAGCCTGCAATCATGATTTTGAACGTGCCATTAATATTTAATTTAACAAAATTGACTGTTCGTATAACTGCGAACGGAAATGAACAAGATAAAACGAATTACACGCAATATAACAAAAGAAATAAACGAATAAATAGCAAAAAAAAAGAAAAATGCACGGCTTTGGCCTAAAATCGCCAGCATCTACCGTAATTTTTGATTCTCACCAAATATCCTATCACGATTGTTTGCGCACCGCGCTTTTCAAATTTCTAAACCATCGCAAACTGACTGAATACTTTCTTTTTTTTATAAGTTAATTATTCCACTTTCTACTAATTGTATTTCATATTTTGTTCGCTGCATAACGTCATCGTATGTTTGGCTATAAAGTTCACCTTTTTTGAAGGATTTTCTTTGTCGCACCTGTGTGTTTCCTAGCATTTCTTCAGCAATTCCAAAGCGTTTCGAAACAAGATTTTTTGCTTGATCTTGTTAACATATTTTGTAGATAATGTGTAACTCCACTTTGCGATCAATATACAATCTAGGAATATGCCTTGTCCTATTCTCTTTCGATCCGTATCTCCGCCGCCACTCACTGAGCGTCACTAACCTCGTAATTCCCTCCCCTCTTCCCTCTACTTGTTGTGGCCATTGGCAATCATGCTGTCAACACGAACCTGAAGTTGGGTTTCTTCCTTCCAGTCTGAAATCATTCTCTCCATTCCTCCTCATTGATTACTTTCTCCGTAACTATTACATACGTGTATATTTCGCGTTATGTTTATGCTGGTGTCTATTTGTATCTCTGATTGATGTTGCATACAATGTAAAGGATACATTCTATTTATTCGCATAATCCCTTGATCAGCCGCTGTGATGGGGGAATGGTCAGTTAGCAGGGTTCTCTCCGTAGGTCTCTAGATCCGCTAGCATCTTCACGAGAAAAAGTGAGTAAATAGAGAAAAAAAGACGATGGATGGGAAAGTGCGGTTAGAGTTCCAAGTGAGAGCTTCAACGAGTCCGCAACAATCCCGTTGATATAACTGCGCTACTCGCCTCATAACTACGTTACCCTAGAGAATAGTCTCTGAGTTGAGCGGCTCGTGCCTACTACTCTCTCTAAATCAAGTTGCAATCACTGGGAAGGGGAGTCAAAGGGGACTAAGCTGTGTCACAACTTCCCCTCTCTCTCTCTCTCCCGAACCAGTACCCTGTTCCACTAGTACAGTCCCACTCTGAGTCGAGGGAGGGAATGAGCGAGAGAGAGAGAGAGAGAGAGAGTCTGTCTGTCTCCTCCTTCTATCGATCGATCGCTCTCTTCCTTGGTCACCCTTGTTCTCCCCCTCTCCCCCTCGCAATGCTAACACTTATTCTTGTCCCTGTCATCTCTCTCCTCTCTCCATCCCTCCTCATTATCCCTCCCTCTCTCTCTCCAGTTCATCGTTCGTTTTTCTAGACTCTTATCAAGTTATCAGTCGCTCGCATCATTAAATTCGAATTCGCGTTAATTTCCTCCCGTAAATGACTCCTTTTCTCCGTTCGAAAGGTGTAAATTCGCGATTTCGTCGTTTCATTCCTGTTCACGCAGTCTTTTCTCATTCAATCTCCCAATAGACTCGTTCAGATCGGTCCTATGGACCCGATCAATGATGCGCGATTTTACGAATCGCTCATTAAACTCCCACATCTGCGCTCGCCTCAAGTCAGTTTGTCCCCCTCTTCACTTTTCTATTTGCTCGAGTTTGGTCGCCCCCCTTTTTTGTCTTTTTGGGTGCAAATTTCTATCGAAAATTGAAATTAAACTTGCCTAGCTCTTTCGAAGAATTGATCGAACAAATAAGCAAATTAAATGAAGAACCACTCCCACTCACTCGCCCACTCACCCACTCACTCGGGTATCATTAGCTACGTAGGTTGTTTATCTGTGATACTCTAGTCTATGCAAGTAGCGCCCGAAATTGAATGAAAGAGCAGAATAAAATATCGATTGCAGGATGTTCGAAATATCTACGATCAGTTGCGTCAATTGGACATGTTCAACACTCTTTACAACGCGCCGTTAAAGGTCAGTTAGACGATTGTGTCGGCACGAACTCTTTCGTCGCTCACATTTCACAATTTGATTCAATTCCATCTGATTCTTGATCTACTGAGTCACACAATTTACATAGAAATGTCTTCACGTATCAATTAGTATGCTCAAACATTGCCCAAGCATTGTAATTCTAAATTGTAATTGCAAGCACTGTTCCTCTGTACATTATCACTATAGAAAGTGACAGTGTCTTACATTTCCGCTTTTGTCTCACAAGTCTGCGAAGAAAGTCCGCAGTACCTTGATTAGCTCCAGGAAACTGTGGGTGGATACGGTAGCTTAAGTGGGATAAATTCAGGCAATTTGCGCGTCGGCGCGTTTCGAGAGGCACCCGCCGCAGCATGTTCTCTTCAGGTTCTATTATATTCTCCACTTACTTTTTAATTCTCTCTCTCTCTCTCTCTCTCTCTCTCTCTCTCTCTTTACTCTCTTTCCTCCCTCTTCCTCTTGCTTCCTGCCCTCCATGCCGACAACCTGTTATTCCTCCTCTGGCACAGGATGTGACTGGAGGAGACTTAGAAGGAGAGGGGAGAGAGAGAGAAGACAGGCACAGGAAGAGTAAAGAAGTGATTAATAGTTCAACTTGTGGGGACTGGATGGGGAGAGAAGAGAGAGTGTGGGCATCGAGGAGAGTCGACAAAGAAGTAAAGGAATCTGATCATTGCAGAGAAGGTCAAGTAGCGACTTGCTGGTACATTCTGCTGTCTGGATCAGTCTTCATCGACAATCACATATATCTGCCATACGGGTGGTGAGTGCTCTTCATTTGGGGGGGGGGTGTATTATTTTAGGACTCTACTGCTGAACCCCGGATCTGATAAAATAGAACCGATCATAGCCGTAGATTCATTTGAAATGAATAATTTCGAAAATTTATGACAAATGAATCCGGGCTTCAGCAGTGTGCCTATTTTAGAACTTGTCGTTGTAGAACAGGAAAGCGAAAACATTGTTAAATTCGCTGCTCGCGTTTTCTCCTTTGGGAACATTGCAACAGTGGGTGAATCAGCTCCAATTTTGTGTATTTAGCGAGCAAAATGATTCAACGGGGTTGGAATTTGTACACGTGGTTTTTACTGAGGGAAGCTTAGAATACGAGTTTTGAACCTTTCAACGGCGTATTACTGTAACTCTTCGCGAGCATTCTGAATCCCGTAACATTCCCGTTTCATGAAATCATTATATCGTGCGCTATTCTGCAAACGGAGATATCGTTAATGCGCTAAACGATTGGAAGTTGTGGAATGGTTGATTAGCGTGAGAAAAGAAGGGGGGGGGGAGAAATGATCGGTTGAAGTACTTTTAATCGAGTGCGAAGTGCTTGAAAGACGAAGGAATGAAACAATTAAATGAATTGATGAGGGTAAGGAATGGAGAAATCGGGGAAGGGGGGGAGGGGGGGGGTACCCTACCCTTCAATTTCCAGAACCATTCCCGATCCCGATGAGTTGGGCAGAGAGATAAGGTGATAAGAGGAGAGGGGGTGAGAGAAAGATAGACATGCACCCTCCGTGCCCTACTTAGAGAAGAGCGGCCCACGGTCTATTCGCAATTGATTGCGACTATCTTAATTGGAATATCGCCCCGTGAGTCGACTCTATCAAAGTAGTAGCCCTCTCTCTTCCATTCCCCTCCAGTCACAGCCTGTCTATCGATCG
Source organism: Pristionchus fissidentatus (assembly GCA_036245785.1). Classification (NCBI taxonomy): domain Eukaryota; kingdom Metazoa; phylum Nematoda; class Chromadorea; order Rhabditida; family Neodiplogasteridae; genus Pristionchus; species Pristionchus fissidentatus. The sequence goes on from BTSY01000004.1 coordinate 34,291,624, forward strand.
ATAATATCAATCGATATTGTTCTCCTCTCACGAGATGGAGTCTGAGATAGACTGGGACAGCAAGCCCCTTCCACCTCTACCCCTCGACAATGAAGGGGTTGAATACGATCAGAACGGGTGAGTTAAAGTTTATGATCGGGGATAAGAACGTGTTCCATAAATGTACATTTCTCCCCTTCTTCCTTTCTAAAGGCCCCCTCCTCTTCTCTTTGGTTGTTTGGAAATCTTTAGGATTTCACTGCGATCCATCATTTCTCCATGCTGTTTAGTCTGCTCCCATATGTTTTCGATCAACCTAAAACGCTGTCGATTCTCTGGATCTCCTGATCTGTTATGCACCCTCGCGTCATTGCTCAGGCATGACAGCCCTACAGCAAGGGATTCTGAATGAGAGAGCGAGTAAAATTGGGAGGAACCCTCTCACTTTTGCTCGCGCTCTCTCACGTCTAGATTTTGTTTCTGTAGGTATGGCATCATTCGCTCTCATCTCCGTTTCAATGCATTGAAATGAGCTCAATCGAAATGATCAACACTGCTCAATTTGCCTCGTTATCACCACGTATCGTCTCATATCACACTTATTGTTCTCCCACTCTCAAACCATCGGGATGCGCGCAGTCTCTCTCTCTCACTCCCCCCCCTCTCTCTCTCTCCTTATCTGTGTCGTATCTCTTCCAATCCCGTGCACATCGATCCCCTTTCCTCCTGTATGGAAGGGGGGGGGGGTTAATGCGGGAAGGAGTGTCCAATACGGGGGAAGGTCGAAGTGGAGCGTCGTTCTGACCTCTATCAAGCATCTCATTGATAGAGTGAAGGAATGAGAGAGAATTGATGACCCCCCATCCAACCAGAGGGGTTAGTCAAGGAGAAAGAAGTATGATGGGATCGAGATGCGAAGGGAGAGAGGGGAATTGCGCTCTTGTCCGCTTGATCCGGCATTGATCCAAGTCCATTTTGTACGGAGGATGGCCAGAATAATTCCAAAGAAGTATACAAAAAATGGGCTTGAGATGTTTAAAAAAGTAAACAATTCCAAAACCATGATTAGGTTGTCTTGAAATTATGTGGGCTCATCCCTAAATTTCAAATGGGGAATCCCCATTGGAGCCCCTCGATGCCCTGGCTGAAGAGATGAATCTGTTTGGATGTCATCATGACACCATCTGAAGTGTTTCATCGCTACTGGAGAAAGTGGTGTCAATATTCGTCAAACAGTGTGGCGGAACAACCTCACAGGCACATACATTCTCCCAACACACTCTCTCTCTCTCTCAATCCACATTGCTTCCCCCCTTCTCACCAGATCGGAACACAAGAAGTGAAATGGAGATTGGGAGAGGGACACATTTCACACCTCTTTTGCCCCCCCCTCTCTCTTTCTCTCTTCTCCCTCTCTCTCCACTCTCTCCCACTTCGATTGACTGACTCGACCACTAAATCTCATCTGGACCGGGCAGATCTAGTCGCTTTTTTTCTCGTTCATTGGCTTTTACTCGTCTTTTTTGCAATGAGGTCGTGAAAAGGTGAAAACTGTAGAAGAAATAGTTAGTATCTAACGGAGCGCAGCGTCCATATGGCTTTCCTTGATTAGATAGCTTTTTATCAATTCAATTATCGTTCTCATACTTTGTCGTTGTCCGGAAATTCAGGCCCGCAATTATCTTAGCAAAGAAGTTGTGAGGCACGAAACCACCTAGAAATATGCAGGATGTTGCGATAAGCACGAATACGAATATCCCCACCCCCCTATCTGAACAATCCGGCCAAATTTATTTTCCTTTTGCTGGCCAGATTAAAGTTTCAAGATAACATAATCTCCGGTTGATTCGTTTCTCAATTCAATCATCGTTTATTTCAGTTTCGGGAAGCGTAACGGGATCAACTACCGTCGAGTGGCCAACTGCATCGTGCTGCAAGAGTCGGAGATGATTGTTGTGAGTCTCAACTTGGGAATGGAAGGGTCTCTCTCTCTCTCTCTCTCTCTCTCTCTCTCTCCCCTCTCATTTGCCTCCTCCTCCTTCCTGTCTCGGTCGGTCTCCTTACCATCTTGTCGGTCCATTTCCCGGCATCTTCTTCTTCTCTTCTCCTTTTCCTCCTCCTCCTCCCTCCCTTCTTATTTTGGTTGTCGTGGCCTTTTTCCTCTGCTGTAGGTCCAGAGAAAGGCCTCCGAGACTGTTCCCCCCTTCCCCTTCCCTCTCTCTTCTATCGTCTATTACGATTCTATTTGCGCACAATTGGTCACAATAAGATTGGCCGCCCACAGTAGATTCGGCAGCGCGGTCTTTGGTAGTCACAGCATTCTCAAAAAGAAAAACAACAACAACTATGAGTTTGAAACTCTAATCCGCGAGATAGTACGAAACACGAAAACACGGGATGAGCTCGCTCTCATTTTCGCACGCTCTCTAACATTACGAGTTCCCTCGCTCTTGGCATATGAAGATTTTTTTCTCTTTTCGAGTTCCACAGGCCAATCCTACAGAAAAGGGGTTGGAGTGAGAGAGCGTGTAAAATGGAGAGGGATCCGCTCACTTTTGCACACGCCTTCTGCCTGACCTTTTTCTGTAGGCTTGGTAGTGTTTATCTCACATGATCACTATTCTTCCATCTCATTCTTGCGCATTCTCTATTCTTCTTCTTCTCACACGCATCAGTTGGGGGAAGAAAAATCTCAAATAGCTTTGGCAATTGTGCTCTTAGAGAAGTATCAGTCATGATGTCGCAGCTCACCCCCTGTGTAAGATGTTCTTCCGAGTGGCAAAAAATGGGGGGGGGGAGAAGTGGCAGGAGAGAGAGGGAAAGAGAGAGAGAGAGAGAGAGAGAGAGAGAGAGAGACTGATTCATCCTCCCATTTACCCTTTCTGCTCCCCTCTATCTGCCAATCCTCGTTGCCTTTTCATTGCTTCCCCTCTCCTCATCGTTTGGTTGCATGAAAGCGGGTGAGCGCCGGTTTGAGAAACGCCATGAATATTTAATGAAGCTCAGATTTGCCGGCTGCTGTAATCCATCTCCTGCCGCCCTTTTTAAACATGCATCCTAATCGATTTTTTGGTAGCAAATATCCTCCGGTGATTCAGAATTTAATCAATTCTTATTTTTTCTAAGAGAAACCCCTGTTGTATTTACAATTTGGAATGGTTTTTGTGTTGTGTTTGTATGTGTGTGTGAGGTAATGCCGCGACGACCTTTCGTTCTGCTTGATAGACTGATGGTATACTACTCTGATCTCTCTCTCGCTCTCTCTCTCTCTCTCTCTCTCTCTCTCTCTCTCTCTCTCTCTCTCTCTCTCTGGCGTGCGTTCAAGGCGAGAAGATTAGGGATTAGCCACAAGGCGCGACTTTGTCGCATAGACCAATAGGTATGTTCCAGGGAAAACTTTTTGAGGTAACATTTCGAAAGAATCAGACATCATTTTAAGATCAGTTGAAAAATCAACCCACATTTTTCCTGCCAAAAAGCGAGAAATTCAGACAAGGTTTTCGACGTTTTGGCGCATACAAACTCTTTTGTCTATGCTCTCCCATCCCTCTTCCCGCAAGAGAGCAAGTGTCGAAGGCGAGAAGATTAGCCACAGGGCGCGACTTTGGGGAGTGTTCGCCGTCCATTCTCTCCCACTTTCTCGATTGGTAAAAGACGGTGAATGAAATGAGATTAGTGGGCGTCACGACCCATTGGCTGTTACAGGCGGAAGAGAGTTGCATGTCAATCCCTCGTTGTCCCAGCCTCTTCTCTCTCTCCCTCTTTCTCTTGCAATCTGCCAACACTTTCTCATTGTTTGGCTTCCCCCTCCTTATTTCAATTTACTTTTCACCCTACTCTGATCTCTCTCTCTCTCTCTCTCTCTCTCTCTCTCTCTGTTTCTCTCTCTCTTCTCTCCATTCGTCGTCAAGATTGATAATCCCCTCTCTCTCTCTCTTCTCGCTGCATTTGCTCTGTAATTGATTCTCACTGCTTGGAACCAAACTATATTATCCGCCGAATCTGCGCTTTCTCTGATCTCTTCTATAAGTGCAATCGATCAATAATTGGGTGCTGCTTTCACTACCATCGTTTCGATTAGAATGTAATAGTCAACTTCGATCATCGTCAATTGCTTCACTAAATATCCCCCCCCTCTCCCCCCTCCCCCCTCCCTCGTTTTCACTCTGTTAATCGTTCCATTTCCGATTACTTTTATATCCGACTCGAGATGTCTCACTGATCACTACACTCTCTATCACTGTCTCTGCTTCTCTGCCGCCCTCTCACATCTGCGCACTCTCTCTCTCCTTTCTCACGTTTCCATCTCGTCAATTAGCGTGCATAACTCGCATTCCATCATTGTGCCACTACCATCAGCCCTGACGTCTCCCCCCCCCTCCCCCGTCTTCCTGTTTACTTGTTAATTCTTTAATCATCAAAGTAGCAGCGATGTAATCGCTTAATTCGCCCCCTGCTGCTGCTCACTGATAATCGATGAACTTTTTGCACGAATACCACAAGCAAAGAAGTGAAAATAACACTGTTTTTCGATAGATTCGATCCAAAATAGCGTGATGACTGATGTTCCAGTTCCCTGTACTAGGGGGATAACCCCGCAATGAACTTTTTGCGCGAATACCATGGGCGAAGGCGGTGTTTTTTTCAGTTCGCAAAGGGGGATAAGAAGACCTTGCATACTTGTTTTCTCCTTTTTTTGCGCAGAGGGAGCGTTCGTGTGATTTTAATGATTCATACTATCTACTTTATGAACGCAAACTATTGTTTATTAATTCTAACAATATGCAATTAAAAAAACTACTATTAATAATATTTAATAATTGTAGATTGATTACCCGGACGTGCAACGAATTTCCGTCGGCCCCACTGTCACGGCAACGACTAAGGCGAGTGACTAATTGATAATTGATAATTAGTATAATTGAGTAGGAACACGTTGACGTCGTATCACATTACCGATGTTACGGTAGCTTAAGGAGCGTGCCGCTTAATTATGCACTTGACGTCACTTTATCGATCGATCGATTGCAGGGAGTGATTTCCCCTTCATCACACCACACTCCGGAACGCGGCCCGCACGGTGCGCTCAAGCGATACACTGCCAGCAGTCATCCCTCACTCGACGGTTCGGTAGCTTATGTAATATAATATTTATGCGAATCACGGGGAAACGCGGTACAATAAGATAAATTAAAGAATGGCACGAATCATCAATGGACAACCAAACAATAAGGCAATTCAATTAAACTTATCAATTTTCCGGATGAGAATAGCCTTGCTGCTGTGAGAGAGAAACTGTCTGTAGCTAGAGGTGAAAGAGGAAATTTTAAAAACTGTTTGATCGTTTGGATCTTGATAATTGAGGAAGGAAGTTGTGCATCGTGTTGCATCCTTTGAAAATTCTCGTCGTCTTTTTAAATTGGCTATGTTTGGAGAGTGCAATTCACTCTCTGCTAGCCTCTATTCTCTTCCTCTTTCCTTGCAATTGCTGCGCATCTCTCTCTCTCTCTCCATCCTCCAATTCAGCCACTCATTGGTGTCGGGCAGCTCTTCGAGAATGCATGGGTCCATTAGTCCTCTGGTGTCTGCCTGCTGTTCCGTCATTCCAACCTATCTTCGTTGTTCTCTTCTTGCCTCTCTCTCTCTTTTTGTCACTCCCCGCTGACTGCCCATCCATAGGTCAAATAGTTTCTCATCTAGCGACGATAAGTACTTCTTCATCGCGTCCAGACCATGTTGGCAGACGCAAATTTTGAATGTTTCATAAATTTCCGGCCACTTTCTTTGGAAACTGTGTAATATGCACTCCGGCACGTGATTTTGGGCATTTCTGCACGAAATACCTGCGAGAACACCATTTGACCTATGCCTCTCATCCCTGGACCATTCCTGGGTGCTTGTTATCACGCGCCTTTGAAATTTTTAGCACACCACGGATAATTGGAATTAGGCGATTAGAAATCACACTGTTGCCTTCCATCTCCTCCCGTCCCTTATTCTCTCCTCTTTCCTCCCTCATTCGCCCCTCCTGGCCGTAGATTAACGATTGGTGGAAACGAGAGAGGATTTGTTTATAATGAACTGCGCGCCCCCCTCCAGACCCCTCTCTCCTCTATCCTCTTTGATTCGTGTAAACGTTGACATTAGAATGGCTCCAGATTGAGTTTCCAATAGTTGCTTCTCACGTCCGCATACTGAAAACCTCGAAATAGTCAGGCTTATAGCATATTTGAATTTAATTAAACAGGGGTCAAAAGGTAAAGAAGCATGGAAGTCTGGTCGGGCAGGTTATCGGATTTTTGATGGTCTGCCGGGCAGGTTTCTACATTTCGGGGTGCTTTAGGAGACCCTGACGGGCAGGTTTCGTTTTTAGGGGTCTAATTGATCAGGAATTTATTTTTCGGGCCCGACTTCTGCGGGCAGGTCATCTCGAAATCACCCACTTTTGACCTATGTAATTAAACCTTTAGTACATATTGAAACGGCTGTAGGTGATTTAGTCAGCAAGAAATAACGATCCAACAATCCACAGTTTGCAAATGTTCTCGTATTTCCCCCCAGTGGTATCCCAGTTCCCCATCCCACTGGGATGAACATCATAAGTTCCGATGGTTTCCGCCAATGGTATCCCTGTGACGTCACAGGGATACCAGGGAGAAAAATATCTGAGCTCCATCTGTGTGTGTGTGCCATTCCACAATTTGTTCTATTCGTCGATTCTCGTTTCGTTCTATTCCCGTCTTTCTCCTTATTCCTCTCCTTCTTCTTCCGGTATCACTACCATTGCTGTAATCTTTCGGTCGCCCTTTCCATCCCCCCACCTTCTCTCTCCCCCTCCCTTTTCTGCCTCTGTCACTATTGTAAAAGAGTGCCTCCCGACTTTTTCGCCCGTCTACTCATTCTTCGATACTACCACAGATCGTATACCGATCGCCGCGGTTGTAATAACTGTCATTGCGTCGCTGGGTAGGAGGGAACTGTGTTGACCGTTTCAACAGTTCGCTGCTATTTAGTCGGGATAGTTTGGAAGCGAGATTCGTGTTTGTATAATGCCGTGATCTGCATCCATAGGTCAAATAGATAATTTTTCTTTGAATGTTTAACAAATTTCTAACCTCAGTTTTATCAAATTTATCAAAAAGGGCAATATTGATAATATTCAGTCCGGCAGTGATTTTAGGCATTTCTGCGTGAAACCCGTGTAATAACCCCATTTGACCTATGTGTTCTCTATCAGGTGGGATGCCTCCTCCCGTTCCTCCTCGTCCCGATCGATTCCACAACAATTCGTCATCATCGTCGATCGCCGCCTCCACGGCGCCACCCGTCCCGAGTAGAGGAGTACCCAGAGGTTAGAGAGATGACGATATTTAGAATTATAATAATAATTATTATTATCCGTTAGAGTTTCGTATACAGGACAGAACTATGAATTGCGAAAAAACGAATGTCCGTAAAAAGGGTTTATGCATGACATTATTATTATTATTATTTTATCATTATTATTATGTGTCGATATAAGAAATCACCAGCAAGCGTCTCAACAGTGATGCTGAAGTGTTGGTCGCGTAACGCTAGTCTCTGCCTTGGTCTCACCAATTTTCGTCCCCTCGATTTCTCTTGATGAAAGTGTACAAACTATCCAACTAAGGCTGCAAGATAACGTTGTCCGTGTTGTAGTTGTTGAAGAGGATGAGATTGTCTCCCTGCAGGTCTTCCTCGTTCGTATCCCGTCGATTTCCCCGTGGACGTTCCCTCTACGAGCTTCACCACAGTCGCCAGTATTGCAGGGGAGAACCATCGGAGTCAGGTGAGGGGAGGGATTAGTTTACTGTTAGGCTGTAGGGATAGAGCAGTAGAACAGCTGCATTTTGGTTGTAGCGATTATTTTAAAATAAGATTGTTGAATAGTTGGTACTAAAGATTGAGATGCACAGATCATCGCACCAACTTACACGTGCCTATTAATTAGCCATTGCAACCGAAAAACAACAGGGTAATTTTTATATGCTTTAATTATTTACCGCTTGCATACAAATAATATCGTGATGTATTGTCAGGTATTTGTGAACGGTATCTCCTCCTCCTCACCCGCTCCTTCTTCCTCCTCTTCCTCTTCCATCCCCCACTCACACTCGACCAGTGAGAGAATGGACAGAATGGAGAGGGACGAGAATGATGAAGCGACGCTTGTCAGGGTTAGTACATTATGTTTTTTTTCTCCCCCCCTTTTTTCTTGGAAATCATCAGTTGCACGCATTCCAAAGAGGACATGATGATGCACTGAAACGGCGAGCAGCCAGGTTCACAAACCATAGAGCCTCCGGGGACTTGCTATTACAATGTTAAAATGACACGTTCACAAAATGGGCTACTGGCGTGTGTACTCTCTGTATGTACCTCGGCGTGTCTCTTGCGTTTTCATGTTCTCTCGCCACCGAAGCCCGTGTTTAGCCACGGAACGTTTTTTTAAAAATATTATTTGGGGCCCAGTGTTTCTGGGCGGCATTGGTTGGAAACGTCCCAAAGAGGTTATTTTATTGTGCTGAAACGGGGAGCAGCCGGGTTCACAATCCAAGGCCGGGGATTTGTTAGGAACGTTTCCGGGGCGATATGGGTGCAATGCAATCTGTCGGGCAGCGAGAGAGAATGCGAGATGTGAGACCACGGTCTCTTCATTTCCCACACTCTATTCACCGGCCTGTGGATGAGAGTGTGCGAAATGAAGAGACGCTGGTCTCACTTCTCACACTCGACGAGAGAGAAAGCAAATGCATTCTGACAGGTGAAACACCGACGGGAGAAGTCGAATTCGATCGGCGGCTCGAGCCATTCGACGGCTGCAAGCAGAGCGATGAGAGTCAGGAGGTGAGAAATGGATTTTTCATCTTTCATAAAAATATATAAAACGAATATTGGACAAAATGGGGCAGACATTTGGTGGTAGGAGGTTTCGAGATACACCGATCCGTTGTAGGCGGGGAGTTGTAATTGGTTCAATGTTCCTCTCAACTGGTTTCTGCACAATTCATGGGATATCCACAATTTTCCATAATTCAATTAGCTTTCAACGGCGTATTTTTGGTAGTCACACACAGGTGGTAGGTGGTTTCGAGATTCACCGATCCCTTTTTAGTGGAAAGTTCTCACTTTCGCGATAAGTCATTTCTATACATGGTATAATCAGACCAAATTATGTGATACACATTTTGCATTTGAATTTGATGTAATTCAGTACTGCGTCCTCCTCAACGACGGAAGACGCGCCCTCTTCCTCCCATGGATTGGCTGATTCAGAGGATGAAGATGAGGAGAGTTGCCCCTCCCATGACAGCTTCATGGAGTTGAAGGTGAGCATGATGATTATTTTATGATAATTCAAAGACGATAGATGTGATGGAGATCAGCAGGTGAAAGTGATAATTAATCATTGCAGGATTCGGTACGCGAATGTCTCGAGAAAGAGCCGGGAATGAGGAATTCGGACGATCTGGCAGTGCTGCTGGTGAGTAGGTGGATCGGGGTTGCAAGAGGGATCGATGAGGGAGGCAAGAGGGGTTGATTTGATCCTGGGTTTGCCTCGACATCTATTATATGAAGTAAGAAGTATCTAATATCGAATTTTCTAAACATGTCATTGAATATTCAAGATGAATATTTTCGCGAATCTAATGTTCGCGTTTTGTAGGATTTCATGCAGCACATGGCGGCGTTCGCCTCTCTTCCAGTCTCAATCAAACGTCAACTCTGCCTCAAAATGGTGTTCGCAGTTGTGAATGAGGCCGGAACGATTGTGATGCACCATGGAGAGAAATTGGATGCATGGTGAGATTTGCGGGGAAGGGGAGAGTGGGCTAGGGACATCGGAGTTTCAGATGTGGTATAAATTTATTATCTTTATCGTAGTGCTTTTTCACTCTTTCATCTGTATTCATAGTCAGTAAACGGAAATAATACCAAGTAGTATAATTGAATTTCACCTGTCAGTGAGTCATTTTGTGCACAGGTCAGTGATTGTGAACGGTCAAGTGGAAGTTGTTCGACCGACGGGCGAAAGAGTCGAATACAAACTGGGAGACGCCTTCGGATGTGATCCCTCTCCCACTCAGCAGATACACCAGGGAGACATGCGAACACTTGTGAGTTGTTAGCGATTGATTATATATGGGAGGTACGGTAGTCACACAAAGACAGAAGCAGTATGATGTAGCACGATATTCTTGAATTGGACCGCAATTGAATGTACACGTGTTGCGTCATTATTAGGCAATCCAATTTATATTATTTGCAGGTTGACGACTGCGAGTTTGTTCTCGTTGAGCACAAAGACTTCTGCTCGATAATGAGCACTCTGAATGAACACATTGAAAAGGATCGAGATGGACTCACTGGAGAGGTTAATCAAGTTACAATTCCATTACATTAATTCAGGAGTAGTGGCGTGTTATTGAATTCAATTACTACTATTAGTTTACTATGGTTTTTATAGCAAAAAAAAAATTTTTTTTACATGCGGAAATACCGACACCATCGACTATTGAATTCTATCACTACTATTAGTTTATGGAGGCAATATGTAGCAGAGATTCGCCTGGATTACACTATATCTCTTTTTCACGCACTCTCACAAAATGATAACAGAGCGAAAGAAATTCATCTAGCACACTCTTATCATTTGCAGATAGTCTCCGAGACGGAACGTCGTACAGTGGGCAACCAAGTGGGATTGGTGCTGATCAAGGGAAAGCCGGACAAATTGATGGCCCATTTGGTCGATGAGAGAGACGCGTCGATCGATCCCCATTATATTGATGATTTCCTCTTGACCTACCGAGTATTCATCCACAATCCGTGCACGATATTCGAGAAGTTGATGTACTGGTTTGCGGAACCGAACTACAGAGACAAGGTGGGTACGGTAGTGATTATCAAGTAGGATTACGGTAGCTTGCTGAATATCGATTGAATGTGGATTGCAGGTGGCCCGAATCGTGCTTCTGTGGGTGAACAACCATCATAATGACTTTGAGACGAATGATGAAATGAACAAGTGAATCGGGTTTTTAATGATTAATTTTGACTAGTTAAAACAACAGCATCGGCATTGAATAAAATATCGCCGAGATACTACAGTGTTTCTGAAACGTGAATGTTCCAACATCCTAAGAACACTGATTTTTTGCAGTCCATTTTATTACTATAATAGACTGTCATAGAGTATATACTCACCATACCACTTTTTTCAGACTCCTCACTCGATTCGAGGGCGCTCTCGAGAGGGATGGAATGCACTCACAGCAGAGTCTACTCAACATTGCGTGTTCAGTCAAGGCGCGGCCGAGAGAGATCACGATGAGCAGGGCTAATAAGGTTGGTTTATTAAATATTGTTGAACCCGAAGTACTGACAAACAGCAATAATGTTTGGAGCCCAAGCTAATACACCCTAGATGAATCATCGAAGTGCGTGTTTATTCTAGCTTTAAAAAAATGACTGTAAAAGAAAGGAACGATTTTTTTCAGTCTCTCTATTGAATAAATAGCGAATTGCTAACTTTATCTATCTCATTACCGTTTCTTTGCAGGACGACGTTCTCCCCTTTGTTCTCGTTGGTGGGAAGGAATTGAACACGGGCATTTTCGTGTCGCACGTCGATGTTGATTCCAGTGGAGACAAGATGGGAATGAGGAGGGGAGACGAATTGTTGGAGGTGAGAATTATTGATTATACTGAAAATATGTTTAATTTGATTATAGGAAAATAGCGACGTACTCGAGCAAGAATTGGGTCGAAATGCTTTTTAAAATATTGTATAGCCTGGTTGTAACCTTATAATCCCAGGTGAACGGTCTCACTCTCAAGTACGTAACACTTGCGAGAGCGAATGAACTGGCGAAGGGATCACTGCAAGTGAGACTGCTGCTGAAGAGTAATATACTCGGATTCAAGGTGAGATGGGGTTTTGGTGATAGGCTAAGACTCCATTTAATTCTCAAGTAATATTGATAGTTTCATATTTGCTTTAAAAAAGAATATATTCTACTCGTTCAATCGCAACTTTCTTCTAAATATTTCCCCTCTTGCACGCGATTTGCGCAATACTCACGAGCTTCGCATTGCTGTGCCTTTCATTGTGCCTAAGTCTCACTCTACTTTTGTATCAAGGTCAGTGCAAAGATGGAACGCTCTAAGTCGAGAAACTGTGAAAAGCTCTCCTATCGTCTTCCGATCTCTTATTAACGAATTGCCGTCTATTTCTTTCACATCAGAGTCTCTCTTACGTCTCTGATTTAACCCACCCTGCTGCAACCCCTTCACCCTGCCCCCAAAACAACCGAATCGTCTGAAGACGACGGACATCTGCCGACTCCACTATCGACAATCTACAAAGAACTCACACGAAACCCCTAACCCTGGCGGAATAAATAATTGTAATATATTCAGACAGTAGTGAATTCGATTCGTTTCATTGTCTGTATGTTTGATAATGTATCACAATGTACCGTAATCAGGAATTGATTGCTCGCAATTCACCGGAAGTGATGTCATCGTCGGCCGCCTCGAAGCAGAGAACGAAGGCGCTAGTGGGAGCACTCGGACAACCGAGGTGAGCGGAGTGATTTATTATTTAGAATAGCGGTCGGGGTTAAATTTTCAATGTCATAAATGTCACAATTAACGAAGTAGTTGAAACCCGAATTTCGGGGGTTATGCTTTTAGCAGAATCATAGATGGGCTAGGGCCGTCGCTGGTAGCCTACCAGTGGTAGGTCAAAAGAGGATGGGTCAATTTTCGAGGGGACCATAGGGAGGCATTGGTAGAGCCAGAAACTCTACGATTAATAATGCAGCTGAAACTCGAATTACCAGGGTTATGCTTTTAGCAGAACAACCAATTTACGAGGCGTAATTCATATCAATTTGGGTTATGTATTTTCTAGAACAAATAATTTCGGAATTGTAACTCAATTGCCCTATTCAGAGGCAGTATGCCGAATGTGAAGGCGGCGCAACTTCCCAATGGAGGAACTCCGTCTAAAATGATGACAATGAAGAATGGAGGAGGAATGATGGACAAACTGTTTACGATGTTGAAGAGCACGCGATTAGAGGGATCGGAGGAGGCTGATGAGAGGGTACGTGTATTTTTTAAAAGTGCGTTGGGCTGAATTGTTTGCACGAATTCAAAAATCATAGGTCAAATGGGGTTCTCGCAGATATTTCGTGCAGAAATGCCTAAAATAGCGTGCGGAAGTGCATATTGCCAGATTTTTGATAAATATGTTTTAATAAGCGGTCAGAAGTGCATGAAACCTTCAATTTTTTTTGTTTGCCGACATGGTCTGGACGCGATGTAGAAGTGCGCGCCTTCGCTAGCGACAACCCAATTGACCTTCGACGTATTAAATGGAGGAGGGAACGAGTTGATTTAGGATGGCACTGAATCCCAAAAGTGGCACTTCTATTAACATTCTAATTATTTCTGCTGCTTTTGCAATGCTTTAAAAAACAGAATGAAAAAAACGCAAAAAAAACCAAAAATGACTCCCACCATATTTATAGGAAAGGCGCAGATTTGATTGTTGTCCAAACACTCGATTGGCAAGTCCTTCGCACTCTGTCATCTCATTTAAATCCTTACTTGCAGCAACCGTCCAACGAACTCCGTTCCACTCGTTCCAATCCCGATCTCGCCAATACAATCTCACAGTACTACGGACCCGTCAGATCGGACTCTCCCGAACACGTACTCAAGATATACAGGTAAGGAGAAATAAACGGTGTTAAAAAAGATATTCAGAGTTTGATATTTGTGAATAGCAGGTTTCTTGCTTCTTACTGTCCATATAATATTTTTTTTCGAGCATGTGTTTAATACTCTTATCTCATCCGGTTGATACTTTTAATTTCTTACCATTTATTAGAGCGGACCAGACATTCAAGTACCTGCCAGTCTACAAGGAGACCACTGCTCAGAATGTCGTCCAATTGGCATTGCAAGTGAGTTAGAGGGGGAAGGAAGGTAAGCGAATGTGGGCAACTGGCAGAACGGGGTTTCATATCGAATTGGTTTAAATATTTGAATATTTTGATTCGTCCAGTAATTGAATGAGCAAAATTCGCTTAAACACTAGTTAACCTTTTTAAATATAAACATTCTGTGATATTGTGGTTTCATGTGACGTTAAAAATCACCAAAAGAAACGAAAGGTTGCGATTTGCCTGTTAAAAAATCCCGCCCAAACCCATGATCGAGATAAGAATTGGAATTCCCGCATTTTTCATTTTTCGATCATATCTCGGCTCCCAATGAAGTCGACACACCAAATTTAGAGAGTAGAGTTAACGCATAGTTCTGCTCATACTGTGAACATTTGGTGTATCTACCTTCATTGGGAGCCGAGATATAAGCGAAAAGGGAAAGTGCGGGAATTCAAATCCTTACCTTGATCACGGATTTGGACGGAATTTTTTTAACAGGCAAATCGCGATCTTTCGTTTCTTTTGGTGATTTTTAACATCACATCAGTGTGTGATTATATCTTCATATGTTTCGAGACATCTAATAGGTTATCAGCCTTTATTTGAATATCATTTTAATTGCAGGAGTTCGGGATGACGTCAGAGGGTTCTCTCGAGTGGGCATTGTGTGAGACGAGTGTGACTCCTGAGAGAGTGATCAAGCAGAGAAGACTGCCGCCCCAGATGGAGAATCTCGCTGAGAGAATTGCATTGAATGGACGGTTAGTGATAGGAGGAGGGACATTTTTTAATTACGGAGAATAATCAAGAGATGAATCGGCGATGCTAAGTTTTCTAACTTCCGTATACGAGCCAGTAAACATTTACGTTGGGAATGTTTAAGAACATTTAGAAACGTTTAGTTTAGTAGTTATAAAAGGCGCTGCAAAATGTACCATGCATGATGGAACGCTTATTCATCCTGTTTTTTTCGTTTAAAAAAAAGCATTTTGTTGATATAATGATCGTGTTTGGTTGCAGATACTACCTGAAAAACAACACCCGATCGGACACTCTTGTACCCGATGATCTGGCGCCCGAATTGCTCAAGGAGGCGCAGTCTCATCTACTCAATCTGAATGCGCACGTTGTCGCGTGCCAGTTGACACTGCAGGTGAGGAGAGAAAAGGAGTGAGGTGGTTGGCGATGAGAGCATGCGTTTTTGGGGAGGAATTCGCCCAGAAGAAATGGTTTGGGCATCGTCGATTAACTCTAAAACGTTAAATATGATTTTTATTATTTTCTCGATCCATGAGGAAGAAAGTTTATTGAGATGATCTAGACCAATCGTGATTTCTAAGTGTGATCTTCACTCGAGTATTTTTTCACTCTATTCAGGACTTTGCCTCTTTCTCTTCGATCCAGCCAACAGAGTACGTCGACAACCTCTTCCAGTTGGAGTCACGGTACGGTATTTATTTATTTTATATCAAAAAAATATGGGAGTAACATAGTTTTCAAGAATTATTAAGTAACTCGTCGGATTATCGTTTCACGATGTTATCAATTTCGAATTGAACATAGTCGTGTAGTTTCATGCACATGCCTCCCGAAGAACTACTATAGTATTGTATTCCAGATACGGCTGGGCCCGTCTCTCTGATTTCGAACGACTCTTCAACCGGGAGATGTGGTATGTATTTTTTCTCTAGCGTTCTTGAATTAAGTACCCATTTCTGTCGATCTGTGATAATGGGTCTTCTGTAATAATTACCGTAATTTTAGGGTATTCTCAACGGTCTCAATTTGTATCTTCTCGACATTGTATTAATCTGTTTCAGGTGGGTTGGCAGTGAAATCTGTGCAGAGAAGAACGTGGGAAAGCGAGCGAAGCTCATAAAGAAGTTCATCAAAGTCGCCAGGTGAGAAATTGTAGAGCTGATGATTTTTGTTATTGTAGGAGTTTTAAACAAAATTTGAATTAGCGGACGCAGTTTTGGCTTGTTTGATGGCATAATAATTTTATTATTTTGGTAATGGAAAAGCACTGATCCAATTTTTATTTTTCTTAAATAAATATATTTTTAATGAATGCAAAAATGGCAGATACTGTCGCGATCTTCGCAACTTCAATTCGATGTTCGCCATAATGTCGGGATTGGACAAACCGGCAGTGAGAAGACTCCATGCAAGTTGGGACAGAGTGGGAAGGTGAGGAAGGGTTTCACACCGAAATGATATTCATATGATGAAAACTGGTGGTTCCTTGTTTCAGCATCGCTATGTGACCGGGCTTCATGTATATTTATTGATAACTTTTTGATATTCCCTTTATTAGCTATAATTATCTCTCTCTATTCAGCAAGTACATTCGATGGCTGGAAGAGGTGCACACTCTGGTTGATCCATCGAGGAATATGAGCAGATACAGACAGCATCTGGCTACAGTATCCCATGATCCACCCGTCATTCCAATCTATCCAGTACTCAAGAAGGTCAGTGACCATACGGCATTATGCGATTTTCTTCTTCTGAAGAAATAAGCGTGGTATAGTTGTTACGATCGTGCTACAGCACCTGGTTTTGTGTTTCATCTATTGCATAAATGCCTTTGCGATAACTGAATCCCTGGATCGCTTGTGAAATATTATGAATTTTGCATAATTGTTTATGATTTTCATATCAATTATTTCTCTCTTCAGGATCTGACGTTCATGCACGAGGGAAATCCGACGTACACTGAGAAGCTCGTCAACTTTGAGAAACTGAGATTAATTGCGAGAGCAATTAGAGCAGTCGGGAAGTTGAGCAGTGCACCGTATGAGATTGGGGCAATGGCGGAGAGGGTGAGTGCAATATGGAGACATTTTTTTTCAAGCAGAGAAATGCGCACAAAAAAATTGCTTAACCATTGCATTTTTTTGTGTTTTAAGTTCTCACCGAAGCTGTCTTGATACTGATGTATATACTGAAATGCACAATATATCATTTTTTATCGAACGGGAATGTGCCTTGGAGAGAAATAAAATGTGCTTCTTGACGTTTGTCATTATATTTCGTGTTTTAGTTGCATTCGTTTCTTGCACACGACCGCCTCAAAGGGATAAATATCAGACATTTATGAATTCATCTGGAAAACTAATCAATATTGTTGATGTTTCAGTCTGGCGGTGCTCTGAACGACGCCCTCCTCCACATGAACACATTTGAGTACGCGAGTGGAACTGTGGCGACTATGAGGAAAACGGCGAAGGGAACGACACAACCGAGGAAAAAGGTGAGAAAGAGGGTACTGTATTTAGATACTGTAGGTGTATAGACGGGAGAATTTGAGAAGACGTGGCTAGAACGGTAGGTCGTATGAGCATTCGATTATGCTATTTTTAAAATATCTTTATTCAGGTGTACGAGCAGGCGTTGATGGTGAGGAAAGTGAAGACGTATCTGGCCCAGTTGAAGGTGGGCATAGTTTTTTGTTTGTTTCCAATCTACCGTTGTGGAATTATTGAACTTCAGCAGCTGCTATTTTGATAGCTATGTGAAACAATATAGTGTCTGGTCGCGCTTAGCGTCTAGAACAATGTTGTTGCTATTTCTTTCGCAGAACTATCCGTGTGAAATCAACAATTTTATAGTTCTAAGTTACTTTACTTGAAGACTAAACTATTTTGTTGTAGGTTGTTGACAAGGAGAGTGAATTGGATGCGCTCTCAGTGGAACTCGAACCTCCCACGACATCGAGTGGAAATGGAGAAAGAACCGTCGGATCGGGAGGACCACCCACGAGGTATTTATAATTTATTAGAATTTATCTGCAAGTTACGCAAAAATGTAACACAATTGTGTAATACAATTCCAGTTGAATTAATTGCCACAAGGTGGAACGCTGTTTCGCGTTTTGGTTTAAACTTAGCCAGGCTTGTAATGAGCAATTGCCGAACCTTACCGATTTTTTTTCCAGACGTCCTATCTCCAATCGCGTGCCCTCTCCCACTCCTTCCTCACTGAGCTCGCAGTCGAATGCTAGTGGTAAGGACTTTACATTTCCAGCCTTGGCACAATGGGGTTTCCTCGTTGACTTGAATTACCTGTTTTGGTAGGGAATGCGATCTGCAGGAGTTACTCTTTACACTCACCCTGAAATTTATAATTCTAAACCGTGTAATAGTTCTTGGATCGCAGATCACAGGTGCAATCTTGACAATACTTTTTCATTGCAGGTCCCACTCCTCACCCTCCCTCCTCCTCCTCTGGGGGCACTGGTCGGGGCGGATTCGTGGGCGCCAAATTCGGAGTGGAGAGTCCCCAGGCAGTGCAGAAGATGCTCTCACTGGTGCAGCAGAGCAAAATGAAGGTGAGGGGGTGGGATGGTGCAATGAAAGGAATATTGGAAGAGAGTTGGAGAGGAGAAGAAGAGGGGGTGAAACTGGGAATGGGCGGGATGCGATTTTGACGCTTTAGATTAGTATTCAACGAAATATTATGGAGCATGTGCTCTTCTGTTATAGTAGAAGTCGTGCAACTAAAAACCGGCATGTTCTTTACTTCGTCTATTCATTCTCTCCTTCCTTTCAGGAACGTGCTCCTCCCTCTCCTCACACTGGCCATCACACACTGGGTCGATCGGGTGGACACGGAGCTCCGCCCCCTCCTCTCGATTCGAGAATACTCCATCCATCTGGATTACCTACTAGAAGTATGATTTATTATTATAATTATTAATATTTATCTTACTTCAAACTACAGTGATCCAGTGCTTGAAATTCATTTACGGTATCCTAATACACTGGAATTGAGTATCCTAATACCGACGTAAACCCCGGCCGTTCAAGGCAAGTTGTTGAAACGAGATTATCTCGGCTCCTCTTACCCTTGCACACTGCCCTATCTCTCCAGTCTTTAGTAAATCTGTCGTGATGGTTAATCGATCTCTTCCCTCTCCCTGCTTTCCGTACCTCTTTCCCCCGTGCCTTCCGTACTCTCACCCTCCTCCTTCTATTCAGATGTGGTTCGTGTATCATCTCGTAATGGCGTTCGTGATGGTTTCTTCCCTCCCTCCTCTCCCTCTTCCCTCTCCTCTCACTCAACCTCTTCCTCCTCTCACCATCCTCACCATCCTCCACCCCCTCTTCCCTCTTCCCTCCCTCCCCATGGAGTCGACCTAAATGCTGAATCATCCTCCGTCACTGGCTACTACCACTCAGGTATGCGAATAACTGAAAAAGCGATACAAAGCGGTAAATTAGTGGTCTATCCTCATCTATTTCCGAAAACAATCTCTTTCAGACGTTCTCATATGAGAGAACGCCCCCTTCCTTCTACCGTCTCCATCCCCTCTGTCGTCTACCGTAGTCCATAGGTGAATATATCGATCGATCTCTCGAGCATTATCATTTCCACTTCTCTTGTCTATCGATTTCGGCACCTCTAATCTCTCGTGTTGTTCCCTGTGTTGTTGAGTGTGTCTCCCGCACCGCTTCCTACCGCATCCCGGAAGGGATCGCACCTGCCTAATATTGATCGATTCCGAGAGGAAACAGCTCGCTTTTGTGTTGGGGGTTAAATTGGAGATTGGATTTTCAAATGCGTTATATGTTGCTTGGTTTATCTTAAGTTGAGCTAAGAACAGGATTATAACAAGGGTTGTGTCTGGTGGAAGAATGAGGTGGTGAAAGATTCGCTCGTGCCTTCTCCGTTCCACACACTCTCCCATCAGTTAAAGTAGACGAGAGAACACGTGGAATGGAGTGAGTGCAGAGACGGAAGCTAAGCTCGCTAGCAGCACGCATACACTAATATATACTGTAAATCGTGATATGGTATTTATTGATTGATTAATTGCAGATATTCCACAACTCCACGCAATGCTGCCCGCCATTCCACACAACGGGCCTCATTCGGGCGCACTGTACAGGTAGGTACGGTAAGGGCGGTGGTTATTGATTGGTCATAGATGACGACTGGCCAATAATAGGGAAACTATTGGGTGTTGTGTTTACCACAAAATTGCAGATTGATCTTCGATTTAGCGTTTTTTGTCTTTTTCAGTAAACGTGAAGCCTGAAAAATGCTAGTCCGGCAAATTTATATTTAGCGAGTCTTTCAGAAACTTGGAGGTGTTTTTATTCAATGTCTATTTACTTGGTATCTTAAATGATGGTTCTGTCAATTTTTGAAGGGAAGATGAAACTTGAACCTAGCTGTTCATGCAACTCGAATCAACAATAAATCTCTTTCTCATTCCAGATCTCTATTCGTCTCTCCTCCGTCTCCCTCAACATCAATCTCTTCTCGTTCCTCTTCTTCCTCTCATCGACCCTCTCTTCCTTCCAATCAATTCACCCCTTCTTCCTTTCCCTCCTCTCAATCAGTTGGGGTTCTGATGGGACATCGAGTCGTCCCTCTGTTGGGAAGGAAGATGAGACAAGAGAGGGTAGGAGGAGGAGAGAGAGATGCAAGAGGAGCGAGGGCAGTCAGTGTCGATGATCCCGGTGAGGAGGAGGGGGGGGGGGGGTAGTTGGGTGATTTCGAAGAACAAAGAGACTAATTATGCACGGGCAAGACATATAGCTTGTAAGGAACGGATGAAACGTGAGAGTCACTGGGAGATATGATAAAGTGGAACTGAATGTCAGACGATAATCGAAAAATGTTGTGTCTGTTTGAATTTGGGAGAAGGGTGAAACTCAAAAGTGAGCAGTTGATCGTCTGATTGTGTGCGGGCTGCGCACTAGGTCACACTTTAGTACTTTAAATTGTACTTTAATAAACCCAAATTTTAAAAATATGGAAATTTAATAGAGGAGCAAAGGATATGTTGATTTATAAAATAACTACATTGCAGATAACCAAGTGTCGCGTGTTTAATTCGTCTCGTGATGGAGATTCGACGTCATCTGTCTATTGATTGTTCTCTATGCCCTTATCAGTTGCCGTGTTTTGTCACCCTATCAAACTCTCCGATCACTAATCACTTCAATTTCATTCGGGTATTTCTGTGTTCCTTCCATATTCAATGGTTTGTATGTGTGTTGCAAGTTTGCCTCTCGGTGCTTTTCTTAGTGAACACTCCATATTTTCTCCTTTTGTGTGGTTCCTTCTTTTCTGATTTTGAATACTCGTAATAGTGTGCATTTTTCCTTCCTCGTTTTATGGTTCTATCGATTGATTCCGTGCTACCGTACTCCTCATTACCGTATCTCGACTCTAAGCTATTCAAGCGACCATCGGTGCTCAGCTTTTCCCCTATTCCCTCTGCCCTCGTCCTATCTGATGATACAGTACCTCTAGTAATACCGTGTTCCTTCTTTATCGATTAAAAAATCTTTCTCCACTTTGATATCAAAATTGCACCACTTTGCGATAACCATAATTATGCTACCGTATCCCCGTTCACACACCAATCCACCAATCTTGCCTTACCCCCCCCATCATCGATTGCTCAAGCCCCGCCCTCATTATCGATCTTTCCGTTGTTCACCGTACAATACCGTACCCTTGTCATTACCATACCCACTAGAGCTCTGTACACACTTTCTCATAGAATCTTTCACTTACCTTCAATCTGACGAACTTACGCATTTCGAGAGTGCCATTCCGGGTATCGATCTTCTGTCCATTAGATTCTTGATCTACCGTCTAGAGATCACGTGGAATGGAGAGAGTTCAATCCGGCCTGGCGTCTACTCTTCAATTGTTGTCTGTACATTTGAGATGATCACTCGATAATTGCACCTTCTGATAGAGAAACAAAAAAGAGAGATGAATCTGTGAAGTGAAGAGCTCACAGAGAAATCTCACGATAAATGCTAATTATTTTGAGATGGTGAGATTTGCATGAAGTCAATCGGTTGCATACCGAATAATGTAAATGAAGGGGAGGAGAGAGTGTTCAGTCGAGTTGTCACGTGGTTCAATGTGGTCCTTGTTGTCTGGTTTCATTAATGAATCTAACGATTCCAAACCCTCGACGTCTTTTGGTCTACCAGACACACCGTAGTCTCTAAGTTGCTCAACTGTTCCCCAGTATCTTTGGTGCCCGTTAACGCCTTCTCATCCAGTAAATGTTGTCAACGATTCAATTCTTTCGCAGATTTGATTAAACACTTATAATTTCAATCGCTTCGTTGAGTCTCGATATTACAATCCTTATTCTACCTATCCGTGCCTTACCTACCTCTCTCCACTCATTTCCTCCTCTTCTCAGAATGGTTTCTCGTGTCTTCACTCGTCTCTCCTCCAAGGATTCCGTCCTCTTCGTATGTGATCTACAGGAGAAGTTCAGGTTTGTGAGTTAATAAAGTGATGCTCAATGGCGAACGGTTTCCGCAGGCTTTATAAGATATGTTGAAACGGGAAACCACTTTCTACCTTCCGCAATATTCCAGTCATACTTTGCGTATGGAGTATTCCAGTGATTCAATAAATTTCAAATAGTAATTATGGTATAAAGCTATCGTGAGACGCGTTGTCTCCTGTTTTTTAATCGATTCAATGCATAATCTCTTTTATTGCAGACAGAACATCATCAAGTTCCCCGAGGTGGTCACTGTCGCGTCGAGACTCGTTGCCGCCGCCTCCACTCTAGAGGTACGGTAAGAGGGGAATGTAGACCGACTATTTGTGCAGTATATTAGTATTTATATTAGCTGATTGATATGATTAGTAACATACCGTATGCACTAGAATACATACCGTTCCGTCCTCTACTGTCTACTAATCAAACTACCATAGAAATGATCATAGATGGGGGTATAGTTCAGGTGGTAGTGTGCCTCACTGGGCTAAGCAAGATCCCGAGTTCGACTCCCGCAAAAGTGCAGACCTCCCATTATCTTTCTTTACTCTTCTTCTCTCTAGATGCCAATCGTCGCAACTGAGCAGTACCCAAAGGGCCTCGGCCATCTCGTGACTGAACTCAATCTTCCCGAGAAAACGCCCGTTTTCGACAAGACTAAGGTGGGAAGAGTGAATATTGGAATTTCGTTGAAGAAATTATAAGCTACGTAGCTAGCTTCATCTATTGAGACGTCATACAACTGCTACGAAAGTGGGATCGATGAATCACGCATTCACCATAAACATTTGTTTTTCTACAAGCTGCTAGATTTTTCTTACGATCCATCGGTAAAGGGATACGAGCCTACTCATTAGACTGTTGAGAGGTGAAAATCATTGGATCTCCTTACCCAATAATGATTTAATCCCTCTTCATTTTCAGTTCTCAATGTGCATTCCTCCCGTGGATCAATTGCTGTCTCCCACTCCCAAGTCGGTTATTCTGTGCGGCATCGAAGCGCACGTTTGCGTACTCCAGGTTTATTTTAATTAAAACAAATTATTAGGTTGTAGACCGAATGTTCAAAAAAGTCAATTATCTATTCATCTCTACGTATTTTATATTTAGCGCACTATTTTGCAATTAAAATTAGTGTTTTTTTTAGTGAAGACATTGGCTTGTACATAACACAATGCGAACTTTAATCTGTTCTAGTTATGTAGATGACACCTGAATGTGCCGGGTGCAATACTTCTTTGTACGCTGGGTTAAAATAAGTAGTAGTCTGTTCGTTGACCGTTTGTTTCTCCTCCTTTTTCATAAGTCACATATTAATTAATTACTCTCTAATTGTCAGACGACGCTTGATCTTCTGGAGCGTGGAATCGCCGTGCACGTAGTGGCAGATGCAACCAGCAGTAGATCGGCTGTTGATAGGTGAGAGGAGAGGGGAGAGATTGAGGATGCAAGTAGTATTGAAGAGATGCAAATCAGTTGAGTGGTGAAACCGGGATGAACCTAGAAAGCGTGTTCTTAGAGATTAAAGAACGCTGTGTTTACATTAAAAATAACAGCCTGAAATTTTGAAATTGGCGAGTTGTTTCACCTTGATTGTTTTAAGATTAGGTAACTTTCACAATTGATAAGTGTCCATTTCAATTCTGAAATTTAACAGATTTTTTTTAGAATTTTGTTTATGATCCAGGTTGTTCGCGGCCTCACACTGAAGGTATAGTAATTTCGTGATGTCTGACAATGATGCTTGTTTGATGAACTTTTGATAATTGAATGTAATATTTTTTTCAGGGCGTTTGCCTTCAAGCAAATGGAGCGTGCGGGTGCCATTCTGACGACGAGCGAGTGTGTGATTCTCGGACTCGTCGGAGGATCGGACCACGAGAAGTTCAAGCAGGTCAGATTCATGATTTATTGATCTTCGAACTCTTGTTATGTGTAGAAAACGATGAAAATAGTGAGAAGCTTCGAGAAACTGTGGGTGGGGGTTCGAAACTATTCAAAGAGTGTTGACAGTTGTATGCGCGCGTGTGAAAAGCTTTGTAAACAAGGAGGGAAACCATAGCTTGTAGACTATATTCTGACTACCGATCTGTGCACTACGCCACTAGTTTGTGGGCGGAGATTGAAACTCAAACACAACTTGTTCGTCCATCTCTTTTTCTGTCGCTCTGAGTAAAGGTCGAGTTTCAAACCAATGTACCCCGAACGAATGTGATCTTTGAGGTTGGGAAGGCACAAAATTGCTCCAACCTGAGCACAAATGATCTTTAATCTTTGATCTTTCAGATCCAGAAGATCATCATGCAGAGTGCGCCCGACACTGGAATCGCCCTCGCTCACATCTGAGTGAGATCAAAGATCAAGTATCGGAGATCAGAGATAATGCACATTTGTTCCATTATAATTATCGTATCCAAAAAATATTCCTAGTCGAAGATTGTTCTCGCAAGTAAATTAACTGTTATCTGATTTATGAAAATTCTCAGTTGTTCACAAAATCGAGAGTATAATATCAACTTGATGAATTCACGTTTCATCGTTGAGGTAATGCTTGCAAATTCCTCTTTCGATGATATCATACGCACTTAGTTTCACAAGTAAACTCTCTTGTTAGGCAATTTCATTTTTTCAGAGTGTACTGTAACAAGAATAGATTGAACCTGCGACCCCGTGGTTTTTAATTCCCCTTTCCCTCCTAGAATCAGTCAGTTGTCGATCTCTTCTCTTTCCGTGTTTCGTCTTCTAATGAGTGGGAGTTGTCACTGTTTGTGTTTGATGTTCACACTCGGAAACACTTGTTAGAGCACGAGAAAGGAGAAGGAAAATGAATGAGTCAGCGGCGTCTTTTGCGCATTCCGAAGAAGAAAAGGAAGAAAGAAGTGAGTTTGCACGTAAGGACTTTGAACTGCACACACCAGAAACTATGAAGTTCGTGCCGGCAGTTTTATGTTGCACGAGCTTATTATAAGGCGCATTTATTAGATTCAGCAATCGTCGATGCGAGGCTCATCAGAAAAGTCCCTCTTACCTAAACTTCATATCTCCTGGTTCTCTGTAAATTTCCCCGTGGTTTGATGTTTCAACGAGCGGATTAAGTAACTGACCAATTTATGATTCCATCAGCCCCACTTCTATTTCTCCCGATCTCTGCTCATTTCTTCATCATCTTTTTCTTCTGGCGCCAGTGAGCTTAGCACAATAAGAGGCGTTCTTCGCATACAAACAATTTGTTTGTTTGAGTATTACCACGGGACGAAGAAGAGAAAGTTGCGTGTGTGTCCCATCATCTGATTCTATTTCCAGCCCATGGAGAACACTTCGGCCAGTACACAGCATCCGAAAGAGTAACGGCGAGATCAAGTTATAGAAAGAGGGAAATGCCTAGAGAGTGCGCGAAACTGGAGAGCCAGACAACGAGAGAAGTTCTTGACATGGTGCCAACTCGATGCCGCTCAGTATCTATTCAAAACGATCTTTGATGTTGGGAGCTTTTGATATTTGAGCACACCAAACCATCCGCAAAAACTAGTAGGCTCTACGTGAAACGAACAGGAAAAAGTTCTATCTGTATTTGTATATAGTTCTCTTGCTTGGTTCGCTGGTTCTTTCCGGGTATCGCTTGCTATAGTCCCCTCTCTCGAACACTTTGGGAAGATCTTTGATTCGTATATCGTCTGGCGCCTCAATTGCTTCATTTGTTTGGTCATTGCGTATAGTTCACAAAGGTCGATCGAGATCAGATGATTTCTTTATTCTTCTTCTTCTTCCTTTTCTCTCTTTCTTCGACTCAAACACACACAGACAAATATGTGAATGATCGACAAAATACACGCGGAACAAATACTATGGGGAATACCAACTGGACTCAATTCAGTCCTGTTGTGAAGATCAGCTTGGACAGCAGGGGAAGGTTCACATCTACAGTATCACTAAGTCTCGTAGTTGCACGACCCGTTTTGTGCAGTAAGTACGGTAGCAGCAATTTGTTTGGTATACGGTAGGGTGTGGAATAATCAATATTTGGGGGGATGGGGGACAATTAATCACTACCGGGCCTGACCCGAGTTAATTATTAGACGCCGCGGCGACTGTGTGATACAGTCCAAATCAATAACAGCAGCGAGTGTGTGTAGCAACTACGGTATGTACAGTAGCTTATTCAAGGGGGCGGTCGTGGTGGGAGCCCCGATCGATCGAGTGTCGATTATCGATTTAGGCGAGTCGACGGCGGTCGACTCTGTTGTGCGGCTCGATGCTACCGTAGTAGCGGAGCAGGAAGTTGCGCACCTGCAAGTACGGTACTGTAACAGGGGTACGATAGTAGATAAGTACCGTAGGATACGGTAGGAGGAGGATACGGTACCTGTCTGCGACTGAATGCTCCTCCAGAGTGGCAGGTGGGGCAGAGGAAGGGAGGAGGGAATTGAGTCTTGATGAACTGCGGATCTTCCGTAGCGTCCCCATGCAATCGCTGGTTGACGATGTTGTGTGCACGCCACAGGTAGGTCATCATATCGTGAGGGTGACGGACCTGAGAAGTATGGTAGTTAGGATACGGTAGCATACTATAGTCAGATTACTGTAGTTGACCCCTGTAATCCCCTGTGCGCAACTGATGCTGGGAGCGTTCTTTCTCTCTATCTCTCGAGGGGGGGCTAAGATGAGTATGTTTGCTCTGGTTCTTCTCTACTGCTGTAAGTGATAAGCGGAATGGAGAGCTACTGCTTTCTCCCTCATTCAATCAGCAAACAACGTCTGCTGTTGAGAGAGTGCGAGAAGTTCCATCCTTGCATCTCTGCGCCCTCTCTATTTCCCGCACTCTCTCCCTTTCCATCTCTAAAATCTCTCCATTTCCCATGCTCTCTCTCCTATTAGTGATCATAAGGGGGCGAGAAAGGGAGGGGGAAGCTGTAGTCTGCAGAAAGATGATGAGGGAGAGATAGACGAACACAAACAACAATCTGGCGCCACCACGTGAACTAATGGTTTTGTGAACTCGATATGAACTCGATGGTCAAAGATGCACGTCATTCTAGACTGGGACCCCCAACCATCTATTTTTCCTGGAATCTACGATGTGACAAACAGAGGCAGACAAAGAAAGTTACACTCTTGGCACAGGGTCAACAGTATTTTATGCTAGACTACACGTAAAAAGATTGATAATTTCTCACCCTTCGTTCGTTCATGGGGAACAGCTTGGTGGTCATGTTCATGAAGTGATTCTTGCAGTGTTCGCAACCGAAGAAGGACTTGACCCAACCCTGAATCGCCTTGAGCGGCTTTAGAGAGTCAACCTCCTCGTCCTGAACGGAATCAGCGGATTACGGTAGACGGTAGTTAGATACGGTACCTTGATGGTATCGATGTACGTGTGGACGGTAAGGGCGTGGAAGGTCGTCCACAGACCGCAGGTGTAACCTCTGCAAGGGTTATTGTAAGAAACGGAATTGGCTCGGTGCCAGGGATTACTGTATTGCAATCGTGTATCAATCGATAATTAGTAGGTCACCCTCACCTGGTCGAGGGCGTCGTTCCCTGGCAGTGCTGCCACGAGGAGTTGGCGGGGAAGGGATGGTTGAAGACTTGCTGCAATAACAAGCCGGTTAGAGGTTTCACGCGCGCTATAGAATCGGGGCTTATCAACCTGATCCAATACACCCATATCCAGTGCCTATAAAATAATTAACTCACCTGGCTGTTTATGGTTTCGCTCGTTCTAGAAATTCTACTATTGCTCGCATGATGCAATGGGCTTATATTCACTATTTGGAAGCTAAAATAATCTATACCTCGATATCATCAAAGTGTCTCTTCCAATCATCAACGGACACGAACTTCTGCGCCTTCTTCTCCTCCAGATACTCACGCATGTGCACGAAGATCATGCGGGCACGCTCAGAGTTCTTGAGGATCTGCAGAAACACCAATTCAGCTGGGCTCTCGATTGTTTCATAGCTATGTTCGTAGACTACACCATTGCATCATCACTACGCAATCGTCACTCACAGTGGAGGTCGATCGTCGCTTCTTCGCGCGCAGATCCGCAGAGAAGGAGAGCACGGGGAAGTGCTGCAATTATCGAGTAGTACTTTCAAATATCGATAGGTCATTTCAGTTATCGATTGATTGAATTGATCTACCGTATACTCACATTGGACAGGACGTTGACGAATTCGTAGAGATTGGTGAAGTTATCGGCAGCGACGAAATTGCCGGTTTTGATGACTTCGTCGTAGAGGGCCATTCGCATCGCCTTGAGCATATCCGTCTCCGAGACGTAGTACATCGAACGGCATCTGGAAGAGAGGAGATTACGTCATCACTAGGCAATCTATATATATATATATCAAATTGCATCGTCACTAGGTAATAGGGTATGCAAAATGTCATAGCAGGCTGTAGTGCCGCTCTACAAGGTAATATATGGAGTTGCATCATGACTAGGCTATCGTCGACTCCTTCCCTCCCTACAGTCTCACTTGCCCCCCCCCTCTCAACTCCTCTCATCTCACGGCGCCGTCTGGGTGCTAACTAATCTCGCAGACGATCCCCCTCCTTCTGTGCTTTTTTGCCGTGGTTTTCAATGCGTTTCTTCTTTCCTTCCGATGTCTCTCTTTCCCCCGCTCGTTTATTTGAGTTACGAGTGATGTCGCCACCGAGTCGCCATTACAGAGTTTGATTGAATAGGAGAGAGAGAGAGAGAGAAAGCGGAATCAGAATGAACTGTGTATCTACGAACCTCGGCTGCTAAATCATCACTTTTTGCCTTGCTCCCTTCAGTGTTCCTCTCTCTCTTCTCTTCTCTATCATCTCGTACGCACGAAGGGGGGAAATTCGATCCCCCACCCATTTCCCCTATTCTACGATGCGAGATTTGGTCGTTCTGATGAATGGGGAGGAAACGGAAAGGGTTACTGACGACGAGTAGAAATAGAGAGAGAGTTGTGCATTTGTGAGCAACGAGCAACTCTCGTAGATAGTTTGCAACCACTCTGCACCAAGAACCGGCTCGAGATTGACGCCCCGGATGATGGGGGTGAAGTCGAGAGAGAGAGAGAGAGAGAGAGAGAGAGATACACACTATCAGTCTCCCCCCAATGAGCCGGTTCCTATCTGACGAAAGCCGCCGTGGGCTCAAATCTACGTGAGAGTTGCAAATACGATGAATACATTTTCCCATTCAGTTTTAAAGTGATCATGAGCCTTTCCCCATTACTGATTATTAGTTAATTACGCTAATTAGACTCTAATTACCTCTCAGGATTGGCATTGCAGTCAATGAGGGGCTTGCTCGGAGTGGTAGTCAACAGTAGAGGACGAGCAGTCGTAGTGAGCACTTGTTGATGCAACGAGATACGATCGGCAGTGACGATCGAGTCAATGTCCAGATACGTCCTGCTAAGAGTCATGATTATGACCCCGCCTCTGACCCGCCGAACGCTACCTTAATCTCTCTAGTACCGTACCTGTTGGAGAAGGGTTGCATGTAGAGCGCCTGCTGGTGGTCGCGGCGGAACAGCGCGATCGAGGGGAAGGTCGCCACTCTGGAAATGGGGAGGTTACGGTAGGAATACGGTAGACATGAGGGTGGTTGTTGCACTACGACAGAGACACGACAGAGGAGTGTACAGTATTTATCTAACTATTGATCTAGTGTCTACCATCGATCATACCAAGATGGTTGTCAGTACCTGAGCCTGAAATGTAACTGATGTAGGTCGTTTAATTTGATTATCGATAGATAAATTAAGGGCGTAGGTCGAAAGAGTCATAGACTAGATTAAGGTTTTGTTTGAAAAAAAAATTATCTACAAGACAGATTCATGTTACAGACTCTGATGATAACATGAAGTTCACTTTCGTTTCAATGGGCAGGATATTCGCTGATCAAATAATGTACCTGAGCATTTGTGCGAGCGGAGAGGAGGCAAGAGATCGCTTAGCTCCGACCATATTGGCACGAGATGCCATGTCCAGCAGGAACTTGAAAACAATGCATTTTTTTTCAAATGATTTTCAAATTTAAAAGTCAATTATCGATGGGGTTTATCGATTATTACCTGTGCGCCGGGACCATCGGCGACCTCGAAGTAGATGACCATGTGATTGGCTGAAGGGGAGACGCCGTTCCACAGATCGCCGTACGTCGTTGAGGCATCGACTGCAAAATGGCTTTTTTAAATTCTAGAAAGCGGATTCCAGTTGCAGACTGTGACGATAAGACTAAATGCACCGCCGTTTCGATGAGCGACAGACTTATGATACATTCAACAACAACAAAAACTGTACCTGATACATGGTGGAAGGCGGGCCAGTCGGGATATCGATTGTATGCGTACTCGTTGGTGACTCTTCTCAAGAGAGATTCACGCAGAAGCTCCCCAGAGTGCTGCGCCTCCATATCTGCAACACGGAATACTTATATTAAAATATTTAAACTTTTAATTTGTATCATTCGTCTACCAAGAAACAGAAGTGTCGTCTACACTATCTACGTAAAAAGCGAAATGGGTGATCCTGTGTTTCACTGGTTGCACTACTTCCCAGGGTGGCCAATCTCAGCGATAAACTGTCTGCCACTGCTTTTTTTTCTAAATGCATAATGTTGATAATTTTGTTCTCATGGCAACGTGGTTACGTGTTTCGTCACTTTCACAAAAAGCTTGCTACGCCTGGGTCTTTTGCTCCGTCCGAGTTTGATGAAGGTAAAAATAAAACTTTAAACATTCTCTAACCAATAGCATTCTGTGCAGATCTTGCCGTTCTCGGGAAGTATTTAATCATGGGGAAGTGGGTGATTCCATTGTCTCTGCACGCGCCCTGGTTGAAGTTGTCGGCACAGTTGATCGCTGTCACCTGAAATTGATCTTTGATCTCTATTGTATTTTGTATTTTCTGTATTGTAAGTTATAATTCACAATTCATTTATCGAGAATACGCTCTGATGTGCATGGCTAATGCGCATCTCTATTTATTCGTTCAAAATGCTCCCTAATGTCCACTTTAATTGGGCCAGCCGATTTTTCTCTGCAGCGCGAGTGCCCTGGGGGCATTTTAGTGGCTCTCTCTCCCTCTCAAAAGAGAAACTGCTTTCGATTGAATTGACGTGTGATTTCAATTGGTTCTCTCTCTGAAAGTCCGCTTTTCAAGTTCAAGCGCGCGGGCACAATGCGCGCATTTAGTGTGGGTGAATGTGGGTGAAGTTCCGCATGGTGCGTGCCATCGAGAGGGTATTTTGCGTCTCTCTCTCTCACTCTCTCTCTCTCTCTCTCTCTTTCTCTCTCTCTCTGCCTCTTCAAACTACAAGCAATAACCAATGCTGTGGCATCGACAACAATGCCAATCAAGTTCGTCGCATGAGCAAGCTTCCGTGTCTATTATCACTGCCCATGAGGGGTCGAGAGAGGGAGAGAGAGAGAGAGAGAGACGCACCGTGACGATGGAGTTCCAGTTCTGGACGAGATTGGCAAAGGAGCGGTAGTAGGGGGCGAACGCGCGACAGTGACCGCACCTGCAAAGATGTTTAGTTTCACTGCTGTTGTGAACCCGTTTGACCCCTCTGGCACGGTGCCAAGCAACCCGGTTCCATGCGGGCGCGGGAATGTTGGGGGAGGGAGTGATGCGCGCGACGATAGGCATCTTGCGGACACTCATCAAGATGATGAATGACCGTAGAGTGACGAAATGTTTACGCGCACGCTAAGCGATGATAAGAATATCACACATTTATGTGCACTATCGATAGAAATAGACATAGTTTACAACAAAAATAGCTATTCTAGGTGCACGAAAAGTGGTCAAAACTGATATGATAACACATATGAGTGTTATTGGTCTAGTACCTTTGTTTCCTGATTATTAATTGCCCAATCATGCCCTAATATTTGCCGCATTTGTTTGTCTTTCGCCTTTCTCTCAAAGAAGAACACAAAGCATCATAATAGAAAGGAGTGAAAGAGAGTTGATAAGCAGACCACGTTGATTATTTGATTGTCGTGAGGGAATCGAAGTGAATAAGAAGAAAGGAAGAATGAATGGCATGGAGACTCATATCAAGCTGATCATGAGATTAACCTCGTGTCTATTGAATGAGATGACGTCACCATCAACTTTGACCTATTTTGATCCCAATGTTTTGCGAATAGTGGAACGAAGGAAAAAACAAATGTATCACTGGCGACCTGATATCGTCTTATCAGGCTATCACTATACGGGCCTGACCTATACGCGGGCGATCTTCATAAACATGATTTTCGACCAATTGCCTAGTGATGACAGCACGGCCAACCAGAAAGGGGTTTGGAGTGAGAGAGCGCGCGCTAAATCGAGAGCCGCTCTCTCATTTTTGCACGCACTCTCACTTTTAGCTCTGGAGGTTTGGAATCTTGTCTTTTCACCAAAATTGCCTAGTGATGACGTAATCACTGACCAGTCAGCGTAGAAAAGCACAACGAAAGCGTGATCCTGGCCGAATACGGTATCGTCGAAGGTGGCCTGGTCGAGGTGCATCACCGGCTCGAATCCCGGCACGAACAGCGTTGGATTCGAACCCTGAGAAGAGTACGGTAGTTCTCTCGATTATCGATTGATTGCCTGCTTACCTGCGGCACATAATTGAAGCTGGAGATGATTGCTTGGGCGGCTGCGACCAGCAGTGGAATGAGGATCAGGGGCCGGCCCATCGTGGGTCCTGAGAGGAAAAGGGGGGATTACGGTAGATCGATTAGAGAGGGGAATACGGTAGGCGGAACGGTGGAACGAATAGAAACGAAGCTGCACAAGCACAAACAAATATATGCGAATTGGGAGCGTGTTGGAGGAGCGAACTGTTGATGCAGCGTGTGGTTTCGTTCGATGGTAGAATGGAGAGAGAGAGAGAGAGAGAGAGACCAGTGGGGGGGAGGTTCCCCTACCCTTATGTTTACTCCTTTCCCTCATTGAGAAAAAGGAGGGTGCACGGTGGTTTACTCACACACACTCACAGAAAGAGTGTGTCGAGTCTACAGATTGCATCTTCTCCCTCCGCCCATCGAGAGAGAGAGAGAGAGAGAGAGAGAGAGAGAGGGGGGGGGAGAGGAGGGGGAGGGTGATAAGAGCAAGGGATCAGAGGGCACGAATGGGCGGGCGTTTCCGAGTAGGCTGTTGTTATAACCTCTCCTCTCCCGACTCTTTTGTAAATGCGATTACCAGCAAATACCGTACTGTTTACGGCAACAATAATGCATTAGAATATTCTATTTTTGACTTTTCCTATCAATTGTTTCGCACATTGCATAGCCTCGCTTTAACCCACTGGCACGGCACTCTTGGCAAAATGCTAAGAATTCGGGGCGAGACCATCGCTAATTTACACGCTATTTTCACACTCTCTAACCGTCTGACTCAATTTTTATATGCAATGGTTCCGCCTCGAGTAATCATCACTACGCAATGCCAATTACCCCTCGCCGAGGTCACTCGTCCAAAAAGTGGAGAGGGGGGGGGGAGATCTACAGCGTAGATTGGCAGTCAAAAGCTGTATACAAATCGTTCGTTCGGGGCGATTTAACCGTCGGACTAAGTGGGGGCCGTGAGTTATGAATATGAGCGGACACTTTGGCAAATGAGAGTGACGGACCGGCGGAACCGGAGCCGGCATTTAGCAACTTGAGATGGAACTTAGGTGGCGGTTGGGATGCAAGTTGGGTATCCGTATTACGGCCTTTTCGATGGAAATCTG
The DNA here is from genome assembly GCA_036245785.1 of Pristionchus fissidentatus. Taxonomy (NCBI): domain Eukaryota; kingdom Metazoa; phylum Nematoda; class Chromadorea; order Rhabditida; family Neodiplogasteridae; genus Pristionchus; species Pristionchus fissidentatus. The sequence continues at coordinate 34,325,582 of BTSY01000004.1, forward strand.
TATTACGGCTGATATGGCAAAGATAGTGTCAGGGGAAAAGAGATTGCCAGAGGATATAGCAAATATCGTATCGGCATCCCAATTTGGGGATACGGTAGATTTGGGGGAGGTACTTTTGGTTTACTGTAGATCAAGAGGAGGAAGTGTTCTGAGAGAAGGACAGGGGTCAATGATGGCGAAAGGGAACGTTTAATTCAATAGGAGGGACACAAAATGGTGTGAATTTATGTGTAGACTCGAACCTCTTAACCTTGATGTCTCCGATTGGGGAAGTTCCCTCTCAATAAAGGGGTTCGATGCTCATATCTATGGCCAGACAACGACGAGAGAGTGTGAGCATTGAGGAGACGCAGAGATAGAGTGAGTGGACTCCCTCACTCTATCAAGAGGGGAGTTCCAAACGGGAAAATGAAGGAGAGGAGGGGAGGATCTCGAGAATGAGCAAAGAGAGTGAATGTGTGTAGGAATTATGCAAGGTTCTCGGCGTTAAAATGCGTGAAGGGCAGTTTAAGAAATGAGATGCACCTCCTAAGAACTCATTATTTTGTTGTAAATACCCAATTTAAAATACATGAAAAACACTTTTTATGGGCTTGAAAACGATCATTTTAACGATGGTTTAAGAACCCAATTTCGGGAAGTTCTTATGAATCGTGGAAGGCGATAAAAAGTAGGCGCAACCTTGCACGCTTGTTGATGGGCGATGAGAGAGAGGGAAAGTTACTGCATAACTGTTAGCACGTGAACAACCTTCTAGACATGGTGGCGCTAATTGAAGAGGGTGTGTTCGTCAAATATATCAATCTGATTGTGGGCTATGCCTTACTGATCTTAGAACATGCAACGAAAATACGAAAATAGCGGAACATACGATTTTTGGAGTTCTAGGTTCATAGAAAATTGTAGTTAACCATAAAATGCCCTGTGTCGGTCAACTCTGCAGGGGTTCTGCGTGAGAGAGAGAGAGAGAGAGAGAGAGAGAAGGGGGAGAAGAAGAGAAGTAAAGACAATTGATAATTTGAGAGTGATGAGCATCGACAGTAGCGTGCATGAGGAACTTGAAGAAGGAAAGGAGGGCAGAGAGAGAGAGGGAAGAGGGGAGAAAAGAAGTCAGTTGGCGATCGACGAGAATAGGGACCGAGCAGTTTTATGACGGTTTTCTGCTGCCGCGGCATGCGTCATGAAATAAAAGTAGATCAAAACACGGAGGGGATTTGTTCCACTTTGCTCCCTCCTCTCTCTCTCTCTCCATCTCTTTCTCTCTCTTTCGCCTCCCTCATATTTACGTGAACACCCCCTCTCTGCCATCTCACGTTCGAAAGCTCGACGAGAGATAATCTGCCGTCTTCTACAAATCTCTCAAGTGTGATCGACAGACAAGTGGGCGCGAAGGAGGAAGGTACACAAGTATGATCGGCAAGGAGACATCTGCCCGGTTAGCTCAGTCGGTAGAGCACCAGACTCTTAATCTGGCTGTCGCGGGTTCGAGCCCCGCATCGGGCTGGCAGTTTTTTGCCGCTTGCCCGCTGCTTATAAACGCGCAGTTATCGAAACCGATCTTTGACGTGATGGCATGGGGGTCACGTCAGGGGCGGCAGTAACTGGTAAGGTGGAGCAACGAGTAAACATAACAGCAATGAAAGAACGGGTGATTGGATTTAGAGTACCTGCTCATACAAAAAGGGCGGTGGTTAGGCCAGCGAAAAATAGGGGCAGTGGTCATGTTTTTCTTGTCAGTGTTTGTTAGTAGACACAGAATAGAGAGAGGTCATTCGACAGTATGAGGAAGGAGTGAGGAGGAGAGAGAGACGAGGGAGGAACTAGTTAGTGCATTCTAGAGCATCCAAAAGTGTCCGAACCACATCGGAAAGAAAAGCAGCACCAAAGTAAGAGTTAAGAGGGCCGTAGAAATGGCCCCTCTCTCTCCTCCTACCCTCAGTCCACTCTCTACCCCCGAAACTACACAACATTCCGCGAACCCCGCGCCCCGAACCAGTCATCTTTCAGTCAGTGCGAAACGCCCGATAATTTGAGAGGTATTGGGGGGAGGTGACGTAAAGCGGTAAGTCCGACAATGGAATAATGGCACTACAAGCTATTGGGCTGGGGGCAGAAACGGTTTTGCGTGGAGCTTTGCATCATCTGCACAGAGAAAGAGAGACTAAACAACCAGTAGTAGTGCAAATCCATTGGATAAAGCATAGATCGGATCGAGATTGGGGATGAATGAGACTGCTTGGACAGAACTGGCGAGACAACGACGAGAGAGTGTGGGCATCGAGGAGACGCAGAGAGAGAAAGCTCTACGATTGTTGCTTTTTGCATGGATTAGACGATAGGCATGAGAGATCCCATTAGACAATCGAGAAATGAGGGAGAGAGATTGGGAAAAGAGCACGGGCTTTTTGCCATTCTTTGATTAGCCATTGAGACAAGGCTGGAAGTTCTATAGCAAGATTTAGGAATGTATACAGCATCCAGCAGTAACTTATGCCTCACTTGAAAACTATGTCAAATACCGTATCAACTAGTGATGAACCAGTGCTCCCCTATCATTCTACAGTTTTGGTCAAAGCTGAACTTTAAAAAAATGTCTCAAATTGATTTGGAACAAATGCGGCTCCTGAAGTGGTTGTCTAATGAAGAAAAGCGTGTGAAATGGTAGGCATGGATGGAATTTGTGTGGTGGGAGAGGGGATAGACGTACTCTCATCTCAAGGAGGAGAGGGAGTGAGAGACATTGGGAAGATGCCTTAGGGGTTACACTCACACGGTGCAAATAGAAGCGAGAGAGAGAGATAATCACAATCACAGGGAAGAGAGGGAGGGGAGTAAGTTATTTTAGTCTTTAGTCAAGTCAGAAACCAGGTTACCTCTACTCGTCTAGAAGATGGCACACGGCGAGATGGGCGGATTTTATAGAAAATGTCGACCGATGGGCGGAGTCACAGAGGGGTGGAGTGATTTTGAGACTTTCTCAGAAAACCCACACAGATCGAGATAGGCAAACGCAGTTTCGCGCATTGTTGATTGTGTTGGGTGAAACGTGTGATTCACACGTGTTCGCGAAACTCTTTGCAGAAAAGATTGCAAATTGGACTCTGATTGGAACCCATTTGAGGTGATTTGATAGAGGTACAAAGAGTGCGACCAATCTCTTTTGCTGCCAATGAATAGTTGGGCAAAATGCTAAACACCTTTTCTATCACTTGGAACAGTGCCACATGTTTCCAAAAATAAAAATCAAGGTAAGGGCTAGAGAATGTGCAAAAGTGAGAGAGTATCTCTCGATTTCAAATGCTCTCTCACTTCAAAGCCTTCTCTGTAATGTTTAGCGGCCAACGGAATGATGTGGTGCTGAAGAACGGAAATGTGATGGAGGTGTCCACAGAGGTTCGTCCTGTGTTCTCGCGTGGGTTGGGATGAGAGAAGGGATAGGGAAGAAGGGAGAGTTTTCCTAGTTGTGTCGTCTCTACTGATTAGTGCTGCTGTGTCCATTAGACTGTAGCAACAAATGAGGAAAAGAAGAGTAGCGATCAGGGAGAGGAACAACTAACATGAGGGAAAAGAAGGGGGTCGGAACGCGTTCCACGGTCTGCGGCTAGGGTCCGCATACCGCATTGAGCGCAAATTTGCTAGAAATACGGTTTTCGAAGGATTTGTTTCTCCAAAAACGATTCACCACCCTCCTCATACCACACAGTCTCTCGTCTGCTCACTGATACTGGAAAGCCACCATAAAATAGAAGCCTTGAAAAATAGTTGCCCTCGCAATTTTAAGCTCTGGAGGAAAAAGCCCCGTTCCCTTCTACCGTACCCCATTCCATCTACCGTACCCCATTCCAGGTTCCATAACCCGGAATTCGTCACCTCGCCCAAAGTGCTCTAGACCCCCATTGTGTCTTCTCATGTTCTCGCTATCAGATGCCGAGACTCGGAACAAATAAAAAGGCTCTAAAATCTGTGCGTGGGACGTCGAAACGGCGTCGTTTTTTCTCCTCTCCACAAAGGAACATCTGTCAAGCAGGGACATGATGAGTCAAGAGAAGAAGTGAAAAGAACCTCAACGAAAGAACCCCATCCGAGAAAGATTCGATAGCCTTTCTGTTGTGCCGGCAATTATTACAGATTTTCTGATGCTATTCCCGGTGATGCAGCGTTGCATAGCCAGAAGAAAACACTCTTTGCAGTGGTCAGACAATGAGTAGAGTATAAACAATATAAATATACCCAATATAAACACTGGGCAAATAGTTTATTTAAAATTAATTTCTATAACATCAAATGTTCAATGTCGAAGCCGCTTCTTCCCTTCACCTCTGGCACTCTTCTTATTCTTCTCCATCACGTTTCTCTCTTGTTTGACAACCTATTTCTGTTGGTGTGCCCACCTCGCAGACAGTAAACACCGTGATTAGAGTACTAGAAACTCCACGATGTCAATCCAGTTCCAGGTGATGGTATTTTCGTGCAACCTTGTATGCAATAGTAATCAGAACTAGTCACTACAAGGTTTCAAGGGATACATAACAACGATCGTTTGATTCTTTGCGTCGATAACCGTTCCTTACTGCATGATTATAATTTTAAAATATGCTTTAATATACTGAAACGAATGATAAATGTCAAAAATGAAATGTAAACTTAATTCCCAGTCGGGAACCACCGATGTTCTTCCTTGGTGGACATTCGATCGGCGATTCGGTTGTTGTTTTGAGCCCGAAACATAAATTGACCCTGAGGTGCCGGAAGTGGTCGATGACTCATTGAAGCATTCCTTCCTCCGGGTTCATCCGTCTCTCTCTCTCTCTCTCTCTCTCTCTCTCTCGTGTGGCACGAATCTGCGGCAATTAATCACCTCGGCGGGGAGAGAGAAATCAGATCACGAACCCCTCTGATCTTCCCCCTCTCTTTCTGATCGCCCGTAGGAACACCATGTGATTTCCAAACGCTTTTTGGCCTCTTTTTAGCCACGGATCGCAACAACATTTGAGAGATTTGACTGAACTTTAGGTGTAATGTCTCATGACTGAGTGGGAAAGAAGTCATTTATTCATTCAGACGAATCAATTTGCTCGAATTGGCGGGCAATCACTCGACGCAACTTCTGTCCGTACACTTCACGATCGGCCGGCCGCTTTAGTGCTGAAATATTATTGCATCATCACTACGCAATTGAGAAAATATTGAGTGATCTCTAGGCAATTGAATTTAGATTGCACCATCATTTCCCGTTTAGATTATCTTTAATTTTTCATAGCATTATACTTGCTGACTTCGCGGGTGTATCAAATAAATAAATGAATAAAATAAATTACTACTCATCTGAGTTTAGATTGCACTATAACTAGGCAATTGTGCATAAATCGCGACATCACTGAGCAATCAAGGTGTGAAAACTGTCGAACATTGATCAGAGTTCTCACACACTTTACACATTGTTCACAAGACTGCACGCGCCATAAAATCGTGCGCCGCGGGGCGAAATGATAGTGAAAGTGTGAGAAAAAATAGGTGGGTGATGCGAACTTTTGCGCGCTCGAATTCGATTTCGGCGTCATTTGAGAGCGGGAGATCGAATAATCAGCGGAACAATGGGAGGGGATCGAACTCGGTAGAGACGGTTTAGCATTGTGAGACGACGAAATTAAGCGAGTTCGAAGTACTCGAGTAACAAGTAATCTATGCTCACTGCAAATTCTCGGTGGTGAGGGGGAGAAAGAACCCCCAGGGCAGTAATGATCAAATGGTTCAATTAGACCGATTTCACGGGGGAGTTTATGTTTCACAACTGATTTATCCCTCAAGATTTAGACTACTAGAGTAATAATGATCTCATCATTAGACAATTATCGCAAAGTTATGCAAAAGAGATCAGTTGGATAAATTGTAGTTTAACTGTTTTCCCTAATGGCTAGGTATGAGAATGGACGAAAATATGCTGCCCTATCCCTCAAGCTTTTCTTGGACGACGAATAAGATGAAGACACACACCTCCATCATAGGGCGATGCCGGTCGTTCGAGGAAATCTGCAATCGCTTGCTGAACTCGCTTTGCGAAATCTTCAGCGGCCTCGTTAGACTCACGTTGCATGGCAGGCAGATATCTGATCGGAGATTAGATTATTATATTGGAACTGAAATACCCATCAAAGTTTTAAATGACGCAATATTATACAATGACGCTGAAACTCGATTCCCCTGGACTTTGCGGCATCTGGAATCCCTCATGAACTCACGTAATTTTGATGACCAACGCCCAGCTGATCATGCATCGAAGGAGATAGGGAAGATACGTGTCCTCCAACCAGAATGAATCACCGAATCTGGAATACAATGTATTTAAATAAAAAGATAAATGAAAAAATATTGACATCAATCGTCGTAGGGAGATGAACGTAACGTTGGAACTCGGAAACTCTGAACGTTGAAACTCGTTCTCACCTTGTCTCTTGCTTCATAGCCATCGGATAAAAGGGAACGTCACCGCAGAAAACTCCCTTGCTGAAACATATTTGTCTTCTAATGCTCCGATTTCTATTAATTACTCCTATGCATATTTGATGTGTTTCTACAGTAATGGAACATTTTGTGAACGAGTAGTCATTAAAATTAATATTTTTACCGGAACTGCAGAACAGTCTGGTTGTTGCAACAGAATCCCTCGGGGAAAACGAGAACTGGGTACGTATTCGGCTGAGCCGCGTAGTCGAGAACCATTTTCTGAAATATTAACATGTTTATATAAATTGCCATTCACCGTCACAATCTAAGCGTACAAAAAAATCTAATCTAAGCGTAGCACCATAGTGTAACATAAATGAACCTGGCAAGCCATTTTCTCACATTAGATAGTATTGTTCAGACTCAGTCTCGCTCATTTTCCGAATTAATATTGTTTTCTAGAAGTATTAATAATTTTACCTGGAATGCAGCTCGTTCCTTTCCGCATGCTCGATTCATCCAAAGAGTGGGCGTCAGTTTACCTCCGAACAGCTGAACAATGAAATATTTGAAAAAATACAGAGAGATCGATCACAAAAAAATATTTTCAAAATGTCTCTATTTCTCTAATGACATCCCAATGCGTAGATGAAGTTGGAATTATATTTATAAAAGCGGACGGTGGTAATCATTGCTAACTTAAAATGTTTCAAAATTTACTATGAGACGATGAAGCAAACCCGAACCCGAACGAACCCGGGAAAATTTACTCAAAATGAATAAATACCTCCAATGGATAGATAAATCCTCCATGACTCTGTCCAGTACAAGTGTATCCAATATCATCGCAATCAGAGTAAATCGTCATCACATCATTGGCAGAAAGATGATTCGAGATCGCGATTCCTAAATATTTTCAAAATTGCATCTCCGACTCTTATTATTCTTCTTTCCCATTTGTACAATTCTTTTTTTTTAAAGAAATGATCGATCGAAACTCTCTGAGTCTGGAGCTTTTTTTGTTGCGTTTTCAAAAAATTAATTCAGAAAATTGCCCAGTTCTTCGAGTGATCATTTTTATTATCGTGCACTGATCGAATTCCTTTTTTGTTGTAGATGTATTTGTGTTTTTAGCAAATTCAACTTCTTTTTAGAAATTTAACCTGAAGTCTTTGGCCGATGCTTCTTATTCTCGAATTCGACCACCAATCCAGTGCTCACATTGAATAGTCGAGCAAAAGTTCGTCCAAAGTAGAACAGAGTTTCTCGTGAGAGACCTGCAAGTTTTAAATTTGTACAAAGAGTATTGAGGGATAAACGGCAAGACTACGCTTCAGAGTTTACAAAGAGCCGGTGAAACACGAACGAACCTGGTACGAGAAGCACGATAATCGCCGTTCCAGTGAGGAAAACGAGCGTGAAACCCATGAGAAGAACCCGAAGAGGAAAGAGGAAAGATATCCTGAAATAAATATTTTTCGAACTCATTTTTTTTAAATTTCGGAAGAGAATTCTGGTTTTACCTGAATACCAGTCCAAGGTAGTAAAGAGCTTGTTTCGGCAGTTCTTTTGATGTTGCTTGCAGCAAACTGAGCGTGGCTGGAGGATGCGAAAAACCAAGCATCATGTCGTCCTGAAATAAACAATTTCAATACAAATTCATGTGTATTGGGGAATTTAGGGGGGGATTGTAGAGACACATTTCTTGAATCTACCAACTCCAACTTTCTAATTTCTCTGACATATCATATATATCTGCATGATATATCTGCACGCGTGTCGCGGTAAATACATTTATGGATATTCTGATCACTTTGATGTCCGTGACCATCGCGCCACCCATTTCGTCGCGCTTCTTGCCCGTGCAAACTATAATCCACGAGTGTTTCCTGGCCGTAAAAAGGTGTGAGTGGAAGAGATAAGCAGGGGAGAATGCACGCATTGACCCGATTGACGAGGTGAATGAAAAATGCGATCAGAATGAAACTAAGCTCGAGGAATGTCATCCGCCACTTTTGCAGCGGAATTGAACTATTCTATGAGCCGTTGCAGAATTCGATAGAACATTTCCAATTCTACTGAAACACTTTACGCAATAATATAATAGCAAAAAGATTACGTTTAAAATGGTACATCACAGTCAAACAATGCATGCGCAAAAAGGTTGTAAACTCGGGAGATTTCAGTTTCACATCGTGTATTACTTGAATAGAAGCTCCTCAAAACTAGTATTGCCTTGTGGATAAGCTCAAAATATTTTTTTTAATACTCACCCTAACAATGGCAGCAACTCCATTTGTCATAAGAGAGAGACTGACTGCAAACATCTTTTCTGGATCCGATCCATCTTTCTCGATGCTCAGTTCGGATACCAAATTATTCTGAAAATATTTTACATCACTCAGAGCAGGAAGTCTCCAACATCCCTTACTCTGGATATGTTGTCTCGTGCTAAGAGAAAAAGCACAATCGAGAGATCATCTCTTCCTATCTCGACCACTCTCGATTTGCGTGTTCTCTCAGCAGGAGACAGCATCTCCAATGAAAAGAAAAGATGGAGACTTCCCGCTCAGTGCATTATTCTCAATTTCTTTCTATCAAATATGTCGCTAAAAACGTTCTGAAAATATTTTGTCTGTTCTCAGTTCAATACTATTTTTATTTATCTCCATTGTGTGAATCACTTTGAACAATTTCGAAGCAGCACTTGTCTACCCAAACCTTTCCCCAATTTTTTCCTCATAAACTTTACTGTCATGTTCTTACTTTCTCAAACAGTATCGGCCCCTCCTCCTCAACGTTCTTCTGGCCATTGATCGCATCCAAAATGTTCAGCAAATTTCGTGGAATCGAGCCTAAATTAGATATTGGTTGGCTGTTTATTTCGAGATGAACGTCAAGTGCTGCGATAGATATTTATGTGATGAGTCAACCAGTTTCCCCTTCTTCTTTCTCCTCGTTTTTGCCGGAATGAATGGCTCTATCAACGATCGTTTCCTCTCTCTTTCTCACAAATGTCAGTGGAATAGTTGGAGAGGCTTTACTCATGCCCTGCAATCATCCGCTGATAACACACAGCTTCTTATCACCATATTGCAACCACAAGAAGCTAAGTATAGGGACAGGGTACAGCGGTGACTGTTGGTAAAGAAATGTTACGAAAATATTATGAATTCATGGCGCATGAAAAATATAGGAGAAATGCATGAATTGACCCCGTCTAGTCGGATAAACAAGAGGAGAGAGAGAATGATTGGAGGAAGTTACACTGTGTAAAGGATTTGCAAGTGACGAAGAAATGAAAAGTGCAAAGGTGGAATCATCCAAAAGAACTAGGTCACGTGGTCATGCTAAGATGATATGTCTAGATTTTTTCCGTCTATCAGATTCCAATTTTTTTAACGGAACTGCTAATAATCCAATGGTGTACCTAGAGCCCATCCAAGGACACCTATCAATTCCTGTCATTATATGCACCCACATTCCCATATCACGAGACTGTGTGTGAAAGTGAATGTATGCGCTCGGTGCAACATCGTTCCATAACCCACGAGGGCTATTTTGATCACCAGATTCACTGTACAATGAATGGGTAATCCATTTCACCCAGCATGCTGGTTATTGTCGCTATCGTGCAAACAACTTTGTCGGCGAGAGAAATGCATGAGCAGATAGTTATAGAGATCGGAACGGTGACTACTACACGAACTCTTTCAATGCCTTTTCAAAGGATTCCAAAACGATCGGTTCACTTCCACTGACAATTGCAGTTCTTCTAACTGAATATACAATGAATGAACAAAAGAACGCACCCCATCCTCGTTGAGCCAGTTTGAGCAGCACAGTTGATGTGAAGATGAACAGAAGAGCATTGTAGTAGACGGAGTAGAGAAGAGCGAGGAACATTGGGACTGAATGAGTACAGGAGATGAGAGGGGAGGGATACCGATAGAGATTTATCTTGGCATCAAGGCAAATGGGACTGCAGCTTGGGGGATGTGTAGGTCAAAGGGTCTGTTATAGTGAAAAGATGAGATCTATGGATGGGCAGTAGAGGCGGGGATCAAAAGGGGAGAGGGAGATTAGGAGAGGGCGACAGCAGACACATCGACACCCTTAGACGAACGCACTATTCATCTTTCTCGCGATGATGACACCTTTGGAACCGGCATTTAGAAACCCCCGTAAAATTGTCGGAAAGATTGCAGTTAAAATCAGAGAAAAAAAGCAAGCTCCAAACGCGGATTCCAAACGTAGCACCCCGTCCTTACGCAAACAGGCGAGCGTTCTATTCACTATTTTCGCAACAGTTGAAACGGTGTTTGTGAGGACGCAACAAGACAAAAACAGATAGATAACGCGCAATACTGTAAGCCAGACAATAGGAAAGAGTTTGCTTTCATAATATCACTAGAGCTGCGTCCACTCTCTAGAAAAGTCCACATGCGCTCGGTACTATGAAAGAAATGATCAGTTCCACGAAATATACAACAAAATGAATCATTTGATCAGTAATTTATTGCAAGGTCCTACTGGAGGCAGTGTTTCTTCACCACACCCTTCCCCTAATAATTTAATGTAGCAATGAGTATGAATCGATATTGTGATCGGAAGGCGAGATAACATGGGGGGAAGTTGAGATAACGTCTCCATCAACAATTGAGAAGTGTTGCAGCAAGAGCACACATTGTGCATAGGCCGGACACAACAGGGAAGGTTCCTCGACTCGTTTTATCTCTCGCGAGAGAGGAGAGAGAGACAGGAGAGAGGAGGACAGGGTGCAAAGTGACCACCCCTGCATCTCACTTTTACACACTCTCATATCTCCGACTTGTTTCACTGAACATCAGCTGATCATTGTCTAATGATCGTGGGGCATAGCTAATTCAGCTATTAAAACATTGGGAAAGTGGCTAGAACGCGGCACTTTGGCTCTGCAGAGCTATTTTCCAGCAAATTATTGTCTTCTAGCTGAAGTAGTATTGCCTTCCGCCAGAAGTCGACATACCTCACGAGCACTGAGTGGTGTTCTATTTCTCGATTTCCATAACGAAAAAAAATCTCTCAATTTATGTTATGGCTGATGTCGTCATTTCCCGTTACTCATGTGACAGACAGTTGTATTTGCCTCCCTTCAATCACAGATCAGGCGACTCTCTCCTCTCACCGCCGTCTCTAATTATCTCCCTCATTAGCCAGCGTAGGCTCTTCAAGGTAGGAAAAGTGTCTACGTGTACTGGTCGAATGTCAAAACATTCGATGCCTTGTGCGAAGTTGTTTTTAATGCTGCAGTTCAAACAATGAAAAATCGCATGAAAGTTATTTGGGCGATGATCTTGTGCACTCAGTATTTACCTCTAGGAAGGAATGAAAAGAGTAGAGGACATGTCCCCAAGAGGAAAGTGTCGTCGATTGTAATAGATTATGGGGAGGTGTGCAACAAACTACACGTGGAATGAGAATGTATGATGAACCATGATTGTTTGTTGAGATCGAACTGGCTGAAGAGCCGTTTTTCCACGTTAAATGCGGACGCCTTTACTCACCAGTATTCTCATAATACGCGACATTTCCGAGACACGGGACGAGCATCGGAATGGCAGCTTCATAGTTTCCAGAACTATAGCTAGACTGTCCCGGGCACTTTAGACTAACTATTTAATTCGCTCTAGAAGAAATCATGCATTTTAACAGAAACATGGCACTATTATGCTCTTAAGCAGTGTCATACAACTAGCAGATTGGCAGTCGCTCACTCCAACACGGCAGTGCTTTCTCGTAAAAGCACAGCAATGATTGGCATGCACAGTGTTGCGCATTCAAAATTCCAACTAAACACACTCAAATGCGATCCAAACCTTTCCAATTCCATCAGCCTTATATCATTCTTATCTCACCCGATTGAACGACCAACGGAACCAGCTCATCTTTGAACGATTTATCAGGCGACGATGCGCCACCCACTGATAATCACACCACCGCATCACGAACACTCCTTGTCAAGCTGTTCAGCGACTCCCTCCGAGACATGCAGGACCTGAGATGAAATTTCAGCAGACTTCTCATCGATGGGAAGTGAATCTCCCATCGGAGATTCTCTGATAGCATCGTATCGTCGCTGTCGCATGCAGATACAGAAGGTGCTACAGGAGCTAGCCATACAGGAAAAAAAAAGCATTGTTCAACTGGAAGAAGACATAATTCATTAGGAATAACTAGTGTGCCCCGGTCCGCCGATCTTCCTCCATGGAGAAGAACTGGACACTGCATCGAATTGGCACCACGCCATAAACGTCTCTCGTTGTCTGACCCTCTCGTTTGGCGCGCTCTCTCATCATCTCTCTCTTTCTCTAACTCGTTCTCGCCGAGTGTGTTTCGAATGCTGTGCTGGAATATACCGCAGGATACGACAACCTCGGCAGAGACCGCCGGACGACACACAAGACATTCGTTGCGGAGGACGAGATCAGCTACTCCTAAAGACCTCAACAGCATTCGAGATGACTTCTCAGAACAAATTGTCCAATTGTGCATGACTCTTCCACTCTCACGCCCTCCTCGCGCATCATTCGAAAGAGGAGCTGCGAGATAAGTTTAGAGATCGAGAGAGTGCGCGGATAGAGAGAGAGTCAGACAACGAAATACTTCAACGCGGTGCTGTGTCTCGTCTCGTCGCGTTGTTACGCCGGCGAGATCTGACTTTACTCGAAGAAATTCAATCGTTCTCCATCATTTGTCTAATACTGGAATTGTCATCGGAGTGAACCTGTACCTATTGTGGAAATACAAGACGATGAGTTGTGGTGTAATCTCGGGAGGGTGACAAAACGGCAACGGCCAAAACGGCAACGGCGGAAACGGCAACGGCCAAAACGGCAACGGGCAATAACTCGGTTATTAGTGATCCGATCGATATGGGAATAGTATCATTGTACTCCTACCGTACCCCACTACAGTACCCACATATTGGTTCGGTGTGTCAGACAGCGGGTCAGATTCATGATTTGTGCCGTAAACTTTTGAATCATGACTCTGACCTAAAGTCTGACACACCGAACTCATCTGTGGATACTGTAGTTTTATACGGTAGCCTTACTGTGGCGCCCACGGATGTTTACGGCACAAATCATGAATCTGACCCGCTGTCTGACACACTGAACCAATATGTGGGTACTGTAGTGGGGTACGGTAGGAGTACAATGATACTATTCCCATATCGATCGGATCATTAATAACCGAGTTATAGCCCGTTGCCGTTTTGGCCGTTGCCGTTTCCGCCGTTGCCGTTTTGGCCGTTGCCGTTTTGTCACCCTCCCGTAATCTCTGACGTCCCGTCAAGTGAATCAAACGGGCGTCGGGCTGTTCATGCTCTTTGACGAGACGACAACAGATGGTCAGCAAGAACAACTCAAAGCTTTTCTCCTCCCGTTATCGACGCCCCGACCTTTCAGATATTAACCATTCTCAGATTGTTCTTTGATCTTCTTCAATCCTGCTCAGTGTTGTATGTGCTTATGGCTTCTACGCTGTCCTTTAATACAAAGTGTTTACTTGCTCCGGGCACATTTAAAACATTCGATGCAGTGAGGTGGAAAATATTAATACTGTGTTACAAACAATAAACAAAGTGTGAGGATGGGTGGCGGACATCTTGTGCGTTGGGTATTCATTTCTACGACAGAATGGGAATATACAATGTTTCCAATAGGAAAACCTCGTCAATCAAATAGAGTTTTCTGCGGTGCAATAAGCTACAGAGGGGGTGAGAAAGAAAGCTAATCGGAAAATGGACTATGGTGAGAGTACCCTTACCAGACTAGGATTGGAATATGCAACAGATGGGAACTACGGGGGTGTGAGGGAGAGTGGAGAGTCCTTGATGATGGAGTGTTCCTGTGTACGGTATCGACGATCACAACCTAATCAGTAATTACTGTACACAGGATAAAACAAAAACAGGCGGTAAACACACAAGCTGAGGATTGTTACAAGTTGTACATGGAGATTTAAACAATCGATAACAGTGGGCTGAGTTTAGAGAAGGGAGACTTAGAACACTTGTAGACTCGAATTTTAAAATAGAAAAAACTGTAAAAGTAGATTAGAAAACGAGCAAGAAACTGAGAAGATTGACAAGGGCGAACGAGATCTCTGTGAGTAGGCTCAGCAGAATAATCGGAATACAAATGGAAGCAGTCGAGAAGTAAAGTCATTCTATGAATGGATACTCTGTTACTCTGTTAAATAGGGAAACTTTCGTATATCTCTCGCAAAATAGAATTTCTGACCAGGGGGCGCAAACAACTAGCCAGTCTAATAAATCCGATTACTATGAAATCTTGTGTGGAGGTAGGTCAACGTGTGACAATTTCTATGTTTGGTTAGATTGCACGGGTTGGTTAGCTAGATTAGTAAGTGAGTATTGTGTTAGGGGATGCCGGAGGTTAGGGTCTCGGGGGTAGGGGTAGGGGGATCAGTCGTAGAATGTAGGAAGATTGAGATTCAGCTGACTAGAGAGTCGATCAATCGTAATTTTCACGTTGAGAGCAGTGAGACGAGCGGTCGAATTGACTGACCAGCACTCTCGCATGATACGGGCCATCTCGAAGAAGACCTGAGAAGAAGGCGGATGGAGAGGGGAACAGGACAACAAGTTGGCAATTCACATTCAATCTCAATTATTAGTTATCCCGTAGAGAAAAATAAATTGATTGTCAACAGGTTTCACCTTTACGGGGAAACTGCAAACGGGATACTTGGAAATAGTGCTTTTGCGTGAATGCACCGTGATTGGTATTTCCACTATTTTCTACTGCCAACTAGATACTATCACACAAGCTTCAAAATATTATATAACGACTAGCCGAATTAACTCGTATATGCACTGATAGTCAGGTGATATTTTTAGCCCACTGAAAATAATCATATCACGATTACTATCACAATTTAGCCCGTAAATTTTCAAATTACTTCATCACTTCCAGACGATACAATGTCAAGCTTTTCTAATCTCTTATAATATAAGGATGCAACATCAACTCACGGGGTTCTTGTTCCACATCTCATCGATGGCTGGTCTCAATCCCTTATCACACACTGCTTCTCTCATATCAGCCACACTCGGTTCTCGAGGGACGTCGTTGTAGTACGCGAGAGAGTCGTCCATCGAATTCTCGTCCATCGCAGCTACAATCACATTATTTTTATTGCATGGCCCCAACGTTATTGAGATTCTAATGTACCAGAAACGACACTAAAGAAAACTTTTTAACTATCACAGATCGTCGAAAATCAGCTTCCCGATTACACCATACATCATACAATATCATACAATTCATTCAAAAATAAACTATCGCAGAAACTCCTTGTCACCTTGATATAAAATTAGGAAGAAAACTGACTCTTTCCGAAGACAGCGTGTGTTCTCCTCGCGCACTCCCACATGATGAGGGCGAAAGAGTACATGTCACTAGATCGATAGTGCTCGAAATCAGTCTGGTGAGTGAGCTGATCAAGGAGGACTTCGGGAGAATTGTAACGCTGCAATCAGGGAAAATTATTATTGAAGTTAAATCAAGCAATCAATCAAAACATTTTAAAGGCGATTTTGTGCTTCATCACGTTGTAAACCACTCTCAGAAAATGTATGGTCAATGCCAGCTCGAAGATCGAACACCAAAAAGTTCTTTAAAGAAGGAGTGAAGGGAAAGGTTCCCAGCTGGAAGTCCCTGTAACTGCAATGAGCAGTACTGTAAGGGCTCGGCAAACACAGAAAATGTAAATTCAGAGACTCGAACGTGTCCAGGGAGGACTGGCAAGGATTATCCTCCCACCAAGGAGACAATGGATAAGCGCAGGGGCATGTAAAATAGGGAGGGCGCTGATTACACGAGACGGGGTTGAGACAGGGGGAGAGAAGAGTTGAAGAGTGCATGCAAATCGTAAACGCAGGGGTAACGAGCGAGAGTCGAGGGATTATGCAGCTCAGTTAGAGATTTTGCAGCCCGTTGGCTGACACACGTACGGAACCCCTGATCATCACGCAAACTTTGCGCGCGCATATCTCCGTCGGTTTTCGAACTAGAGATTTGAAACTTCGGGGATCTCTTATCGTTGAGGGAAACAATCGACGTGTGTTGCCACTTTACTCACGAAAATATTCCCTTCACTCCTTCTTTAAAAATGTAGTAAACATTCACAATATGAACATGTTTGTCCAACGTTAAAGGCGATTTAGTGCTTTATCACGTTGCCAAAGACTTTCAGGGAATGAAAGGTTAATGTCAAAGATTTCACCAAGTATCTAACGACCAGATTGTTAATTCTCAACTAATTCTGCGTTAAATTCAAAACCCTTCCCAACCACGTGACTTGGTGTTTCACTCCACCATCAAATATCTCTCTTTCCCAGTCCACTCACCACAGTTCCACTCTTCTTCGTTCCGGGTGGTAGTTTGACTCCATTCACTGCGTCGTTCATCACTGCCATGCCAAAGTCGGCAATGACACAAGTGAGATCCGACTTGACGAGAATATTCTTCGTCTTGAGATCACGATGAGCGACGCCCTTCTTCCCGGCTGAAGAGGACACAAATGGTTAATAATGTACACTATTTATGGAACGCTAATGATGTGACGTCAAATATAACAATGGCCACTTCATCTTCCCTATTTCAATATATGCTGCGCCAAAACCAAAATTACCCAATGCAGAGAAAGAATCGATTCAGTTTGTGAGGCTTTACTAGCACTAATAACACATTGCAAGGATATAAAATGCATGAGAATATTCGTCATCTCTAAATCAGCTATGCCTTGCGAATATCTTATTGAGAAAAAAGCTCCCGAAATAGTTCTCCAGGATTGAATCGTAAATGTGGTTTGCAAAATTAGTGCAATTTCGAGACATTATAAAAACTGACTGGTTCCTTCGTTGGCAGAAATTTCCGAATGGAGGAACGAGATTCCATTCGCAATTCCTCTCATCATGATCAGGAAGGTCTGCTGGGAGAGCTGCAAATGACTACGTCAAATTAATATTAACTAAGCAGAAATATATTCGAGTGCGAGCAAAACAAATGAATTCTTTTCATAAAAGAGAATAAACAAAATAAGAAAAATGTTGAAACTGACGGAATGCTTATCCATGTAGTCGAAGAGTGATCCATTGGGATGGTACTCCGACATGATCCAAAACTCCGTCGACTGACCAGCGCCTACAAAGTACCGATTTCCTCATCAGTTTCGTCAACATTCAGGCTACGGCAACCCAAGCCATTCCGATGGTATGACTCTTCAATAAGGACAAATTTCACTCACTAACGGTATCCTTGCCGATCCAGCGCAGAATGTTACTGTTCGACATCATACCCGACATCAGAATCTCCACCTCTCTGAACAGCGCACATTTGTGTTTCTATGACAACTTAAACACTAGCAAACACATTCTCCAATTTTATCGAGACTATTATTGCAATAAGATGTAATGAACTCACTGCTCGAAGGAGTCAATGAGCATGTTGTCGAACTTCTTCACAGCCAGTTTCTCTCCGCCTCTCCACTCTCCGAGGAACACCTGGGAACAGCGTCAATTAAATGTCAATCATGAATAAATAATGAACAAATATTAGGGTGTCCCAAAAGTTTTGCGACTGTTCGATTTTTTCTCCTCTGCTTATCCCGAAGGGAACTTAGTATAGTTCTATAATGAGACCAACATCCCACCATCAATTTTAAATTGTTACTTGAACTGTAGATCTTAAGCAGCGCAGTCGCGATTACTGTAAAGCACTCAACTCATTCGAGTTTTACCATTAGGAATGACATGAAAATTCCCATTTTAGTTGCAAATAGCTTCAGGGAAGGAAATACATAGCTGTGCGAAGTAACAGCAAATTTCGTCATCCCTACGCAATTTTAGGTTTTCCACGTAAATCTCAGAAAATTTTAGAAAATCACTTCGCAATCGATATGTAAATTATTGTAGCCATTAATAATGAATTATAAGCCATGTCATATTGAACAAACTCCAACAAGACATTAAATATGTTGAAAACATTGAACCTTGCAGCTTCAGGAGTTTTGAAAGTGATTTTTTATTTCCTTTGCAAGTTTAAGAATTCCACTGTTTAGTGTATGAAATTATTGCTGAACGTATGCTCTACGTTGCAACATTATTGGGAATTTTTGGCTCTCATATTCATCTAGATTTTACTTGTCGAAAATGGGGTCTAAAAATTGGCATCATTGAGCATTTGCAAATATTGCGTCATTACTATGCCATCTTTACTCGAAGTTAACATTTTTTTAGATAGACCAATGGTGTGTTATATCATCGTGGGAGAAGGTTCGGAAGTACAGGTTGTAGTTCGCATGATATCATTGAAAAACTAAAAGTCGCAAAACTTTTGGGACACCCTTATAGCACACGCATAGAGATTCAGTAACTTCTTATGTTATCATCGTATAATTGAGGTGCATGCAAGTTATAGTAATAATTTACCAGACTATATATTATTTCTCCTCTTACGTTCGTCTTAGTAACTAGCGTGATCAACATATTATTATTATTATTATTATTATTATCATAATGAATACATATATACTCACCCTTCCGAACTTGCCCTGTCCCAGTGGCTGAGAGAGTCGGATGAAGGAAGAGAGCGTGCGCTGCGTCATGAAATCGCCGCCTCAAAAGATTTTGCCTTACGCCAGAGTCATCAAATCAATCGATAACAAGAAGGAAAATCGATAATTACCGTGTCCGGTTCCGACACCGATCGTCGTCTCCGTATCGCAGAATGACTTGGTCGGATTCGTACTGCAGCCATTCGAAGTTGCCTCCGATGCCTTAATATACGAAAATCAATAACTTTATATTTTTAATTAAGAGTCGATTCGAAAATAGAACAGGCCGGAATCCCCCCTGATCTGCTAAGCGACCACAAATGACTGTCACATCAACAACTACTTTTTCCTCCACAATCTCACGTGTTGCGATTGACCTCTGATGTGTCACTTGAGTAGTGTGACGTGATGAGATTTGTCTCGCGATAGAGGAAAGGAGGGGAGGGGGAGTAAACAAATCGATTACCGTACTTTGCATTAAAATGAAATGTTTGAGAGAAAAATCAATCGATAACTCACAATGGATGGAGCGATGAGGGGACTCTCACTGCCCGCGTCGCTTCCCTTGTCATCGCTCTCATTCCTGCAACACAGAAAAATAGTTTATTTTTCTCCAATTTCACCACCCAGCTTTATCATTGCACGTAATTCTGCATGAACATAATTTACCATCGCAACCCCAATGCACCGGGATCCTATCGAAATGGAGATAAATGCAACCAACGAACGTGTAGTATCTCGTGCTCAATCTTCCCGTCGTTTCGTCCACTTTCTTCGTCGGATTTGGATTGCTCAACGAGGTCGCCGCCAGCTTCTTCCTCACACTGCAAATGCATCAATTATTTATTATAAAAAAATTTTAAAAAATAGTTTAAAAACCAGACTACTGCAGAATCAGTATTCAACCTCGCTGTCATCTACTACTGTACACTGGTGTATTTATAAAAGTTAATCATAAATATGCACTCACTCGTCCAAATCAACGAATCTGCACATAAAAGGAATGGAGAGGGCGAGAATAATGCCGAGAAGGAGGGAGATCCCGAGGAGAGTCATCGACAGTCCTTTCCTGCAATCCAATTAGAATAATTAATGAAGTAATAACTGACATGTTCATTCATTATCAGACTGCCACGTCACGCATATAATTAGTCTAACTATAACTCGGCTTTATCCATGCATTATAGGTGCTACTGAACATCTTTAGTGAGAGCAGAAATCAAGAAATTCTCATTTCCCCTGTTTTCCTCTTATTTTCACCCTCATTCTTCCCGTATTTTCACCGTCCTCCCAAACCTTCGCGAAGAGATTTAATTAGCTACTGTACTCTTTTCCTCTTTCTCTCTCGTGCCGCGTCAACTTCAATCTTCCTCTTCTTCCACTCCACCGTATGACTCTCTAATTCCCCCTCCCCTTCTTCCTTCTTTCTCCTTCATCTACCCCATTATATATGCTGACTGTGGTCCAGCCATCTTCCATAACGACTCTCTCTCTCTCTCTCTCTCTCTCTCTATTTCTCCCCTACATCTGCTACTTTCATTCGGGTAGAATCTCTTCTCGCTCTTATCGGAGAGATCATAAAAGCGAATAGGACGAACACGGGAGGAGAAAAGGATAATAATGCACCCCACTCGTCCCGCCACATTTCCACAAACAAAAACATGGTGGTACCCCGTGATAAAGAGATGGCAACTCGAGTGATAACTTGTGACAGCACTCACCACATGGCCACTTGTTCACCCGTCTCCTTCAGTTTGGTCTCCAATGCAGTCTCCACCGGGTCCTGAAACAATGTACACATTATTACCCATTCGTGTTTCAGTGATGCCACAAGAGAAGAAAAAAATGTGACGCAGTTGGTTTTCGCACTTCACTACATGCAATTTGAATGAGCCCCGATTTAACTTCCGCAGATATCTTCCAACTCCTACAAAACGTGTAATTTCGTCTAGACACATCGGCGAGGGCTAAAACTAGCAATCTTTCAGAGTTCGCAAACATAGCACCTACCGCTACTGCAAGCTGCAGCCTGTAACCGTATTTTTTTTACTTACCGTGCTATTGAGGTAGACGTCATTGCACATGACTCCCTTGCAGCACTTCTTCCCGTATTTCTTCGTTGAGAGACACGAATGATGGTGGTCGTAGCCCTGATTCTCCCTGTGTTCCTTCTGGTCCTCTGTCGCATGCGATGGAGCACAGCTGAAATACGGGGTAAATAGTTAATGCATTTCAATCACGAACGGCAACGACAAATGAAGCTATGCTCGAAAAACTGGTCCAATTTGAATCCACTTTCATAACAAGAACCGGAGGCTCGTCGATTAATTATGCAAAGGCAAGTGAACTCACTACAGATCGACTTTGGTGTGATTGCCGATCACTTTAGTCTGCGTGATGCAGTGACCGTACTTGTCGACACGACAGAACGACGCCATTTCCGGGCCCATCACAGCGTACAACTGCAATGCAATGATAAAGTATTAATAGTATCCTCATTCGCAAAATTGATGCATTGATTACGAGGACATATTGTAAGAACTACATCATTATCAATAATTGATTCCATTTCCGATTCTCTCTGTTAGTTCTTGCTAATTAACTTCCGCCTACTTCACTCATCCTCGTGATTTCTCATTTCCGTGCCCAACCGTAGTCTTTCTCTTCTCTTCTCTTCAAGCTCTAATTGGGACTTACACATACGTGCGCACTCTCCCAGTTTTACACACTCTCTCGTCAGATATTTTCAGAGCAGTGCACTGACGAGCTTTTTGTGCAAGTATAAACGAGCCGTAACGAACCAAATTTATGAACTAAAGTTAGCTGAATGTACCTCATTGTGGACACTTGCACAGTCTCGCTGGTTGCAGCGACAAATGTAATCGCCCCAGTAGAGCTCACGGTTTGAAGGCAGTACTGTAACCAGAAAACCATTGTATAAAGTTTTTTAATCAATTTATCGTGCATGAGTTAGAATTATCCACTGATAAATAGTAAACGCAGAAACGAAAAAGGAAGTTTGGCGAAAAGAGAAAAAAACTGACTGTATGACTTGTCGAGGAGAGATCTGAGAACGGCTCGAGAGAACTCCTCTGCTTGATCTTGTGTGTACGATCCGAATGAGACGAGATAGGGAAGGAGAGCACGCAGGGGACGATCCGTTCTGGAGAACATATAGCATACATTAATAGATATTGATTTAGTAGTCCATGATTTCTACAGTGGGAGACATTATGGAATCAATTATCACCAATTACCTGTACTTCAGTAGCTCCTCAGCAACTTGCCGATGCTGTTCTGCAAAAAAAAACACAATGACTGGCATGTTGTGGCGTCATTAAAGAGACTGTGAAAGGGAATTACATACCAGGAATGTGCTTTCCCGAAGCAGCTGACAATTCATCTAGAGTGAGATCTTCCACTGGCGTATTGGAGATCTCCAGCAAGGTCTTGTTCAGGTTCTGTAATTAGTTAAATCTTGACTGAAAGTATTTTAAACAGAAAACAGGGAAATTACCTCGAATAGATTCTCATCGTCATCGAATTTAGGCCTTGCTTCTGCTGTTAAAGAGCAGAGGAGCAAAAGAAGCAAAGGAGAAAGCATCCTCTTCCTCCCTGAACCACACACGTTGGTTTCATTTAAGGCTGTACGCGAAACAAGAAACATAAAAGGAAAGACATACCCTGTGGGATCCTCATGTGAAAGAGAGCAGGAACTGGCGAATGACGCGAAGCCTGCCTGGAGCGAGGAGAGAATCGATTAGAGAGAAGGAAGGACTGAACAACAATGAGAGAACACGTCGAGTGCGAGAGAGAGGAAGACGTGGGCGAGAACGTAGCAAGACGACGAGAGAGAGAGGAAAAAACTCACGAGAAACCGAGAGAGAGAGAGTTACAGTATTCTCGTTGTCGCGTTTGGATAATACACCAAATTCCGCTAAAGAGCAGTTGCTAAAAAGAGCGTGGGGAGATTCTTCAAGTGTGGGGAAGTAATTGGAGCGAATATAGTAAGGGTAATACTGAAACAATCAATAGAGAAGCCTTTACCATGGTAACTGGGAAGTTGGTTAGAGCCGTTATCAAAGCCATCAAAAAGCTCAAAAGGAAGTTACCGTATGCTGAGTTTCGTTGTGAAACAAATTTGTCTATAAATAAAAGCGTTCAAAATGCCGTGCCAATGTTCTTTAACGAGGCGGTTCCCTTCTCGATCACATTGATTTCTTCCGTGTTTTTCTGATATTTTAGAGAGCTCACGGATTATTTTTTGACTCCCAGCGTCTGATAGGATTGCGCGATATCCTACGTGACCTAAACAAAGTGCTCAAAGGCCGGATTGACCGCGGTGCGGACGCGTTGCGGTCCTTTCACAGCATTCACTTTCGAGTTGAAAGCAAGACCTGACTATTCACGGTAGTGCTGAGATCGGTGGTTGATGTCCCGGCGACTAATGGGTAACTATTATTGATTGCTTCAATCTTTCCGATTGTCGCTTCTGTCCCAATAGCGCACAACGCCACACGACGCTTTTTTCGCCTCTTCTCACGATTCCGATCATTGTTCGGAGCTGCACCGTGCACTGTTCACTGCTCTTTCTCGTTTACTCGCATTCGAGGCTTAGTAAACGTTTCGCAGGAGGTCGGATGACAAACGGCGAGCATGATCATGAGTACAAGGAGAGGGAGGGACTGCAGGGCGCCGGATTGCCTCTGACCAAATCGGAGAATTCAGAAGGAAAGAAGGTGAATCTTGCTTCCGTAGCTCACTACACAATGAACGATTTTCATTTATATCGTGAAATCTGTTCATGTCCAATGTTACTGCAATAGTAGGCAAAAACAATGCTGAAAAGAACGAATGAAATTGTCATCTAGGCGATTCGCTGTCGTTTAGTGCTTTCGGTGTACAATGTCATCGTTTTCCTAATCTTCTTATAGAAATTATTGGAAAAAAGTTATGTGTGTGAACCAAGGTTTATCTGAAATGCACTTATTCCCTCCGCTCTTAGCAGTTGCGTAACTTCTCTTGCACTACTTCAGAATTTGCATAATTCACTTTCTATTAAAAAATCTCTATTTTTTATGGTTTATATTCAAAAGAATATATCCAACGCCGAGGTATGATAAGGTAAAGACCAATTCGCAGAGGGCATCCCCGTGGCGGTTTGCCCCTTCCAATGGTCGAGGTCACCGATTAAACTAGATACACCATCATCTCTTTGTTGCATTAATTGATTACCATTGACAGACGCTGTCGAATGGAATGTCGAGGGTGCATCGGATATTGAGTGATGAGGAGATCAGTCAAGGCAAAGCGACGCGATGGACTGAACTGGAGATCAGAGGTCTGTATTTGTGGTATCGAGATATTTACGCAACTCACGAGAAATTTGATAGGACAAATTAAAGCAATGTAGAAAAAAGGGAAACACGAAGCTACCTTCCTGCAGGCCCATTTTCCTTGATGTCAGAATAAATCTGTATCTGTAGGAACAATTAAGATTTACGTTCATCTACCTCTTTTTAATACACTTATTCTATACTACAATGGAAATAGCTGAACTTCTTTTTAAAGCGTCATTACCTTCTTAACAACAAGTTACAAAGCTGTTGGACCATAAATCGATTATTTAGGTGTGGTGAAAAACTCCACAAGTGTGCAGGGTTTTCGAAAAGTAGGCTTTAAAATACTAAAATATTTCCAACTCTTGTTACTAAGCTTGAAAGTGTGAAAATGTTGCTAGGCTTCGTCGTGTTTTACTTTTTAGACATATATGCGCAGAGAAAACATACTGATCAGCGATAACATACCGAAAATCTAATAATAATAATTTATCTACGCCCGAGGCGCAACATGAATTGAAATTTGACAAGAAATTTGTGGAAGATGTGGGGAAATCTAGTTGGAAATTCTATTTGCCAAAATGAAACGGATTTAAATCACGTTTTCTTAGATCACACGCTAATTTTATTTTTAAAATTTGTTTTTAAATTGCAGGTCGATTGAAAAACATTGCTCCTGCTCTGTGGAAGTTCACCCATCTCACGGCTCTCTTTCTCAATGGAAATCTTCTCACGAGAGTCCCACCCGAAATCTCACAGGTGCAGCCAGGGTGTCGTGAAATTAGTGATATTTTGAGAAAGAAAACATTTCGGAAAAGTCATTTGAGAAAATTTTCTTGTTTTGTTTCTCCGGAATTTCTTATCAACCAATGTGGAATTAGGCGTGCATATTTTGATGTTTTGGGTGCTTGTTTGTGCCACCATTTTTCATTCAGTGTAATATACTTGTATATATATATATATATATATATATATATATATATATCTAAATTAATAAACAAAATGTGTTGTACAGTTGACAAATCTGACGATGCTCGAGCTCTCCAACAACAAGCTGCGATCTCTTCCTGCCGAACTCGGTCCGTTGAATTTACATTTGACGAATTGCCCCCATTAGGGATTGTTGGAAAATGTGGTTTTCTCGAAATGTGAAGGTCTGCCTTTTATTCAATTCGGATAGTTTGTCTCTGCAAGACATTTATCCAATGAACATACCATAAAAACAAATACCAATGTTTGTGATGCACACATTTTATTTGTTTTTCGCTCAAGAGAAGATCTGCAACAGCGACGTTGATTGATTTCTACCATTTGCTATCCCACCGAAGTAACCGTAATCTCGCAGGCGACATGATCACCCTCTGCCATCTCTACCTCAATCACAACCAGTTGCGAGTCCTTCCGTACGAATTGGGCAAGCTGTTCAGACTGCAGAACCTCGGTCGGTTACACAAATTGTTAGATAAAGCTATTGAAAACTCTTAAATTTCCTGTAATGAACGGTAAATTTAGAAAAAAAGGCTTAAAATATATTTTCAACAGTCCCCGGCATCGAACATTGTTGAATTCCTGGAAAGTGATCTCGATGATGCTATTTTTAATCTCCTTAGTGATCCCTCTTTATTTTTGTTGTTCATATTTCAATTTCGAATCGAAATTTTCGATTCCCTTTCTGAAAGCTATTATTATTTTCGCCACTCGCTTTTGATCATATTGTCGAGGTGACAAAGACTGCACTGATGTTGACCCTGCTTGTCTCTGACTTTCGTCCTCTCGTTTTCTTCCCTGTCCCCGATATTCCCTTTATGGTGAGAGTGAGGGAGGGAGAAAGAGTTGAGTAAGCCCCTCTCTTCCTCTCTCTCTCTCTCTCTCTCTCTCTCTCTCTCTCTCTCTCTCTCGTGACGCCGCTCTTTGATCAATGTTGATAGTGGACGGCAATCGGAAACACAAAACAAATGCGATGAGTTAAGACCGGCGAAGTTGTATTCACGCGCATACGTGGGCACGAGGGTGCAGGGGCAACGTGCTAAGAGTAGTCGGGCTTTTCAGGGGCACTGTGCAAAAATGAAAATGACCTAGACACTAGGGAGAAGGGAGCTGGAAATTCCTAATCGAAGGTTCAGAGTGCTTCGGGGGCACTGTGCGAAAAGGCTCGGATAAGTGCTGCCCACCTATGTTCACGCGGATTGCTTCCTGAGCATACTTAGTTGCACAGCTTAGTTTGAGTTCATACTTAGTTAACTACCCAACCATGCTAAAACAAAATTTTCTGAATTATTATGTTTTGAGAGGTGTATCATGAATAACACAAATATAATTTGATAAATATCGACATTGATGGTCCCCGCCCAGCGTCTGCAATATTTCGTACGCAGTATCTCGCTCAATTCCTTTATCATTCTAGTCGCAGACAGACAGACACTGATTGTGTTACTAGCAATGCTGCACTTCTAATCAGTGCTATCGATATCGTGACTACGAATCGCATTCTTTCCGATCATGTGATCCATTTCACAGATGAGCACCATGCATCCCAACCAGTTTGCATGGCACCCCTGATACCAGAATAGTAAATTGCAGTGTGTAAAAGATGCCGAAAATCTTAATTGTTTCCTGTTTGCATTTTCGCAGTACGGTGCACACCTATGATCCATTTCCCTGCTATTGAAAGGAATATGCGCGCAAGCGTTGTTTATCGTAAGCTTTCCGATTGAGAAGCTGAAGCCTCGCAATGTAATATCGGTAGACGATTGCACCTGACACGCGAGATTATCCAGAAACGAGAGACTCAATACTATGTAATATTTGGCTAATATTGAAAGAGGATAGAAGTAACTTGGGCAATTAAATAAACAAGTAAAATGTTCGGTGAGACACAAAAGCAACTGGTGGGATAGTGATTTTGTTAACAATGAAATAGTCTTTTCGGAAAGTGTGCTATTTCAATTTGATGGAGCAGAATTAGTTGGCTTGAAACATGTACAGGAATGGTGAGGATTGACGATGATTGCATTGTCTGTTGCAGGTCTGCAAGGGAATCCTCTGTCGCCCGAGATCTCCAAGATGTACCACGAGACAAATGGATCACAGAAGCTGCTCCAGTTCCTGCTCGACCATCTAGCGAGTCAGTACCGAACACTATTACAAATTAACTTTTATAAATATTAAAACGTTCCACTGATAAATGGAAGAAACGAGGGCGAGAGTGCACGCGGACTTGAGAGAAGCAGACTGTAAACACACTACCGGTAATTTTTCAAGCGAAATGTAGTATTTTAAATTTGTAATACCCTCTACATGGTTACGGAAGACAAAGATGAATGCTCCCAACAGAGTGTATCTATGCCCCGGGTGACTTCCTGTTGTAGACTATTGGAGGATCACTTTGTGGACGCCAAGTGCACTCGATCGATCAGGTTGTACTACTACAGTAATCGGCTTACTGCTTGCTTACTGCTACCCATTGGCTCGTTGTCCCATGACTAGGTCAAAATAGTCATCTCCATAAGCGGTGGTGGAAGAGGTCGATGTGTGGGCAATGTATTCCCGGCTACTGCTGCCATCACTGCTGATTGGCTATTGATGATGTCAGCACGCATAGTGTCAACAGACACGAATAGTGTCAATCAGTGGATGATGATGCGTTGATCTCCATTGGTCGTGTCGTCGTCACATCTTTTCATTCCAATTCTCTGCTAGAGTCTCAACTCATCAATCCTTCTCCTATCGGAAGAGAAGCCTTCACCTCATAACTTTTTGTCCCCAATCACATACGTCTTCCTCCCCTCTCGTGATCTCTGAGACCTCTCTTCTCTCTCTTCTCCTCGTCTACTCTATTTCTCCAAACTCCAGATCCATTACTATTTCTCCAAACTCCAGATCCATTTCCACTCATTCTCTTGCATACTCTACTCGCTGAGTCGGAGCCCGGATGGAGAAAGAGAGGGAGGTGTAATGCAGAATTGCGAGTCCTTTGCTCTCCGCCCTTCTCCGATCACAGCCCTCACACGCTGTGTAGGAGAACCAGAAAAAGACGCATGAACGATGGAAGAAGGAGGGAGGAGAAGGATAGGGGAGGCGGGAGGAGGGGTAGAGAGGAGGAAATGCGAGGTGGGAGGAGGGGTATAGAGGAGGAAAGGGGAGGTGGGAGGAGGGGTATAGAGGAGGAAAGGGGAGGTGGGAGGAGGAGAGGCGAGGCGAGTTGTACTACATAATACATGGACACGTAGTGCATGCATGCAGATGTTTGCGAATGTTTCCGTCGAGTGTTTTGACATTAAAATGAGCCAGAAGAGTGAGAGACGAGAGAAGGCATGAGAGGGCGAGAGATGGAAGGAAGAAGCGGTGCTTGAGACTGGAACGGGCACACTGTCTCACACGCGCTCTCTCGAGGCAATTGATCAATCGAGATTATTTACTGGTGTTGTTTGCAACAAGAGGAGAGTGTGAAACACGGATCCCCACCTCGCTCTCCAGATGGTAGAGTGCAGTGCACTTGAAGGTTGAATAGTGGGCTGATTGGTGGATAGGAACGAAAATTTGACTGATCACTCTCAGCTGAAGGAGAGGAAATCAGTGGGAGGAGCAGGAAGAGTTACAGATGTTGAGTGGAGAAGAGAGCAGTTGTGCGTGGGCGGGATGGGTGGAAGGAAGTCCCCCGCATTTCCAACCACTGTTGATGAAATACACGACAACTCTGCTATTAGCAGCCACAGTATCCGTCCCCCTTGCTCTGAAGGAGTTGGATCAACCCCCCTTGCTAGCTCACGTCAGAGATCACGATGGATTGTGTACGATGACACCGTCTGCTCTCCCTGCAGAAATGACTGCTAGTGAGGGGATGATTGAATGCACCACAATGGAAATGGAGCGAAAGATTCCAAAATAGCCGCCGCGGTTCTGCGTCCACAACTATGAATTTTGTGTATGTGTGATCAGATGGTGTTCGAGAGGGAGATATGAAGAGAGGAGAGAGAGAGAGAGAGAGAGAGAGAGAGAGAGAGAGAGAGGAATATGTGTATGAGGAGGAATGGTGAGAAGTGAATGATTCACTTTCTCTGCTCTCTCTCCCCCTCGGTCAGTCGTGTGTGCTCAGCCGGCGACCGGGGCGCTATTCTTGACCAGAAACAAAGAGAGATAGAGGTCATGATTATTATTCTCTAAGCTTGCGGTTCAATTCGCTTGCATCGAGATATTGAGATGGCTTAGCCTTGGCACGCGTTAGCTGTCTCTCTCTCTCACATATCTTTTGCCCTGATCTACCCTTGGCTACATCCCTCACCTTCGCCCGACTAACAAGGCGGGGGGGGGGGGTACTGCACTGTCTCACTTTCGCAAAAGGGGAAAGGTTGCGAGGAGGTAAGCGTCCCCTTCCTCCCCCCCTCACTTCCTCGCTCTGCTGTTGAAATTGGATTGAGGAGGAGGAGGAAGAGAAAGTGAGGGAATGTTTATGAAAAGTGAAGAGGAACAAGTCAATTATGAGATCGGAGCAGCATAGAACTGTGCAGAGGAGGAAGAGAAATAGAGAAAGAGAAGACTGGGTCAAGAAGAGGAGCTCAATCGAAATAATGATGGAGACTGAGACTGCTGCTTGAACGGAGGGATGATGTTGATCAGAGATCCCCCAAAGGGAAAGGTCGTCTTACACTTGATGCAGGGTAACGATTGTGAACAATTGTTTCGATTGATTATGGGGGTGACGCAATTGAGAATTCTGAACAGCGAACGTGAAGCCGTATTCGGAATGATCGATGAGTGCATCAGAGAAGCGTCTGCATTCTTTTATCTAGTTTTTTCCCTTCTTCCTATTCATCTTATTTTTTAGACGGGGCTTTAGTGCGTGGTTCTGGGAGCGGGGAGTGGAAGTGATTCCTTCCCCCGTCTTTCCGACTCCTCCGTAATCCTCTTTATATGCCTATCGTCTCCCATTTCGACTTCTCTACGAATATCGTGAGATTGCACGGAGTCGGCAGAAAAACGGAACAAGCCACAGAGGAGATTGGATGGAAGGATACTGTAGATTGTGCATATTTGTATTCATATGAACATCTTCCTCCTCCTGTTCGACTCCCATGATTTACCTCCCATTATTCCTCCTATTTTCCTTCTCTTCATCGTCTTCTCTCCCACATCTTTTTTTGCCATTCCGTGCGAATGGAAAACTTGGAGGAAATAGCGAGATGGAAAAAAGAGTGAGTGGAGAAGCAATCGAGAGGAGCATCGGCGAATTATTGATTGGAAGGGGAGAGAGATCAGAGGGAGTAGATATGAGAGGAGAGGAAAGGGTCAAGCTTTCACCTCCATACTACACCCGCTAGTCGGGGTCGCCGGCATAAACTTTCCCTTTTGCCCTCCCTCCCCACCTCTGCCGTCATGTTTCAAGACGTTTGATGGGGGAGGCTCTCGAACCTCCCATCATCTCTCCTTCCTCCTCTCCTCCATTCACAGTTGATCTTTCCTCCTCTCTTTTACCGCTATCTCTGTACCTCTGCTCTCTCTCTACTCACATTCATAATCATCACAACGTGAGAAGGGGGAGGAGTCATGGGACTCTCTCCCCCCTCGTCTCTCTCCTCCCCACTCTGCCCCCTCAAGGGACCCCGCCCTCCTCGCTCCCCTCAGTCATCTGTGCTACTGCCCTCTCTCTCCTCTCCCTCCCTCCATCCCTATCCTTGCCCTTCTTCTCTCCTCCCCTTCTATCGGATTCCCCTCCCCCCACCACAGTCGACACCTCACTTCAATCACCACGAATGCCTTTTACTACAGCAGCCGAACAGTGACCTGTCTGCCTATCATCTACTCTATCCACTCTACCGTACCCTATAACCCTTCTACATCCATCTGACCTCTCGATGACGGTGTCTACATCGGGCACTACTCATGCCTGGTCAACAACCGTTCCACCCTTTGTCAGCCGCACCATGGCTGCACGTGCTGCCGCTGAACAGCAGCTGCAGCAACTACAAATGCAGCAGCTGCAGCAGTCGGCCGCCAGCCAGAATTCATCGAAGACATCTGGCAAGCGTTTCGTGCGTCGTGCGAAGCGTTGGGCGGAGCTGCAGCAGCGGAGGGCTGCGTCTGTGTCGGATGGGTCGCCCGACCCTCAACCCACATCGATGATGATGGGTGATTGTTCGCCCCCTCCCCCTCTTACCGTCGACCCCACAGCGTACCACCATGCAGCGACTGCAGCCGAGTACTCTTCCTCTACCGCCGGTCACTTGCCCCTCACTGCCAGTCGATCCCTCCCCTACTCACTGGCGTCGCCTTCGTCGTGCAGTGGAAAGACGACGACGTACGATCTCGGCAAGACGAAGCAGCTGAGAGTGACGGAGGGCATCAACGAGTATGGATACCGCACACTCATCTCCGTCTATCGAACGCCACCCCAACTCACCGTCTACCCCCGAGTCATCCCCCAGTCGTTGAGACGGAGTGAGGAGGAGATTGAAATGATCCGACGGGATCTGCACGGTTCCTCACTCGGGTCGACGGCTTCCTCTCCTGTCTCTTCCACGACGAATTCACTCAATTCGTCCATTGACAACGACGAGTACAAGGAGTTCTTCCCTCGGATACGAAACCGGGCGCCCGAACCGACGCCCGTCTTCCGCGCACAGGGCAACCACATCAGTCGTGAGTTTTGATTACATCATCACTAGGCAATAACTAACTCGTCGCCGCTCGATCGCGCCCCTTTCTCTGTTATGCATGCATGGTTGGCCACATTGCGGGGTTCAATTCATATTCGCGTGTTTCTCGTTCATAATTCGGATGCTTGAGTCGTTCTCCCCCCATCTTTATTCCCTTCCCTTCTCCTCATCTTCTTCTTGTTCCTCCGCCTCATGCCCATCTCCCCTCTCCTTTGAGCGCGCGTTCTCACTTGTTCCAGGCCCGTTCTATGCCTTTCTTTTCTCCTCCCTGTTGTCTCTCTACTCGTTTTGGCTGCTCAGCCTCTCCCTCCCTCTCCCCTCTCTCCCTTCGTTCCATTCTTGGTTGCTCGCAACCCTCACAAACACGGCGAGAGTAGGAGAGCTGCTTAGAACGGAAAGATGAGAATGTGGAATGGTTATGATGAGGGGGGAGGCAGGCGAAGGAAGGAAATAGAACCGAGCAGGTCTCAGTATCCACCCTCTTTTTCTCCCTTTCCATTCTTGTCTATTGACTTGTTTCCGTCAACACTCTCACACACACAACCACCATCCGACGAGGTGTTGAATATGTGAGCAGCAGGTTGCGTGTTCTCTACGAAACGAAGAGATATCTCGGAGAGGGGTATGGTGGCAGGCCAGTCTCTCTATTCTCCTCTGTCTGTCTACCCCTCCCCCTCCCTCCCTTAAACTGTTTGTTCCTCTTGTCTCTTCCTCACAGTTTCTGTCGTTGTCTTCGAGGGATCCACTCTATTTCTGTCTGGCTGCTTAGATCTCCGCTGAACCGGAGAGAGAGAGAGAGAGAGAGAGAGAGAGCCGCTCGTTGTCCATTCTCAGGCTTTTCCTCCTTCTTCCCTATTTATCCCACTTTCTCTGCGGCCTCTCGATGCTGCACACTCTCCCACCCACAGCCCCATGCATAGATTGTGAACCGCAGCTCCGCTGCCACCAGCGGAGCGACCTCCCTTCTCTCCCCCCCCCCTCTCGGCCTATTTCCCGACGACTGACTGAGATCAGTCGGAGCGGCTCCCATGGACGGCCCTCCTCCCCCTACACGCAATCTCTCTCTCTCAGATTGAACGAGTGAGTCCTCTGAAGGACGAAAGGGGAGGAAATGGACCCACTTGCATTTGAAAGAGAGCGGCGCCCTCGTCGTTCGGCCGATTTATCGTTGCCCCCGAGGAAGAGACCGCCATCAGAGAGAAGAAGCAGTCGTGTGCAGTCTATTGACAAGATATTGTGAGAATGAATGTAGAGTTATTGGAAGTGGATGAATAGAGATGATCGGAAGGGACTTTTGTTGGAGGGTGATCTATCGCTCTATGGAATGTGTGAGAGAACGGGCCGAATTGTGCAGCACACGATGTACTCCTCCCCAGAGAGGAATTAATCACTCGAGGCGAGTCGTGTCGCCCTCCCAGTGCCCTTCGTTCTCTGCCCGTCCCTTCTTCCCTTCCGTTCCTCCCGTCCTTTTGACTCGATCACTTGCGAGATATGGGGGAAGAGGTCCACAAAGATGGGAAGAAGAAGAGGAGAAGGAAGGGTGACAATTGGATTGTCGGAGAAAGTTGGGGTGCTGCTGTGAAGGCACGGGTCTCTTAGTTGGAAGAAGGAGGAGGAGGAGGGAGAAGATTCGTCTTTCATAACTGGAGATAAACGGGGATTTTGAAATGAGGATTACTCATAACTACTCTCATGGAATGGATAGTTACATAGATTGTTGATTCCGGATGTTCGACTCAGTATTGGCGCACACACGGGGGATGATTGCTCCTCTTCTTCTTCGGGTGTTTAGAGGAAGAAGAGAGAGTCCCGCTTTCACTCTCACTCACACCTCTGCTTGCCTTTTCATCCTTCTCCTCCCCTGGGGGACTCTCACTTTTTCGTTCAATCTTCATTCGCGAGCCCTCACTCTCCCCCCCCCCCCCCTCCTCTCCCTATTCTCTGGATAGATTATTCAGATGAGAGTGAATGACCTGCTGACCGAGAAACGAGACCGAAGGTACGGAGAGATTGAGACTCGACTCGCCCCGAGTCGGGAGGGGGTCTATACTAATTGGTCCTTTTCCCTTTTCGTGTCTCTCTCCTCACTCCCCTCGGGGTCTTTGTTGAGAAGGAGAAGAAGAAGGTGAAAGGAGCGAAGCTTTCCCTCTTCACCAAAGTGTTCACTGCGATTAAAAGTGAAAGAGAGGCCTGGGCTCTCGCTCTCGGGCCATTGAAAGAAAGCTGCACTCCCGGATCAGAGAAGAGAGGAGAAGGACTGAGAGCAAGAGGGAAAGAGTGCACACAAAGGAGAGAAAGACGAACATCTGGCAGTTGATGGATGAAAGTGAATTGAACTGCTGCCTTTCTGCCGCCAGCTCTCTCCGTTCTGTGCACTCTCTGGCCCGCCCCGAGAGGAGTTTGGTAGTGGAAGGAGAAGGAGAATGAGATGAGAAGAAGGAGAAGAAGCAGTTATGAAGTCGTTAGAGAAGAAGACTGCAGAAGATCTCGTTATCGTCCTCTTCTTCTTCTTCTCTCTCTCTTCTCTCTCCTCCCTTGGAATCTCTTCACCCTTCCCTGCTCGCCACACTCTAATATTGGCGGTGATTAAGAGTCTTCTTTTTCTTCTCTCCTCCTCACGCCGACTTAGAATGAAGAAGGGATTCTTATTTCGTTCTAAGAGTGAGAGGAAAGGGGTCGAATTAGCTGACGTGCGAGAGAGGACTGATGTTCTCTTTCTCGATTCGTCTCTGATTTCTGAATTTGCTCTCTTCCTCTCGCCCTCCCCCTCATCGTCTCAAGTCTCGAATTGACTTGAGCTCTCTCTCTCTCTCTCTATCCATGGTCGGAAATTGGAGGAGGAAGCTCCTTGATTCTGAATGAAGATGGGAAGAGAGAGAGAGAGAGAGAGAGAGAACGGGCGAGCAAGGAAGAAGAAGAAGAAGAAGATGGAGCGTGACCGTGTCGAGAGTTATCAGAGAGTGAGAGATAAGAGGGGTTATCAGACTGATCAATGTGCTCTCGGCGCCTGTCTCTTACTCTCTATCATAAGTGATAACCCCCAGAAGGAGGAAAACAGCAAGCACGAAGGCATGCTCTCAACGAGTGGGAGAGAGAGTCAGTGATGCGGTCGTAATCGTTATCAGTCGACGTCGTACCCAGGCACGCACGTCGAGGAGAGTGATGATATCACGTGTGTTCACACGGTTGACAGTGGGAGAATATTGTATGGACAGGAGAGAGAAAAGGGTCAGACTACTTGATGTGGTGGACTCGCTTGATGGTATGGGGATGATCGAGATAGGACTAGAGAGAGAAGGGGATCTTAGCATATCCATTGCGTCGTCTCAGTTTGATGGTGCAGCTGAAGAAGAGGAGGAAGAGAGAGAGAGATCAAGTGTGGTGAACACAAAGAACGAGAGAGGCAGAGGAGAGAGAGAGAGGACCTGATCCAATATGAGACCCCCTTTTTGCGGCCCTCCAAGACACTGATCTCCTCTCTTCCTTTCTCCCACTCTTGAGAGAGTCGTTACGATTGGAATCGAGAGCAGCAGGGCTTTATTATCGAACCAAATACTCTTGACTGTATCTCTTTCTCTCCCTCTCTCTCACTGTATATCTTTCGATCTTTATGTGCGTGTGACTTTATAGTTGGCGACTTGGATAGCGCGCGTATGCGATCACGATACAGCACAGAGAGGACTTGGGAGAGGAGAGAGAGAGAGTACTTTGCGTGATCAAGCAAACAAAGACGAGTATGATGCAATAAAGTGTGAAGACAGCATCATTGAACCGATCACGAGTCCTGAGGGGAGACTGGGATTTGAGGGAAGATTGCGTAGTAATGATGTAATTGCAGTCAATACGGTGCCGCCGCCCGACCGAACATGGATGATGATCAGACACGCCGACCCGGAGAGACCAATTGGTGCGTTTACAAATATATTATTAATAAAAATGTGTCTTTGTGTGGTTAATTTTGCACTCGTAGTTTGTTCTTTATTCAAAAGTCTTGAGGATGCGCGAATGGTGTTAGAGTAGGGGGAGAGGGAGAGACACACACTTGCATTTACGTGATATTCAAGGGGGAAGCTTCAAGCGCAAATCTGATTTCGCTGTGAGTGCGTTAGATGGAAGGAAGTGAGGAGATGAGATAAGTGAGAGGGAGGAAACTGTTGGATTCGCATTTCGAGGGGTTGTTATAGACTTGTTTTGAGGGACTGGTAGTGATTACAGTTGCTTTCCTTTGGTTTAAAGATGTGATCGATCTCTGGAACGTTTTCATTTGTTTTGTTTTGTGGTCGGTTCTACGGCGCGAGTCTCGTGTCTATCATTGAATTCCATCCATTCCTTCTCTCTCTCTCTCTCTCTCTCTCTCTCTCTCTCTCTCGTCTTCTTCTTCTTCTTTCCCAGTCTGTCTCGCATGTCCAGAGGATTCCTTTCGAGATTAGATGGAAGCCGTTGGGAAGATTCAATTTATGGGATATCTCAGCTCTTGTAAATTTCGAAACTGATCACAAAACATGAATCAAATTTACAAAAGACGCCGCTCATGGAAACAGGGAAGTTGTGCGTGGGGTCTGTTGCCAATAAATAATCTGCCATCAATCTGTGATCTTCTCTCTCTCCTTTTCCCGTATGTTCTGATTCTGGCGATTCCTCGCTCCATCTCTCGCTAATCGCATCAAATGTTTGCATTTATCATGATTGAGGAGGATGGCAGATTTATAAGCGAAATGCAAGAGCGGAACACGAGAAGGGAACGGGGGAGAGGAGGGGTTTCAGATGGAGGAACGGGGATAGGTGAATTCAGGCTGCGACTGACTTATCGAAAGGAGAAAAAGAAAAATAGGAAAGTCATTGCTCCAATTGGACAGGCTCTTTTTCCAAACGCGTAAAAGGTTCACACTTGCAACGTTCCTGAAATAAATCATCATGTGGTGGAGGGAGATTTTATTTTATATTGTATCCATTCTCGCGATTATATCGAAAGTCGAATGTTTTCTTTGGCTTCTTCGTTTCGTGAATTTCGATGTCTAGCAGTGCTCTCTTTGCACACATATCCTGCATATTTTCTGGGGAAGGATCGGGTAGATCAAAAGAGGGGAAGTAGTTCCCACGATTTATTGGGGCAGGGGTCCTTGTGTGTACCGATGTCTCGTTGACACCTAGAAGGGGGGGGCGACGGTAGATGCGAGAGGAGAAGAGAAGAGAAGAGGGGAAGCAGGAGATGATACTGGATACCCGAAAGCGAGGGAAGAGAGAGACAGGACAGATTGCAGAGAGACTCGTGTAGGGAGGCTATCCGATAGGAAGTGAGATGGATATGGGGGGACAGAAGGGGGTCTACATTGTTGAGTAAGTGGTGCCACTACGAGCACCACTGCCCGGAATAGACTGGGAATAGAATAGTACATGGGGGGTTGTTCTCTGTTCTTCTCCCCCGTTGTTCAGCGGATAGACGACGCGCGAGTCGTGTGCCTGTGAATGCACTTGTTCTCTCCCCTTCCATATTCTCGATCTCCCCCGTTGTCTATATATCAAAAGGGCAAATGGTGGGAATTATCCATGCGTCCGCATGTACTTGTACGGCGTGGACGGTAGCCTGCAGAGGGGAATAGTCGATGGCTGGACAACCAGGGGTGCTTTCGTTTTCCGAGTCAACTTGACGGGTCAGTGAAACCCCGATCAACCCGGCACACGAGTTGGCGCTAATTGTGCGTAAAAAGGTGATTGGATACACCCACCACCTACTGCCCGACACAAACACACGTAGTGAGAGGTCAGCAGTTGAAAGTGGTGGTCGGGGTTACGATAGCCGGTTCTGAGCCCTCCATCCCCCTCGTGCTAGAGTGGTTCACAGTTATCTCCCTCCGACACGGTTATCAATGAAAGCAACGGGGCGAACGAAAGGGAGAGAGAGAAACGAACGGTTGAAGGGGAAAGAAGTGAAATGAACGAATGAAAGCTCACGTGATGGGGACGTGAAAGTGACAGCAACTGTCTGAATAATAATCAATTTTTTGTGTAGAAACGAAGATTTACTGAGTGCATTCTATAGATAGGCAAAACATGACATATTACTATATCACAACAAGGTATTTGTGAAGACTCATCTTTGATCTCTGGTTTATATCTGATCTTTGCAGCCACCTTCACCGTCCTCTGCTACAATGTGCTGTGCGACAAGTATGCGACGCAGAACCTCTACTCGTACTGCCCCAGCTGGTTGGTTTCAATAATAATAATTATTATACTAGTCGCGAGGATAAACGAATCAAAAAATCCCTTATAGTTACTTTACCCTTTTTGTTTCGGGGGTCACGGAGGGTGTAGAATATCATATTTCATTATTTGGGCCAGTTGGATTGCAAAATAGTGGATGCCACAACGACAATAAATGCAGAGCTCCCCTTACTTACTTCACAATTTTTTTTGAATCAACCCGGTGGTTACGGGGGTGTAGAACAGCTGATTTCACACATTGGTTTAGTTGACTTGCGATATCTAACAATAAGACAATGAAAATAATATTTGCAGGGCGCTCAACTGGGAGTACCGCAAACAGTCGATCATCAAGGAGATTCGCAACTACGAGGCCGACATTATCACACTGCAGGTGGGAATATTTATTATTACTATTGTTTTTTCCCTTCTCCTCGATATTATTATCGATAGTACGGTATTGTTACAATTGTGGGTTGTTTCTGTGCAATGTTTGTAGTTTTGCTAGTTAGTATGGTATGATTAGCATAGTGAATTTTGACTGTGGTGCTACTTATGTGCGACTTCTTCCGGCGGTTGAAAGTTTTTGGTTAGAATAAGGGGTTCAATCTGTGAAATTGGTGGTTATTTTGCGGAAAGCGAAGCCAGTAAGATCAGTGAGGCTACCGTAGTCTCTCTCTCTCTCTCTCTCTCTCTCTCTCTCTCTCTCTCTTCGCGTGCAGCCCTCTTCTTCTGTACCCCATTATTGGAATGCCTCAAGACTACAAGGGATTGGAAGAGTGGGGGAATGAATGGCATTTGGTAATATTTTTTGTTCAAAAAATTGTAGCACTTGTTTGTCAATTGCGCATTGCGGGGTTTTTATAGCGCATATGCTTGCTTTGTTTTCGTGATTCGAGCCGAATGTAGGCGTTCTGGAATAGAATGTCAATCTTGTTGTTGTGCAGGGGTGTGAGAAGAGAGAAGAAGAGTAGTAGAGAGGTGTGAGATGAGAAGGCGGGGGAAGCCGACTTTTGACCATCAAGACCAAAATGAGTCTAAATGGTGTCTGATTTGTCGAAATTGCATCACAAAGAATGCTGCTAGTCTACGCTCCCAGGAGCATGCTTTCTGGTCTATGATCTAACCGACGATGGCCGCATTATGAAGGCATCGAGGAGCAGCACTCTCAGTTGTCTC
The DNA here is from genome assembly GCA_036245785.1 of Pristionchus fissidentatus. Lineage (NCBI taxonomy): Eukaryota > Metazoa > Nematoda > Chromadorea > Rhabditida > Neodiplogasteridae > Pristionchus > Pristionchus fissidentatus. Next base: position 34,365,027 of record BTSY01000004.1, read on the forward strand.
ACTCGTGGTGGTGAGAGACAGAGAGACTAGACCTAACCCTGAGAAGAAGAAGAAAGGAAGAGTAGAAGAAGAGGGGAAAGAGTGGGGAAGAGACAGGAGGAAGGAGAGAGGAGGTGAATTATTGAGTGCGCCAGAAGAGGGAAGAGGCGCGACTCCTGAGAAGTGAGAGAAGGAGAGAGAATGGGACACAAATCAACCACCCCATGGGAGGCAGGCAGGGGTAGGCCATCTGGGAGGGGAACTTCCCTCAGGGAACCGTAGATAATTGATTGACGGAATGGAGAGGCGTACGGTAGATTATCGATTGGCAAACTGGATTCGAGTCCTGAGTGCACGTGTGGGTGGGTTCGCTACCGGAAGTGAGTCTGTGTGCGTGGGTTCTGCGTGTCTCGATTCTGCTCTGGTGGGCTTGGTGTGACTCTCGCACGTCATTGACACTTTTTTACGCTGCTCAAGAAACGCAGATACGCCTGGTAGATTTGCTCGTTGGTCGTCCGATCAGAGGGACGGTACACTCGGAAGACGACAAATTGAAAATACAGTACTCTGGGAAATTTGCTCACCGTTGTGCTGGACTTGAGCCAATGTAATCTAGAAGACGATGGAAATGAGATGGACGATTTATTCTATCCTAGTAATGGAGGAATTGGGATTGAGTCGTCGCTCAGCCAGTCGTTTCCGGAGTACTTTATTGTAATCCACCCTCTTCATGAGCGGCGTTCCACTAGCTAACTGCGCCCCATTTTCCATCTACTTTTCCTCCTCCTTCCTCTTCTCCTTCTTCTTTCCTTCCCATTTCCTCTCTTAGACATGTGTGTCGACTTCCGTTTCAAAAGTGGACCCACGGGAATTCAACTGGGAGCGACCGAAGGAGGGCTGAGAATTGGGTGGAGTGAGAGAGAAAGAGAGCGAGAGAGAGAAAGAGAAAGAGAGAGAGAGAGAGAGAGAGAGAGAGAGAGAGATGGGGAAAGACGAGGAGGAATCACTTACGACGGACAGAAAACACGGATCGACAAATATTTTGAGCCAGCGAATTTCTTGTGCATTTGATCTTCGAACAACTACTATAATCGGAATCAGTTTTGCTATCGAAGTTAGAATTGCCCCTTTTTCTTCTCACCAGTTTCTAAAGGCAGAAGTTAGTGCTATTCGTAAATTGTCACTTGTGGGAACTTCCCACTCTCGCTACGACTACTGTAGTTGGTTGGTTATCACGAACTGACGATTCTGCGTGAGAAATGCGACTACTAATTTGTGGTCGATGTGGGAAAATGGCGGCAAAAGGGCAGCAGTCAGTCGGTAGTCAAGGTAGTTGTTAGTCGAGGGAGAGGAAAGGGAAGATGTTACCCGAAGAGAATTACATGGTGAAATTTGGTCCCGGGGATCAACTAGGAAGTTACAAGTTTCGAGGAGCAATGATTTAAAAAAAATGTGGCTGAAATGATCTATCTGTGCATTCAATGATTCCAAAATCCAAATATGCTTATGAATGATCGAAGTAATCAATCGATAATTGTTGCAGGAGGTGGAGACGGAGCAGTACAAGATGCTCTTCAAGCCGGAGATGGCCGCACTCGGCTACTCGAGCATATTCCAGGCTAAGGTACGGTAGTCACTGACCAAGGTACGGTAGCTGAACTAGTTGAGGGATGCTAGCAGAGAAGCATTGCATCTATAGATCGGTTTTATTTTCGTCGGATATCGGCCACGGGAATTATGGTTTCACCCTGAATACGTCTGGCTCAGTGTTTTTAAAGAATTGATTCGACATCGATTGCTAGTTTGCAGCATAAACTATGAACGCGTTGGATCCATGGCGATCCATCGATTAGCAAATTGATCTTTGATCTCTTGCAGAGTCGTGCGAAGACGATGAACGAAGAGGACAGGAAGTACGTGGACGGATGCGCCATCTTCTGGAAGAATGACAAGTATGTGTTTTTTTTGTTGACGAGACGAGTACTACAGACTGAGGTGTTGGTAGCTTGGTGACAAGGCAACTTTTTTTTCTCGCAACAACTTTTGCCCTCGTGTTGAACCTGTGTTACCCCGTACTGTTGAGAATTACGAAGAGGTTTGCGCAAATTTAAATGAAATGAAGATGGTATGATGTCTGGTCGCTTTAGTGTGTCTACAGCGATAAGTTTGGTGCAGGAGGAATGTCTCTGTCAATGTTTACGTGGGCGGAACAATGTCAAGGGACAGGGGGGACATGCACGAGTGTAAATGTAGTTAGCCAGCCGAGCTTTTCACGAGATTTGACTCGTTTTCCGCTTCCCTTTCTCCACTTTTCTTCCCTTCTTCCGTGCCCTTTCCTGCCCAATTTGTCGTGATTCCTTCACACTTTGTGGCAGCAGAAGTAGACTGACACGGATATTGCTAGTTCAATCGGAAAGGGGAAGACGGGGGGACACCCGAGTAAAAAGAGAGTGGTGGAGAGGGGAAATGAAGTAGCATGGGAAAGCCGTGTTTGATCTACCTTAGCAGACGGGGGGGGGGGTCTGCTTACTAGCAAGCAAAAATGGCTACGGGTATGGGAGAGCATCGTGTTACAGAACTCTTTCATGTGTGAGAATATTTCACTCGCGTTCTCTATTGCAAGTCAGTGTCGGAATCGGAAAGGATGCTGTTTTGATGTGGTGGTGACGAACGAAAATAGTCGTCGTTAGAGGAGAGAGAGAGAGAGAGAGAGAGAGAGAGAGAAAACTAAAGGGGATAAGTTATGAGGATGGCCTTTTAGTCTCGAGAAGTGACTGGGAAAAAAGAAGAAGAGATGATGAGGTTCTTCCCACAGCGAAAATATTAAGAGTGGAGAGGTGAGAGGAGAGAGGGAAGGTGTGGGGAAGTGGTAGAGACAAGAACGATTGAGGAAATACGTCATGGTGCATCGAGATATTAAGGGGTTGATGTAAGGATGGAAGTCAGAGTGAATCAATGAAAATCTAATTTTTCGACAGTAACTGTGAGAGTTTTCATAAGCTGGTGCGTATAGGCGTTAGGAGGTTTATGAAATGGTTGATGTTAGAGCGTAACAATAATACTGTAAAATATTCTTCTATTATTAAAAAAGTTAGTTGTCCGAAAGATTTACACGAAATTTCTGCATCCTGGCGCATCGTGGTTTCTCTTGGCAGGTATCGCATTGCTGCCGTAGGGGCACATTAATTACTAAGTATCTCTAAAGCTTGAAATATTTTTTTAAATGAAGTACATTATTTTACTTATATTATTTTATTATAATCAAAGTGTATTGCAGATTCGAACTGTCGAAGGAGCAGCTCATTGAATTCTCACGAGTCGTCATCAACAAGTGCAATGCGAACGAGAACATGCTCAACAGGTGAGAGATTATCGATTGATTATTTTACTCTTGGACAAAACTAGCGTCGACCCAGCAGATTGGTGTCACGGTGCAATTAAGTAAATTGAGAAATTTGCCATGTTTTCTAATAATGCGTGTAGATTTTCCAATAATGAGATTCGAAAAGTGAATTGATTTATGCTTGGAGCTACTCATCTGTCTATGCCTGCCGGAAATTAGGCAATAGAACCATAGATGATTGGGAGAAAGGGAGAGAGAGAGTTGGTTCTTCGGCCCCATTTCCTTGCTGAGAGTAATGGAGGCACGAGTAGGAAATTGAGAGAAAATGAAGACGGTAAAGGGACAGAAATAGAACTAGAAGAAAAAAGATAGTGTGTGACCGTATTCTAGAAATATTGACGGGATTTGGAATCGATATTTGACGGAAACTGAAAGAGTATTACTGTAATGAGTGTGAAGTGCAGAGTGATGCCTCGTGACAACATTGGATTGTGTGCGGTGCTCAAGATCAAGGACGCCGTCTACAACAATCGAACTGTCATGAGTTAGTTTATATTTTGTTTATTTTTTCACTCATAATACAGACTAAAATTACACATCGCAAGAAAACAAAGTTTATGAATTATCGTTGGAACCTGAAACTGCTGCCTAGGGGGATGAATCTTTTGTATCAGGCTGCTTTTTTCGATGTCTTTGCCGGTCAGTATGATATCGTATGCCCCTGATTAAACTATTTGTTTCAAATTTTAATAGACTACCCTAATTATTGTACTAATGTGGTGTGTTCTCTCAGGGACGCCGATGCCTCCTCAGGACAACGTGGTTGGCTCTCCTCTCATCGTCTGCACTGCTCACATCCATTGGGATCCAGAGTTCTGCGACGTCAAACTCGTCCAGAGTATGATGCTCGCCCATGAGTTGTGGAGACTCGTGGAAGAGGTGAGTAGGCATTTATTGATTGATTGATGTGGAGGGAGAGAGAATACGGTAGATTGATGAATTGGGAAGGCTAATTTATTTAAACAAGGGCGTAGGTGAAGGGGGCGAGTGACATTCGTGTTATAAAGTTGCGATAAATGTCATGAAAAAATAAACAGAAACCAACTAGGGAAGTTCAAGTTGCATCGAGTTTTTGTATTCTTTTCGATTTTTGGTAGCGTCGATATGTCAACGACTTTGCATACTATATCATATCAAATATTGGAATGGTCTAACCTCTCCTCCCCCTCTTCAGGTCTCCGAGTCGCATCGCATCCAGCCCCATCAGTGTCCCGTCCTCGTCTGTGGAGATCTCAACTCGCTGCCCGACTCGGGTGTCTTCGAATTCCTCTCCAAGAGTGGCATCTCGCGGTCCCATCCCGATCTCAAGGGATTCAAGGAGGATGCTGTCCTGGAGAGGGTACGGTGGAATTATCGATTTATTAGTGATTATCAGTGGTATGAAGTATGATGACGAGAGCATAACGACAGAAACTTTGAAACTCGGTAGTATTTAATAGTGTGAATAGCCGATGCACCGTTACAGTATGTTTGGATAGAGCGATGCAATCGATTAAGTATTATTGTGTCTCTTTCAGTTCTCGCACACGCACGATGGGTCGAACTACACGCACGCGTTGAGACTGGACTCGGCCGTCGAGGGAAGCGTCGTGCCCTTCACCAACTTCACGTGAGCATTACAGCATTTTAAAATACATTTAAAAATAATTATTTTGAAAGATATACTGAAAATTGGGTTTTCTATATACGGCTGCTGTGATATCAATTGCACGGCGAATTATTTGATACAAATGGGGATCATGAAACGCCAAGCTGGCTGTTTTTGAATTTTGCCAATCTGAAATAGTTTGCTTTATTCCAATGCCTGGGGATTTTGCGCATCTTCAGTATGCATTATGAGATGTAGCTTCTTCCAGTTGATACGGCCTTTTCAATTAAAGAAGGCCTCCCACGAATATTTGGTCACATAAACTGCCAACGTAGTGCTGTGGGGGACGCTCACCCGATCACATTGCAACGCATCCGAAAATCTACCGTAATCTCTAAATCGATATATTGACGCTCGAATGGCTATAAAAGAGCCAATAATCGACAGGCAACGCGTGTTAGGACCAAAAATACATGAAATCGACGTAAAATGAAGTTTTCATTAAGATAATATTGTTTCCCCCTGTGGATAATATCGGTTTTCATCAAAAATATAATAGTTTTCGTAATGGAAAGCATATAAAATTGCCCCTAACACGAGTGTGCGCGCTCCATTTTCGTGTCCGGTATACTGTAGTAGCTTATTGAAAATCAGGCAACGGTGATTCGTGGTACTCCTTCTTTAAGCTAAATTATGACTAATCCTATATCTCCTCCATTGCAGTCTCGACTTCAAGGGCATGATCGACTACATCTTCTCCACCCCTCAGTCGCTCGCTCGTCTCGGCGTCCTCGGTCCCTTCGACATGGAATGGGTGCGGAACCACAAGATCATCGGGTTCCCTCATCCCCACGTCCCCTCCGACCACATCCCCATCATGGCCCAGTACGCCATGATTCCCACCAACCACCAGAGACAGCAACCACAGATTCAGCACTTTGGCAATCAGCACTCGGGCTCGTTCGGAGCTGTCGGTCGTTGATTGGTCAGAGACTGAAGCTGACTCCGCCCTCTTTCCGTTCCCCCGATAGGACCATAGATGAACACCCCCTCCCCCCTGATGTATACTGTACTCACCCACCAACCATATATACAAGTAGCATTCTAGTCGAGTTTCAAACCGGATTGTGATCTACCACGCCTCTTGTCTCTCCCTTTCCCTTCCTCTCTCCCCACACTCTCACTGTTGACCTACCGTCGATCGGTCGATACCGTATTCTCCATGATTATCGATCGAACGAGTGCATTGGATGCTGTGCTGTGTCTTCCCTCTCCCCTCTCCTCACTGGTATCTTACATAGTCTGGACCGAGAGATAAGTTACTGTATCCCCCCTACCGTACCCCCTTTTGTACTCTAGTTTTGTGCTACTCGTATCCCTCTCCCCCACTCGCTTCTATGTCCTGTCTCTTCCTCTCTATATTGATCTGCATTTGGTGGTGGTCTCCGTCCTCTCTTCACTCGATTGTACAATCCATATACCGTAGTCTTATCAGCATGCGCCACCACTCGGACCGATCGCAAACTGATTCGTATCTGATATCATCGATTAGATTAGCCAGTTGTATCGTATCCCTCCTCAAACACTTTCTCTGCCCCCTATCGTCTTTTGTCATTCTAATCTCATTTCCAAGCACACTCGACGACTCGACTCGTAGTACATTCTAACCCTCGGTTCCCCCTCCCTTTCTTCTCATAATAGACCCGACCCACCCAACGACCCACCGTACTCCCTCCTCGGATTACGGTAGTCCACTGGTTCTATAGTATGCGTGCACTTTTTCCCTCGACTCTCTCTCTCTCTCTCGTATATTGGTAGTACATGATATTCTCGGGTCTTCCCACAATTCTTTTCCCGTCCGTCCCTCCTATTACCGTATCCCCTATCTAATCAATATTATCGCCCCCTCCCTTCCTACCGTAAGCTCGTTTTATACTCGTCGCACGCATTTGGCGATGTTTGACCCGTATTTGTCCCCGTTCCCTCCCCCCTTTTGCACTTTACACCCAAAGGTAACTTATTGCCTCACCCTCTCGATTGGTTTGTGTCTCTTTGAGTGCTGGTCGACCATTTCCTCCTATTGGGCAATCACTGATTTACCCTCTCATCGGTCAACTGGTTCATTGATTGATTGATTCCTACAGTACCCAACCAGTCCTCTCCTTCCCCCAGTCAGCTTGTGAAAATACGATATAGTGACTAGTCGGCAGTAAACACAGCAGCTACACTCACTTGTTAAAGTTGTTTTGTAATAGTTTTCTCGCTCCTCTTCCCTCTCCTCCCTTTATTACTTTCATACCACCTGTTTTGGCTATTGTAATATAGCTCGTTTATATAATGTATTGTGTATGAATGCGGCCCCCTTTGAAAGGGTATAAGTAATCTCGAAAGACTCCCCTTCTCCTCTCCCCCTACACCTTCCACTCTCGACTCCCGCTTATTGTCTCAAATTGTATTTGAATGCACGCGATTTGCCCCACGACGGTAAAGTATTCGCGTTATATTTATCCACGATGGTTTTATTCACAAAATAATAAGAAGACTCGGCAGTCAATATTACAAATAGAGGGCTTGTAGCTATTAGCTGCTAGAACGGGCATAGGACGATAAAACAATCGGAAGGGGACACCGTCAGGGTACAATATGCACGGGTTACGGTAGATGATGTGAGGGATGGATCGATCGATGGGGATTACGGAAGATTAGAGGGAGGATTCCGGACTCGATTCCACGTACTCTATCAGCGTGTCCGAGTTGGGCAGACGGACGATCGAGTGACGGGGAAGCTGAGAAAATTATCGATTTATTGCGGTAGACTCCGGTATACTGTAGACCTACCGTATTGAATCGATCGGACTGGTTGAATCTGGAGGGAGAGAATGCCCGAGTGAGTCGAATGGTGCCACTCTCGAAGGGATGAGAGGCAGCGAAGGTGGGAGTACGGTAGGACACCTGCGGAGGACAGATTACGGTAAAATGATCAAAGATCCATTAAGAAGAGATTTCATCGGGGTTCGAAAACTTGTCGCTCAAACTAATTGTCGCTTTGTTCCGAACTCCCTTTCTACATGCAGCACAGCAATTGACGAAGACACTACGTCATGCACGCTTTCGGCACTCCATTTAGGGGTCACGGGGAAAGACACTGGGGAATGAGAACCTCTCTCTAGTGGTTCGATGCTCCCTCACTAAATCTCTGGATGGTCTCTTCGTTTTCTCCTGAACGGCACGTCAGAATAGGGGAGAAGAGAGTTTGTTCTCTGGTGGAATTCAACACCTCGGAAAAAGAAAAGAGAGAGAGAAAAATGGAGGGAATGCCTACGCAATCGCCAGTTTGTTCATTGGCGGTTTCGGGTTTCAGCGAATCACGATGGTGAGCAAGAAATTGGGGGGGGGACTGAATTGGGATGGAGGGCGCTTTTCGTGTTTTTTACAATGTTCGCGTCAGAAATCTGCCTGGCTACAATGCACCTCCTAAGAGGATAAACTGAAACCAGAAATCACCAATACATCGCAACTTGTGGAAGTGGTGCACGCATAGCAAAATTTTTAGTTCTAATTCCATGTGTGAGAAATTCACTTTTTTTAAATATAATGCAGATGGGACATTCGTTTACAAAGGAGGGCGACACCAAGGTCGAGATAGTGTGGTAACTGGAAAGATCAAAGATCAAAGATCAACGTACTCTGTAGGTGTGTCTCCTTCTCCGTTTGATGCAGAGAGCGACGAGAGTGAGAAGAGAGAAGAGAAAGACGACGAGGAGGAAGAGGAGAGAGAAGAGAATGAGGGGAGAAGACTGAGAAAGAGAGAGGATTATTGATTGATATTTGGGAGAGATTTAAAAAAAAGATATGTCTATCGGTGATGATAAGTAGTAGTAGAAAGCGGAACCACTGCATTCCAAATGTCCAGAAAGGGATCAGGGACAGATATCATGTACGACAGCGACAGGACGATTCTAGCGTTATAGACACTTCCTCGAGCATGGCCCCTTTCTGGAGATTTGACAGGACTGTGGAATGGAACGAGAAATTGCAATGGAGAAATTGATTGAGGACAAGTTTGGGAACCGATAGACAATCCTAGAGATATGTGAACGAGAGAGAACAGAAAAGAGCAAGTTCTGTTAAATTCGCAGGCGGATTTTAATTTCGGCGCTTTCTTAATTTTGATCTGAAAAGGTATCTTGTTCCTTTAGCCGCTGTTATACAGGAAAAAAACTTTTTCCAAACAACACGAAATGGGTTTCTCCCAATAGTTTGACCACGTAGTTTGACTAGGAGGAGTGGGTGAACAAGGGGGGGGGAGGTACGGTAGGCAATGGGTACGGTAGGAATGGGGTACGGTAGTTAATGGGTACGGTACCTGGTAGAAGTCGTTGGCGCGGTCCAAGAGGGAATCTGTGGCTGACGAGGTCGAATTCATCGTGAGAGCGTCAATCGATCGATGGAAGGAAGAGGGAAGAGAAGGATATGAAAGGAGAAGGGAAGAGACTGAGATGATCTACCGGAGAGTAGGGGAAGAGGGAGAGAGAGAAATATTGATCGAGTGACCTAGCCGTGTCTCACCTCTTCCCTTCCCAGTGTATCTATGATCTCTTGAGGAAATTCTCTCCCGTTCGTGTAACAGTAGATCGATGATACGGTAATTCACCAACTCGGAAAATTGAAATTGAATGCAATGATGTTGCGATAGTGTGGTGAAAGCGGTGAATCCGAAAACAAAGTGTTTTTATCGATTCTTGTGGTTTATATTCAGGCTCTGATTTCCTGACAGGGAGTTCTCGCGGCTGTGTGCGGCTTTCTCTGCGTCGGCCTGCAGTTATCGATCCATTACTGTACTACAGTAACCTCATGGTACCGTATCTGTACGTGTTATAGAATCATGTGGTATACCACATCTCTGTACCCTACCGTATCCTATATTGCTATACTTCAATCTACAGTACCCTATCGAACCCCTCCTCCCATTATGGCTACAACCACATTCATGGTGGATTATAGCGGTGTTAGGATGATGGATGGGAGAGGGTATGGTAGGCAACAGAGAGTACGGTAGTGCGGTAGGTCACTCACTCGAGCATGGACTTGACTAGCTTGGGTCCGAGCTCGATGATCTTGCCACTGCCCTCAATCCACGGGATCTTGTAGCCGCCCTCGGTCACGGAGAGAACCACCTGCGAAAGGGATACTGTAGCAGGATATTGATTAATACCGTAATCTCTACGGAACCCTTCTTTACAGGCCGATTTTGAAGCGCTCAGGGTACGATGACATCTCTTACCAAGTGATACCGTACCCTTCCTCCTTCGATACCGTACTCTTCACTCTCCGATACCGTACCTTTCCGAACTCGTTAGACCTCTTCTTGTCGACATTGAATAGCTCTTCATAAGTAAACATGCCCTTTCCCTTTCTCTTCTTTTTCTTCTTCTTATCATCTGCACTCATCTCACTCGATTCCTCATCAGTACGAGTTTTCTTCCTGAAAAAAAGCATATTGTAGCCATTATTGATTGAAATGGGATACTGTAGCAGTTATCGATCTTTCACAAATGATAAAATCTTACTTCTTGTCGTAGTGCTCGAGCAACGCCAGCACTTTCTTGGCCTCCTAAAACAGTTAGTTGTCGATTGATAGAATTACTCAGTTGTCGATAGAGTACCGTACCTTGACGCGATCCTTGCCTCCTTCGGACTTTATCGCTGCCTCCCTCTGCATTTTCAGCGAGAGTGCCAGCGCTTCCTCGGTTTTCTGCAAATTGTCAGTGTACCGTGGCTTACAGACAAATCTACAGTAATCTACCGTAATCCCTACCTGAGTTCTGTTGTAGAGATAAGCAAGGGCGGCGATAAGTATTCCAATAATCAAGACGAGTATAACCATATCCGTCGACTCCGACATGTCTTCTTTGTCTGACTCGCGAACTGAAATGGGGCGGATTACGGTAGGGAGTACGGTAAGCCAAAGGGATGAAGGTTACGTACCTCGTTCGATAATCTCAACCCTTTTATGGCCTCCGACCACCATGAAAGAGAGTGGGGCGGGCCACTCGGGAAGACGAAAAGGACTGTAAATGAGGGGAGAAAAGAGAGAGAGGGCGAAAGAGGGAAGAGGGGAAGATAATGAGATGAGAAGTGATCAATATTGCAAGAATGCAAATGAGTCGTACAAAAAATGATGGGACTCTTCTCAATTAGTTATGATAAATATGATTCAAATCACTTGGAGCACTGTTAACCCTTCTCCAGAGAAGGGTCGCTAAAAATTGTCCACCGGGTCTCGAATAAGGCCCTGCTGGACCTCGTGCAGTTTGTGAAGCTGAAGGTGAGAATGTCCTGAGAGCGCACGCTTTATAAAGTATACTCAAGACGGGGTTGAGAGTGTTCCCACTTTCTTCCTACCCTCTCCCCACAGTTGTCAAACCCGTCTCGAGTAGATTACTCGTTTTCCTCACCTCCGCTCTCTCTCCTCTCTCGTCAGTTCCGGCTCCTCGCCTCCCTCTTTAAAATGGTCGGCCCTCGGTTAAACCTTGGAAAGTGGCAGCGTTTGGGTATGCCACTTTCCTCCCCGGGTGGTTGCTGATATATATCCCGACCCCGGTCGTTTTTGGAGGAGCTCTGCCCATTGGGTGGTGGGGCGAGATTACCGTATCCTTAGGGGGTGAAGCTATTCAGGTCTAACGAATACCGTGTTCTGTTCATCCGATTGATTCACGACTTAGAATTTCGCATAACAGTACGACGATGCGCAAGATAACTCTTAAGAGCAAAAAAGGTGAATGCCAATTGCCGAATGTCTATCGAAAATCTGACCTTCTGTTCACAGAGTTGTCCATTTGGAACAGGAAGGTGAGTTCGTAGTAAGCAGAGACGGAAAACAAATCTGTCACTATAAGTGAAACAGAAGAGATATCTACTACTGATTATAAGTAGGTTTTCTTTTAAATTATCATTTTTGCTTAGCGAAAAATAGCCGAAGTCACAATGTCTCCCCTCATATCGAAACTCCCTTACATTCCTCTTGAAACTCATTCGATTTCAGATTCTACGCCGGTCTCAAAAAAGGTCTTATGTGCGAAATCGAGCTGAATAAAACAACCAATGTAAGAGTATACTTCAATGATGATCGATTATCGGTGATCTTTGATCTCATAATTGAGTCCACAGGTTCAGAAAACGTAATCAGTATATTCTCATCGTGATCTTTGATCTCGCATATCACATTCACTTGGTTATTTTTAGCTACAGCACTCAATCAACATCCATAAATATATTCCCACTTCGATTGAAAAGCGAACTGCTCAAGGTGAGAGAAAATGAAAAATCATGATCCCTTCAGTGCACCAGCTACTATTGCTTTCTTCTTCCGATTTACAAAAATTCGAGTAACTCTCTCACTTCCCTAGGACTCAGCCATTGGGTGTCGTCCAGATGGGTGAGAAATTACGGTAATCGAAGAGACACAGAAAGAGGTGATGATGGACTACCTAATGAGGATGGAGGAAGGTCAATCACATGACGAACAACGTGTAAAAAGTAAGGAAGTTTGGAAGGGGTGAGCGTCAAATGTCCGAAAAAAACGTTATCGCACAAGGCGAAGTCATGTTTCAGTAAAGTTTCAAAGCCATTTTAGAAACTCGTAGAAATGATAGGCAACCAAAGTATAGATGACGAAAATTAAAACCTGACCGATAATGTTGTTGACTGGAACTTCACTCAACGGCATCGACACATTCGTCTCCCAGTCAATAAATTGCATAGGGATGATGCAACGTGGAGTTTTTCGTCGTGAAACGTCTGATCACTTCTGACTACCCTATTTACATTTTTGATTTACATTTCACAGTTGCAAAGTGCTGATATAACCTCTTTCCTCACCTTGCATGGTCTTGTCTTCACGTATCCATATCCGGTATCTGTCTGCTCGAGAAAGGTGCCTTGAATTGATCATTCATTTTTATTCACGGGAAACCCGCGAGTTTGCGGTTTCGACCGGCTACTGAACCGACGACGTTTGCGGTTTCTCTAATTGCGCTGAGGCAGCATTTCTAATATTCAAAATCATTATTGATGATCACTTCTTGTATGATGTGGTCGATTGCTAATTCCGAGAGACACTGAGGAAAAATTCATTCGAGTATCACTCAATGCGTTTTTCGAGCCATATTCAGCAGACAATCTACAGGCACGAGATTGCGTCATCAATACGAAATAAGAACTTTCAAAATTCGCCTCGAAACAAGATCACTCGCACGAATGAAAATGCGAACTAAAGTATGATGCCTGTATAACGAGAATCTGCCTGGTCCCTCAGTCATCCCCTTCATCTTAATTTGTTCCAGATTGAATCTTCTTCTCTCCTCGATCGATATACATACATGGAGATCTCCAGTGGTCGAAGCAACTTCTCCTGTAGACCCATCCATTCTTTTTGTTAGAGTTTCCAATCCAGAGGTGAGTCATCTTATTTTTTCAATAACTTCAGAATCCTGTTAATTAGGGTAGCATGAGATTGTCAATTTTTTTGTATTCGCTCTGTCGAGGTTCTTTCCCATTGCTTTTCGACTGCAAAAAAACCTTCAGATTCACCGTTAGGGAAGTGGGCATCTTCGATATTTGCGCGAACGATAACAATTACAAAAATCGACATTCACCTTCCTAAATGTTCCCATTTTTTCTGTTATTTTCTGAATAGATTTCCACGTGAATTGTGGTTCCAACCGGTAGCCAAAAGGTCGACGTGGAGTGAATTGGGAATCTTTTCCATTATCCGGAGTCTCCGTCCGTGTTCTCATTTCTCCATCACGGAAATAGACGAGGACGCACTATAAAATGAGTGTAAGTTGATGATATCGGTAGTCATATGTTCTAAATAAAACGATAAATCGTAAAACAGACAATGTAATGGCATTGAACGAAAATTATGCCAGGAGAAGGACCCACCATGACTTCGTTTCTCAGAAAGCGCTGTTCAAATCTCCTTTTTCCGCACATTCTCTCTCATTTCGCTGAGTGAACGAGAAATCGCGTGAATGAGGGAGGGGGTTGAGAAATCGTTCTCTAAGTAAACAAACTTTGGAGAACCGTTCACCTAGCAAAATATGCGATGTGCGTACGTCGCTTTTAGCGTTTCTCTCAATATCATAGTTTTGATGATAAATTGGAATAGCAAAGGTTATAGATAGTTTCTTATCTTACTGTCTTTGCATCCTCTGAAATACTCTACGGACCGCACAGTCCAGTAAAACAGGGAGTGAATCAAACGGAATTTCTTCTCCTGAATAAGAGGATCTTCCAGACTGCTAATACTTTATCTAGGAAAAAGTGAATATCGGAAAATCCTCAAAAAAATGAGTCGCCGTCCAAGGTGATTTCAGGCTTCTGCACGTCTATTCAATTGTATTCGAAATACGGGCAGGTAATCGATTGAGAAAAAAATTAAGATCAAAGATCATCATCCATGAAATGAGCGAGGAAAACATTAGTTATGATGGAGATGAAAACACCGAAAGAGTTCTGAATCTTATATCGTGAAATTATGCAATGATTTATGCGTCTTCCGATGTATGTTGGGGAAAGCAAATTAGATTGAAATAGAAAAAAACGAGACAAGGTAAACTCGAGCTTCTCATTGCGAATATAGCCTACGCGGATGCAACGATAGCGATATGATGCATGGTAATCGGGAAATGAATCGTTATTCATTGATGAAACAAAATAACTGAAAGTCAAACGAATACTTTATCATGGATTCTATTGTTTCATCACAACCTTCATTATTATTAGCAGCGTCGATTAACCGTAGATCAACTGAGAATAAGTTAAAGTAGATCACAACCAAGAGATGGGAGAGAGACTGATTATCGATTGGCGGGTAGATCAAAGGGGAATTCGTGCTATATAATAATTATCATTCGATCCCATCACAAGATGTCCATCCTCTGTCTCAATTGCACAAGAGACGGCAGATACTCGATCTCCCGATGGGTCCTGCCACGATGAGAGAATCTGCAATGAGGATACGGTAGAGAGAGAAATCGAGGTACGGTATCGGATCAGTTATCGATCGACTGAGATGAGATTACGGTACCTGTGCGTGCTCGGGATCGATTTGGAGTACGCATCCATACTGTGGAGTGAAATGAGCAAGGATGAAATCGAGGGCTTGCAGAGAGAAGAGCTGAGAAAAAGATGATCAAAGATCAAACATCTGATATCGTCCTAATCAAATTGGAGAAAATTATGAGATGGGGAGATGCTGAAAAGGAATGAGTTTCACAGTGGATATTCGATGCAGGGAATTAGAGTTTTGCGTTGTTGGGTCCAAAAGCGGATGCTTCGTACAAATGACATAATTTCACAGTTATGAGCGGCTAGTGTTCGAATTCAGCCAGAATAGCAAAATGTCTGACTGGTATCTAGATACTCAAAATCCGGTGGTTAACAGTAATCCCTCTCACCTTAGCCAGTAATTCTCTCAGTTTCGGTCTCTGATTGATCCAATTGTCAGTTGCACTTCTCATTACTGGCACGCCAACCCAAATCGAACGACCTGTAAATATTTAGGGTTTTTTATTGCAATACAAGTTCCATCATATACTGCAGTATATATCATGTCTCACGAATATTAATACGCTTTGAAACGTGAACGCAGCAGGGTCTGTAGGAATTAAAGAACAAAAAGAAAATAAAGAATAAAATAAGTTTTTCTTTTTTAATACAAAATTAAAAGGACTATTAAGAGGTTGTAAAATATGTTCTTACCGTCTCTGGACTTTCTCATATTATCAGGGAATCCAGGTAGATTGTCCATTAGAACGGAGACTGAATTTGCAGATGGAGAGAATCTGAGAGAAACGAAATGAGGAGAGAGAGAGAGAGAGAGAGAGAGAGAGCGAGAGAGAGATTTTAGTTTCACCGCGAAATCAAAAGATCCGATAAGATAGATCTCCAGTTCGTCTCTATTATGAGAACTATAAATTAAAAGTTTAAATATTCTTCATGTTAAAATGAATAACGGTTTTTAACTATTAGTGAAAGAAAATATTTAAAAAATGCATAATGTGAGTTTATTTCGCGGTAAGCTTACTGCTCTTCCCTTACTTTTAATATAACTTTTTTTCTCTCAGAATAATATATAAAATTGTTTACTTGAGTATTCTAGCAGTTCCCATCTCTGCCAGTAGAATTTTCCCCCGATGGACAACAATTCCATTGGGAGTATAGAGACCGGAGATTAATTCACGGAGAGAATCCTTATCACGATTGTATACGAGAAGACTGAAATGAACGAAATAATCCGATGCTACAATGCTACTTTAGTTTCAATGTGTATCTAGCAAGATGTTCATTGAAACTAAAGTAGTATTGTAGCCTATCTAGCAAGGTACGAGAACTTGATTAGGGGGTGGGAAGTTATGAGTGTAAAATAAGTTTTGTTCTGTGCTTAGTTCTCACAGATGAATTTTACTTAAGCAATCATGCAAAACATACCCAAATATCTATTCGTGAGTGCATTTGAACGTTTTATTACAATGCGTAAGTATTTCTACTATTGCCCTGGATGCATGCAATAGACTTTACACATTCTGTGAAACCTTTCCAAATGCTAAGATAGGAGAAAAAAAACCAACCGTCCATTTGGTCGATGTTCGAGCATTTCGTAGATGAAATCTCGATCGTCGAAACGATGAGAACACTCCGTCATTACGATTCTGTAATTATCATATTACAAGCAAAATTACCATTTTTAAAGATGAAAATATCACATATAGATGTTTATCGATTGATTTCTTTGGTAGATCAAACTTGCCTTCCATCGGGTAGAACATCGACATCATTGAGAAATCGAAGTGGAGGAGAAGAGGGAGAATCGTCGATTTGACGACCACCACGCACAAGAGTGAACACTTTCTCTGCAAAAGATCAGACTAATATCAAGAGAAGATTCGCATGAACGAAAACTGACGAACTAAAGAGCTCGTGATGCAGCAACTATATTTTCCTCCGGAATTACTGCAGTATTTACTTAAAGTAAGGGAGAAGTAACCTACCCTTGACTAGATCGATTTCGTGCAGTCCCAAATAGGCATCGACCACCAGAAGAGTACCAGTGGGAGAGAAACTGAAATGGACAATCGATTAATCGCTCTTTCATTTGGATTATGAGTTTATGATCCTATGTGAATGTGAGTTTCGACACCGGTAAGTCGAACGAAAAAATCACGAGTGATTTTCTTTCGTGAAACTACCGGTATCGAAAATCACAAGAAAAACAACCAGAGGCACGAAACAATTCTAGGGAAAGTGAGAGACAGTGTGGAACAGTTCTGTGCGGCAAGGCCCTTGCCGGTTGCCGAAGTTGCCGGTCTTTCATTGCCGAAATTTCTTGCCGGAAACGGCAACTAATTTTGGACGGCAACGGCAATAATATATTTACAAATACAATATATAAAAATGAAGAAAAATATCAAAATTCACGAAGAAAAAATAGTAATCTTTATATCAACTTTTTTCGTTTTGAGGTTTTCGAAGAAATATTAAAACTTCTGTAACCTCTGTCAATTTTATTGAAATTCGTTGTTAAAATTTTAGACTAAAATTATCACAAACAGTCACAATAGTCGTTTTTTAAAACAATTTTAGCATTGCCGAAACTTGCCGAATTTTGATTTCGGCAGTTGCCGGCAATTGCCGATTGCCGAAAAAAGCCCTTGCCGCACACCCCTGTTGTGGAACTAAGAGAGATTTTGTTTGTGTTGACCGATCAGACACACCCAAATTGTTTATTGATTGATTTTATAGGACTCGAGTATCGATTGGAAATTTTGACTTACAGTATTCCAAGAGTATCGATTATGGACTTACCGTATTCCGAGTGGTCGACCGCATTTTGTGAATGATTTGTATGAACCATCGCAGTCTGTTGCATTTGAGAGACTGACGGCACGGAGGATCCGGGCCTCCTGAGGAGGTTAATATTGGTGGAAACTGATTTTAAAGTCTACAATAACTAGGAGAGATCAAAGATCAACATTTTGAACGGATTAGAAATGATTTACACCAGCGAAAAAAAACGATGTGCGAGAGGAAGGAGATACAATAACTGCTCACATTTGTGGCTTTATTCAGCTCGATTTCGCAGATGAGACCCGTTTTGAGACCGGCGTAGAGTCTGGAATCGAAAGAAGTTCCAGCGGAATTTAAGGGAGAGACTAATTGAGGAAATTCATTCGTCTGTTTTTTGTAGATGCAAAAATAATTGAAAAAAACAACGATGCATCTTATTTGCCCGTTCGTGAATGTGCTAATAAGGACTATTCCACCGCCCAGGCACAATTCAGAAAGATTAAGCTAGAAATTGTGTGAAAGCAGGAGATTCCCTCTCAATTCTACGCACTCATTCATCCCTTTCCGGAGTGTTCTAAGTGATGATTCCCTCACCTTCCACTCTTTGGATCTTCTGCAATACTCTCTGGTCCATACACTGAATTCTCAAGGAGAATCGACGATTGACTCAAACGGAAATTCTTCTCGAGAATTGGAGGATCTTCCAGACTGCAATCACACTTTTATTCGTTTCCCAACCATGGAAAACCCGAAAATAACTTGGCTTGGTAACCTGGTGATTCCAGGCTGCGCCGCTTCTATTCAATTAAAGTCGAAGTCGAAACCAATAATGTTGGGGACCACACTAGTCATTGTACTTAATTACAACACAAATACTAAAGATCAAAGATAAAAGACGAGCTCACGTGAATTCGACCGCTCTAATGGGAGAAGAAGCGATGAAATGAGTGAGGAAAACAGCAGTGATGATGGAGATGAGAACACCGCCTGTAGAGGGGAAAAGATTGAGATATTGTCCCAGAAAGGGGTAAGGAGTGAGAGAGTGTGTAAAAATGAGAGGGACCCTCTTATTAGCATCCACTCTCGCGCCCATGACCCCTTTCAGGAAGTTTGACCGAAAAATGGGATAGCATACTAAACCACTTGTGACTCGGCACCAGAAAGTGAGATGGAATCCTGTCAATGCTCAAACAAGTGTTTAACTAGGCCATACTCATTTTCTCAATCAATCGGCGCATATCAGCAGGCATAAACGGATATAAACGGTTCATTTCATTTATACTAACTAGTAACTTAAAAATGAATTTTGGCAAACTCGCAAAGTTTGATTCTCAGTACATGGTGATTTCAGGCTACGACACGTCTATTCAATTGCATTGGAAAATCGAGTGGGTAATTCTTTCATTTTTTTTCGTATCGAAAAAAACTATTCTGATCTAAATGTAATCAATTTCAGAAAAGTTAGCGAACCGAGATAAGTCCACTTGGAAGGGTAGGTCACTGTTCCCTCTCCACTCTTCTCCTTCTTCTTCTTCTCCTTTCCTTTACTCTTACTGCGAATCTTCGGCGAGTCTTCCGACATTCTAAATATTTGCCATTTGTAAACGTCAAACGAGACAAACACGCGAAAATACAGAGGTCATAATAGACAGGATTCCAAACCAGAAAGGGGCCAGGATGAGAGCAAGTGTGGAAGATAGCGAGTCCCTCTCGATTTCACGTACTCTCCCACCTGACCCCTTTCTGGAGGGTGGACCAGCTAGTGGAATGATAAGGGTAGAGTAATAGTGGGAGAGAGAGAGATAGAGAGAGAGAGAGATAGGAGGGTAGATCAATCGACTCTTATCGAGTAGGTCAAGGGGGGGGGGGGTAGCGGGTCAATGGTACTGTCAAGTTACTGGGTCACAGAAGAGAATCAGGGGGAGGGAAGTGAGACATTATTCCTGTTAAAAATCAGGGAAACGAGAGCCAAAAGAGGTGGAGAGCCTACAGGTAAGGGAGGTGCCCTGTCAAGACTGACCGAGTGGTCTCTGTCCAAGGTAAAGATGCGATGGTCGGGGTTAGTCAAACACACGGGCTCAGACCACACTCAAAATATCCCCGCCCCCTTGTCAATAAGAGGAAGAGGTGAAGCAGTAAAGTAACTGTCCGAAGGGGGGAATCTGACCATCCCCCTCTCTCTCACTTCCCCTTCTCTCATCTCCCAACTGTATACTGATCGTTGTTCGCGGCGTGATCAATACTGGGGGGATGGTGAGGAGAGAGAGAGAGAGAGAGAGAGAGAGAGAGAGAGATAGGAGGAAGGAAGGGTCGACGCTGTTATTATGTCCTTTGACTTCCCTCTCTCTTGCAAAGTCGCTCTATTCACGGGAAATACTAGCCAATTTTATCCACCAAAATCGCCGATCGATTGATCTGCTACCGTACCTCGACTCCAAACAGTGATCTACCTAATCAATCAATGATTCTGTGCTGTGATGATCCTAAACTGTATGGGAGTGTGCAGAGCGCCCTCATCTTCTCTCACTTTCATCACTTCTCTCTCTCTCTCACTTATCAATTCGTTCTCTCTCTCCTTCCACTCGGCACAAAGTTCACGAGAAGGAGAGAGATGGAATCTCTCTACTATCCCCCTACTTCCTTCCTCCGTTGACCTACCAATCATCTCATATGAAAATAAGCCGGCGACTCTAGATCTCTTGGCTGCCGTGCTGCGACTTTAAAAGCGTGAACGCCTTGCTCCCCTGCGCCTATTACACTTTGCTTTGACATATGGAGTTGAAGACTCATTTCCCTGTGAGAACCCTCCCCCTATTGCATTAAATTAGTACGCTAATATATGTAACGTTATATGCGTGCTACAAGTAACAGTGTTTTGAAATTTCTATTGGTATGACTGTTTCGCTCCCTTAGGGGCATTATTACACGTCACACAATTCAACTTCATGTCCCTCCAGAAAGGGGTCGATATGGTGAGAGCGTGTGAAGTAGAGGGGGATTCTAGCACTCTCACGCAGTCTCTCGCTCCCGACCACTTTCTGGAGGCTTGGAATCATTTAATTTCAATTCATTTATCTCAGCAACACATAATAGGAACTTTGTGGGAGTGCATAGGTAGATGGTTGTTTACTGTGTAATGAGGTATAACAAATTTGGAACGCTTCACGAATTTGCGTGTCATCCTTGCGCATCATGTAGTGTGCACATCCTTCATGCACCATAGCAGTTCGTAAACCATTTGCCTTACTTGGGGTTATCAGTGTCTATAAACTGTTGTAGACGCTATAAACGCTCAGAAAATATTGACCAAAGGTGCGACTCTTTTTCGCACGCCTTTTTTTCTTCGCAATCATTGACATCTTGACCAAGCGAGCGCCGCGATCCATTTTGATGTTATTATTCGTATCACACAGTTCCTTCGTCGGAATCTTTCAAAGAGGGGTCAGAGTGAGACAGTGTGCTAAGTGAGAGGGTCCCTCTCAATTTTACACGCTCTCTCACCCACAACCCCTTTTGTAGGGTCTGCCAGTCTGTTGGATGACGAGGCCTCTTGATGTCCTCATTCTCTGGTTTATTTCCCCCACTGGTCCCCCACTGTTTCCCCCACTGGGAGGGGAGCCTGGGGACCAGTGGGGGGTAGAATGGGGGACAAGTGGGGGGAGAAAAGGGTGTTGGGGACCAGTGGGGGAAAGAGCGGGGGACCAGTGGGGGAAAGAGTGGGGTCTCTCACCCTGATCCTGTTCAGGAGGTTTGAAACCATGTGCAGTGGATGTTAAGGAAAAGGAAAAGAAAAGTGAAACGATGAAAATGAACTTATCTGATGCTGTTGTGAGCAATGGGTGTGTGTTCTGGCGTTTGAGCGATCATTCCATGTGCGTGCCGACATCTCGGAGAACTGATTACATAGTAAAATTAGTTGATCTAGGGATATACGCGTGAAATTGAAGGCAGATTGATCAGTCACATCGTATAATGATACGAGAGTGAAATCTGATGGGTTCAATCGAGAATTTACATGGAAATCACACAAGAAATCTCCTATAAGAAATCTACACAATGAAAATGAATATAGGGGGGGGGTGACATTTGAGCAACGAGCCATAACTCACCAAGGAGTGAGCCTAGCGCTATGGGAGTGGTACCATTGTGACCAGCATCAGAAAAAAATAGATTTCGTAATTAATTAATTAATTAGCATAATTAATGAGATATTAATTAATTAATTAATTAATTATGAAATCTCAATTACCTGATGCTGATCACAATGGTACCACTCCCATAGCTCTAGGCTCACTCCTAGCTGAGTTATTACCCGCTGCTCAAATGTCGGTTGCTCAAATGTCGGTTGCTCAAATG
Organism: Pristionchus fissidentatus; assembly: GCA_036245785.1. NCBI lineage: Eukaryota > Metazoa > Nematoda > Chromadorea > Rhabditida > Neodiplogasteridae > Pristionchus > Pristionchus fissidentatus. Next base: position 34,387,205 of record BTSY01000004.1, read on the forward strand.
TCCGTTGCTCAAATGTCCGTTGCTCAAATGTCACCCCCCCCCCCGAATATAGTGAGAAGTTCGAAACTCTTCAAAAGCGCCACAACGCTAAGTGCGTCAGTATGGTACTTGCGCATTTGGTTATAGAATGGGGGACCAGTGGGGGAGTTCAGTAGGGGACCAGTGGGGGCAATTCTCCTCACGCTCCTCCCCTTTCGGAGTGGGGGACTAGTAGGGGGAGAAAACCACGCCCCCTTTCAGTGGGGGACCAGTAGGGGAAATAAACCAGAGTTTGTGTCGCACATTTGCCAGGCGGAACTTTCCAACTCCCATTGACTCTTGCTTCCTCATTGGATCTTGCACTCACTCACACTCTCGATCAATCTCCCCCTCAATTTGATCCCATCTCTCTCTCTCTCTCTCTCTCTCTCTCTCTTTCTCTCCTCTCACTGTAACAAATCATCTATGTTGCCTGCAGTCTTATCTCAGCTCTCCCATCTCCCCCCTATTATTTCCCTTCATATACCTACAGTCTCTGTTCCCGCGCACTATCCTCCTCTCTCTCCAGAGTTTACTTGTACTCTACCCCCCAGTTCTCTCTCTCTCTCTCTCTCTCTCTCTCTCTCTCTCTGAATTGATCCCCCTCTCCTCCCCCCACAGGATGATCCTTCTCTCTCCCACAGAGAACGCTCCTATGTTCTCAGCATCATATATTGTTCTCTTATTGATCTCCAGTTATGATCCCAAGCTAAATTGGTACACAGCGTTTTTTTTTGCAATCAGGTATGTTTACATACATCGCGATCTTAACATGTGAATAAGCGATAGTATCAACATGAATTCTCAATCTTTGCATTTTGCCCGGTGACTGGGCGTTTTGGAACTGCCTTTTAGGAACCCTCAGCATACTTTTTAAAGGATTTGCTTGAGACTGAGATAACATATAGAAACTTTATATTTTCTGGTTCCTAACCAGCAGTTCCAAAACGTGCCATCTCCTACATTGCATGTAAGAGAATAAGCGATGGTCTCACCCACGAATTCTCTATCTTTGCAATTTGCCCAGAACGCAGTTGACTTCTCTGCTCTGATAAGTCGCGTATCTGTTAGCCGTTCGGTTTTACTTGCATGCTTAATATTTAATATTTAATACGTAACAAGTATTAAGCGTTAAGTCCAAGCGTAAAGCCGAACAGCTAATAGATGTCCAAGTCAATTGATCGCTTTCACCGATCGACAGAGATCTAATCTCAGCTTTTGAGAACTTGCGCGTTCCATCTCTCTCTCTCTCTCTCTCTCCTCTTTTCTTTTTCTCCCCCAATCTTTCCTCCCTTCTTCTTCTCCTCTTCGAACCATTCAACTGTCCTCACTATTCCACTCTTCCACTCTCTCATTTCCCCACACTCTCTCTCCGACGAGAGAGTGTGTGAATGGGAGAGGTTCAGAGAAATGGTTCTCTGACCCCTTACCTTCTTATCTCTGTGCCTAGCAATGCAACTTTTAACGTAATCTCGCTTCTCTCGCCCCTTCTAACAGTGACAGAAAACGAGCAATCTGTGATCTTCTCCTGTAGAGAAACGTGTTATTGACCTCTTGAAACGCGATTCTGCCTATCCCCTCTGATTTCAACATCCCCCTTCGATTTGTATTCATCAGTGCCTACACCCACAAAATAGAGTGGAGCTCAGCATTTTCGTGTACGAGGGGTCTGGATTTATGCATGTCTCCCTCTCTCTCTCTCTCTCTCCAATCGGACATTGTTTCGATGATGCACTTCCCTGTGGGTCGAGATATGGTCGATCAATGGCGCGTCCTGCGCACGACGCCAATAATGTCTGACTCTCTCGATTCCCGCGCTCTCTGATCATCTCTCGTATTGCTTTATTTCGGCGTCCTTTACTTTTATGATGGATCAATTTGTTGCTTTGAGTCCTGAAAAAAGGGTCAGGTGCGAGAGAGTGTGTGAAAGTGAGAGAGTACCTCTCTCGATTACGCACGATCTCTCATCTGTGACCCTTTTCTGGAGATTCAATAGTGTGTTCCCGCACCGTTCCCTCTCTTCTCCCTTGCCTCCTATCAGTGAGTGTTATCATTCTGAACGAGAGAGAGAGAGAGAGAGAGAGAGAGAGATGCGATTGATTTGCCCATCTCTCTCTCTCTCTCTCCTCCCATTCGATCTCTATTGTGGGTTCTGCAACAACTTTTTAGAGCAATTACCTGAGTTGCGCGGCACTTTTTAATAGTTCATGTTCCTTTTTGCTCTCAAATATGAGTACCATGAGAAAAAATGACGAATCACGTTTGCCCAGGCCGCTTCAATAGCAAATGCACTCTAGCCGATCACTCGCTTGGTGTCATTTGTCCATTTGTTCTCTCTCTCTTTTCGCTCTTTCTCTCTCTCTCTCTTTTCTCCCTCTCTCTCTCTCTCTCTCTCTCTCTCTTTCATCTCTCTCCCCACCTCTCTTCATCCCTATCAAAGAGTGCACTACATAGCTACGTCGTATCTGGCCGCGTGACTTTCACGAGATTTCCCCCGCTCTCTCCATTCCCCACACTCTCTCGCCAGTAAGCGTCCTCCACTCTCTCACTTTACCACACTCTCTCGTATCTACCGTGTCACTCATTCCATCGATTGGTTGCAGGTTGCGCCAGAAGGGACAGTAGAGTTCCTTCTTCTCATTCCCGTTTCGAGTCCGGCCGGGCTCCCGCCGAGAGCTGCCGGAGGTTACGGTAGCGCCCGCCGATCGACCGGTATCGATTGGGAGAATCATGGAGATCTAGCCGCTCGGGCCGAAAAACCCCCAGATTCGATTGAGGAAACGCAACTTCGATCGATATTGACCTACCTTGAGGATAAGAAGAGAAGAAAGAAGGGAAAAGAATAGAAGAAAGAAGAAGAGAAAATGTTGTCGGACGAGAACTTCCAGAAGCTTCTCTACGATCTGTTCTGTCTGTGGCATGGAGTGCAGAGACACTACGACCCGCCCATCACAGACAATGAGGACCAGAAGGCTATGAAGGTACGGTAGGGGGACGGTACCATCAAATCAATGAATAATACGGCGGGAATACGATAGCATTAAGTCTAACAAATCACGAATACGATGGGAGTAAGGTAGGCCACACTGTAGCGGGATGAGGCCGTGAAGGTGCGGTACGGCGCCATGATACAGAACCCATTAAATTGAGATTACGGTAGTGTCTATGCAGGTCAAGGGAATGATCTGCAAGCTGCTCACTGAAATCGACGCGAGAGTGGCGAGAATCAAGGCGAAGGATCCATCGGAGGCAAAGAAACAGGTGAGATTATCAACTCTCAGAGGAAAATAAGTCTACGACTCTAGGCTACCGAGCTACTTCTTTTTTAAAAGTTTTTTTCTCCCTTCGATAAGAGGCTAGGAAGCGACATTTTTTCTAAAGCCGTCGCTTGGTAGGTAGCCAAGACTTCTGGAGTCGTTCACTTATTTATCTCTGAGTTGATTCGAATGGATGATTCAGCGAATGATGAAATCAGTCCGAGAAAAGAGAAGAAAAACAAGTGTCAATCACAGATTGTGGGGGTTCTTTTGTGTGTGACTAAATCTGAGAGAATCGGAATTCTTTGCTATTCGGAATTGCCATTTTAAGTTGATAACCGGTAACGATGTAGTAAAGCAACCGATATTACTGGCCTTGACCATTGTAGATGTTTTGTTCACACAGGAATTGTCCGCGTTATCCCCATGCATGCGAAGCGAAATGTGGTATTAGAAATGAAATGCGAAATCAAATGTGGCACACAAAATCGATAAAGACTTTATTGATTAATTTTGCAATCATCAGGATTTCTACGAGGAATGGTCGATGCTCACCTGGAATGTGCTGTGCATCACATCACGACTTCAGACGTCGATGATACTCGTGTCTGCAGGTATTGCTTTTTTGTTGTTGTTTATTTTATAAGCGAATCCCCTAATATTGTCACAAAACTCTCCTATGACCTCATGAAATCTGCTTGAAACATATCTCATTCAGATGATCGTCTCATCTTCTCGCGACTCAATCAGGCTCTGATTCAACTCGTCAACTACTCCAGGTACAAGGCAATGCTCATAATGACAAATTCATCTTTGATCTCTCACTTGACCATTATTAGTTACGTCTACTCGAAAATCAATATTTAATTTCTCTTCATCTCAGGGATAATCTGCCTGACATGGGAGATTCCCTGGATGTCGAGTATCAAACAGTGAGAGAACGATTAGATGTCACCATGGCCAATCTGCACAATCTATATCGGTAAGGGCTCCACTATTCTTCTTTCACATAATTCTAAACCTCCCGAAAGGGATCAGGTTGAGAAAGTGTGCAAATATGAGAGAGTCCCTCTCGATTGTACACGTTATTTCTGCATGGTTCACCGATCAGTGGAATGATGTGTATTAATCCTTTCAATGAACCTTTTGTAGCTTTAGACGCGACTATTGTAGTCTAAGGTACTCTACGAGAGCAATTATTCATAGAAAGCGTTCGTATACCGATGAAAATGTTGTGATCTGTTGGAGGGGGCAATCGATGATTGTCATACCTACAGTATGATCAACGGCCTTGATCTCTCCGTGCCCGCATCGATCGATATGTTCTCATCGGCGCTCAACGAATTCGCCGCCGAGATTCTCGCGCCCTGCATCGAGCACTTCAAGGTACGGTAGACGGAGATTATCGATCGATTAAAGGTGGTGTCCCACGAACTTTTAGTCAACTGAGTTCTCACTGTCGGGTTATGGTAATCGGTTTCCAGATAAGAGCCCCACAAACCGCATGTTCAGCCGATAAGTTTGAACAAAGTTATTCGCGTTTGGCTCTGTGCCAAACTGACCCTGAATGCAGGAATTCAAAAATGATAGGGAGGGATAAGGGTGGACGAGGAGAAAGCGACCGCATCATTGAAACATATGAGATGAGGAATGATGGAGCAGGAGATTCGTGATACTCCTTTAAGATATTATTGATTGGTTGCAGCACTTCTGCAATCACAGCTGCGACCGACTGTGGCTGCGTGTGAGAGCTGCTCAAATCGACAGAATGAGGTATGTTTCCGCCGACGATATCGAATATGCGACAAAACTATTCTTTACATGTTACTATACACAGCATTTTCTGAAATTTATGTAATAGTCAGTTACTGGGTCCCAATAGTCGACTACTAGCCACTACTAGTCCGACCACAAAACTGTACTTGTCCGGTAATTCGCGGTTCTGGGGTAGTGTAGTGTTGAATCCATCTCCATCACTTCATATTGCAGATCTCAACAACCTCTCCCCGATGAGCCTATCATGGCACTGGCCGAGTTCTATTCTCGCATGATGCACAGTCTGGCCGTGCTCGCTGCCCGTCTTCAGGTACTGAAACAAATTCCTGCTTTTGATGTCTCTCGTACGGTATATGATATGTCTCGTACGACTATCGTTGCAGAAATTCATATGCACAAATTTAACTAAATAAAGGGCCTTGGAAATTAATGAGTAGTTGAAAGTCATTCACTTGCAGGGTTTCCGGTACGAGTTGACGCAGAATCGTAAGATCTTCGGATCCTTCGATCCCGTGATGCCTCTCTCCGAGATGATCTTCTCTGCACTCGAATTGCTCATGGCCGACTGTGTTCTGTCGACGGAGCCATCCACCAATGCTATTCTCGTCACCAATAATCTATTCCAGTTAGTGACCATACATTTAGATAATTCAGGGATTTAAAATTCGTTTATTGTCCTTCATACTTTCGAAGAGTCTTAATGATTCGTAGTTGGGAAATCTTTCTTTGCTCTAGACGTGAAACACAAATTCAGAAACAACTCGCGAATCAATCGAAGATATTCAATGAATACAAATAAACTAAATTAATAGGATTTATATTCAACGCTCCGAAAAATCCACAGCACTGTATCAAAATACACTTCATGCCTTTACCCTACTTATAAAACACAAATTTAGAATGAATTGCGGCGCACTGGCGAGAGGAGTCGTCTTCAAGGACTTTGACGTGCAGGTAACGATCCACAACTTCACCATCCATTAAAGACCCATATCGCATCAATTTATCGATTTAATCCCTCTAATTCTTCTTTCCCTCACCATCATCTCTCTCAGGTCGTCTCCGAAGAGGCGGCGGAGCACATTCAATCGGAGCTTCGATCTCAACGTCTCCTCCAACAGCCTTCTCCCCTCGGTCCCGTTCCCTCTGCTGCTCTGCTAGCAATGAAGCCGACATCGGGAACCAAGAGAGCGAATGCTGCCAATAATGGTATGGGACCACCCAGTATCAATCTAGGTAAAGTACTTTTCATACATATATCAATGCATGGATTAGACGAAGAAGGAGAACGAAACATTTGCGTAACAGATAAAGTGGTTTTCCTTGCCACGCACTCTGGCATTTTTCCAGCCAGAAAAAGCTGGACAAAAATACCAAATTAGCTTCGTTTCCTTTCGAAGTCGTCATCCTTCTTTTTGTCTTATTTTGAGTAAAAGTAGCGGAAACTGTTTTTGATTCAATCCGATCGACTGTTTCCACATGCCGGTTCGTAGCATTTCCAGAGCGAATGTACGTCGACACGCCCAATAACACCGCTCACAAGAAGTCCGATGTGAACAGCAAGGTAATAATTGATCTACCGTATTCCTAACACAATCTTATTAAATGGGCAGGGTGTGAGAGCGTTTGGAAAAGTGCGTCCTCTGGATCATACGCACTCTCCCATTCCTAACATATCTATGTAGGATTTCCAGGCTTGTGAATCGATATATCTACCGTATCCTGAGTCTGTCGTTGCAGGACTCGGTGACGATCTATCCCGTGTACAACGCGAAGAATCGCTACTGGTTGGCGACGTATCCGCATCTTCTGTGCACCACGAGACAGAAGGGACGGACGAGTGTCAAGAACTCATTTGAGGTGCGGTAGATCGATGCCTACAGTATTCATAGTTACCGTGCCTCTTCCATTCAGGACCTCTCTCCTGCTCATCTGGACAAGAATTCGTCTTCTGGCAAGCGTCCAATCTTCTACTTCCACATTCGTGCGACTCTCTTCTCTCCCTCTGGTCGATTTGCCTGTGCCCACACTCTCTCACTCCCATTCACAATTGCGACCAGGAGAAATCAGGTGGGAACCTTTTTCCAAGCCGGTGAAAATGCGTTTTACCCTCAGTGCATGAACGGAGTTTGCCGACGAGTAGTATTACGAACCACTGCCTCGCATATAAAAAATAGCAACTCTAACCGGCCAAAAATAGAACATTAGTGATTATTTTCTTGGCTATTTAAAGTCGTTCAGGATTGTCAAGTGCAACGTATGATGTCATCCTACACTGCTTCCATCTTCTGGTTGTATGGATGCAATGTGCAGGACGGACTGCTGCTGCAGTGGACGGATGTTGGTGAGTGGAGATGAGAGATGATGACGTCACCGACAAACCTTTTATTATTCAATTTTAATTGCAAAATAGTCCAATAGGAAGAATATGAAAAATCGGAACCAACGTTTCTGAATCGTGCTAATCAACAATCCTTTATAGGCATGCGATGGGATCAGTTCAAGCATCTCTACAAACAGCACTTCTCAGTCAATGCAGAGGTTTTTTTTTATTTTCAAACAAATCTCTTCTTTTTATTGATTAAAGAATCCATTTCCAATTCGAAGTGGATAATTTTCTTAAAAGAGTTTCATAAGCATAAATAATTGTAGGTGATTCGTCCCCTCGTCGACGAGGATTTCGATCTTCTGCAGTACAAACTGCAATGTCAGGATTGCCAATCGGGAGACACTGCGGCGAGGATAAATGGAGCACAGAGTGAGTAAAGAGACTCCCAACATTATTATTTGTTTAATTTGAAAATATCGGGGGAAAGTCGTAAAACTTGAAGACAAAAACTATCGAATTTGTTCGATCTGATTGGATTAATTAATGACAGAAATCAAAGATCAAATATAATTTGCAGAGATTGTCACCTTCAAGAATGTATTGTGCCCGCATCTTCGATATGAGTGTGGATCGACCAACGTCCGATTCTCTGTATGGAGAGGTGCGTTGTACATAGTAGACTCTGGTTTCACTGTCGTCATAAAGAGGGAAGGGAGAGCGAACTTCGATATAATTTGAGGGAAAAATGAAATAAAAGAAACACATCTTGTTTCTTTCGTTAACCAGGGCAGCCACACAATTGAAAAGGCCAGTCAGAGCCTACAGACAGGGGTTGAGATTGAGAGAGCGAGTGAAATCAAGTGGAACTCTCTCCTTTTTTGCACACACTCTCTTGTTTACCCCTTTTTGTATGATCGGAATAATGTATATCTAGAAATTTAGTTTGATAATTTTCTCAAATCATGTTTCCAGGAATGCTGGAGTTGCTGCAGATCTTCCACGACAAGCGGAACAACGTGCACAAACTGTGGGAGAAGGACTTCCTCCACGGATTCCTCGAATTTGATCAGGTGAGACAACATTCATTCATTTATTTGTCGAAATACAACTCGAAACACCCAAAAATGGGCATTTACACTGCCCAGAAAACTCTGAATCGATAAATACACATGATCTATAGATAGGAGTCAGAGGGAGGGAGTGTGCAAAAACGAGACAATCCCTCTCGATATTGCGCACTCTCTCGCTCCAAACATTCTCTGTAGGGTTGACCTGCGGGTGGAATATTGTGGATATTCATCGATTATATTCGACATTTTAAATGCTAACTTCCGTTTTATCAGGTGGATGCAATGCTGGAGCGACACTACTCCGCTCTCATCATGCGACTCTCTTTCGTCACTGGAGGTGACCAGCAGATTTATGTTTCACGCCTTCACATATCTTACACGTTTCCCGATCACAATAAATCCATCCCATAACTATTCAATCGCCACTACATAGTGATTCCGCAATGTGGTTGGCAATTTAATGTAAAGTTGAAATGTAAAACACTTAGACTTCCGCGTAATTTAGGAGATCCTTTGTCTTGAGTGAGATAGATCGTGGGCATTGAGTAATACTATTTCCATAAAAGTAGGACCACGTAAGTACCACCACAAGGGACCAATAGTCCCTATTAGATTTGAGTTTCACAGAGTGCTTAAATTTCTTGTACGCCCACCCATTTTCGATTTTTCGAACAAACGAGATACATGATTGACAATTAACCTTTTGATTCTCTCAGGTACGATCTGTTTCACAGTCAAATCGACAGCTCACTGTGCCACTGCTGGAGTCGCAACTCGTCCGATGCATTTGGAACCACTCGATCTCAAGAAACTACAGGCAAAATGTCTCAAGGACTATCTGAGGGATATCGCCGATGCAGAGAAGGTCATTTTGAAATACTTTTTTTTAATTGAACATTTGATTATCTAAGCATTATCTATGACTTTTTAGAGCCCATTTTAGAATGGCTAAATTATGTAGCGTGATTTAAAATTTGTTGCAAGATTGTTGTTTCAACTTTACCTTTAGCTGTATTTTGTTCTTTGTTTTCCAATATCATCAGGATCATACCTCTTTGCCATTCCTTGTAACTCCACATTTTAAAGGTAAAGTATCTTATGAAATCGAATGGGTATCGCATTGCTAAAAATTAACCGCGGTACCTTTGTAACTCCATATTTTATAGGTTAAATACTTGATGAAGTCTAACGGGGAGCTCATCCGCATCTCCGATGTCCTCGAGAATATGCGAGAGGGCGATCTGATCCCCTCCGTCGAGAATGAGAGAAGCATCTCCAGCAATGTCACCCACTCTGGAGACATCGACGCCATGCAACACATCAGGTATACGGTAGTAGCCTTTTAATCGATAACTGACTTTTCAGATTATAAGGCTTAGACCAATCGACAACTGACTTTTTGTAGATTCACTGCGATGCGAATTGCCGTTGTTACGTGCAAGGTGAAGCCGCCATCTGCCGATTTGATGGAGGTCAGCGACCATCGATCGTCGTCGGTATGAATAGAGAGATATTACACAGGGTTGAGGGAAGACTTATGGAAAATCGATAATGGTCTCGACGAGAATTCTGCAGAACCCTGTGCAATATTAGTTGCTTTGCTGCACATTCTTTGTTTCGGTTTTGCTTTAGTTAGCAGCTGATTGTGATCTCACGGTATGTGAGATGGATAAATTGGTGTCGTGATTCCAAACCTACAGACAGGGGACAGGCGGGGGGGGGGGGGCTTTTAAACGCTCTTTACCCCAAAGCCCTTTCTGTAGGGTCGGACGACTTGTGGAATCAATGTGCTAGACCGTAGAAAGGGACTGTAGAATCTAGATAATCAATATTTCTCTCCTGTAGATCGAGGGAGATAACGGTCTGGGTGGTCGCCTCTCTGCACTTCTCTCTCCCAGTGACGACTTCATGAGGGAACTCATCCAACTCTGCAACTTCCACGGAAAGAGCAAATTGGTCAGTTGGCATCACCATCGGAAGAAAAATCAAACCGATACTGCGAAACACGTTTTTGACAATTGCCTAGAACGCAAAAGTGCTTGGTAAATCACTTTTTTCTGTAACAACAACGTCGTGAGAGAGCGAGGCTGACATTAAAAACATTAAAAACTGACATTAAATTAAAGACATTGACATTTTTATTAAAAAAAATATTTTAGGAACTGGAGCAACTAATGGAGTCCCTTCCCGAATCGGCCTTCACTACTCGTCCCTCCTTCACTCCTTCTTATTCCTCCTATTCAACCTCTGCTTCTACCCCCGCCGCCCTTCTATCGCCCTCTCCCATGGTCTCTCCCTACGACAACCATCTTCACCACAAATACGACTTTTAAATATCGATGAATGGGTCGATAAGTCGATAAGAGGTGTTCTAGACCCCTCTCTCCTCCCGACCAGTGTATTCAGCCCATCCCAGAATCGGTAGAACAGTAGACCAAACAAAAAAACATCAATAATATCAACCCCGAAAATCTCCCTTTCAATCGATAAATCTCGAGTATTTCTCACACGTAGTTAGTTATAAGATGGGTTGGATGTAGTTTGTAGTCGACCGTAGACACTTTTTTCACCGTAACATCGGATATTCGTGCGATTCTCAGTGTTTCCCCCTTGATCCAGTACTTCTTTCTACTATATTTCCATGCAGACACATATCTATATATTAGCCATTCTCTTACCGTATTCCACAGTCGTTCTTACTGTATTCCCTCGCAGTCGTGCTTTGTTTGTTGTTTGCACATTTCGATCGATAATTCCGTTGTGATGGTCGATCGATCGATCGATAGATCGATAATTCCCTCCCTTCCCGCCTCTCCTCTTCGCCCGGGTAATAAATGTAGTTGGAGAATATCGATGCAGTTATACACAATGTTGCATGAGAAAGGAACGACAGAAAAGAATGTTCGTTTGATCATTTCGAAAATTGAAAAAAAGAGTGATTAGAGCTCCTGGTATCCTTGCTGTCCATACTTAATAAGCCAGTGATTCCGCGCTTCAATGAGTCCATACAATCGGGCGCAGCTGAAGTTTTCAATACTTCGATCACCATGGTTGTTGAAGAATAAAAAAAAATTAGCTCAGAAGCATTCTACCTCGTCTAACCATTTTTCTGAGTTGATAGCTTTTGTGCATCTTCATGGAGACGTAGCAAAACATTGTGCGATCACTCTAATTCTTCAGCATAGTCGCAGCCCGGTGATCGCGCGCTTCACATAGAACATAGAACCGGATGAAATTTAGTTGTAGACTACATTCATTTCCCTACCAACACTTTTTTATCTGCAATTCGATGCATTCTCTAGCATTCACTTCCCGATGCCATTATCCTATTTGATCTCTCTCTCTCTCTCTCTCTGCTCTTTCACATCATTCCACATGCCAGTCATACTTACAGAAAGGGCTTCGATTGAGAGAGCGGGGTAAAATCGAGAAGGACTCTCTCACTTGTGCACACTATCTCGCCCTGACCCCTGTCTATCGGTTTGGAATCATGTGATCTGATGCTATCAGCTTATCACAAGTGTCTTCTTCCTCTTCTTTTCCTCTCATTCTCGCATGTCATAAATCGGACTCGTTTATAATCGGATTGAGATTGGATCATACACACACGAAGGTCAACGGGTAGCCTGTTCAGAGACAATGGAGATTGCGGCTTGAGAGAGAGAGAGATAGAGAGAGAGAGATAGAGAGAGAGAGAAAGAGAGAGAGAGAGACGCGTGAGTGATATCCCTTATCTTATCAGCAGATCACTCGATTGCGTTATCATGAAGCCTTATCGAGCCGTTGTTCTGGGTGCTCCGGCCTGTGGCAAAAGTGCATTGGTGAGTAATCATTACGTCTTTTTGTTGAGATAACAATCAATATTTAGAGATAAGAAGGACAACTTTGTTTCAGATAAGACGATTTGTTGAGAATACTTACACAGCTGATTATGAACCGACGATTGAGGAAAAGTTAGTGAGAAACTTTTCTGGTATTTTCATGCGGGCTATTTATCCCAGTTCCCCTCCCATTGGGGGAAACAGTCGGCACCTTTGAAGTTTCCCGCAGTGGAAGGGGAGGCGGGATGAATACCACTGGGAACAATAAGAGTTTTTGAATTTTGAGAATTTGAACGTTGCAGATACACAAAGAAGGCGATTTTTGCCGGAATTGCGTTGACAGTTGAGATCATCGACACGGCTGGAAAGGTACGGCATTTGGTAATTCACGAATAGAAATTGTAGCCTTGGAGCTAAACAGCTATACCAATTTCTTTTCGACAAATCGGCCCTTTGTTGAGTTTATTTTTTTTTAACAATAAATAAGCAAGATCAATTGGTTCTTCTTTACGCATGATCATATCTTGTAAAGCTACAACCAGAATCTGCCTGGTCTTGAGATCTCCTTCATCGTGTGACATTGCAGGAATTAGTCTCCGGCCAACACGAGACGTACTTTGAAAATGCCGATGCTTTCGTCGTTTGCTATGCTGTCGATGATAAGAGGTTTCAATTTGTCCACATTTTAATGTTCCAAACTATTGTTCACCATATCTTAATCAAATAAACGTTCCCTTTTGCGGAATTGAAATTTCAAAATTATAATATTAAGTATATTTCAGGAGCTACGAGCACGCAGTACGCATCTTCTCTCAAATTGCACGCTATCGAGGAACTCATTCAGTCAGTCTAATTATACAGTGTCCGGATGTGCATCAAGAATGTATATTGTTTTCTAATTTGGAAAAGAGCAGTGCGAGAAATTAGAAATTCAACGATGAATCGCCGATCATGTGCAATTGCATGCAGGTGATCTTGCGTTTCGCTGAGATGATACAACCGATTGAGCTACAGTTGAATTGGTTATTGAAGTAAAGCAAGTGAAATATTATCAAGAATAAAACATAGCTGCATTGATGTCGCGGTGATCTCACGTTGCACTGAAGGCCATCAACATAAGCCGTCAAAGTGTACACAAATCGTTGGGACTACAGCACTATTGTAAAACTAGAAAAATATTCAATAAATAAACTATCACAAAAACTCATTTATTGTTCCCAGATTCCGCGAGTTCTGGTCGGGACCAAACTGGACTCTCCCTCTCGTGAGATCTCCCTCGACTCTGGCAATGTTCTCTCTGCACAATTACAGTGCTCTTTTGCTGAGACTTCCGCCATGCACAACATTAATGTCACTGAGGTATCCCCACTTTCTAGGCCTAAACTATTCTAGGCTTCTCTAGGAGATTGAGAGGCAAACTAGAATTCGGGCCACACTTGGTGCGCACGTGTTTCAAAACCTAAATTAATGTTTGCATTATTGAACGAAGATAATGTGGGTTTCCCTGAAGTTTTAGAAAAATAAATGATTCATTCAGGTTTTCGAGGAGGTTGTCTCGCAGATTCGATACGTTGAAGGAATGAGGAAGAAGATGGAGAAAGATCAAAGTCCATCTCTATTCTGCTGTCTACTCGGTTGAACTCCTTTACACATCCAATGATTAACCTCCAGAAAGGGTCAGTGGCGAGAATGTTTCAAAGTGAGAGGGTCTCCTATGGACCCTCTTACTTTCCCTCAATATCTCACCATTGACCCCTTTCTGGAGATTTTGAATTATCCTGTCTAATAATTCCTCGCCCTTGTGTACAAACCCTCATTCATTGTGCGATAAACCACTCAATTATGTAATCAATGTTCATTTCAGTCTCGAGAAAATAGGAGAAAAGGGGGGTTAACTACATCTATATGTACAGGCAAAGGAATGGACGCATGATTGTGGTGGAATAATAGCGTGCGAAATGTGAGACCACTGTATCTTCACTCTATCATCCGTCAACTGGCGTAGAGACTGTGCGAAATGAAGATAGCGTGGTCTCAAATTTCGCACTCTAGAGAATATCATAGATGGATATGGGGTCGATTGGTTCTCTATCAGAGAGAACCTCTACTTGTCGTCTAATTGGGACTGGGTCAGATTCACAAACGGGGATTTCACATGAGATATTGCACTGGGTGTGTGGGTGTTTCAAGTAGGAGTGTTCAGACTCAAGACGCAATCACAACTGGGTGAAATGACGTAAAAATGGGGAAGAAAACAAATTGACAGTGGGTAACAATGGAAAGGGCGCCTTTTAGAAAAGGCAGACAACATATTCGAAATTAGAAGTGTATGTGGGGGTGGGTGAGTGGACCGGTCACGGATAACGGGCATGTCTCGACTCGAATTAGGGGGTTACTGTACGTCAGACGGGGTTGGGTTACGGTAAGTGGGGATTACGGTTTCTTATCGAAGACACCGCACGCCGAGAGAATGATGAGGAGGACGACCACAACCAGCAGGGTAACGCCGACAACTGTAATAGAGCCAATTATCGATTGCTATCAGATACAGTACTCCTCGGGTACGGTATTACAGTAGTACTCACTTGTGATCACCGTCCACTTGGCGTTGAGCATGCACATTCTGCGCTGCACGGTGCGCGCAGTCTGCTTGAAGCTGGCGGACTGAAGAAAATACTTTTATTTTTATTTTTTGACATTTTGAAAGTCCCGTTTCCAAAACAACAAAGTCTAGTTTCCAAGTCAACGCGCTGGCGTCCCTAGAGCTCACAGAGATGCAATCACAACATAATTGGTAGATCACTCGACTACAATATGTCTGACTCTCTTCTTCCATTCTGCTTAACACCCTCACTATGCACCCGAATCGCCCAATGGACTACAATATTGGACGACCCACATGATGGAGACTCGAATCTACTGCATCGGGGGGAGGGCAAAAAGTTGTTATTGCAAAGCATATCAAATCCTATCATGCACGCGTTTTGATTCTTCTATTCCGGAAATTAGACCCGTCTAGACGATGAGATTATCACGCTATCTATAGGTGTGATCTGCTGCTACCGAGAGTCTATGGCGATATCAATCGGGAAATTCAGAGATCAAATATTTGGTGTGACTATATGCGAAAGGAAACATTCCCTAGACAAGAGAAGAGTAGAATGAATTGTAAGCAAAAATCCCAAAATAACAGTCAGTGTTTCGGCCCTGCGATCTAGACACTGACCGCCTAGGTATCAAAGACCAAAGATGAAAGATCACTTACAGCAGCAACGAGATTCTCCGATCTCTCCTGGATGTTCTCGAGTCTCTCGCCTCTCTCCATGATCAGTTCCACGTTGTTCGCCATTATCTGACGAGTATCGATTAATATTGGAGTAGAGTCGATCGATAAATGTACCGTACCCCATATAAAACAAAAAATGGCGGAAAATAAGCCCTTTAAATGTCGTACGTACGTGTAAAGGACAAACATAGCCAATGCTCCTCCTCTCTCATCAATTCACGCCTACTACTACACTCTCTCTCTCTCTCTTCGTCAATCAATGTCTACCGTACCTACACCATATCCCCTCCTTCCCAACAAATATCTACCGTATCCTGTCATCTCCCTCCTCTCATTATCAATCAATATCTACCGTACCCCCCACTAGATGCCTACCGTATCCTTTGGTCTCATCAATCAATAATCCCTACCGTACCTGTTTCACTCCCTCTACTTGGCTCTTCGTCGCCGCGATCTTCTCATTCTGAGCGTGGCCCTTGCTGTTCTCCGTCATCTGCAATCAATATATTTGATTATTTTTGAAATTACAAAAACAATCGATAAAATATAAATAGATAAAAAATGATATACAGTTGCAGGCAATACAAAACACGAACATCGTCACAGAGTAGCACCGTAATTATGCATCTTGTCCCCCTTAAGTCAGTCTACGATCCCAGAACAAATCCCCTGATGACGTCACTACCGTATGCCTCCGCACGTCGACAGGTGTTCTGGCTGCTGCAGAGAAAGAGGAGGAGGAGGGAGGAGAGGGAGGAGAGGGGGGACTGGTCTCGACGGGAATCGCCTCCGTCGACCCGTAGGATACTGTAGGAGAGGGGTCAAGGGGCTGCATCTCTCTCTCTTTCTCCTCACTATCAACTCTCGACTACGACTGCCCTCTGGGAGAGAAAGGAGACTGACGTCTACGTCGTCGTCGAGAATAAGAGGGCGGAGCTTGATGAAGGGGGGGGGGTGAGGGGGGAGGAGCGGAAAGGGGACAGCAGAAAGGGGGAGGAAGAGATCAGAAGGAGAATGAAGACATGGCCATGGCAACCGAGTGTAGAGGGACGAAGAGGAGGAGGAGGGGAAACAGTGAGATCAGAGAGAGAGAGAGAGATTGAAAAACAAGTAAGAAGACTACGTCAAAGGATGCGTGAATATGGGAAGTTCCATCATGTGAACGGAAGGATGTTACGTCCATTGACGCGTCTCTTGCACAGCAGGAAATGAAATTGATGAGTAAAGTTCAGTTTCTGGAAACCAACTACGTTGTCAATACCGTACACTTAACTACTCTCACGCAGACTGGTGAGGCTACCGTACCCCCGCCGAGGAGTATCAACCACACGACGCGGAGGCCGCAGTGATTGGTAATGTGACGATGAACGACTACTGATTCTCTGGCCACTCCCACCTCTTCTGATCACGCAGAGACCGATACTTGAACGGGTGGTGGTGCACAGTGGATATTCCAGATTGGAAGGAAGTTCCCCTTTCCACGGTTCCCCTTCAAGTGACCGTGTATGGGGGCACTTGTTGGCCATTGTGAATGAGGGGGAGGAGGGCGAGGGAATTGGTTCCCCGTCCGCTCACTCAACCAAACTTCATTGACGTGATTCTACGTGTATCGCGTTTCCGAGCTTTAGCAGAGCAGAGATATAGCACACACTGCACTACAATACCAAATCTAGCCTAGGCAAACACTAACATATAACAACGTGAGTTTGAGCCTATTTGGGAGAAGGGAATTGGCGGAACAGTGATTTCTGCACTTTTGAGCCCCTACATTTTCCACCAGTTGTGCGGAGCTGCTATTTTTTGATTTTCTAAAAAAGCTAATTTAGAAAAAAATATTTTCGGGAACATATAAGTCTGATATTTGCAAGATACACGTACTGCGAAGGTGGTTCTGTCCATCTCCTAATGTGTATTAAAATAGTCTGCGAGTCTACAAGATCACACAAAAGCGTCTCGCAAATCGGAGACGATGTTATGAGAATCTTGAAAGAGAGAAGAAGAAGAAGAAGGAGAAGGAAAGATCCTAATTCGAGTTGATCTGCCAGAAATGAGAAACATTAGGGCAACGGATACGGGAGGATTTACTCGAATTAGAAAGAGATGGGGACAAGGAGGGGGGATGTGAGTCTGAAAACATTCCCGAACGATTCCGATGCAAGACATACACAGAGGGGGGGGACTATGACTAACTCCCTTGCTATCACCTCAATAATACAAATAATACCGTGACCATTGACTGGCTATCGTGCACGATTCGGTCGACTTTCGACGATGAATCATCGGTGCACAAGAATGTGGAAAGAAGAAGAAAACGATGGGTAGAAGTTTTTCTTCCATAGAAACAGCAACAAATCGATGCTCAATGACAAGCTGAGAGGGTCAGACGACGTCTCATACTGATAAGGGGTATCAATCGATTGAGGCTTGGTGATACGAGATTTGGAGGGTAACCACCTCCTAACCCTCTAAACCCGAGGTAAAGGGGGAAGGGAAAAGAAACGAATCGATGGCCGTGTGGATTCTCTAGGTGATGGTGGCAACGGCAGAGGAGAGAGAGAAGAGAAGAGAGTACACAAACAAAGAAGAGGGAGATAGAGTAAGGAGACAGAGGAGATAGGTAAGAATGAGTCAGGAATAACCAATCTCTCTCTCTCTCTCCGAGTTCTCTGATGAACAGCCCAGAATAAGTGGTTGATTATTGGCAGAGCAGATGCATTTTCTGCTTCTTCTCTCCGACAGGGAATCGGCTGAATAATGCAGTTAGTGTCAATTCTCTCTCTCTCTCTCTCGCCCACGGTTTTCCAATCTATCCATCAAGTAGACAAAGGCTACTGCTGAACAAGGAGAAGAGCAAGAAGGAAGCGATGACTACTCGGCGTGAATAAGCGAAGAGAGAGAGAGAGAGAGAAAGAGAGAGAGAGAAAGAGAGAGAGAGAGAGAGAGAGAGAGAGAGAGAGGGAGAGAGAGAGAGAGAGAGATCTTCTCCATCCAATTTATTCATTTCGCTGTCGCTCCAGGTGCAAATGAAGAAAGCGAAGAAGAGAAACGAGAACCGCGCGCAAATTACAGCAATGTGAGCAGAACATTTTCCCCCGATCGAGAAGAAGAAAAAGAAGAGGAGTGGAGAAACATAATTCAAAACCTCCACAAAGGGGCCAGGGCGAGGGAGTGTGCAAGAGTGAGAGAGTCCCTCTTGATTATACACGCTCTCTCATTCTACAACCCTTTCTCTAGGGGTTACCAGCTTGAGGGAATGGTGTGGTGAAACACAAATCCGCCTTTTTTCGAAGCTGGAAATGAATCGGTCCGGAGAATATGTCGTCTTGCGAAATGTTGCCATGGATTCGCGTCGCTATTGAACGTACTCACGCCGCCACAACCTTACTCGTAAGCTACGAGTCGTAATATAGGCAACTCTTTCTCTATCACGGCGAGCGATAAGCAGTAAGTTAGTGTCGAGAGTATTTGACGAGTGAGGGGAATGGAGGGTACACAAAACGTCTATGTGAACGTCGGGCACAAATACTCTTACAAAACTCTCCCTCGGACCTCTCTACCATTCTCTGCCTATTCTATCACCATTCATCCTTCCATTCTATCAATAACCTCTTATCATGATGCTTTCACCAGTACAAACTCTCCTAGAATAGTCCCACAACGACTCACCAAAAAAAGTTCGCCCGAGGCAGAAGGCCAAACTATCCAAACATATCCCTTCATCCCTGCCCGCAAATGCTAAAGTATAAGAATAGTACAGTACTTTTTTCCGGTCTTCTCTTCTTTTTTCCGTTCCTATCGTAGTCTCACATTTCCTAATTCGGTCTATGCTCCGAAACACCTCTCTCCTCTTCTTCTCCTCTTCTTCATCTACATTGCCCCTCCTCTAAATAGCTTTGCTACGTAGGCGCGTCACGGAATAGCTCAGAAATTGGAGTGGAGATGAGAGAGAGAGAGAGAGACGGAGATGAAAGAGAACAGTGAGGTCGTCGAGGATGATAGATATGGGAAATGTAGAGATGGAATGGACGAGATTAGACTAATCTGGGGAGAAGGAAGGAATGAGTGGGTTGAAAAGGGCGAGAGAAAGGGTAAAGAGGAGGGAGAACAGATCCCACAAAATGGGGGATACTGAAACGATCTTTCGTTTTCAGTTCAGATTTAGCAATCCGGATAAATTGGAATTTGTCTTTTAGAGCGTTTGATTTTGGTTTTGTTTCGCGGGTCCAAAGCATCATCAATCGGACAAAAAGAGGGGGAGATTCTGAAATAACGAAGGGAAAGGTTACACGGAGGAGCTCTCAATGAGAAGATCAACGCGGACGTCAGAGAATGACATTCCATTGAGAGGAGAGAGAATGAGAATGAGTGTGAATAGGACTACGATAACATCTTATCGACGAGAATCGAAAAGTCAAAGAATCAGAGGCATCTTATAATCATTGGTTAGCGACCCCTTTCCATAAAAACATAAAAGTGCCCGTAGTCGCTTCTCGCCAAATTGAAAAATTTGCGGTGCCGCAATCCCTAATCTCTTCAAGCACTACACACCTCAACAAAAGATGGTAAAAAATATAACGAATGAGAGGGTCGTAGGAATTACACATTTGCATATTTCGCAATTGCGGCACCCCGATTCCACTGATCACGAGGGGGAGCGGTCAACGCTGCTCATTATCCAAAAATGGAACTATCGACAGTGAGACAGAGGGGGACGCACAGGATTCCAAACCTCCAGGAAGGGGTGTGGGCGAGAGATCGTGCAAAAGCAAGACAGTTGCTCTTGATGCTACGCGCTCTCTCACTCACAACTACTTTCCGAAAGACTGATCGGCCTGTGGAATGATGTCGAGGGGATGGAACAGGGACAATCTCTCTCTTTGTATCGACCTATTCTATATTCCACCCTCCTTCTCCTTCTTCCATCTCTTCGTCATACCTATGATGACTCATGGCGCCTCCCCTCACCACCCCTCAATACTCATCCTTCTCATGAGCTTTTCGATGGATCGATTAAAGAGCAATTATCGATCGATTCAACGGTTATACGGCAGCGATTTTGGCATTTAACGTAGGCGGAGGCTGAAAACAGCGGGCAAAAATATTGGAAAGCATCGAAACATGGTGGGGGATGAATAATAAATACACCGACCGAATTGGCCATCTGGTTCGACGACTACAATGGAAGATATGACTGTGAGAGAGAGAGGGGTGGTCATGGTGGAATGAGAGGGAGAGGAGGAGAGAACCGTTTGATGGGGAACAAAATGTTAAGATTTTCAGGAAACTGGTGACGTAGTGTGTTTTCCCAATTGGGAAAAGACACTGCGTCATCGCTTTCCTGACAAGCCTTCAGGCACCGAAACATTGTGAGAAAGGAGGAAGAGAAAAAGAAGAAGTGGAAGAGAGCGGCGTGACACATTGTGAGTTGGTTGCGAAATTCACCCTTTTCCTACCTGGCATGACTGTTAGGGGGAGGGAAAGAGGGGGAGAAGGAGAGAGATAACCAGGCACTCTTGTGCAACAGGCTGGGCATTACTAATCGGGACTGGGGTAGGAACCAATTTTGTGTCAAGCCTAGGATCAATCACATTTCCATACAAATGGGATCGCATTGCAAGCCCTCTATTGCAGTGCAAATAGTATGTAACTAGCAAATATCAATGACTTTTTGTCCATTGTCCCGGTTATGAATTTCGCTATTGCACAATGCACTATGGGGAGTCTTCCAGATTCAATCATAAACTTTCATCGATCATTGACCGCCAATATTGATACGAGAAAAAATCATGAGTGACGCGCGGTCAACTACCTCACGAAACATTAGAAAGTTGTATAACCCCTCATCGTTCTACGGATTATCCCATTTTAAATAAATCAATGAATAATTTGTTCGACTCACAATAAACTGTGTGAGTGTGGGTCCCATCTGCTCCTGTACTTCTTCTCCCCGTGAGAGAGAATCTTGCCAGTGGGGATCAGATGAAATCGCCTCCTGAACACATGGAAGATAGGGTTTCACTCATGACACATTAGATGAGAAATCTGGCCATACATGATAACTGAGGTCGTCTCACAACCCAGTTTTATTCAAGCACCTTCAGTATGGACAACGACAACGTGTGATTCATGGCTTGCGTCCATTTGCAACCAAATTGATTGCTCGTTTCACTAATTGCACACAAAGATACGCAATAGGCCAACCTTGATATTCAATTTTGTACATTTTCATCACCAGATGATTTTGTGTTGCAGCACACTTGTAAGAGTGCGCTGTTTTCTATAGAATCGTTACACAAGTCAACCGCAGTTTGATCTCGTTTTAATCGTTCGTAAATAAAACAATCACTAATCACTTCTACTAAGCCGTTTCAATCTCAGTTTTTAATAATAATAATTAATTTCATTCATCCTTTTACGATCGAATTCGCAGTTATTCGAAGGACGTTGAATTGAACTAGAGGGTTTTGTTCATTCATATCTAGCCCACATTTAGTGATTAAATAAATAAATAAACAGAGTTGATACCAGGGCTGTGCATTTTTCGTTTTTCGATTTTTCGAATTTTTCGATTTTTCGACTTTTTTTCGAAAAACTTTTTCGTCGAAAAAATTCTCGAATTATTTTCGAAAAATTCGAAAAAAAAATTTCCTTTTTGAGAAGAAATTTACATAGAAATGTTGAAAAGTAATCGCAAAATAATTGTTTAGTTAATTTGTTTTTAAATTTTGGTAGCATAGATAAATAGTTTTCTGCGCAAATCACACTATCCATTAGAAACAGTACTTGTTTGGATTGATAGTTATTTTTAGATAGAATTTTCCATTTATAAAGAACTAATTATTGCTAGAATTATGTGTTTTAGACTACACTTTGATAAGAAATAGCATAAAATTGCTATTTTACAAGCACATTTTGCATTTTCAGATTTTTTTCGAGTTTTTCGATTTTTTCGAATTTTTCGAGTAAAAAATTCGAAAAATTTTCTTTTTCGAATTTTTTTCGAAAATTATTTTTCGCACAGCCCTGGTTGATACCGTACCTGGATGGTTGCAAGGAAGTCGAGGGAGACGGAGAATGGCAGGAGGGGTTCAGTGACACAGACGAGACAGAGGGCGAAGGAGTCGGAGACGTTTACTCGATAGGAGATCGTCAATCTGAGAAGGGAATAATGATGGATTAGAGAAGAGGGAGGAGATCACCAGATCATTTTGTATTGCAGCGCAATTATAACATTACATTATGCTCTGATGAATCATTGCTGTTAAAATCAGTATCTAATAAGAGGACTATTGATAGTTCACTCAGCACTTTACTGTTGCAGCACTGTGATAAGACCGCACTATTTTCTAAATAAGCAATAGGTATTCTGGCCCAAGTTGTAGAATATCACAGTAGTTGTGAACTAAAATGTTGGGAGAAGGCTACCAGGCATTTTAATGTTCCAGCGACATCACAAACTCGCAGTGCATTAACAATCTTCAATACGGTATGCATATTCAGCGCAAATATTATTGTAGTATTACTATCAATTTCGATACCGAAAAAGAGGTTGAAAGAGTGCGATTGACAAATCACAAGAAAATTCACTGCAGCAGCACTATTAGAAAGAATTAATTTCTGCAAATCTCCCACAATCCTCAACAGTGCTCTATATCGTGCATTGCTTCGCATTTCGTGTATACATTCAGAATCTATTCCCGTACCTTGCTTTGCATCAAAAACTTTTTGTCTAAACTATAAACTGACGTTTCGAGCTCGAGTTTGCCCGTGTTGTTGTAGTGCAGTCGCACTCGCTGATGGACGACGTCACGAATCTGAACAACAAAATTTTTTTTATTTAAAAAAATAACTCAACTCAATAAGATATTGCAGAGTAACTGTTCCTACCGAGAGATGGGCGTTTAGCAACATCAATCTGCTTACTTTCTGGTAATTTTTACGCAAATTTATATTGACTCTCAGTTGGCACTCATTTCCCATCTGCAACTGGACTTATAATTTGCCTAACTATCATCCAAGGAGTTACCACTGCAAAAATAAAAGTTCCTCCTAAGATATGCAATTCTTGAAGCTCCGTTCCACCTACTTAATTACCAATTGTTTTCGACTGGCAAAAACATTTTCACCATCACTGCCTCTACACATTCCCTAGTGATGACGTCACACCTGTTCTTCAGTCGGAACAAATTCGGCTGATGATGATGAGGAGGAGGATGAACTGCCAGGAGCGGGTGGCAGGGCGGGGCGGGAGGAGGCAATCACTCGGGGGCCGGCCGCGTCAACCCGAAGAATGTAGAGGGAGAGCACACGGGACATCGGGGCTGAATTGCGTCATTCATAGGTGATCGGAGATATAGTTGACCACAGCGCACAGACAAAAAAAAACTTCCGATAGAAATCTGACGTGTTTATGAAATATCTGACGTGTTTATGCTAGGCGAGAGAGTGTGTGAAAATGAGAGATCTGGGCCGGGCGAAAATGTATTTATGTTCCCCGTTTCGCTATGTCTACCCTCAAAACGGAAGAAAATGCACCGTATCCGGGATTTTCCGGGAAAACTCCGGAAAGTCAGGCAAATCGTTGTTTCTCAATGAAATCGTCCAAATTTTCGAGAACGAAGGTTTCTCCGAAATTCAAGAGATCCGTTTTAAGAACTAAGAAATTTATTGATTGGAAGGTACTGTATCAGAAGTTGCGATTTTCGTTGTGCGTCGTGTACCACATGCGATACGGTAGTGTATTGGTGTACATCCCTCTTTCTTTCAAAATGTTGCCTTTGTACTCCTCGATTTTGATGCAATTTTCTCGTTATTTCGTTTCATGAACACTCTCATTAGGCGAAGAAAGCAAAATAATGAAGAATATTATCAAAACAGAAGAAAACAAAGAAAACATTTTGAAAGAAAGAGGGATGTACACCAATACACTACCGTATCGCATGTGGTACACGACGCACAACGAAAATCGCAACTTCTGATACAGTACCTTCCAATCAATAAATTTCTTAGTTCTTAAAATGGATCTCTTGAATTTCGGAGAAACCTTCGTTCTCGAAAATTTGGACGATTTCATTGAGAAACAACGATTTGCCTGACTTTCCGGAGTTTTCCCGGAAAATCCCGGATACGGTGCATTTTCGTCCGTTTTGAGGGTAGATGTTCTTCAAACAAGTGGGAAGCTTCAATTTTTTAAGGATTAAGATTTTTTTAATCAAATCGCGAAATGCAAAACCCGTAGCTTCCCAGTTTCGCTACATCTAAATATATTTCTAAAAATAGGAAATCTTTTTTCAGATCACATACACAAAAAATAGAACATTTAACGAACATTGCTAACAGCACTCCCATTCTGCTAGTATAATCCGATTACTCCTATTGATCTACCCTCTCCCCATCCTCTTTTCCCCGTTCCAATCCATCTGACTCACCTTTCTATGCTATGCTCTCTCGTAGATTGGCAACCCGCCCGATTCAGTAAGGGAAAGCGAAGGGAGAAGGAAGGAGAAGAAGGGAGGATTCTGGAAACTGCCAAAGTTTGCTCTCACTCCAGTATCACCTTCCGCATCGATTGTGCAATGTGGGGGAGGAAGACTGCGTGGCTGCCCCTCGAGCACACCCATTCGGGGCAGCCACTCAGTCGGCGTCGATAATCACTACTCGTAACTGCTTCGGGAGCCCCGTTACATATAGGATACTTGAGCGGGCACTTCAATTAGACCTCGGAAGAAGAAAAAGTAGAGGTATTGTCGATGGATTGAATCCAGTCAGAAACACTTGTGAATAAGACACCGGAAGTGGCATTTCAATGGCATTTATTCAGCACTGATTCACAATTCGATTAGCAGTGATGAGAGCGATCGATACACGAATGGAATTGAGACGGGAGAAACAAGGGGGAGTACGGTAGGGGAGGGAGTACGGTAACAAAGTGAAAGCTGTCTCTGATTCAAAGGACTTTGATTTTTTTGCATCGATCCTCGCTGGATCGATTATTTACAGAAATTTTACATTTTTGTACACAACTTTACTAGTCTAGGGACGGATTAGCAGCATGAAGGAAGAGATAACAAAGAAAGGGAAGAAAGAGAGGAAGAGAGGATAGGATCAGATGGAGAGGTAGTGGGAACCGTACTGTAGCTGAGTGTCGAAAACTAGGAGGGGGTGGGGGAATAGCCGAATGTCAGAAGACGGGGGAACAATGAACATGTGGGGTGTAATTCGTGAGTGAGGAAGGTGTGGAAACGAGGCCCGATTTGCGATTAGAATGCGCTATAGACGACTACTACTGCTAGAGATTATACTCGATCGATTGCAGTGAAGATAAACGGGGATTGAAAGAGAGATTAGTGTTGATAAATCGAATAAGCCTATTCGCGAATAACAACGGTTATTCGCGAATGCCCTTTGCTATTCGCGAATAGAATTGTTCGATCTGACAACACTACTGAAGACTATCGATTGAATTGTGAAGAAAGGGGCGACTGAGACCATTCGAATGTACAACAAGTTACAAGAGAGAACTAGAGTGTTATCCCGAATTAGGAGGGGGCGGCGCCAGAAAGTAAAAGATGATGGGTTGTGGAAAAAGCACTGTGGAGAGATGGAGAAAGGGAGAAAGGGAGAGGGAGAAGCGTACGTAAACACAGTAGCAAAGGGGAGACGAGGGAGGTAGTGTAAGTGGAGTAATCAATCGATTGATTGGGTCGTGATATATAATGTGACATTGTGATCAGTAGGTTTGTTGTGTGGGAGGGGGTTCGATTGTACAAGGACGAGAGATAGAAATGATGGGAGTGAAATTGAATGGGGGCCGAAACCCAATCGAGAATCGAGAGATAAGGGCTGGAGAGAATAACGATAAGGATGGAGATGGATGGAAGGGGGATTCTCTATCCATACCAAGGGAATCAACTAATTGAGAGACACGAATACGATAGAGAGACTAGGAACGGTCGAATCGATCGATAACAGGCAGCTCCCTGAGGGTGAGGGCCGACTACGGTAATGCGGAGCACGGTGGTATCGATCGATATTTGATAACAACTCGGATCTGGAGAGGAGATAACCACAATTGGCATACCTATATACGCTGTATACACATAGAAAATTTGCGGTAGAAAGCGGTATGAAGAAATAATATTGGAAAAACTAATGAGAGCGAGCGAGAGCAAAGTCCAATTGACAGATCAATAAAGGGCAGAGTCTGATTGGAAGTGCAGTGGTCCGATAACGAAATCTACCGTATCACTATCGTATGATAATGAGAATATGAGAGGGTCGGCAGTGGGCCAAGAAGGGAAGAGGGTGGTAGTGACAGTGTCAGGCAGGGAGGGGATCGGGTTACGGTATCGATCAATCGATTCGAGATACCGTAATCCTCTTATATGAAAAGCGTGTCCTTCACCAGCTTCTTCATCGTGTACGCCACTCCCGAATTGTGAGAACCTGAGAGGCAATCGATAATTGCAAGATTGACTACATTAAGTTAATTTTAAGCATTGTTAATAAATAATTTCAGATAACGAGCGAGGATGCATCGGAATCAAGATAGAGGAACACTATAACACATGGATTAACGCCAGATCGCCTGGTTGGTAACTTTTGATACCAAATTAAAGTAAGAAAACTGACTGGATCCCTTGTTCCTGATAATGTTGAAGAGGTACGGTTGCACGTCGGAGAACTGCTGATCGAACACGTCCGAGATCTGCAAATTATTATCAATAAATATAATTCCCATAAGCAAAAACCCCCTACCGCTATAATCAACCCGTCCGTTGCTTATTCTTCACTTTCAATTATCATTAAGATTGTATTCAAATGTGCATGCTCACCAAGCTAAACTTTTTCTATCACTCTATGCACGATATTTTCAAACAAGATTGCCTAAGTCTGCCGCAACGCTCTCACCTCCTTCTGAGTGGGCATCTTGGGCATGTACTGTGGTTTGTTGACGCAGCTGCAGAGGGAGAGGATGATATCGGAGACTGCCTCGGCTGCCGACTCTCGAAGGGACGAGAACTCGTCTGCAATTGACGTTATAAACAATCAATTCATCCATTTAAATTATGTTTTTTTTTAAAATATAATTACTTTGACCTAAATTTCATCTAGAAGAACCGAAAGTATATGTCTCTCATTTCATTTTTTTGTTTAGTTTACGCACATGGCTGGTCAGGATCGTGTAGTACAACGAACAAGATGAATATGGGAACGACGCAACCCCGATTCCCCTGGTCTGCATGAACAGATCAGGTTGTAATCACATAATTACATTACTCATCCGGCAGTCTTCTACAGGACAGATATGTTTTTCTGGCTTGTTTGTATAAGTTACTAATTGAAATCGAATTCATCTAATCATATTGACCATTCCACGCTACCAATATCCACACGCTGCTACATAAATTCCACAG
The DNA here is from genome assembly GCA_036245785.1 of Pristionchus fissidentatus. Lineage (NCBI taxonomy): Eukaryota > Metazoa > Nematoda > Chromadorea > Rhabditida > Neodiplogasteridae > Pristionchus > Pristionchus fissidentatus. The sequence continues at coordinate 34,415,178 of BTSY01000004.1, forward strand.
GCTGAATACATTTCTAATATTGTAATCACGTAATTTAATTTCTCAAATTTCACGCAATAGTCCCTATTTTGGGAAAACGATCAATCTCATCAATCAATAAAAACTTCGAACACAACCAAGATCGATACGATGCAACCTCGATTCCTCCAGTCGAATCAATCTCTGCTCACCTTCGGGTTTAACAAGTACAGTCAGATTGACATTCCACATCTCCCATGGGACGCTCTCGTCGGGTTCGGACATGAGAGGAAGCCACGAGGCACGACGGCGACGACGGAAGAATTCCATTCCGATCTGAGATGAAATATATTTATTTACTATTACTTATATTTAGGTAGGCAGATACGTAAAATAAATTATCAAGCCTAGTCGCATTTTAGCATTCAATTTTGGAAAAAAAACCCTATCCATATTCCCAGCATTTTCCTACCCACGATATCGGCGTATGGCACCACTGGATTGCGAACCAGCAAAAATATAATAAAACTCAGTTTTTTTTTAAAATATATAACAGAGGTGAGAACAGGGCGGAAAGGAGTTTCTAACTGCAGCAAAGAGGTGAAATATCAGGGAAAAGGGGAAAAAAGGAGTTCCGCCGAAGGTGTTCGTCGCAAGAAAAACAATTTTACCCGATGGAAGGACTCTGTCATGACATGGAGAGTCAGGGACAAAAGATGGGAGAGAATAAATAGCAGAAGTAATGGGGATCACAATATGTTTTGCTTGAACAAGGGGTAGATTTTATTAAGCTTTATATTCTACGCTTTATTATTATTTTCTGGATATGGACACACGGCAGAGAGCGGTTTCGTGCGGACGCCAATAGCGAAGTGATCCGAAAAATTCAGTATTCTACTAGGACACAATCCAATTACCGCCACTTCAAGTTTCACTCACCCCTCAACTATCATACATCCTGGATTGCATTACTATTATTGAGCTTCTCATACGGTACCAACCAATTAATATCCCCTCTAATACCGTACCCCTACCGTATCTCCTCTACTACCATACCTGTGCCTGTACATTTTCTCCACTCCTTCCTCTCGTATTTCTCTCCACCTCTTCATGGAATGCCCTCACATCCTCGTCCACCCGCATCGCCAGCTCGTCCGAGTTTACGCGAACCTGCAAAATACATTTAATTATTCTGTTATTTATTTTAATTTTGCTATATTTTTCAAGGTTTCGCCACTACCAAGTATCAATATTTGATTTGCATTGTATTGTGGAACTTATCACCATCCCCTATTCCTCATGAACATGTGCTGGTCACGAAACGCTAATGCACCTATCACCTCTCTCTCCATCCCATTTTCCATTACTACCATAATCCGCTCTTTTGAGAGTGCAGTCGTGTGTTCACCTCTCTTTCGTATCTCTCTCTCTCTCTCTCCCCATTCTCGTTGATAGTCTTGCCCTTTTATTCCTCGCCGTCTCGGCTTATCGCACGCCTTTACATGTGTAGTAATACCATCAGACACGCATATCAGAGTAGTCCGGATTCCTTTCTATTTTCAGCGTCGTCTCTACGGGTGCGAACCCATTTGCTAAATATCAGTGTGCCATTCTTCGCTCAACATTATACGAGGTGCCGAATGTGCCTCAAAACGAAACGGTCTTATCACTTCGACGAAACCTGCATTCTCCGGGTTCCATCTTCCCCTCTATCCGATCCATATTCCCATCCCATCCTCTGTCCCCATTCACACATCACTGCCTGCATTAACCGCCTCTCTTTCCCTTTATTCCACCCGAGGGGGAGAAAACCTCTCTCTCACACACGCAACATTGCAGCACCCTCAGCGACTACTCAAACTACAGTCAGAGTCCAGGAGGCAAAAAGGAAAGTTCATGGTACAAGGTTAAAGGCATAAAGCCATAATCCAAAAGGCAACGGGTAAAAATCGTTGTGCTCCAAAAGGGTTGTAACCGACAATGAATCACGCCTACAGTACATCCTCCTACCGTACCCCCTCTCCTCCCCCGTCTCACAACGACTTCTCCCCTCCTGCAATCAATGGGTCTCCTCTCTCTCATCTGATTGACTCACATCCAACAGCTCCCGTTCCTCCTTTATCCTCTCACTCTACCCGTTATACTCCCCGTCTATACTCAAGTGCACGGCCGTGGTGGTTCAGACGACGATTCTCAATGTCAGCATGCCCAGTCCTCTCTCGCCTCTTCCTCTCTCCAAAGTGCACCACTTCTCATATTCCTCTTCCAACTCTCTTCTTCTTCTTCTCTCTCTCATCATCTCCCCATCACACTTTGTCATCGCGGGTTTACCGTATCTCCACTAGGGGGAGGGGGGGGGGGTGGTGGCGTAACCAGGGGTCTCTCTAAATGGGGGCCTAAAGCCCCCCCCCCTCTCTCTGGTCACCTGAGCCCCACACAGTCTTCCTTTCCTTTCTTTCTTCTTCTTACAATCAGACAAAGATAGGGGAGAGAAAGGGTGCCATTCTTCTTCCCCTTTTCTAGATTGTCAGTCTTCTCGATTCGATTCTCTCTATGAGAGACCACAGACCGACGAGTGCACACGCATTATGAGAAGAAAGAGAGAGAGAGAGAGAGAGAGAGAGAGAGAGAGGGAGAGAGAGAGAGAGAGATGGTGAGCACGTGAATGCGAGTGTCTCTCCACTCACTTCCCATGGAGATCTCACAAACCACAAAGGACAGACAGCAGTCTCTTCCATGGATAGAGAGAGAGACACGCAAGAGAGACTCTGCATGAGTGTGTAAAACGGCTCTCTCTCTCTCTCTGGACTTTTGGTTTCCGTTTGTTCTTTTCCAACGCACATGATTACAAACCCACATGGACAAAAAGAGGGAGCATCTCTTGAGCTCAAACACTCTCTCACTCCAAACCCATTTCTGAGAGGTTGGCTGGCCTGTAGAACGAACCCAATAATCCCTCTCGATTAAACTCCTTCTATCGGGCCTCCTCTTATTCTGATGCAACCTTTCTGACCTCTCATGACCTGTCATTCTCTATCTCTCTTCGCTCCCCTCCCCTTCCTCACCCCTCTCATACAAATAGAGTCCTTCTCTTATCCATTGACTGTCCATTCAGTAGTCAGTAGTCTCTCTCTCTCTCCGCTGTGATATCTCCTCTTCTCCTCTCCTCCCACTGGCAAACAACGCCATAACAGAATCCCCCCGTCCGGCCGTCAACAAGAGGGAGTGGGAAGAGATAGCCAGTCGAGAGAGAGAGAGAGAGAGAGAGAGAGAGATCCTCACCCCCCATCCCCCGTACCTGGCTCTAGTAGCAATCCTCTAGGCTTCTGAACCACTCCCCTCCCCCTAGTCCCTTCTCTATCTCTTTCTCTCCCTAACCTCTTCGATACTCCGGTTCACTAAAAGGCGGATTCAAATACATGGCCCCGTTGGTGCAATAAAGATCGAGTCGAGTTTGCGGGGCACGCGATTTCCCCTCACACAAAAAGACCAGTCACTCTCTCCCTTGATCTCTCCCTCTTGCTCACTCATACAGACATACCAGCGGATTTAGTGCTTCAGTCTACAGTCTAGTCTCCCAAGAATTCGAGGGCAACGAAACAATGTACTTTTCAAGGCAAATAAATGCGGTATTAAGAATTCAGCTCAGACATGGACACTGCCACACGGGGCACCATGTAGTTTCAAGAAACCTGATAAAACTGCAGAAGTTCAAGGCGTCAACAAGTTTCGTTTTTGGGAAGTCGGTGATTGAATTTTACATCATAAAAATTCGGGGGCACTATACGATCGAGTGAAATCGGGTCGGGGCCCTCTGCAAAAAAAGTGTATATAATTTGCTGCTCGCGTGTGATTCACCTCATGGATGGCAATGTTGTGGGCACAGAGTTCCGTTATTTAGCAGGCAGGATGGCGTAGGCATCAATCTACGCTCTCACACAACTGCACGTACATACAGATCACATGTCAATGGCATCATTGTCTCTCTCTCATATCATCGATTTAAATCGAATCTCCTATACTGCTCTGCTGCTCTTTTTCAATCACGCTGCAGCTGCTATGGCGTGATCACCCATCGATCACATGCACACGGTCTCTCTCTCTCTCTCTCTCTCTCCGCTGTAACACACAACAGTCGGAAGTGAGCGCGCGCGACCATTCGAAAGTAGATCTAAGATGATCGAAATCAGCAAGAGATCGACTTATTCTACGTGAGAAACGAGGGTCAACAAATTCAAACACACCGAGTAGTTTGGGGCGAAATCGGGTAAATAGTAAGTTGTAAGTAACTATTCATCGCATCAGGCGGAAACACTAATTGGTGAAGATCAGAGGTCAAATAGGTTCTACATAGCGCGGAAAAGCGCTTCTGCACTCTTTCCTTACCAGTATGGCAAACGGAAACTTTGATTCCGTTCATGCAACATAACGTATTTTTCAACAAGTTTATTGAAAAAAGTGCAGCATTCGTTACGGTAAAGAAATGATTTTAGGCATTTTTGCACGAACTCCATTTGATCTATGGTGAGGATGGGCAGGTATTCTTCGTTTGCTGTATGTCACCACTGGGGACCACGTTGCACGGGTAAATAATTGCGCAACATCACTCCATTTTGCACAATCATGCAGTGAAAAAACCTGATTAAATTGTTTGCCCTAATTTCTAAACCATAAAACCAACACGACAACACTCACTCCCAGAGCACACTTAAAGGCAGTAAAACAACATGCGTCACACTCTTATTTCCTGCTTTTATGCATCATCCCTTCGAGACTGGACTAATATAAATCGATAATTGGTAACGTCAATCGATAATTGATGGTGAACCGTAATCAGCTGCTCATTCTTCTCATTCCCCACCACTACCAATCTAGCAGCCAGGTGCAGATGATGTCTCTTTCTCCTCTCTCTTCTCTCTCACAGGGGGGAAGGGAGGACCGGGGGGAGACTCCGTAACGATCAGCTGACTCTCTCCCCTTCTCGTCTCCCAACCACTCTCTACTCTCTCTCCTTCTCTACCCTCTCCTCCTTTCCCACACTCTCTCTCTCCTCTGTGCACCCTAGTCTTGCTCTCCCTTCTCATCCCTTTCTGCTGCTACTACCCTTCTCAGAGAGAGACAAGGTCAATTAGTAGTACCAATTAACAAAGACGTCGTCGGGAGAAGAGAAAAGAGTAGATCAATTCACTCACATAGCAGAGATCGATAAACTCGCACTCGACCTCCTTTATGCCCAGAGAACCGAGTTGGAAATTCGTCTCCGTTTTGTAGTGAAACTGAACGGACGGCGGATTAAGAGTGCACTTCGGAGAGGGGAAGAAAGAGAGAGAGAGAAACCGGAGAGAGAGATGAACTCTCTCTCTCTCTCTCTCTCATTGAATTACGCGTCTAACGTCGGATGACTCTGCCCCGCTAGAATATATTAATATTCATGCGTGACTTTATACGTCGTTGTTAGTCGCCAACTTGCACTTTTAGTTCGACTTTGAAACCTATTTTCCTCTGGGATCGAGAGAGAAAAGAGACAATCACCTTAGCCGTGCTTCTGTGCAGTAGAAGGGAATGGAAAATACACGTAATTGCATCGGGAATTTGTCGGACATCGAGATTCTGCAATAAATAAATAATAAAGAGAAAAATCAATAATTGTGTGACCTCGGGGGCAATGAAATCGGCAAACTGACCAAATTGTATTCTTTTAATCGTGCATTCATATAAAAGGCGGGCGGAGCGGGCGACTCCTGGAACGATTTAATCATTTAATCAAAGTATCAACCGACGAAGAGACGGGAAAAACTCGTGATCATTCAAGTTCACGGCGGTCGCGAGAACAACTAATTCCGTGAGGACGGAGGGCGAAATGCGATTAAATCGAGGAGAAAATAGAGGGACGAGCAGAGAAATCGATGGATTGGGATGATTACAGTGACAAGATGGCATGAGGTTGAGAAATATTGAGGGGCTGGTCGAAATAAGGAGAGGGGAGACTCTGGAAGTCAGAGGAGGAGGAGGGTGAGATGGGGCGAAGGCGGCGAGAGCGACAGAGAGGGCAGAGTGGGGAGACGGAAGAGAGGGGCAGGGAACAGAGAGGAGGAGGCGAGAATGAGGAAGAGAGACACAGAGAAGAAGAGAAGAAGACACACGCGCGCGTGAGCTATCCATCTGACACGGACTGAAACATGTCGACAACCTCGCTCTCTCTTATCCTCATGTGACCCTTTTGGTAGATCACTCAATGTTTTGTGAAGCGACGATGAAAAAGCCTTGCAAACTAGACGTGAAATGCCGTGCCTGTGACTGGTCGCCGTTTGGCACCATTTCATAGTCAGTTTGTCGCCCCGCGATGAAACGCAGGGGTGAATTCGCAATCGCCTGTTATACAAGAGGGACAGGTGTGTTTGTGGTCAGAGCCCTCAAAGGGGGAGAATCAAACGCTCTGTGAGAAAGTTTAACGGCGCTGTCGATGATAAGATACCGGTGGACAGTACTCTTCTCTGGTCACCTGTTCATCGATATCGATCGATAATAAAAGTGAACGATCTCTGAGGCGTGCGGCGCGCGAAAGAAAGGGAGACGAAAGAGAAGAGGAGGCAGAGTACGAAGAGTGTTATTGCATTGGAGAACAACACGGGCGGTGTATGCGTACTAAATAGTGAACAAGAGACTAAAGAGAAGTTGTAACCAGAAAACCGGAAAAGAGAAAAGTCGTTTCGAAAACTATCAAGGCAAAAAGCGCTCGCGCCGGCGCCGAACAAACCGAACCCATCAATTGTCTAGACCGACCGTAACCGTAGACGAATTTCGTACAATCGGGCCGGGACCAAATTAATCATTCGAAAATTATCGTATTTCTATTTTTTCGATTTTTTTTATTTTTCATCGCCTTTCTGAATCATACCAGCGCGCTTTTATGACCTATAGTCACTTCAATTTATCAATTCCGGAGCTTTTTACGAGGGGTGGAAGGTGTGTGTGAGGGGTTGGTTATATTTATCGGGTGGTGTAGTCTGGAGACACGAGTGCCGTGCTGTCTCGTGAGTACTGGAGATGAAGAAGAGAGAGAGAGAGAAGTGATTGGAGAGAGACGAAGAGACGAGACGAATTCACGTGATCGAATGGCAAGCAAAAGAGAGAGGGAGAAGAGAGAGAGAGGGCGAAAGTAGAGAGAAAGAGACTTGTTCTCTCTACTCTTACTCTCAATACACAAGAAAGGAGAGCGAATGATCACTACAGGGCTGAAACTCGCGAGCAAAAAAAAACTATTACGAAAGACCTCGAGAGTGAAATCACCTTGAATTATAGATGAAGTGAGAGAATGATTTTCGAAAGGTACGGTAACTTGCAAAGACGGTTACTGTAAGATGGACACGGTATGGTGAGAGATAAGAGATCAGCGTAATCCACGAGGGATAACCTTCGCAAAAAGTGTGGCTGGCATTGAAAGTGGTAGCGCATGAGGGGGAAATTAGCTCATTCATTGATTATCTGCATCTTCCCTAATGAGGAACCTTTTCCTCCTCTTCCTTCTTCAACTACACGTCGATGGCAAGCAATTCAGATTCCCCCAAGGCTACTTCAACACTAAGTATTTACAACCATTCGAGGTGAGATTTTTGTTTAATTTACAAACAAAAACAGTCGAAAAAGTAGAAAAGCTACCGTTTTTGGATTTTTTTAAAACGAAAAAATGCAACAAAAAAAACGTGCGAAACGCGCAATCAGGCAACGCGACGCTTCATTGGCATGGTTCCAACTAGATGATGTATGCTCTCTCACTGCTTGATCAAACAAATGGCGCTGTCTAGAAACCGTATCTTATCAGCCAATTTCTATCTATTTTCCATCAAACGCTCTCTCCATTTCGCACGCTCTCTCGCCTATCATTCGATTGTTCAATGCCTAATCAGTGCCCTAATCAGGCCATTTATCTCAATCTGATGGCCCAGTCAAACATGGAAAATGGCGGGATCACAATAGAGGAATTGGAGGAACTGAGTGAAGCGAGGGAACGCGTCAGTTTGTACATTATTCTCACCCACTTTTTGCTCATTCTTACGTCATTCCGAGCTGATGCCAGCAGGAGATAAGAAGCGTGAGAGAAAGGGAGAAGGAGAGGAGAGAGGAAGAGAGGGACAGAGGTGAAAGGTGCCCTGGTGTTTACAGTTTTCGAGAGAGAACTAAGAAAGAGAAGGGGGAGAAGAGAAGAAGATGAGCTGAGTGACTGAGTCAATCGACTCTATCTCTCACTCAAATTTCAGTTCTAGTCTATGTCGAGAAAACGCGGCCACAAGGACATTGCTCCACACTGACGCAATACAGTACACTGAGAGCTGGCAGCGTGCCAAGAAAATATTTCCTTGGCCCTCTCCTTTTGCACACTCTCTCAGCGTTGTCTGACTTGTTGTCGCCAATGCATTGTTTTGTGTTGAAGATCAGCTGGGAGGAGTATCTCGCCCCATCCACCGTCTGGCCACCTACTGTACCCAGCGAGAGTAGTACGGTAGATCAAGTGAAGGAGAAAAGCGGGCACGAAGAGACATTCAGCAAGAGAGGTACGGTAGATTACATTACCTTTAATTACCATACCCTACTTTAGAACACGATTCGCCGATGGAGGACAATCCGTTCGAGGAGATTTCGACCCGAGCCCCGCCTGGTTCGTGGTCGAGAGGAGGATGGGCACCGCCTCCCGCACGTGCTGGTACCCGGTACCAGAACCAAGTACCCCAACCCCGTCACCCGCCAGTCAAACCGCGAAAACTAGCCAACGAACCTCTCACCCATGACCAGATAGTCAAACGTCGTCGATGGGTAGAGGAAGCTCGATCGGCTACAGTACCCCGATCGATTACCGTAACCCAAAACGCGCCGAGAGCCCGCAAAATGCGCGTGAACAACCCCTTCTCGCGAATCGATATCTCGAAACCGACCATTCTTCGATTACCCGTGCCTCAGGAAATGAATGATGAGGATGAATAAATCAATAAAAACACGTCTGAGCTCGTATTAGCATGAGAACAAAACACATCGAGAGACGAATCAATCAATATTCCTCCTCGTCTCTCTCCTCCTTCTCCCCTCATTTATCACCTTCTTCCTCATGTGAAATGGTCGATCGTCGACAATTTCGCTCGAATTCCGTAATCTACGACGATATGCCATCTGATATTCTCTGTGAGTTCCCTTACAGTATCCTCCGGTTGTTTCAGTAACCTCCGATCGATATCGACCGACTTACCGTACTCCTTCAGATTCGCCCGTATCCGACTACAGTAACCGCGCCTACCGTGACCAATCTCTCAATCTTCTGGATCCTTCGTCCGAACCGCTGATGAATGACGCTCCTCAGCCAGCTGAGCCAAAGGTACCGAAGCAGGCCCAGAATTCCGAGCCGAAGGTACCAGACACTCCGAAGGAGGCGCCTAAGGCACCTGACACGCCCAAGACTCCGGACCCCGTACCCGAAGCGAAACCGTTGCCGGCACCGGAACCTCCCCAGAAACCTGAGGCTCCCAAGACACCCCCTGCAGACACCGCATCCAAGCCCGAGCCGGCACCGGCGGTTCCAGAGAAGAATCCGGAACCTGTGGTACCAGACCAGAAGCCAGCGCCTGTCCCTGACAAGCCCTCCCAGGATCCGCCCAAGCCAGAGCCTAAGCCGGAGCCTAAGCCCGAGCCTAAACCGGAACCCAAACCTGCTCCAATCCCAGAGCCAAAGCCTGAACCGAAGCCGGAGCCCAAGCCCGAGCCGAATCCAGAGCCAAAACCCGAGCCGAAACCGGAACCCAAACCTGCACCAATCCCAGAGCCCAAGCCCGAACCTAAGCCGGAGCCCAAGCCCGAACCCAAACCAGCGCCGGTGCCGATTATTGATAAGCCGACCCCCAGTAAGCCGGCGATCGATATGACAACAATAAGGAACGCGGTAACTGAGAAGATCGTGACGAAGGCAGGACCCGACGGAGGAGGAGGTGGAGGTATGTTGAGTAGGGATGATGCAATGAGGGGAGAGATACAGTAACTAAATCTACAATAACCCTTGCTATCTAGAATAATTGTTGCGAAATCATGACTTAAGGAATACGGCTTAAGTATAGACACCTTCAGTACCTTTGAGATGTACAGTAATCTCTGTGATCCCAAGGTTACGGTATCTCTAGACGCCTACAGTACCCTCGAGATGTACAGTAATCTTTATCTCATCAGGCGTCGTTCCTCCGAGCGGCGGCCTGGTCACGGACATGAGTGGGACGGTGACGGATGCGATGGACGGACTGGTGAGTGATTGCGTAGTGATGATGCAATCATGCATATTGCCTAGTGATGACGTCATTTGCTTCAGGTTTCATCCACAGCCGCAGCTGACGAAGAGGGCGGCTCATCAACCATTCTCGCAATTGTTATCTCCATGCTGGTCATTGTTATCATCGGAATTGTCGTATTGTGAGTACGGTAGATCACGAGGGGTACAGTAGGATCGGGTTACTGTATGTTTATCGATTTCCAGCTTCGTCTGCAAGCGCTACCGCAACAAGAAGGGCAAGGGAAAGGGCAAGAACAAGAAGAAGGTGAGGGAGAGAGGTCAAAGATCAATTTGATGGAGATCAAAGATCAATCTTCAGCCGAAGCAGACAAATGTGAAGGTGACAAAGAAGAAACCCGAAGGTGCGAACAGCAAAGCATCGGCACAAACAGCGAAGTCGATGAGTGAGGCCAAGAAGGACGGAAAGAGTGCACTGAGCAAGGCCAGTCGAACCTCCAAGGTACTGTAGATACCGTATTACCGGTACACCCTCATTTCACCTACCGTACATCCACTGTATTCGAAATGCCGTATTACTCACATCTCATGTACAGTATTTCTACCGTAACTCTATTCAGAATTCGACCTCATCAACAGCATCGACTCGTCGAGATTCTAATCAGCCTCCCTTCCCAATGTCTCAAATCTCAAAAACTTCCTCGGTCGAGTCTGCAGAGTCCTCTTCTCCTGCAAAGATCGAGACGGGACAATCAATCTTCGTCTGCTACGGTAACCAGTGGAGGAAGGTACGGTAGTCAGTCGATCGACGACTGTCTTCTTTCCCCTTTTCAGGTTCAAAGGGTCGATTCCGATTTCTCGTTCAGCATTGAATCTCCGTAGAGTATTTATTCAAGTGTGTTGTGGTAATATAAAGAATTTTTCCATAACACGCTAAACGAAGATTTGCTCACTACACAAACAATCTGAGAGTACTGCACTGAGACATTTGTGGCGGGGATTATTACCTAGTGATGACGAAACGAGGAAATTGAATTGGAAAGAACACGAAAGAAGCTTATTAGAGGACTGAGCTAAAGCAGGGGATGGATCGATAATGCGAAATTTAGACTAGATTACTGTATCGAGTATCGATTGGTTCTAATCGGGCTGCGGGGAGAGCAATATTGATAGGATGAGATTCATTCGTTACCTAGCGACTGGGGATTGAGCGAAAGGACTCGTCCTACAGTTCTACAGACTGAGGTTGGGTTCGGTATTCTACCGTAGTTTAGCAAGTAAACGATAGATATGGTACTCGATGGGTCCAAGTTGAAGGGTGGTACTGCATTTTCCATCCGAGAAGGGGCATTCGAGTTGGGTCGGATGAGAAAGTTGCCTCTGCTGATTGAGTGGGATCACGATGGATAGATACCGTACCATCACACTCCTCCGACCAACCATCTTCCTGTAATATGGTGATAATCAAGTAATAAGGTGATAATCAAGTGAAAACTACATTAAAGTGAGGTTTTACCATGCACTTGAATGGTGATACGAATAGGCTAAAGTTGCCGTTTTACATTATCACATCGGTTAAAATATCGGTATAATCAACGTACACTCGTGCATTTTACGGTGCATCCTCGTCTATTTCCGTGATGGAGAAATGAGACACGGACGGAGACTCCCTCAGAGTGTAACTGAAAAGAATTTGGTTGACTCCACTAAAGGAGAAAGATTTCCAATCCATCCTTCATCTATGTTTTGACAACCACGTGTAACATTGTTTTGCCTGAATCTTCAATCAAGGAGTGGAAGCGATTTGGTATATAGCAAAGAGAAAATATTATTTTTGCCTTTTTAAATTTGTTACTGTCATTACTCGATGAAAGTAATGCTTATTTTTGCTTACATTTAGCCCTCTTCCTAGCCCCCATATGAAGAAGGAAAGAAGGGTCTACATTAGTGGAAATCAAGGACCGTCGACGGTGAACGATCCACGATACAGCAAATATCTATGTTTTGACGACCTCATGTAACCCTAATTCGCATGGTTCTAAAATCGGCAACATAGACTGAGAAAATGACTCACCTCTGGATTGGGAACTCTCACAAATAAAATGGATGGATCAACAGGAGAAGTTGCTTCGACTACTGGAGATCTCCATGTATCTCGATCGAGGAGAGAAGAAGATTCTACCTGGAAGAAATGAGGGAGGATAGAACATGAATTGGCCCAGTAGATTCTCGTCACGCAGTGGTCACATAAATTAACTTCTATCATCTTTGCGATACAGGTCGTTTTTGCTAGGAAATTGTAAAATCATCTTTATTTCATAGTAATGACGCAATTTCCTACCTGTAGATCGTCCATATCCGTTCTACTGAGTGAGACTCGAATGAAGACGTATTCCTCTGTGTCTCTCGGCGGTCTCTCGGAATTGGCAATAGACCAGATCATACCAGATGTTATCATCTTAAGTGGTTTAGAAGATTAGCAAAAACATTTTTTGGAAGCGAAGAATGAGTTAGAGTCATTAGAGAACCCGCAAACGTGGCCCCTTCAATAGCATTTCGAAAAAAGGAACTCGCGGGTCTCCATTGGACAAAAAAAACCACCTTTCTCGAGCAGGCAAAAACGAGGTAGGGAGGAGTGACGGATATGAGACGAGGATGGACCTAAAGTGAGATCAAATATCACAAAAAGTGAGGTCAAAGATCAGAAGAGACAGAGATCACATATCAAACTTGGACGATATCTGATACCAGAATACTGCGGTATAAAGTTTCGGAGAATTCGTTTAGTTGAAGAATTCATCAACTTACCGAAAGATCCGCGTCGAGGAATCTTCTTGAGTTTGGATCGTGAGTGAATGAGATTGGAGAGGAATTGGATAGTGATGATGAAAGAGTTAGAATTCCCTCGCACACCTGAAGACATAGTGGATTGGCATTCAGGCAAGATATGTGAGCAACGTGAACTCGAAATCGAAAAAGCATACTCATTCATGTTTCACGATCACTAGACAAGCACAACTCTTTGTTCAGGAACATTTATTCTATACTGAAGGGTGAAAGAATCTCACATGATGCCTCTCCACGGTCGTATTGTAGCACTGTGGCTGACAGTATCTACCGTAGGAATCCCTCGCAGTTACCGTAATCTTCATAGATTCGCTTCCGTGAACCTTCGGGAGAGGCACGTACACCATTCCCTGAAAATATACAATTGCATTTAAAATAATAATATTTGTAGATGCACTTCAGCGAATCAATTAATAACGGTGCGTGGGAGAGAAAAAATCTCGACATGCCAGTAGAACCAATCAAATGAAACCCGATAAATCAATAAGATCTTCTTCTCACCGGTAGTTCTGGATATTCCACAGTGTGATTGAGGTATACGGTAGTCGTCGATCCATCTCCGTAGTCCACACTTACAGTAGCCAACGAGTCACGAATACCTCGACCCTCCTGATCAGTAGTCGATAATCTACAGTACTCTCCACCAATCTACCTCATCAATCAATAATGTCTTCGTCCACAGTACTCCTCGTGCGAATCGTCTACTTGACTGGGTGGTCTCTTCTGCTGAATGGGAGGTCGCCGTCTTCTGTAGTCTCTTGGCTAATTCGACACGAGGAGGAAGACGACAGGATCCCTTAATTGGACATTTTCATTTGATTTAAATATTTGAATCAAAAAAATTGTGAAATATTTTTTGCTAGCAATTGCGACCGACCGTACATTATCATGCAACCTTTCCCATGTTCTAGAGATACATTCGAAACCCGAGACCGCCTGTCCAACTCCACTCTTTTTTCAAACTCACCGAAATGCAGGTACTCTTGTAGCAAATGGCCGAACCTTCGAATCCAGTGCAGTTACCGCCCAGTACTACCTTCGACCTGAAACAATTGACTATTGTATCTATACATTTGGAGTTAGAGCGTAATTGTTGAAACATTCTAACTCAGAATCTATAATCTCTATGAAACATCAGGGTCGTAATTCATATTTGATTCCAGCTTTTCGTCATGTATCACTTCCACTTTCGCACTAACCTGCACACCCATTCCTTCTCATCACAAAATAAATAGGGAGAATCACAAGTTGGTCGATCGGATGAACAGTGGCGGATCGGCTCGTATTCGTACCTATAAATGAGTAGATTCTTTCCAAGCAGTCTCACTCTAGATTATATGCGCATACGAAATGATTGTGAAACGGAGAAGCGCCTGGGTGCTTCATTCCGTTTAATACATTTTCAACTCTTACACATTAGTAACTACAATTCTACAGTACCCACCACTCATCAGTGTATCGATTAGAGAGTCCGTCTCTATTTGTGATCCCGAAAGGCTTCATCTGCGCGTCCAGAGTTTGCAGTTTGGAGCACGTTTTCTGAAAATGTATGATTCAATAATTAAAAAAATGTCTAGGAAATTGAGAGCTTCGTAACCATGGGAATTCAAAATCAGTTCTACGTCATTAACCAATGAAACGATAAATCGTCTGCATGCGGAGACCAATTGATTTCGAACACAACCATGATTCAACCTACCAGTTTCGTAAGATTTTGATAAAGTAACAATTTGAAACGATAATATGCATTTCTCACCTTTGCGTATTCCGATTCCCTCTGATCTCGAGTTTGTTGCTTCTGACGGAATCTGCAGTGTTTTTTTTTAGAATTTAAAAGTAAATTGGCATCTTAGGTAATAAGATCAATCTTCGTCATGCCTACTTGACCTACAGACTCCTTAGTTAAAGCTCGCGTAAGTAATGCAAGATCAAAGATCAAAGATTCACCTCTCCCATAGATAATCGACGAATGCGTGATGCATGTAAAATGAAGGATCATTGGGAGAAACTCGAATGACGAACATGAATCCTCCCACCCACACATGAGAGAGACCGTGCATTGATTCGAAGGTCTGATATGAGAGAAACCATGAGGATTGATGTTTCAATAATTAATTATTACTCGGTAAGATTCATTTTAGACGATTCCTCGTCATTAGCAGGTGAAAAAATTTTAATTTTTTTTTACATTTCCCGCAATTTCCCTGTTGCGCTTGGCTGGTATAGATCAAGAAACAGGGGGATGAACTGTTCTTCTCCCCAAGTCTTCACCCACCTTATCATGGCAGAATGTGAGATCGGAGTAATTTCCTCTACTCTCGACCCATTCGATATCTCGTGGTGACAATAATCGATCGTTTGCACGGCCGCCAGTGGATCTGAAACATGACAAATTAGTATTCATCCCCTCTTCTCTTATTTTCATATCACTTGGTTATTTTCGGTTACAACACTCACTCAAAATCCATCAGCATATTTTCAACTCGATTGGTACGAGGCGTTATCTATAGAAAGTAAAAATGAAATATCATCGTCCAACTGTTGATCTCTTCAGTGCACGAGTCATTATTTTCTTCCAATTTGCAAACACTCGAGTAACTCTACCACTTCCCTATGACTATGACTCAACCAGTGGGTGTGGTCCAGTGAGGTGAGGGATTACGGTAATCGATGAGAGACAGGAAAGGGATGATGATAGACTATCAATGACTAAATGAGGATAGGGAAAGGTCACACACTGGACGAACAACGTGCAAAAAGTGAGTAAGATTAGAAGGAGTGAGCTTTAAGTGGCCGAAAAAACATTATCGCACAAGCTGAGGTCACGTTTCACTACAAAATAAAAGCCATTTGAGAAACTCGTAGAAATGATGACTGATCACCAAAATTGTGATGGTAAAAATCTAACCGATAAAGTCTCTTGACTGGTACTTCACTCAATGGCATCAGAACGTTCGTCTCCCAGTCCTGAAATTGCGTAAGGATGAAGCAGCATTCATGAGAGACAATCTGAGTTCGACATATTTGTTCAGGAAGCTGGCAGTTGACGAAATTTCCGATTGAAGACTGACAACGCTATGTTGTAGTGCATTTGATGAGAGTTAAGACCGTGTCATTCCGGAAGTTCAAAAATGCTTCTACGCCTCAGGGCATAAAATATTGGTACTTGTGACGTCACAAAACTTTTTTGTCAAATCGAATGGAATCTTTCCGATTCTTAGTGCAATCGATAGCCCATCGAAATACAACTAATTTTAACTTTCGGAACTTTTTTGATCAGAGTTCACGCAGCCGAGTTATTCTTCAAAAATAGTTTCTCACTTAATTTTCAATACTACTAGAGGCCCTGCAAAATTTTCTCTCGTCCTACTACATTACACAGCAGTTGCGCACAATCTGTGAAAAATAGAGAATTTAAAAGTTTCTGGCAGGAAGTCAAAAACGAAAAAGTATACGGAAAATCTTAATAAAATCAGTTCTCGATTAAAGCAGTATGAGCGAAATGTCGTGTTAATTGCAATGTTTCTCATTTCAGTTTGCTTTGTTTCTGGTTACAGCAGCGCACACTAAGAGTAAAAAAATGCGAAAATATTCAAATATTTCCTAAACATTAAACCATTTGATGAGAGTACTTACAGTACTTTAGCTCTCCAGAGCCGGTCGGCTCAAACTTTTGCTCATTGAGAACTGATTTTATTAAGATTTTTTGTATACTTTTCCGTTTTTGACTTCCTGCCAGAAACTTTTAAATTCTCTATTTTTCACAGATTGTGCGCAACTGCTGTGCGATGTAACAGGACGAGGGAAAATTTTGCAGGGCCTCTAGTAGTATTGAAAATTAAATGAGAAACTATTTTTGAAGAATAACTCGGCTGCGTGAACTCTGATCAAAAAAGTTCCGAAAGTGAAAAATGATTGTATTTCGATGGGCTATCCATTGCACTAAGAATCGGAAAGATTCCATTCGATTTGACAAAAAAGTTTTGTGACGTCATAAGTACTAATATTTTATGCCCTGAGGCGTAGAAGCATTTTTGAACTTCCGGAATGACACGGTCTTAACTCTCATCAAATGCACTACAACATAGCGTTGTCAGTCTTCAATCGGAAATTTCGTCAACTGCCAGCACTATTTCGATCCGCTCAGATAGTCTCTCTTATTTTCGTACTAAAATATTCTGATAAGTTTAATCCTGCCTACAATACTTGCTAATGTAATTTTTTATCTACTTTAACGATTGCTTAGTGATGATGCAACCCCCTTCTCACACCTTGAATGGTCCTGTCTTCACATATCCATTCCCATTGCCGAGTAATTCATCCGACCACAACACGGAATCGGCAGGACGAGGGAGACCTGTATTATTAAAAAGTCATGAATGTTTTCGAAGTTATCCGAAATAGTTAAATTGTCATGGTTTGCCAAAATGTTTACTCCAAAAGGCCGATAACCTACTACATTTTAGCTCCATGTCAATATCTAGGCTCCGTGAGAAACATAGAATCACCATGATTCTCACTGAAAATAAATGTCCCACCCTGATCGAGAGTTGAGTCCCAATATGGCAAGAATGCATTCGCTCTTTCCTTTTGCAGTCCAATCTCAAATTGACGAAGAAATTCACGATGCCACGGAAGAAAAGCCGGACCCCAGTGGGCACCTGAAGTGATTGGATTTAAAATTTCAATTACCATAATTATCTCACAAATCCAAATACATTCGATTATAATTTTATGCCTGTTTATCTCTGTGTTTTCATTTCGCAAGAAACATTACGACAGTTCCAGACTGAATGTTGAAAATAGTTAATTAGCATTGTTTACTTTTATCTTTTACTAACAGAATCAGTTCAATGCGCAATCATTAACTCTCTACGACTCTATCTCTTTCCTGTTGAAACTGAATCGTCAACTCACCAGGTGCACTGTCCGGGTAGTGTACAAGCGTGTGCAGATCCCACGCTGTGATGTTGTCCACCTACAAATTGATCGTTTATCTCACACATTCACATACATTCATAATCGGGGAGGAAAGGTTAGTAGAACAACGAATTCTGTTCCAGGATAATTTCAGGGTATTTTAAATTATAGGTTATACTGTAGATCAATCTCTAAATAGATTTTACCTCAGTATTCTTGAGTATGTTCATCGCTTCAAACACCGCTTTTCTCTCATCTCTACTCATCATTCGAACTTCTCGCCGAATTGTCTTGCGAGTTTCGCGTTTCTGACATGAGTTAATATATCAATGCTGATTTCTCAGCAATGCCCCATAATTGTTTTCCCATCTTGCAATGTATTAACAATATAGTTTCCGAAGGTTTCGACTTCTATATTTGTATAATAATATAAGAAAGAAAAGATCAAATATCATCTCAATCTCACCGGTCTCTTCACTCCTGCCCTCACACAATTCTCTCTCGTGCATTTCTCGATTGCTTTCAGATAAGCTGCTTGTTTTCCTGAAATTCCACCAATTTCATCATCACTACGCAATTCTCTTTTTTTTTTCTCATTCTTGTTGCTATCGAACGTGACCCTCAGAGCGCGCGCGTTAGCAGTCAATGGGGCCAATCCACTGATAGTGAAAGTTACGGAACAACGGAGTGCTCGTTCCCTACCATTCTTATCATTGCTTCCACTCAGAAACGTAAAAACCATGATAAAATACTGTAATCAAACTGGAGTGCATATGGTAGGTAAACAAGCACAGTAACCCACTTGTAGGTTTTTCTCCCATTTCGATCGATACTCTGGCTGCTCGTTCTTCCATCCACATTTTTCTATGGTGACACACCATGTCGAGCTGTTGGGAGGAGAAGAAATCCGTCTGAGACGGTAGGGATTCGCAATCGATCGATGCATCTGATAGGAGGGATACGGTATCGATACTACTTTGGATTAATCGAGTATCGATCACAAACCTTCATGCGGCGTGTGAATGGAGGATAAGACGGAGTAGGGAAGGAAGAGATAGAGACTCAATACAAGTTGAAAGATCATCGTAGCTCGAGCATTCCACTCTAGATGGTGAGAGGGAAAGAGAGAGGGAGGAGGGGGCTAGAGACGACGAAAAAGGAAAGGGAAGGAGCGACAGGGCGGGGTCTAAGTCAATTCGAGGCGTTCTTCCCCCTATCACCACTCACTTTCCTCTTACTACAACAATACCAATGACCTACCACTCTCTTCCCTGTTTACAACATTGTTTCGCAGATTCACAATTGAGGTTGAGGTATCGTAATTTATGCATACTCTACTCCATTTTCTGTGGGTATCCAAATAAAATTCACGGGATCACAATAAACAACGATAAGAATAGAGCGACAACAAATCAACGATTTCTAACAGACAGGCAAATGGGCGTTAACAAGGAAAATACCTACTGGAGTTCATGATGCTAACAATGGATACGGTAACGATGGGTAGATCAACGGGGGAGGTGGTACGGTGATATCGATTAGTGCTGGGCCTGGAGGAGGGTCTGCTCGTAGAACCAGGGCTTTCCGCCGGCTCTCTGAGTCAGAATCTCGCATCCGTTGTCAGTGACCAGCAGAGTCTGCTCGAATTGCGCCGATCGCTTGCCGTCCGACTGAAAAATTTAAATATAATATACATTTATTTCGAAAATACCACGAAAAATTTTTAATTTGCTTAACCAATATCACACAATCACTGTGAATTCTCTCACCACACCCATGGCAACTCTTTCCCTTAACCAGTACTGACATCATAAGCCCGTCGCATCTATCACTTTCACCTTCACACATGGGGGCGACCCCATGACCAGTTTATTCAAACGATTTTGACCTTTCTACGGGGCGTTCTCATCATCAAACATCGATTGGAATTCACCCCCCCCACCCTCCTCTATGATTCATCGTCACCCCATTACCCAACTAGCCATCGACAATCTTAGCCATTCCCCTCCCCCATTCGATGTGTCCTTTCCTCGTTCTTTCTAAGCACGATCGTTCCAAGGAGCAAGGAAATCGAACAACCAAGTGTGCCTAAATCACGGTCCTACCGGCACCACATTTTAAGGCCATCCTAATGTACCCAGTACGTAGAAACTAAATAGAAATAGCGTTACAGTATCAAATCGATAATTTCGACCTACCGTAGCCGCAGTCCAGTCATCGGGCCATCGATCGTCCGAGTGCACGCCCGCATTGATCATGGGCTCGATGGTGAAGGCATTGCCGGCCTGCATCACTCCCGGAGTCGAGTTGCCTGAACGGGGAAGATAAGTACTGTATGGGTATACCGTATCCATCCCATCGGTATATTCGTTCACTTCATAATGAAGTTATCATAAATCCATTTCGCAGATCTATGAACTATACTGTAGTGCATCGTCTCGAGAGCTCAATCTCCCTAAACTCACACCCCATTTCCCACGTGCTATCACTCACTTGTGCAACAACTACTTATCGACCCCTTTTTTCTCTCTCTAAAATGCCCACCAACAACTCGATAGAGTTTTCTGCGAACGAAAGAAAGACAGATTGAAAGCGGGGCTGAATTTAAGAATTTTGTCGCTGTTTTAGGACTTTTAAGACGAGGGGAGACAGGGAACTATTCAGAGACGGAGAAAAGGAGGAAGAAAGGAAAGAATGGGAACACGAGCACTTCTCAAATGGCAAAATGTTTCACGAACTGTGTCTGCTTATTGGCACAAATTCCACGAATATTTTCAACAACAAAAAACTCACCGGCGTAGTGCGGAATGTTGGGAGCGGTGTGGAAGAGTCTGGAAAGAAAAGTTATTCTCACATTCATCAAGGGAAGACATTCTTGTTCTTCCCGAAGCCTCTCGGTAATCATGCAAGCTACTTGTAATCAATTCATCTATCTCTCCTTTCTCCCAATTAGTCTGATCCACCGGCTCCCGGTGAGTCTCTCTCGGACAGAGCGAACACACGTCACACTCTCACTTTCAGATCACCTCCTGCGCACACTCAGACAAAAAGACAAGTTTGCCCATGTCTCATGCCCCTCCCTCCATCCCTTCCTCTCCTGTCATATAAGCCATTCGTCCCATTTAGGAGAGGAGATGAGTAGCAAGATGAACATTCATTGGCTGCACTAGCTTACCAAATTAATTCCAAGTTATGAATGAGCGAGAAAGATTGAACACAACGGGTAGTCACCCTGTTTCTTACTGTGAACACTTGCGTGAAACCCCAATCTCACCTTGGATTCACCAAATTAATTCGAAGTTTTACACGACAGAAACTCTAAGCCAGTGACATCAACCCTGCTTCATGCAATAAACCCTTGCGTGAACCCCCAATCTCACCTGTGGATTCCGTGTCCAGTGAACGTCTTGACGACGGAGAATCCGTTCGCGTTCGCGTGCTTCTGAATCACGTTGCCAATCTCGCGGAACTTAACGCCCGGTCGCACTGCAATACCATTTATTTATTTAATTAGCTACGAGGCTACGCTGATGAATTTTCAGCAAACATCCAACATTATTTCGCAAAGTACACATGGTATAATTGTCCGGAGCCGTATCTATGGATGATAATTCTTGCACGAAACACAAAAGCGCCAGTATCAACTCACCAATTGCGATTGCCTTCTCGAGACACTCGTACGTCACTCGAGTGAGATCCTGACTCTCCTTGTCCACCTGTAATTAAAACAATTATTTAGTCTGTCTAACAGAATCACGCCTTTTAGTGTACGATATTCATTAATTTTCACAATTTGCGCTTGGTATAAAATTTTAAAAATACAATACCTTGGTTCCGGTGAAGAAAGTCTCGTTGAGATCGCCGTGGAAGCCGCGATGGTACACCGTCACGTCCACTGCAATTGTTGTGTTTCATCTTACTCATTTAGTAGGGAGCATAAATCGAATTCAATCTCGCCACATTTTTCGCAACTAGAATCGAAAATTATCAAACGTATATTTCCGTGCTTCGGTGAATTAATCTAGCGATTTAACCATATTTCAAATGCGTTGTTTTATTGTAAGTCGTTCAATAAATTCAATTGTAGAAGAAACAAACCATTGCACAGATCTCCGTCCTCCAGCTTCCTCATATCGGGAATGCCGTGGCAGATGATCTCGTTGACGGACGTGCAACAACTCTTAGGGAACTTGTAGTATCTGAAAAATATTGTAATTATAATCCAGGAATAATTCGCACGTTATCTATTCATGTGACAGCTACTGTCATAGAATACTCTGAGTAATGAACAGACTCTCCCCATTCTGCATATTCTCTCATCGATCAGACAACACGAGAGAATATGCATAATTGAGCGAGTCAGATCATTACTCAATATTCTGTTCATTTCACATGACATGTGCTTAATATATCGTGATATTACGACGAAATAGCTCATTTAATTTCATAAAACGAATATCATGCCCGAGAGGGTCTCTCTCGATGGCGGCGCCGCGCACCACTCGATCAAAACAAAAAAGCGAGCCAGTGGTGAGCGACTTCCTCGGATCCTAGGGGGTACCCCGATTCCAGAAAAATAAAGTGCCCGTAGCTGCTCAATTTTGGCCAAATTGAAAATTTCGCGGTCCCGCAATTCCTTGTCTCGTCGAACACTACACTATACACGAAAAGTTGGTCGAAAAATATTACATATGAAGCTCGTAGGAAATGCACATTAGCATATTTCGCAATAGCGGCACCCCGATCAGAGGGGGAGCGCTCATCACTGAAGCGAGCCAAAGAATCGTCAAATCATACAATATTTTCGACATTTTGGTTCATAATTGGAACTTCAATGATTAAATGGCTTCATAAAGGTGTATCATACCCGAGAGGGGATGGGTAGCAGTCTCTCTCGATGGCGGCCTCGTGCACCACTCGATCGATCTCGTCCGTCGTCACTCCGGGAGCGATGGCACGAGCAGCCTCGTCAAGAACCTGCATGGAGAAATACAAATATGATACAAGAATTAAAATAAATACTTATACAAAGACATTGACAGCTAGTATTATAGCGTCTAAGATTTCAAAATTCGCCCAATTGAGCATGAGTAGCTAAATAGAAGTTATCGACTACGTCGTTTTGAGTTTCACAGTCTGTATGGAACCTTCGCGATAAACCCAGAAATCGTTAACTGAGAATGCCACAAGGAAAAAATTGTTTTAAAAATCACCTCTCTGCCCAGTTTGCAAGCGACCTTGAGGCCCTCCTTCTCCTCATCGTTCAGAGTCTGCAAACGATCTGATATTATTAAATATTACTTTTTCGGCAATAAGATAAGTATGTTGACTCCGGAGAGATAACAACAGAGAGGCTTGGATGAGTTTGCAGAGTGCTGATAAGACGCACCTTGACGATTCTGTTGTTTCTGGCCTGCTCCTCTCCGAACGAGACTCCCTCAGGATGTAGGGCGTAGTCGGGACGAGCGATCGACTCGGGCACAGGACGACGCGGCGAGAGACGATAGGGACGCATCGAACCAGAGAACTGCAGACATTAATGATACTGATGAGGAAGCACCTATCATGGTGGTGCCAATTATCGATCGGGTGCAAAATGGCGCACCTTGAAGTAAGGCCAGGGATTGTATTCCCCATTGGGATCGATGTGGAGCGTCTTGTGGATGTTCCAGTTGTCCTTGAAGCACGTCTGAAATGTGCTGACAATTAGAAACATATTGCCAGATATTTTAATTTTTTTGAGGATAATTTTTCGTTATTTAAGAGAAGCTGAAGGACAACACTCACCTGGTTGCAGAAGAATGCGTCGGGCAGCTTCATCTTGATGCAGGTGGGACATCTCAGTTTTGCGGCCTCCTTGCAGTCGATGCCTTGGCAGAGTCGTCCCGCGAGGTCAGCGGACATTTTCTGGAATCAAATTAGGAGTTGAAACGTTAACATAACGGCGAAAATCAAGAATAAGGAAAATATTTTAAAATAAAATAGGTTGTGTGAAAAGGCGAGGTTTTACGAAATGAGGAATACTACCGTAATTTTTGTCACACTTTGCGATTAGTCGAAAACTGACTTTACTGAATTTCCTCGAATTTTCAAGCTGTTTTAATTGATTTCGCAGTTCCTACGGATTCTTTGTGTCCCTTTTTCGATGTTTCGCATTGCATATGGACCTGTTCATCGCTCTTCCATCACCTTAATTTGGCCCGTCAACGAGGTATCAGCTATTTCTCGTGTCCCTGTTTTTCTCGCTGTTTCTTAGCACACAATACGAGCTTTTTGTGTGCACTGGCGCGCTTCATCTCTATTGGTTACGGATATCGTATTAGTCAGCTCGCTCTCCTCCTATGGACAGGTGAATAGGACGGAGAGAAAGTGGATCTCTCTCGCCCTCTCTCACTCTCTCGCCATGGGAAGTCACTAGAGATACCCTTTCCACTAGCAATAGCACTTATCCCCGTTACTTTGCTATCGCTGGAAAGTTGCCCGTAGCGTTTCGCAGTCCTCTATGGTTTCCTCGTGCGTCGTCCCACTATCTTTCTCTGCACTCTCTCAGTTTCCCGTTATCTCTCCCCTCTCGCTCTCTTCCCTACTCAAGTTTGTCTCATTGCACTCCTCTATTGGATGCGATTCAGCGTCGTCTGATTCACCCTCTACACACAAACCCGCATTCTTTCATCCATTTGTATCGTTGTCCTCCGTTGCTTCTGAAACAAAGTATGTTCATTTGATCACCGATTCTCGTAGTCCACATTGACGACCCCTACTCTACCTTTTTTTACTCAGAAAATCGATAATCTTCACCCCTTCCGTTTTTTACCTTAAATTCCGCACACCTAAGTTCAAACCTCCACGAAGGGGTCAGGAGCTATCAAATTTACATACTCTCTCGCTCCCCCCTTTCTGGAGGTTTGGCAGGGCCATGAAACAACGTGCCATACATACGTGTACTTATACTTTATCACCGGCGCATTCGCGTGCAGGGATTATGGAATATGTGTCGGTAGGTTAGAACGTTTATATTATTGCTCCTTTGCAGTAATCCTCCAGTGAATGTTGGCTCCAACAGCTGGGGGATTGCTTCTCTTCGTCGCCGGTGCTTCCTTTCTCGCTTGTCCCTTCTATCGTCTCACTCTCCGAGGACTACTCGGATTCCACTGGGTACTCATCAATGCCGCCACTGCAACCACCGGTACGGTAGCCACGGAGTACTGTAATATCCGTGAATCGATCGGTTACGGTAGCTTAGCCCAGATTACTGTATTTCGAAAGTTTGAAACTCTGCGAACTTTTGAAATTCGTGTAAATAATAGGATTATCTCTTTCGCATTTTACATGCGCTCGCGTATGGTAAAAATAGTGTGCGAAACTAGCCAGGCGTGTTAAGATGAAACTAGGTTACAGCCCAGTGAGCATTCTCGATTTCCCCCCAAAATTCTTCTAGTGATCACAAAGGGAGCTAAATAAAGTAGCGCACTTTTCATTCATCTTCATCAACGATCCATAGTATTTTCCAAAAAAATAAACATTCAAAGTTATGCAGCTGATAACGTACTGCGATACTACACTCCATAGGCGACAGACTACAGTACACCATATTTTTGTGAACTTTTTATTCGACATCATACGTTTAGGTGTTAATACATTCGCATATTATATTCTTTAGAAATTATAAGGTTTGGTATTTCAAACTCTGCAACTGTCTCTTTCAGAATACGCATTGTCATCTTCGTACTTCCTTCTCCTACTCGCCTCCATTTTCGTAATCTCCGAAGCCGTCGCATTTCCGGGTTAGTTGTCCCCCCAACTTCCAACCGGTCTCATGGAAACATCTATATAGATCGACAACGCGGGTAGGAAAAAATCGAAAATGTGAGTAGGGTTTTTTTTCAAATTGGACAGGAAAATGCCAAAATGTGGGCTAGATTTTCAGCTATTTTCTTTAAAATTTCAAACAGTGGGTAGAGTTTTATAAAATTGGCCTTTTAACTCCCGAAATGTGCGTAGGCTTCGTCGTTTTTTACGTATCGGACGATGTATGAACATCTCGTGAAACCCCCTACAGCTTACTGTACTTTCCCTCAATTATCAATACTCAGGTCGAGGCGAGAGTGAACTGTGCGCGGTTTACTCATGTCTTACCGTATTCTGTCTGGTCGTAGTGGATGCACTCGTGGTAGTACTGACACAGACAGCGAGGTACGATAGTAAGATATTGTGGTACACGGTAGTATTACTCAAAGATAAATGTATTATATTGATGTATAGATTGTTCAAATAATTATCATTCAATCATTTATCATGTGAATATTTTTGATTGAAATGTAGTAGAGAATGCAGTATTATTAAGCACATTATCAATACGATGTTACGGCTGTGTGACAAAGACAATGTACGAGTGAGAGAAATGTAGTAGATGAAAAATATACAATAATCCCCCCTCCTTCCAGATTGGAAACGGGTCTCATTCTGATCACTTCTCTTCTTCTCTCTGCATTCCTCGTCTACACTGTCGATCGACGGATATTGCCTGCCAAGGTGAGTTCGTGTTCCATTTCCAATCTATATCTTATGTCTTTACTTTTCTCGATTGCCTAATTTTCCTTCGTATATCGATAGAACGGAAAATGTGATTATTTGTCTGTGAGTGTGCTCCCAACGTATTGTAGAATACAAATAAATACATATGAATTGAAATTAGGGGATTTCTCTTTGTCGCTCCATGCGACATCGTGTTTCGTGTTCGCAGTAAGCAATTGTGGTCTATCATCGTTTTGCCGATGTTCGATTAGTGCATAACTCGATAAATATATTAGGATTGGCGTGAACAGATCAGCTCCCAACTAAATCATTGCCATAATGTCCTTTCAGGAGCGCGGTCTTCTCAATTCATCCGATCTCCTCATCAATCCAAGTCGGCCATTGGAGACATTCGGCGCCTTCCCACTCGCCCATCTGACGGCCATCGTTGTCAATGCAGCCATTCAGGTACGGTAGAGTACGGTAGAATGTGTTTATTACGGTGGAGTACGGTAGATTGTGTTTATCATGATTTTTACAAAGGCAAATGTGATACAGTGGGTGATAGTTAGTCTAATAAGCAAACGGCAAACCTGAAGTACAATGTCACGTAGTGTGACAAAAACATTAGTTTGGAATATGAAACTGGAGATGTATCGGATATTTGAATCAAGCATTTATTGGAAGAGAAATTTACTTTATTGTTTGACTGTTTCTCACTTGCAGTCAGTTATATTGATGTCTCAATCCATTGCGCTTATTCATATTGGTAGTGAAGCATAGATATGCGGGGCACTCGAGCAAGGACACCTGGATTTAGTTTGCGTCTTCGAAGTTGATGTGGATTCTAGGAGAACAAAAGAAACTCGGGCAGTGTGGGAAACGCTTTGATATAGATTCTTCAATGCAGGTTCCTCTCCTCGAGGCCCCGAAGATCCTTCTGCTAGCAATATATCTCACTCGATCGTTTTCGACGCTCTCTATGATCTTCATACCAGCAAATTACGGCGGATTCATACAGGTACGGTAGCTCACTCAACGATTAATCGATAAGTACCGTATACCAGGCGTGTAAACGGACGGGACGCGCGCTGGGATCCCGCTTCGCTCAATCGGACACTAGTAAAGTTGTGATGAACCTAGTGACAGAAGGTAGTTGTTGAGTAGATAGATGTATTGTTATTCTGAGTTCGTACATTTTTCCAAATAAGTTTATCATTGACCAAAAATTCACTTTGTTTCTAGTTCACTTTGCATAATGATGATGCAATTTGCAACGGGTTCGGCCTTTTTGCAATACCGAGTTCACTGTGATGATATAGACGAATCGAATTCAGAGCATATCAGATTGATGGATAAATGTATTTTACCATGTAATGCGTATCGTTTCGGGGGTTTACTTGCGGCCATGGATGATTTTAGAAACTGTCATGCAGTTGTCTCTCAATCTTTCCATTATTCTCCAGATTTCTTTATTAAGATTCCGTAATGCAACATTCTGGACACTGCAAATTTTGGAGATACGTGAGACTCACTGTTATTGTTCCACTCCCCGATTCTCCATTCATTCTCCTTCTTCTCCTTCATTATTCCCGGCCCTCTCCACTCTCTCCACGCTAGTGGGGACACACTCGATGAACGTTAGTTTGGCTTGAATCGTACTTTTGATTACCGTACCCGATCTTCCGCCATTCTGATGTCCGTATTCGAGTCTACCGTAATGTTAATCGGTTACAGTTGAAGCTGCTCCCTCAAGTCGGCGACAAAGTCCAGGCTAAGCGAATAACGATAGAGGAGGTAACCTACCGTATTCTGGACCTACAATACTGCCATCTTAAGGGCAAGGCGAAATCCACACATGTGAACTACCAAATACAGGACAAGCTCGGCTCGGGCGCATTCGGAGCCGTGTACAAGGTACGATAGATCGATAATGCCTAATCTACCGTATCCTCATAGGTGTACTGTATCGAAGACGAAAAGGACTTTGCTATGAAGTGCGAACCCGTTGATATCAAGCGGCCGGTGAGTTCCTGCATACCGTAGCCGACTGTCCAATCTACCGTATCCAATGTGACCTACCGTAATCCACTTGAGAGTCTGCGTCGCGAGTATCGATCAATGCGTGCCGCTCGTCTCTCCGGATCGCCATACTTCACGGATTACGGAGATAGGGGACGCGATCCGGATCGATTCATGTTCCTCACGATGGAATTGGTGAGTACTGTATTTGGCTACAGTAACTGTAGCTTACAGTAATCCCTACCGTAACCTAAAAAGCCCGTTGTCGATTGCAGGTGGGCGAGAATCTGTTCTCAATCGTGCACAAGCAGCCCAGCCACTGCTTCACCACCAACACCGCGTGTCGAGTGGCTGAACAGACGCTGGCCGCAATCCGAGACCTCCACGCGGTGAGATACGGTAGTATCGTAGTCTAGCCAGAGACCACTCTAGACAGAGTGGTCTCTGGCTACAGTGGGAGGGTCTTCATCTGCATGGCTACCGTAGTCTGCTCATACGGTAGCCTGCAAACTACCGTAGTATATCAGCTACAGCATCCTCTGCAGGTCAGTTTCCTCCATCGTGACATCAAACCGCCGAACTTCGCAATTGGCCGAAAAGAGGATGGGAGGGACAACATCATCTATCTACTCGACTTTGGAATGTGCAAGACGTTCCGGTGAGTAGTGGGTACTGTATCTGCCACAGTAACCCGCACCAAAATGTACATCGTTACAGTAGTATATACCTCTGCAGACGTTACAGTACTCCACGCTATTTCATACATTTACAGTAACCTACAGTAACCCCTACAGTAATCTGTGTTCAGTTCTCGCGAGGGGAAGTTGAAGCACAATCGGAAGGCGCCCTTCAGAGGCACGCAGAGATACGCATCGTGCGGCGCCCTACTCGGAGAGGAACAGAGCAGGTACTCCGTGGTACCGTACCCGCTGGCTATGTGGTACTCTGGTGCCTTGTTCCGGATTGAGTTACTCTTGTTGCAGGAAGGACGACATCGAAAGCTGGTTCTACATGACGGTCGAGTTCACGATGGGATACGTGCCCTGGAACAGCAAGGTCGGCAATAGTACCCATCCAGTCAATCGATAATCTTCTCTTAATCGTCCCAGGACCGGAAGGAGAATGTGAAAGAGAAGTTGGAGTGGAGGAAGAGAGAGGTCTTCATGGAGCACATGAAAGAGGGACCGAGTTCCGAGTTTTGGAGGATGGTTAAGTGAGAAGATTACTGTAACTGGAATACTGTAATCGATTAATTGTGCTTGCAGATACATCGATGACCTATCCTTCTACAGTATACCCGACTACGACGGACTGCGCAAGCTTGTGCGGACTATTGCTGAAGTTGGTATCTACGATCAGTTAGACTCGGAATATTAGACTGTAATTGATTGGATGTTCAGCGAGCGGAATGTCGTGAGTGGGAGCCGCTCGATTGGTCCTCCAAGCAGTATGAGGGACCAAATTGGAACAGAGACAACTACAAGAAGGTAAGACTTGGCTCGGTGCCAAATATAAATCTATAATTCTTCTAGCTGCCCGATCGATATTCGATGGAGGTGTGCAAGCAGAAAACTCGCTCGGACAGCACGGATGGTGAGAAGAAGGGGGATGATTTGATCTATGGTCTTTGGCTTACGGGCGGATGGATAATTGCAATAGTGATGGAGAACAGATTTGCATATCTAGCGAAACCCCAAAACCTCTTGTGAAGATGAAACATGAAAAGAGTAAAAACGGCAGAGCATTCAGACCTTGCAACTGAGATCGAAGGTGCTAGCGAGATCTGCGCTTGAAGATACTGTACTTCCTTCTTGAAATCGATATATTTCCCCCAGGATAAATCTATGAATTTCTCAGACGACTCCAAGAACGAGACCAATGGTAGAGAGAACAAACGGGACAAGCTGGTTATCAAGAGGGACGAGGGTGAGAGTGGCGCCTGATGGCGCCAGGGTGGCGCCGCGCAAGCAATAATTTGCGCTGTTGTAGCGTCTGTTACTGGAGTGACGGGAGGGCGGTTGAAGGAGGAGGAGACGCAGGCGTTCTATATAAAACCGAAGAAGAGAGGAGATGAACCGTCCATGAATAGAGGGGAGAAGGAATGTGAGTAAAGATATTGAAGATCAAAGATTAGAGATAAATTTTAAGATAAAAAAATAGAGATAAAAGTTTGAGATCAGATATCAAAGATTAGAGATCAAAGATCAGAGATCAACGATTTGATATCGAAGATGAAATTTTCAATATCAAATCGTTGATCTCTGATCTTTGTTCTCTAATCTTTCATTAGAGATTAGTCTTCCATTGCAGACAAGAAGAGCAACAAGCGGATGCTCAAGTTGGTTACTGTGCCCACGAGTAAGTGACCTACCCCAGCATACCGTGACCTCTTTCCACCATAACCGACTACCGTAACCTCTTCCTACTGTAATCGATTACCGTAACCGCATTGCAGAGAAGGTTCAATCGGTGCAACGGCCGGTCGCGAAAGCGAAAGCCGATAAGGGTGAGTTAAGAGGGGTAGAGATAAAGATGAAAGATCAAAGATCAGAGATAAAAGATCCAAGAATATAATTTAAAGTGTTTGCCGGAACTTACTTGATACACTTTTTGAACAATTGATTAGTACATTACAACATAAATATCATTGTTATGAAAAAAACCAAAGATCAAAGATCATTCAGAGGTGACGGGCGGTGGGTCGAAAGTGAGTGCGAAAAGGAAGACTTGAGAAGATGAAAGAAGCCCCGCCAACTATCCAAACTCAAATGGAACTTACCAAACGCAATAAACAAAATCAATTCTATTCTGCTTTCTAAATAACGGCGTTCGGAGAAATATTACAGAACTGAATTCGTGGCGAGACCCTCTAACTATATCTGTAACTGTGTAACTGTCTGTTTCAATTTGCATAGACCGTGTAAATCGAATCGTATTGTACAAACTCTTTCACTGATGATTCGAAGACAGATCAAGTCAATAGTTTTATCGTTTCTAACATGCGTATTTTCGAATACCCGTGGTGAATGAATGATTCTAGTGGTGAAAGCAAGCGAAATTCGTGATTTCAATGTGAACCGGCTTCTATCTAGAGCCGTAAATTACGGCAGCGCGTGTCCGTCAATTAGACATCTGACGGACGATCGGTCGTTCCGGGACCGGGCGGTAAACTGCTCGGACGCCGCAAAGCGGTCTCATCTCAACGGATTCGATTACTACCGTACTCGTTCCCGTATAAGTCAGTTTTCACCTCTCATGATTGTTTGAGCAAATTAATTGGCTCTCAATCTATTTCATTCTTCCCTGAATCCATTATTCAAGATTGGATATGATCCCTCCCCCCAAATCAAAAACCACCTATTTGATGACGTCGACAGACATCCGTCTCTTGATCCCCATTCACAGTTATAATTCGCGTACATGTCTCTGACAGAGTAAATAATGAATGAATGAATACTAAAAATTGCTTATCCACGGCTAGTCGTCAATTATCGATCCATATCTACCGTACTCACCTGGTGACTGAGGAGACATTGGTGGTGATATGGTGAATGTGACGTCTCGGGGGATCTCAGGAGTGGCTACCGTATCACTGGTTACAGTATCCGTCTCTGCTTCCGAGTCCTGGAGTACAGTACTGGAGGACGAGGGGGAGGATAGAGTGAATACAGCAGAGGGAGATCGACACGTCTCGGGAGACTCCTCGGCTACCGTATCCTCGGGGATAGGTGATATTTGAGATGGAGCACCGCCCAGAGCGATCGGATACTGATGAGATGGCTGAAATAATGACTATACTGTTAAATCCTTTATCTGCTAAATCCTTATCATAGGCGGCACATTCGCTTTAAGTGAGTTTTTTCCGGGATTTTTTTCTCGGATGAACCTGCGCTTCAGCAGGCATTCAAAAAAATTTGTTTTTTTTAGCTTGTGTATTTATGTTTCATCGCCAATGTACTAGCAGATTCGAGATTCTATCATTTCGGTATATTTAGCATGCATACCGGACTATCATTGTGCCCAGCTAGATGAGTGCTAGCTTCACGTGAGAGTCCGCCCGCGCTGTCTTCTGGAAATATTTTAAATAATCGAACAATTGAAAAAATCGATTAGTAGTCGATCGATTACCGTACCCTCGACGATCTCATCCAGAACATGAGCCGTGATCTTCCGCGGGTGATGGTGGTGGATGCCCGTAGTGGCTGTGATTGCGTAAGGATGATGCAAGAGCGAATCCTCTCAACACATTTGAGATAAACCGACTTATTCGAGTGTTTCTGCCTAATATATTCTACGGATTTCGTCATGACTACGCAACAGTCTCATCTCACCGGGAATAGAGTAATTGAATCCGGATGCCGTGGATTGCGTAGTGGAGAAGGGCGAGTTGACTGTGGAATCGAACGAATTGCTGAAGTCGTCGTGGGGAAGACGGCCGTCTGCAAACATCAACATCGTTTTTCATTCATTCCAAATCTCCAGAAAGGGATCATGCGCGAGCAAGTGTGTAAAAGTAGGGAGACTCTTTATTCACTCACTCTTCCACTCCTAACCCCTTTCTGGAGGTTGGCATCATGCCTTTGTGACTGAAAGAGAAAGATGATAGAGAAACAAACGAACTGATAGTGTTGGCGAATCTCCTGTCCATTGCTGACACACTGTTCTTCTGAGAGGCGAGTTCGATAGTCGCCAGTGATCCCGATCGCATCTTTCCCGTGTTACTGTAATTCTCTTAATTGGCAATTGACTTCTAACTTTATTTACATAGAGATCGATCGCTGACTGAGTCTTCTGATCCTCCTTCTCACTGAAGTGGCAAATGCACTCGCATTCGGATCGACTACCTGCAGTTTGACAGTATGAGATTACAGTAACGCAGTTCGCTGTGACAAAGAAATGTTAATGCGCTGAGGTAGGTCACCAACCTCCTCTAGAATAGGCTCAGTCTTCACAGCCACCATGGTGACGGGCTCATCCTTGGCCACAAGCCTGAAATCATTTTATATTAGGAAATTTTTATTGAAATTAGAGAAAAAATCTCACATGAGATGCGCTGCAGAGCCGGCAAACTGCGTGTTGTGATTCTGTAAAAGGGTTTTTTTTGAAAAAAAGGATTTCTAAAAGCAATATTCTATGATTATGCGGTAGATCAGGAGAAAATGAGATAAAATCAGTTGACAATACCCTGGGAACAGCATTTTCAGGGTACATTGGTGCTTGCTGGGTTTTGAATTGATCCATTTTGCGCTCGGGAACTTTTCCGTGTGTGTCGTCAACGATGGCGAGAGCGATCTGAAAGATGCTGAGAAGTTACTGAAGGGTACTGTAATCTAGAGTACTGTAGGGTACAGTAGCAGGGGGTACTGTATTGTAGACTGACAGCGATATTCTTGTCGATGAGTGAATTTGACTCGAAATGGTCATGATCTTCTCCGAGTGGATTGAGAAGAGATTCGGCCACTTTCATCCAACCTGCACACGTATTCAACAAGTCAAGTCGTATCTTGACTACACAGAGAGAAAACATACTAGATAGGAATACGACATCAAGTTGGCACGCCTACTAATATATAAGTAGGGCCTACTAATCGCCTACTTATATATTATTAGGTCCTACCTATATATTAGTAGGCGTGCCAACTTGATGTCGTATTCCTAGTATGTTTTCTCTGTGTGTAGGCATAGGAAATACTGCACAGTCTGATTTTAGAGCTGTTGGAACAGCGTTTTACCAAATCAAAAAAGGTAGACTTTCACAAATATTTTTTTCTAATATCGGGACTTGCTGAGTGGATGAAATTGAGAGACGAAATAGAAAAAGTGATTCAAATGACTGATGAAACATACTTGAGATCAATCACATATCTCATATCTTGAAATCACTCACCAACGTAAAATACGAATTGCAGAACTGTCATGAGGGGAAAACCGATGTCCACCTGGAAGAGTTGATCTTTGATCTTTGGAAGTAATCGATAAATGGACATACGACAGCCTTGTTCTGTGCCTCGTTCCCGATGATGTACTGTCGACCGATGAGAGCAAGAAGGAAATAAGCACGGACGGCGAAGAAAACGACCTGCAAAGATAAAATGTTTTTTTTAAATCTAAATATTTCCGATTTCAATTATTCCATTCAATGGACAAAACGCTCACACTCATTCAACTACAAATGTTGTACGAGATAATGAAGATGATGAATTAAAAGAAAGTTGGAAAGATAATAAATGACCTGTGGATAAGCGAGTGGGACGGGCACCCAGTCAAAATTGCAGAGAGTTTGAAGACTCGTGCGGAAGTTCTTGAACTCAACGAGGAGTTGCATGAGAGCAGGCTCCGATTTCACCTGGAATAGGAACATTTGTTGTTTTTATATACATTTTCATTTTCCACATTCTGATCAACCCTACAGTGAAAAAGTGTATACAATTGAGACGCTCTCTCACTTTTGCACTCTCTCTCTCACACACACACCCATACCCCTTTTATGTAGGGTTGACCGGCCTGAGGAATGTGATACGATACATAAACAGGAGGAGAACAAGGAAGTTTGATATCTCACATTATTGGTGTCTCTCAGCTCGAATGCCAATGAGCATGCCCAGTTAATGGGCAGCCAGTATTTGTTCGCGTCTACGTCCAATTCCTCGTAGATCACCTTCTCGTTCTCCTCCAGAAACCCTGCGAACGATCAAAAATCAACATTTTATAGCTGGAGAAAGATTGTGACGCTATAAATTTGGCATTTCCAATGAGAGATATTATGAGTAGGGGGCGCAAGCTCCGCCCCCTACCTTTCTCGACGAGAGGGAACAATTGTCCCAATCGAATGACAAGCTTAATTTTCAACCAAATCCCGCGTTCAAAAGCTTATTCGAGAGCTCTCGATCTACTCTACGAATGAGGCGTTGCGCACCTTGTTCTGACAGCATTTAGTAGATCAAAAATTGACTGAAAGCCTCATGAGTAGGTGTTTAGAGCACTTCCAATTCACCGACACAGCTGCGCAAGTCTCAGTATAGGTGCAATAGCATGCTGAATCTATACAAACAAAAAAATTAAAATTTTATTAATTCGCAGAATTGTCATTTGATTTTAAAGATATTTGCAAAATCAGCAAAAAATTTTGCAAACCGCCGAATTTGAACCAGCGACCTTCTGTTTATAAAGACCGTGCTCAACCGCCTGAGCCATGGGGGAACACGGGTAAGGAGTGCTCTTTCACTCTCAAAATCAGTCAGGATTTAGAGATGTAGATTAGCTCCGCCCACTTGGCATGGTTTTTGAGGCGTAGCGCGGCTCAGAGACAAGATATCGACAAACGGCAAAAAGTATGATGTTATTGAGACCTTAGCGGTTCATTTGACCACATTTTCTTTCAATTAGCATGAAACTGGAAGATCACGTTGCGGCCCCTAATTATGAGGGAATCTCCTTCTTTAGTCATTATATATACTTCTGTTGGTTCTGTTGTTCTTATAGATAGGAAATATTGAAGGAGCAAGCAGAATGTATTCCGAATAAGCAAACATTTCAAAATATTGAAATTTAATTTTCAAATTTTTATAATTAATATTGCCCACCTGCCTGTACAATTGTATCGAGATTCGGGAATCGCTTACGGACACGCAGCGAAATGTCACGAAAGACAAGAACCTCAACGATAAAATGAAAAATATAATTAATTTTTGGTATCTAGTGTTGTATACTTTGATTACTCACAAACAGAAAACTCTTGGTCTCCTTATCTCCTGTTTTCGTTCAGTCTCTCGCAAATTAGAGTTGCAAGCATTAGCTCAGGTTATACGGCTTTTCAGACTTTTATAGTTTTTCTTAGTGAATAAATGATGAGAGTTACCTGTGATAGACACAACCATCGAACCATCGCTCGTCTCGCTAGAATATCCTTCTCATCCGTCCCTCTCACGGTCATTGCAACTGTGAGTGCTGAACTGAAAAAAGGATTTTACTCACAGGGAATTGACTAGGGCTAGTCAAGCAAGATAGGAAAATCTTGTTTGGAAATGGGCTGTGGGCACTAGTGTTGTTATTTGGAATAAGTCTATTCGCGAATAACAAAGGTTATTCGCGAATAACCCTTTGTTATTCGCGAATAACTCTTTGTTATTCGCGAATAGGATTATTCCAAATAACAACACTAGTGGGCACGGTGTTGAACACTCGAAACCTCCTTTGTTCGAAGACAAGAGAATACCAATGAATCAAAGAAATGTTCCAAAACTGAGGCGAAACGCTTTGTTATTTTCATTTTCGATTTTTCGATTTGCCATCTCTAGTAGGAGAAAAAATAGAAATGTAATTTCTATGCAAAAGTGGCCTGAGTGTCTGCAGACTTGTTTTTCATTGAATGCTGCTTCTGCCAAGTTGGTATATTTTAAAAGGAGTACCATCAAATATGGATTTTCATACTAATCGGATTACTCTCTTTCTCCAGTGCACAATAATAGGAGTGCGAAATTTAAGATTAAAAACTGCGTTAAACTCTCACTTCTCGATGTATCCCATGTTATCGATGATTCTCGACCATCGATTAACGATGATATTAACGAAGAAAGCGAGAATGAATGTGAGTGGAATCCAATCGATGCGAGTTCCAATGTGATGAGCAAGACGTTCGAATGTTCTGAACGGAGGGAATACATACATATCATTCTACAGGCCGGTCCACCTTTCAGAAAGGGCTTTGGAGTAAGAAAGTGTATTAAATATTTCGGACTTTGTTTGAAAAAAGTGTCTGTTGTGCATTTTAAGATGATGAATCACTAGTACGAATTTGTTGGCACATTACTAGTAATTTACTACCTGTGTTTGCCAGAGGAATACAAATATAATGATTTGTTGTAATATTTGACCGCGAGCTGACCCTGACGTATTCTCCCCATTCCAATTCTCATCGCTCTATCAGTGCAAACTCCGTCTATGCTAAGCATTTCAAAGATTCAAAGATCCAATTTCGCGTCTTTCCCATTCACGTTTGCTGCACTAGTGAGTACTCTTTCTGTCTTTAATCATCCAATCGTGCGTTTATTTCTTCCGCTCTCCCAATCTTTCTCTCCCACTTAAAACAGTCGGAACTTGGATTGAGTTCATCTCTCGCCCTTCTATTTCACACACGCGACAAACAAAAAGTGAACACATTGATAAGAGGATCCGACAAGTGATAAATAACGGCAATTATCGGATCACTGGTGATTTACACTCCCCGGGAAACATCACAAAAGGGGTTATAATGCGCAAAACGGGAAGAACTCAACCTCCGACCCCTTTCTGGAGATTTGGAATGATGTGAAATGTATTTTCGCTGCCCCGGATATTTGTGGATGGTTTGACAAACACACGACACCGAAAAAAGATAGTTCAGATCAAAACACGCGTGAGAAATGTGTGAAGCACACTGTCAAGTCAAACACGGAAGTGTGCCTTTGTGTTAGAGTGATCTACGATCACCCATTTGCATCTAGCGAAAACGAAAGAAAAGATAACAATCAAAGTCACTGTAGCTGCAAATAGTATTAACAAATAAAACTCTTGAAGATTACCACTCCATCTGCTGAGACGGAGAGAGTGAAACGCTGATTTTAGAGAAAGTGCACGGAAACAAGAGACGCTCTCACTCATTTTCGCACGCTCTCTAATATTGGAGTTCCAAACTCTCGGTCTCGACATATCAAAATTAGAGTTATTTCTTTGAGTGTAAAGGGTTCCACCAGAGATCAGCCCGAAAAAGAACTCGAGAGTGTTAGATCAAACCATGATAATTGCGCTGATAAGGAGAAGGAAAGTTGAAAGACAAAAAATGTGAGATCTAGAAAAGTCAAGATTATGAGAGAGATCAACAAGAAATTATGCGATGCAATCTTTCCGGGTTCTTACAATAAATGGAGAAAAGCAATTAATATCCAATCTCAAAACTGAATTTCAAATTTCGAAGTAACAACAAATCAGCGTGAGGATGCAAATGAAAATGAAATCTGAGATATAAGAACATAGGCGCTAGGGAGCGAAGTAGCAATGCCTATTTATGCAACATTAATTATGGGGTACTGCTATAAATAGCTAAAGTATTTTTCTTTAAAATAAATTAATGTTTATTTAAATTTTAAAAAAAACAACTAGATCTAACCGTTGCCCATCGGGATTGAGTATCCACTCGCTGCGGTAGAGCACCATGATGGCATAGTAACCAAAGAGCCACAACAACAATTCCTTCCAGATGAGACGCCAGATCGAACCTGCAGAAATGAGTCGGAATCTAGCTGATTTGTAGTTTCAAAGCAGGCATGAAAAATGTAACCTTTCAAGGTGATAATAAGTTCTTTCCTTTTTGACAAAAAATTCAACCAAAATTATTCAATTATTCAGAGCAAATAATTTGAGCACGTCAGATTTAAAATTCTCAGCAGTTGCGGGAGATTGGTAGATTCCACATTGATTACGGAGAATCAGGTTGAAATGAAAATGTGTATCAAACCTTCCCATCGGAAGAGGACTTTGAAGGCGTTGGCCCAGCCATTCTTGGACACATCCAAGTTGTATCCCACTGTCATGGCACGTACACGAACAGTCGAGATGGGAAGAAGAGAGGAGAGGGGAGGAGAGATGAGAGAGGGAGAGAGAGGAGTGAGAGGGAGGAGAGGAAGAGAGGTGGGAGACCGGAAAGAAAGAAAGTGAAATGGGAGATGATAGATACCCTATCAGTTAGTGTGATTGCATCTCATTAGCCTCTCTTCGTTTCGCGCACTCTCTCGTCTCTCTGACCACGAGAGAGTGCAGTGAATGGAGAGAGTCAGAGCACGTCAGAGCGGTCAATTGCACACGGTTTAGTAACATTTCATTCAGAATTTTGCGCAGTTCTCGGCAACGTTTCATCGAATTGGTAACAATTACATTATGTGCTATTTTAGTGATTCGGAAAATCGTTGGTATCACTTTGCATAAGCTGATCGAACCGTCATTGCCTGCATGGGTCACTCATTTCAGTTCAGTTCCGTTCCACATTTCTGCCTTTCTATACTCTCTAAATGACATTCATTGTGCTCTACACCAAACCGCACACAATTTGTCTAGTCTCTTGTCGCATGCTGCACTCGCAGGCCAAAACACCGTGTACTTTGCATTGCGAAGCACATCTCTGACCCTCTCGTTTCGCGCGCTCTCTCACTCTATTTCATTCAACAACCCTACAGAAAGATGTTTGGAGTAAGAGAGCGTGTAAAATCGAAAGTGACCCTCCCATTTTCGCACATTCTCTCGCCCTGACCCCTTTCTGGAGGATTGAAATACCTGATCTTCTCAGTGGGACTGCTCGCGTAGACGGGAGACTGTCGAAAATAGCGTGACATGGGCTACAAACATGACAATTCTCGACCCATTATGAACTAACTTCATTA
This sequence comes from Pristionchus fissidentatus, assembly GCA_036245785.1. Taxonomy (NCBI): domain Eukaryota; kingdom Metazoa; phylum Nematoda; class Chromadorea; order Rhabditida; family Neodiplogasteridae; genus Pristionchus; species Pristionchus fissidentatus. Next base: position 34,455,111 of record BTSY01000004.1, read on the forward strand.
TCTCTATAGGCAATCTCGTGACAAAAAGAGCTGCCGGCACGTAATCTCATACTCCCATCGACTTTTGTCACGTAATTCCTCTCCTAGTCGTGTGATGTGATTTGACCCACCATAATGGGCCCATTACAATCTTTGAAAGGCGAACAATCGTAGAGAAAGCGCATCGTTGCAGAACAGTCGAAATAGCAACCACAAGTAAATAACAACACGTGAATCGTTCAGAAAGCGGCCTGCTTCACAAACCAATCTGTATTCTCTATTCACTACTCACAGAAATGAAGTATCCGTGTGTTCGAAGATACATTTACTCAGTTCCGTAGAGAACATATGAAGAGCGGTGAGCGTAAGCAATTTATTTACTACTGCATTTGCATTGCGAAGTATTTTTTCTCTGAGAGTTTTCAAATATAAATGTAAATGTGATTATGCATTTTAACAATTTCACAAATCAGCAAATGTTTATGCGTGATCTCTCGACTTTTGAATGTCTTCCCATTGGTGTCGGTTCTTCTCTTTCACTTGAATGACCTGAACTCAAATTTCCCGATGTTTTCAAAAAAAAATATGGCTGATTCAGCATAAAGTTCTCACCATGAAGCTGTTTTCAAAACTTCAGCGCTAGAAAGCCCTACCGTACCCAGCCCTACAGTAGCCAAGTATATATATATATTTTAAATTTGAATTTGAATTTTAATAATTTTCGAAAAAATATTTATTTAAACATTTTATGCCATGATTTGATTTCAAAAGTCGTAGACTGTATATTTCAATTGAGATATCTTTGAGAATTCAATTGAGACATTGTGGGTTTCTAATTTTGCCTATTTATAAATTTAAAAAAAAATGTTATAAATGTATTTTTGAATAATTTTTGACAACTTTTGAGAACAATTTCGTGGCGACAATTTTATGCTGAATCTACCATAAACATTTTTAAAAAGATCGGGAAACGTTCAGGTATGTCAGCTTGGCTTCCAATGGTCACATCGAAGAGATTCAGGTTCCGTCTGAAAGAAATAATCTTTGATCTGGAAATGTATCTTTGATAGTTCAAAAGATGAAAGCCCTATTTGTGTATTTTTATCTAATTAGCAATAGGTTCCGTCTAGACTTCGAGAAATAACGAAACAACAGGTTGCGTAAGAGGCAAATCACTCTCCGCTCTCCTCATTTCTCGTAATCTCTCACAGCTGGAGCGGTGCATTTGCCTGTTATGCAACCCGTTGTTTCGTTATTTCTCGAAGTCTAGTTCCGTCAGAGTGAGTGGAAAAGTATAATATGATCTACAGTATACGGGGGAATGGCTCAGTGAAGATCTGGGTTAGACTTATTTCTTCCATTCCTACAAACGAAAATTTGAGGGCTCTCTTCTGGTTAAGAGGTCCCATGGAAATTGAGAAGTCCCATGAAAAATAAGAGGTTCCATCACCAGTACTGTTCATCCAACGCTTACTTTACTTTGTGAAGTATTTCACACCTTTCTTTTGTTTGATGCATTACATGTTTAAGAAATTGTTATTCGACAACAGAAATATTTTACAACCGTTCTGACATCACAATTTCCATATACTAGCTAAAATTGTCCAGATATTGGCGACTGGTGAACTTATTCTCAAACACCGGTCTTCATATTTTCACATACAACACATGGAAGTGCATTTGTTAAATGCATTTGTTGGTGGACTAACTGCAACGAAAGTTATTACTACAAACACAAGAAACTGTCAAATACATAAAATAGCCTTTTGTTATCAGTGATGGATTGGAACCTCTTATTTTTCATGGGACCTCTCATTTTTGATGGGACCTCTCAAAATTCATGGGACCTCTTAATCGTCATGGGACCTCTTAACCAGCACAGAGCCAATTTGAGCATAGCTTCCGCTGTGTGGAGCGTTTTAGCAACAATAACTAATCGATTACCTAGTGATGACTAGAAAAAAATCTATGTGTGAATCTCAATTGAAAATTTGAGCATAGCTTCCGCTGTGTGGAGTGTTTTAGCAACAATAACTAATCGATTACCTAGTGAGGACAAGAAGAAAAAATCTGTGTGAATCTCAATTGAAAATTTGAGCATAGCTTCCGCTGTATGGAGTGTTTTAGCAACAACAACTAATCGATTACCTAGTGAGGACAAGAAGAAAAATCTATGTGTGAATCTCAAGCGAAAACCCCCAGAGCATGTTCTCCATAGATCTACCGTTTCCCAAAATCAGTTCTCGATAGAACTACCTTACCCCAGAGTCAGTATTCGATAGCCATGCCGTTCCCCAGCCTCAATTCTCGATAGATCTTCCGTTCCCCACAGCCAGTTCTCGATAGCATTGTTTGATACGGTGGGCGGTCTGGCTGCTACGGTAGCAGACACTCCGCACACTCGTGGCACTGCCGGGCACTTGTGACCAGGTGACACGGTGGGCGGTCTGGCTCCAACGGCAACAGACACTCCGCACACACGGTTTCGCTATCGAGAACTGAAGAAAAAATCTGTGTGAATCTCAATTGAAAATTTGAGCATAACTTCCGCTGTGTGGAGTGTTTTAGCAACAATAACTAATCGATTACCTAGTGAGGACAAGAGAAAAAATCTATGGGTGAATCGCAATTGTAAATTTGAGCATAGCTTCCGCTGTGTGGAGTGTTTTAGCAACAACAACTAATCGATTACCTAGCGATGGCAAGAAGAAAAAATCTATGTGTGAATCTCAATTGAAAATTTGAGCATAGCTTCCGCTGTGTGGAGTGTTTTAGCAACAACAACTAATCGATTACTTAGTGAGGACAAGAGAAAAAATCTATGTGTGAATCTCAATTGAAAATTTGAGCATAGCTTCCGCTGTGTGGAGTGTTTTAGCAATAATAACTAATCGATTACCTAGTGATGGCAAGAAGAAAAAATATATGTGTGAATCTCAATTGAAAATTTGAGCATAGTTTCCGCTGTGTGGAGTGTTTTAGCAACAACAACTAATCGATTACCTAGTGATGGCAAGAAGAAAAAATCTATGTGTGAATCTCAATTGAAAATTTGAGCATAGCTTCTGCTGTGTGGAGTGTTTAGCAACAATAACTAATCGATTACCTAGTGAGGACAAGAGAAAAAAATATATGTGTGAATCGCAATTGTAAATTTGAGCATAGCTTCCGCTGTGTGGAGTGTTTTAGCAACAACAACTAATCGATTACCTAGTGATGGCAAGAAGAAAAAATCTATGTGCGAATCTCAATTGAAAATTTGAGCATAGCTTCTGCTGTGTGGAGTGTTTAGCAACAATAACTAATCGATTACCTAGTGAGGACAAGAGAAAAAAATATATGTGTGAATCGCAATTGAAAATTTGAGCATAGCTTCTGCTGTGTGGAGTGTTTTAGCAACAACAACTAATCGATTACCTAGTGATGGCAAGAAGAAAAAATCTATGTGTGAATCTCAATTGAAAATTTGAGCATAGCTTCCGCTGTGTGGAGTGTTTTAGCAACAACAACTAATCGATTACCTAGTGAGGACAAGAGAAAAAATCTATGTGTGAATCTCAATTGAAAATTTGAGCATAGCCTCCGCTGTGTGGAGTGTTTTAGCAACAACAACTAATCGATTACCTAGTGATGGCAAGAAGAAAAAATCTATGTGTGAATCTCAATTGAAAATTTGAGCATAGCTTCCGCTGTGTGGAGTGTTTTAGCAACAACAACTAATCGATTACCTAGTGAGGACAAGAGAAAAAATCTATGTGTGAATCTCAATTGAAAATTTGAGCATAGCTTCCGCTGTGTGGAGTGTTTTAGCAACAACAACTAATCGATTACCTAGTGATGGCAAGAAGACAAAATCTATGTGTGAATCTCAATTGAAAATTTGAGCATAGCTTCCGCTGTGTGGAGTGTTTTAGCAACAATAACTAATCGATTACCTAGTGATGGCAAGAAGAAAAAATCTATGTGTGAATCTCAATTGAAAATTTGAGCATAGCTTCCGCTGTGTGGAGTGTTTTAGCAACAACAACTAATCGATTACCTAGTGAGGACAAGAGAAAAAAAATCTATGGGTGAATCGCAATCGTAAATTTGAGCATAGCTTCCGCTGTGTGGAGTGTTTTAGCAACAACAACTTATCCTAGTGATCCTAGTGATTACCTAGTGATGGCAAGAAGAAAAAATCTATGTGTGAATCTCAATTGAAAATTTGAGCATAGCTTCCACTGTGTGGAGTGTTTTAGCAACAACAACTAATCGATTACCTAGTGAGGACAAGAGAAAAAATCTATGTGTGAATCTCAATTGAAAATTTGAGCATAGCTTCCGCTGTGTGGAGTGTTTTAGCAACAACAACTTATCCTAGTGATCCTAGTGATTACCTAGTGATGGCAAGAAGAAAAAATCTATGTGTGAATCTCAATTGAAATTTTGAGCATAGCTTCCGCTGTGTGGAGTGTTTAGCAACAATAACTAATCGATTACCTAGTGAGGACAAGAGAAAAAAATCTATGTGTGAATCTCAATTAAAAATTTGAGCATAGCTTCCGCTGTGTGGAGTGTTTTAGCAACAATAACTAATCGATTACCCAGTGATGGCAAGAAGAAAAAATATATGTGTGAATCTCAATTGAAAATTTGAGCATAGCTTCCGCTGTGTGGAGTGTTTTAGCAACAGCAACTAATCGATTACCTAGTAATGGCAAGAAGAAAAAATCTATGTGTGAATCTCAATTGAAAATTTGAGCATAGCTTCCGCTGTGTGGAGTGTTTTAGCAACAACAACTAATCGATTACCTAGAAATGGCAAGAAGAAAAAATCTATGTGTGAATCTCAATTGAAAATTTGAGCATATCTTCCGCTGTGTGGAGTGTTTTAGCAACAACAACTAATCGATTACCTAGTGATGGCAAGAAGAAAAAATCTATGTCTGAATCTCAATTGAAAATTTGAGCATAGCTTCCGCTGTGTGGAGTGTTTTAGCAACAATAACTAATCGATTACCTAGTGATGGCAAGAAGAAAAAATCTATGTGTGAATCTCAATTGAAAATTTGAGCATAGCTTCCGCTGTGTGGAGTGTTTTAGCAACAACAACTAATCGATTACCTAGAAATGGCAAGAAGAAAAAATCTATGTGTGAATCTCAATTGAAAATTTGAGCATAGCTTCCGCTGTGTGGAGTGTTTTAGCAACAACAACTAATCGATTACCTAGTGATGGCAAGAAGAAAAAATCTATGTCTGAATCTCAATTGAAAATTTGAGCATAGCTTCCGCTGTGTGGAGTGTTTTAGCAACAATAACTAATCGATTACCTAGTGAGGACAAGAAGAAAAAAATCTATGGGTGAATCGCAATTGTAAATTTGAGCATAGCTTCCGCTGTGTGGAGTGTTTTAGCAACAACAACTTATCCTAGTGATCCTAGTGATTACCTAGTGATGGCAAGAAGAAAAAATCTATGTGTGAATCTCAATTGAAAATTTGAGCATAGCTTCCGCTGTGTGGAGTGTTTTAGCAACAATAACTAATCGATTACCTAGTGATGGCAAGAAGAAAAAATCTATGTGTGAATCTCAATTGAAAATTTGAGCATAGCTTCCGCTGTGTGGAGTGTTTTAGCAACAACAACTAATCGATTACCTAGTGATGGCAAGAAGAAAAAATCTATGTCTGAATCTCAATTGAAAATTTGAGCATAGCTTCCGCTGTGTGGAGTGTTTTAGCAACAATAACTAATCGATTACCTAGTGATGGCAAGAAGAAAAAATCTATGTGTGAATCTCAATTGAAAATTTGAGCATAGCTTCCGCTGTGTGGAGTGTTTTAGCAACAACAACTAATCGATTACCTAGTGATGACAAGAAGAAAAAATCTATGTCTGAATCTCAATTGAAAATTTGAGCATAGCTTCCGCTGTGTGGAGTGTTTTAGCAACAACAACTAATCGATTACCTAGTGAGGACAAGAAGAAAAAATCTATGTGTGAATCTCAATTGAAAATTTGAGCATAGCTTCCGCTGTGTGGAGTGTTTTAGCAATAATAACTAATCGATTACCTAGTGATGGCAAGAAGAAAAAATCTATGTCTGAATCTCAATTGAAAATTTGAGCATAGCTTCCGCTGTGTGGAGTGTTTTAGCAACAATAACTAATCGATTACCTAGTGATGGCAAGAAGAAAAAATCTATGTGTGAATCTCAATTGAAAATTTGAGCATAGCTTCCGCTGTGTGGAGTGTTTTAGCAACAACAACTAATCGATTACCTAGTGATGGCAAGAAGAAAAAATCTATGTCTGAATCTCAATTGAAAATTTGAGCATAGCTTCCGCTGTGTGGAGTGTTTTAGCAACAATAACTAATCGATTACCTAGTGATGGCAAGAAGAAAAAATCTATGTGTGAATCTCAATTGAAAATTTGAGCATAGCTTCCGCTGTGTGGAGTGTTTTAGCAACAACAACTAATCGATTACCTAGTGATGGCAAGAAGAAAAAATCTATGTGTGAATCTCAATTGAAAATTTGAGCATAGCTTCCGCTGTGTGGAGTGTTTTAGCAACAATAACTAATCGATTACCTAGTGATGGCAAGAAGAAAAAATATATGTGTGAATCTCAATTGAAAATTTGAGCATAGCTTCCGCTGTGTGGAGTGTTTTAGCAATAATAACTAATCGATTACCTAGTGATGGCAAGAAGAAAAAATATATGTGTGAATCTCAATTGAAAATTTGAGCATAGCTTCCGCTGTGTGGAGTGTTTTAGCAACAATAACTAATCGATGACCTAGTGATGGCAAGAAGAAAAAATCTATGTGTGAATCTCAATTGAAAATTTGAGCATAGCTTCCGCTGTGTGGAGTGTTTTAGCAACAACAACTAATCGATTACCTAGTGATGGCAAGAAGAAAAAATCTATGTCTGAATCTCAATTGAAAATTTGAGCATAGCTTCCGCTGTGTGGAGTGTTTTAGCAACAATAACTAATCGATTACCTAGTGATGGCAAGAAGAAAAAACCTATGTGTGAATCTCAATTGAAAATTTGAGCATAGCTTCCGCTGTGTGGAGTGTTTTAGCAACAACAACTAATCGATTACCTAGTGATGGCAAGAAGAAAAAATCTATGTGTGAATCTCAATTGAAAATTTGAGCATAGCTTCCGCTGTGTGGAGTGTTTTAGCAACAATAACTAATCGATTACCTAGTGATGGCAAGAAGAAAAAATATATGTGTGAATCTCAATTGAAAATTTGAGCATAGCTTCCGCTGTGTGGAGTGTTTTAGCAATAATAACTAATCGATTACCTAGTGATGGCAAGAAGAAAAAATATATGTGTGAATCTCAATTGAAAATTTGAGCATAGCTTCCGCTGTGTGGAGTGTTTTAGCAACAATAACTAATCGATTACCTAGTGATGGCAAGAAGAAAAAATCTATGTGTGAATCTCAATTGAAAATTTGAGCATAGCTTCCGCTGTGTGGAGTGTTTTAGCAACAACAACTAATCGATTACCTAGTGATGGCAAGAAGAAAAAATCTATGTCTGAATGTCAATTGAAAATTTGAACATAGCTTCCGCTGTGTGGAGTGTTTTAGCAACAACAACTAATCGATTACCTAGTGAGGACAAGAAGAAAAAATCTATGTGTGAATCTCAATTGAAAATTTGAGCATAGCTTCCGCTGTGTGGAGTGTTTTAGCAATAATAACTAATCGATTACCTAGTGATGGCAAGAAGAAAAAATCTATGTCTGAATCTCAATTGAAAATTTGAGCATAGCTTCCGCTGTGTGGAGTGTTTTAGCAACAATAACTAATCGATTACCTAGTGATGGCAAGAAGAAAAAATCTATGTGTGAATCTCAATTGAAAATTTGAGCATAGCTTCCGCTGTGTGGAGTGTTTTAGCAACAACAACTAATCGATTACCTAGTGATGGCAAGAAGAAAAAATCTATGTCTGAATCTCAATTGAAAATTTGAGCATAGCTTCCGCTGTGTGGAGTGTTTTAGCAACAACAACTAATCGATTACCTAGTGATGGCAAGAAGAAAAAATCTATGTGTGAATCTCAATTGAAAATTTGAGCATAGCTTCCGCTGTGTGGAGTGTTTTAGCAACAACAACTAATCGATTACCTAGTGATGGCAAGAAGAAAAAATCTATGTGTGAATCTCAATTGAAAATTTGAGCATAGCTTCCGCTGTGTGGAGTGTTTTAGCAACAATAACTAATCGATTACCTAGTGATGGCAAGAAGAAAAAATATATGTGTGAATCTCAATTGAAAATTTGAGCATAGCTTCCGCTGTGTGGAGTGTTTTAGCAATAATAACTAATCGATTACCTAGTGATGGCAAGAAGAAAAAATATATGTGTGAATCTCAATTGAAAATTTGAGCATAGTTTCCGCTGTGTGGAGAGTTTTAGCAACAACAACTAATCGATTACCTAGTGATGGCAAGAAGAAAAAATCTATGTGTGAATCTCAATTGAAAATTTGAGCATAGCTTCCGCTGTGTGGAGTGTTTTAGCAACAATAACTAATCGATTACCTAATGATGGCAAGAAGAAAAAATCTATGTGTGAATCTCAATTGAAAATTTGAGCATAGCTTCCGCTGTGTGGAGTGTTTTAGCAGCAATAACTAATCGATTACCTAGTGATGGCAAGAAGAAAAAATATATGTGTGAATCTCAATTGAAAATTTGAGCATAGCTTCCGCTGTGTGGAGTGTTTTAGCAATAATAACTAATCGATTACCTAGTGATGGCAAGAAGAAAAAATATATGTGTGAATCTCAATTGAAAATTTGAGCATAGCTTCCGCTGTGTGGAGTGTTTTAGCAGCAATAACTAATCGATTACCTAGTGATGGCAAGAAGAAAAAATATATGTGTGAATCTCCATTGAAAATTTGAGCATAGTTTCCGCTGTGTGGAGAGTTTTAGCAACAACAACTAATCGATTACCTAGTGATGGCAAGAAGAAAAAATCTATGTGTGAATCTCAATTGAAAATTTGAGCATAGCTTCCGCTGTGTGGAGTGTTTTAGCAATAATAACTAATCGATTACCTAGTGATGGCAAGAAGAAAAAATATATGTGTGAATCTCAATTGAAAATTTGAGCATAGTTTCCGCTGTGTGGAGTGTTTTAGCAACAACAACTAATCGATTACCTAGTGATGGCAAGAAGAAAAAATCTATGTGTGAATCTCAATTGAAAATTTGAGCATAGCTTCTGCTGTGTGGAGTGTTTAGCAACAATAACTAATCGATTACCTAGTGAGGACAAGAGAAAAAAATCTATGTGTGAATCTCAATTGAAAATTTGAGCATAGCTTCCGCTGTGTGGAGTGTTTTAGCAGCAATAACTAATCGATTACCTAGTGATGGCAAGAAGAAAAAATATATGTGTGAATCTCAATTGAAAATTTGAGCATAGCTTCCGCTGTGTGGAGTGTTTTAGCAATAATAACTAATCGATTACCTAGTGATGGCAAGAAGAAAAAATCTATGTGTGAATCTCAATTGAAAATTTGAGCATAGCTTCCGCTGTGTGGAGTGTTTTAGCAACAATAACTAATCGATTACCTAGTGATGGCAAGAAGAAAAAATCTATGTGTGAATCTCAATTGAAAATTTGAGCATAGCTTCCGCTGTGTGGAGTGTTTTAGCAACAACAACTAATCGATTACCTAGTGATGGCAAGAAGAAAAAATCTATGTGTGAATCTCAATTGAAAATTTGAGCATAGCTTCTGCTGTGTGGAGTGTTTAGCAACAATAACTAATCGATTACCTAGTGAGGACAAGAGAAAAAAATCTATGTGTGAATCTCAATTGAAAATTTGAGCATAGCTTCCGCTGTGTGGAGTGTTTTAGCAGCAATAACTAATCGATTACCTAGTGATGGCAAGAAGAAAAAATATATGTGTGAATCTCAATTGAAAATTTGAGCATAGCTTCCGCTGTGTGGAGTGTTTTAGCAATAATAACTAATCGATTACCTAGTGATGGCAAGAAGAAAAAATCTATGTGTGAATCTCAATTGAAAATTTGAGCATAGCTTCCGCTGTGTGGAGTGTTTTAGCAACAATAACTAATCGATTACCTAGTGATGGCAAGAAGAAAAAATCTATGTGTGAATCTCAATTGAAAATTTGAGCATAGCTTCCGCTGTGTGGAGTGTTTTAGCAATAATAACTAATCGATTACCTAGTGATGGCAAGAAGAAAAAATATATGTGTGAATCTCAATTGAAAATTTGAGCATAGTTTCCGCTGTGTGGAGAGTTTTAGCAACAACAACTAATCGATTACCTAGTGATGGCAAGAAGAAAAAATATATGTGTGAATCTCATTTGAAAATTTGAGCATAGTTTCCGCTGTGTGGAGAGTTTTAGCAACAACAACTAATCGATTACCTAGTGATGGCAAGAAGAAAAAATCTATGTGTGAATCTCAATTGAAAATTTGAGCATAGCTTCCGCTGTGTGGAGTGTTTTAGCAACAATAACTAATCGATTACCTAATGATGGCAAGAAGAAAAAATATATGTGTGAATCTCAATTGAAAATTTGAGCATAGCTTCCGCTGTGTGGAGTGTTTTAGCAACAATAACTAATCGATTACCTAGTGATGGCAAGAAGAAAAAATATATGTGTGAATCTCAATTGAAAATTTGAGCATAGCTTCCGCTGTGTGGAGTGTTTTAGCAACAATAACTAATCGATTACCTAATGATGGCAAGAAGAAAAAATCTATGTGTGAATCTCAATTGAAAATTTGAGCATAGCTTCCGCTGTGTGGAGTGTTTTAGCAACAATAACTAATCGATTACTTAATGATGGCAAGAAGAAAAAATCTATGTGTGAATCTCAATTGAAAATTTGAGCATAGCTTCCGCTGTGTGGAGTGTTTTAGCAACAACAACTAATCGATTACCTAGTGATGGCAAGAAGAAAAAATCTATGTGTGAATCTCAATTGAAAATTTGAGCATAGCTTCCGCTGTGTGGAGTGTTTTAGCAATAATAACTAATCGATTACCTAGTGATGGCAAGAAGAAAAAATATATGTGTGAATCTCAATTGAAAATTTGAGCATAGCTTCCGCTGTGTGGAGTGTTTTAGCAGCAATAACTAATCGATTACCTAGTGATGGCAAGAAGAAAAAATATATGTGTGAATCTCAATTGAAAATTTGAGCATAGTTTCCGCTGTGTGGAGAGTTTTAGCAACAACAACTAATCGATTACCTAGTGATGGCAAGAAGAAAAAATATATGTGTGAATCTCATTTGAAAATTTGAGCATAGTTTCCGCTGTGTGGAGAGTTTTAGCAACAACAACTAATCGATTACCTAGTGATGGCAAGAAGAAAAAATCTATGTGTGAATCTCAATTGAAAATTTGAGCATAGCTTCCGCTGTGTGGAGTGTTTTAGCAGCAATAACTAATCGATTACCTAGTGAGGACAAGAAGGAAAAATCTATGTGTGAATCTCAATTGAAAATTTGAGCATAGCTTCCGCTGTGTGGAGAGTTTTAGCAACAACAACTAATCGATTACCTAGTGAGGACAAGAAGGAAAAATCTATGTGTGAATCTCAATTGAAAATTTGAGCATAGCTTCCGCTGTGTGGAGTGTTTAGCAACAATAACTAATCGATTACCTAGTGAGGACAAGAAGGAAAAATCTATGTGTGAATCTCAATTGAAAATTTGAGCATAGCTTCCGCTGTGTGGAGTGTTTTAGCAACAATAACTAATCGATTACCTAGTGATGGCAAGAAGAAAAAATCTATGTGTGAATCTCAATTGAAAATTTGAGCATAGTTTCCGCTGTGTGGAGAGTTTTAGCAACAACAACTAATCGATTACCTAGTGATGGCAAGAAGAAAAAATATATGTGTGAATCTCAATTGAAAATTTGAGCATAGTTTCCGCTGTGTGGAGAGTTTTAGCAACAACAACTAATCGATTACCTAGTGATGGCAAGAAGAAAAAATATATGTGTGAATCTCAATTGAAAATTTGAGCATAGTTTCCGCTGTGTGGAGAGTTTTAGCAACAACAACTAATCGATTACCTAGTGATGGCAAGAAGAAAAAATCTATGTGTGAATCTCAATTGAAAATTTGAGCATAGCTTCCGCTGTGTGGAGTGTTTTAGCAACAACAACTTATCCTAGTGATCCTAGTGATTACCTAGTGATGGCAAGAAGAAAAAATCTATGTGTGAATCTCAATTGAAAATTTGAGCATAGCTTCCGCTGTGTGGAATGTTTTAGCAACAACAACTAATCGATTACCTAGTGAGGACAAGAAGAAAAATCTATGTGTGAATCTCAATTGAAAATTTGAGCATAGCTTCCGCTGTGTGGAGTGTTTTAGCAACAATAACTAATCGATAACCTAGTGATGGCAAGAAGAAAAAATCTATGTGTGAATCTCAATTGAAATTTTGAGCATAGCTGCCGCTGTGTGGAGTGTTTAGCAACAATAACTAATCGATTACCTAGTGAGGACAAGAAGAAAAAATCTATGTGTGAATCTCAATTGAAAATTTGAGCATAGCTTCCGCTGTGTGGAGTGTTTTAGCAACAACAACTAATCGATTACCTAGTGATGGCAAGAAGAAAAAATCTATGTCTGAATCTCAATTGAAAATTTGAGCATAGCTTCCGCTGTGTGGAGTGTTTTAGCAACAATAACTAATCGATTACCTAGTGATGGCAAGAAGAAAAAATCTATGTGTGAATCTCAATTGAAAATTTGAGCATAGCTTCCGCTGTGTGGAGTGTTTTAGCAACAACAACTAATCGATTACCTAGTGATGACAAGAAGAAAAAATCTATGTCTGAATCTCAATTGAAAATTTGAGCATAGCTTCCGCTGTGTGGAGTGTTTTAGCAACAACAACTAATCGATTACCTAGTGAGGACAAGAAGAAAAAATCTATGTGTGAATCTCAATTGAAAATTTGAGCATAGCTTCCGCTGTGTGGAGTGTTTTAGCAATAATAACTAATCGATTACCTAGTGATGGCAAGAAGAAAAAATCTATGTCTGAATCTCAATTGAAAATTTGAGCATAGCTTCCGCTGTGTGGAGTGTTTTAGCAACAATAACTAATCGATTACCTAGTGATGGCAAGAAGAAAAAATCTATGTGTGAATCTCAATTGAAAATTTGAGCATAGCTTCCGCTGTGTGGAGTGTTTTAGCAACAACAACTAATCGATTACCTAGTGATGGCAAGAAGAAAAAATCTATGTCTGAATCTCAATTGAAAATTTGAGCATAGCTTCCGCTGTGTGGAGTGTTTTAGCAACAATAACTAATCGATTACCTAGTGATGGCAAGAAGAAAAAATCTATGTGTGAATCTCAATTGAAAATTTGAGCATAGCTTCCGCTGTGTGGAGTGTTTTAGCAACAACAACTAATCGATTACCTAGTGATGGCAAGAAGAAAAAATCTATGTGTGAATCTCAATTGAAAATTTGAGCATAGCTTCCGCTGTGTGGAGTGTTTTAGCAACAATAACTAATCGATTACATAGTGATGGCAAGAAGAAAAAATCTATGTGTGAATCTCAATTGAAAATTTGAGCATAGCTTCCGCTGTGTGGAGTGTTTTAGCAACAACAACTAATCGATTACCTAGTGATGGCAAGAAGAAAAAATCTATGTCTGAATCTCAATTGAAAATTTGAGCATAGCTTCCGCTGTGTGGAGTGTTTTAGCAACAACAACTAATCGATTACCTAGTGAGGACAAGAAGAAAAAATCTATGTGTGAATCTCAATTGAAAATTTGAGCATAGCTTCCGCTGTGTGGAGTGTTTTAGCAATAATAACTAATCGATTACCTAGTGATGGCAAGAAGAAAAAATCTATGTCTGAATCTCAATTGAAAATTTGAGCATAGCTTCCGCTGTGTGGAGTGTTTTAGCAACAATAACTAATCGATTACCTAGTGATGGCAAGAAGAAAAAATCTATGTGTGAATCTCAATTGAAAATTTGAGCATAGCTTCCGCTGTGTGGAGTGTTTTAGCAATAATAACTAATCGATTACCTAGTGAGGACAAGAAGAAAAAATCTATGTGTGAATCTCAATTGAAAATTTGAGCATAGCTTCCGCTGTGTGGAGTGTTTTAGCAACAATAACTAATCGATTACCTAGTGATGGCAAGAAGAAAAAATCTATGTGTGAATCTCAATTGAAAATTTGAGCATAGTTTCCGCTGTGTGGAGAGTTTTAGCAACAACAACTAATCGATTACCTAGTGATGGCAAGAAGAAAAAATATATGTGTGAATCTCAATTGAAAATTTGAGCATAGTTTCCGCTGTGTGGAGAGTTTTAGCAACAACAACTAATCGATTACCTAGTGATGGCAAGAAGAAAAAATATATGTGTGAATCTCAATTGAAAATTTGAGCATAGTTTCCGCTGTGTGGAGAGTTTTAGCAACAACAACTAATCGATTACCTAGTGATGGCAAGAAGAAAAAATCTATGTGTGAATCTCAATTGAAAATTTGAGCATAGCTTCCGCTGTGTGGAGTGTTTTAGCAACAATAACTAATCGATTACCTAGTGATGGCAAGAAGAAAAAATATATGTGTGAATCTCAATTGAAAATTTGAGCATAGCTTCCGCTGTGTGGAGTGTTTTAGCAATAATAACTAATCGATTACCTAGTGAGGACAAGAAGAAAAAATCTATGTGTGAATCTCAATTGAAAATTTGAGCATAGCTTCCGCTGTGTGGAGTGTTTTAGCAACAATAACTAATCGATTACCTAGTGATGGCAAGAAGAAAAAATCTATGTGTGAATCTCAATTGAAAATTTGAGCATAGTTTCCGCTGTGTGGAGAGTTTTAGCAACAACAACTAATCGATTACCTAGTGATGGCAAGAAGAAAAAATATATGTGTGAATCTCAATTGAAAATTTGAGCATAGTTTCCGCTGTGTGGAGAGTTTTAGCAACAACAACTAATCGATTACCTAGTGATGGCAAGAAGAAAAAATATATGTGTGAATCTCAATTGAAAATTTGAGCATAGTTTCCGCTGTGTGGAGAGTTTTAGCAACAACAACTAATCGATTACCTAGTGATGGCAAGAAGAAAAAATCTATGTGTGAATCTCAATTGAAAATTTGAGCATAGCTTCCGCTGTGTGGAGTGTTTTAGCAACAATAACTAATCGATTACCTAGTGATGGCAAGAAGAAAAAATATATGTGTGAATCTCAATTGAAAATTTGAGCATAGCTTCCGCTGTGTGGAGTGTTTTAGCAATAATAACTAATCGATTACCTAGTGATGGCAAGAAGAAAAAATATATGTGTGAATCTCAATTGAAAATTTGAGCATAGCTTCCGCTGTGTGGAGTGTTTTAGCAGCAATAACTAATCGATTACCTAGTGATGGCAAGAAGAAAAAATATATGTGTGAATCTCAATTGAAAATTTGAGCATAGTTTCCGCTGTGTGGAGAGTTTTAGCAACAACAACTAATCGATTACCTAGTGATGGCAAGAAGAAAAAATATATGTGTGAATCTCAATTGAAAATTTGAGCATAGCTTCCGCTGTGTGGAGTGTTTTAGCAGCAATAACTAATCGATTACCTAGTGATGGCAAGAAGAAAAAATATATGTGTGAATCTCAATTGAAAATTTGAGCATAGTTTCCGCTGTGTGGAGAGTTTTAGCAACAACAACTAATCGATTACCTACTGATGGCAAGAAGAAAAAATCTATGTGTGAATCTCAATTGAAATTTTGAGCATAGTTTCCGCTGTGTGGAGAGTTTTAGCAACAACAACTAATCGATTACCTACTGATGGCAAGAAGAAAAAATCTATGTGTGAATCTCAATTGAAAATTTGAGCATAGCTTCCGCTGTGTGGAGTGTTTTAGCAACAATAACTAATCGATTACCTAATGATGGCAAGAAGAAAAAATATATGTGTGAATCTCAATTGAAAATTTGAGCATAGCTTCCGCTGTGTGGAGTGTTTTAGCAACAATAACTAATCGATTACCTAGTGATGGCAAGAAGAAAAAATCTATGTGTGAATCTCAATTGAAAATTTGAGCATAGTTTCCGCTGTGTGGAGTGTTTTAGCAACAATAACTAATCGATTACCTAGTGATGGCAAGAAGAAAAAATCTATGTGTGAATCTCAATTGAAAATTTGAGCATAGCTTCCGCTGTGTGGAGTGTTTTAGCAGCAATAACTAATCGATTACCTAGTGATGGCAAGAAGAAAAAATATATGTGTGAATCTCAATTGAAAATTTGAGCATAGTTTCCGCTGTGTGGAGAGTTTTAGCAACAACAACTAATCGATTACCTAGTGATGGCAAGAAGAAAAAATATATGTGTGAATCTCAATTGAAAATTTGAGCATAGCTTCCGCTGTGTGGAGTGTTTTAGCAGCAATAACTAATCGATTACCTAGTGATGGCAAGAAGAAAAAATATATGTGTGAATCTCAATTGAAAATTTGAGCATAGTTTCCGCTGTGTGGAGAGTTTTAGCAACAACAACTAATCGATTACCTACTGATGGCAAGAAGAAAAAATCTATGTGTGAATCTCAATTGAAATTTTGAGCATAGTTTCCGCTGTGTGGAGAGTTTTAGCAACAACAACTAATCGATTACCTACTGATGGCAAGAAGAAAAAATCTATGTGTGAATCTCAATTGAAAATTTGAGCATAGCTTCCGCTGTGTGGAGTGTTTTAGCAACAATAACTAATCGATTACCTAATGATGGCAAGAAGAAAAAATATATGTGTGAATCTCAATTGAAAATTTGAGCATAGCTTCCGCTGTGTGGAGTGTTTTAGCAACAATAACTAATCGATTACCTAGTGATGGCAAGAAGAAAAAATCTATGTGTGAATCTCAATTGAAAATTTGAGCATAGTTTCCGCTGTGTGGAGTGTTTTAGCAACAATAACTAATCGATTACCTAGTGATGGCAAGAAGAAAAAATCTATGTGTGAATCTCAATTGAAAATTTGAGCATAGTTTCCGCTGTGTGGAGTGTTTTAGCAACAACAACTAATCGATTACCTAGTGATGGCAAGAAGAAAAAATCTATGTGTGAATCTCAATTGAAAATTTGAGCATAGCTTCCGCTGTGTGGAGTGTTTTAGCAACAATAACTAATCGATTACCTAGTGATGGCAAGAAGAAAAAATCTATGTGTGAATCTCAATTGAAAATTTGAGCATAGCTTCCGCTGTGTGGAGTGTTTTAGCAGCAATAACTAATCGATTACCTAGTGATGGCAAGAAGAAAAAATATATGTGTGAATCTCAATTGAAAATTTGAGCATAGTTTCCGCTGTGTGGAGAGTTTTAGCAACAACAACTAATCGATTACCTAGTGATGGCAAGAAGAAAAAATATATGTGTGAATCTCAATTGAAAATTTGAGCATAGCTTCCGCTGTGTGGAGTGTTTTAGCAGCAATAACTAATCGATTACCTAGTGATGGCAAGAAGAAAAAATATATGTGTGAATCTCAATTGAAAATTTGAGCATAGTTTCCGCTGTGTGGAGAGTTTTAGCAACAACAACTAATCGATTACCTACTGATGGCAAGAAGAAAAAATCTATGTGTGAATCTCAATTGAAATTTTGAGCATAGTTTCCGCTGTGTGGAGAGTTTTAGCAACAACAACTAATCGATTACCTACTGATGGCAAGAAGAAAAAATCTATGTGTGAATCTCAATTGAAATTTTGAGCATAGTTTCCGCTGTGTGGAGTGTTTTAGCAACAACAACTAATCGATTACCTAGTGATGGCAAGAAGAAAAAATCTATGTGTGAATCTCAATTGAAAATTTGAGCATAGCTTCCGCTGTGTGGAGTGTTTTAGCAACAATAACTAATCGATTACCTAGTGATGGCAAGAAGAAAAAATCTATGTGTGAATCTCAATTGAAATTTTGAGCATAGCTTCCGCTGTGTGGAGTGTTTAGCAACAATAACTAATCGATTACCTAGTGAGGACAAGAAGAAAAAATCTATGTGTGAATCTCAATTGAAAATTTGAGCATAGCTTCCGCTGTGTGGAGTGTTTTAGCAACAACAACTAATCGATTACCTAGTGATGGCAAGAAGAAAAAATCTATGTGTGAATCTCAATTGAAAATTTGAGCATAGCTTCCGCTGTGTGGAGTGTTTTAGCAACAACAACTAATCGATTACCTAGTGAGGACAAGAAGAAAAAATCTATGTGTGAATCTCAATTGAAAATTTGAGCATAGCTTCTGCTGTGTGGAGTGTTTAGCAACAATAACTAATCGATTACCTAGTGAGGACAAGAAGGAAAAATCTATGTGTGAATCTCAATTGAAAATTTGAGCATAGCTTCCGCTGTGTGGAGTGTTTTAGCAACAACAACTTATCCTAGTGATCCTAGTGATTACCTAGTGATGGCAAGAAGAAAAAATCTATGTGTGAATCTCAATTGAAAATTTGAGCATAGCTTCCGCTGTGTGGAATGTTTTAGCAACAACAACTAATCGATTACCTAGTGAGGACAAGAAGAAAAATCTATGTGTGAATCTCAATTGAAAATTTGAGCATAGCTTCCGCTGTGTGGAGTGTTTTAGCAACAATAACTAATCGATAACCTAGTGATGGCAAGAAGAAAAAATCTATGTGTGAATCTCAATTGAAATTTTGAGCATAGCTGCCGCTGTGTGGAGTGTTTAGCAACAATAACTACTCGATTACCTAGTGAGGACAAGAAGAAAAAATCTATGTGTGAATCTCAATTGAAAATTTGAGCATAGCTTCCGCTGTGTGGAGTGTTTTAGCAACAACAACTAATCGATTACCTAGTGATGGCAAGAAGAAAAAATCTATGTCTGAATCTCAATTGAAAATTTGAGCATAGCTTCCGCTGTGTGGAGTGTTTTAGCAACAATAACTAATCGATTACCTAGTGATGGCAAGAAGAAAAAATCTATGTGTGAATCTCAATTGAAAATTTGAGCATAGCTTCCGCTGTGTGGAGTGTTTTAGCAACAACAACTAATCGATTACCTAGTGATGACAAGAAGAAAAAATCTATGTCTGAATCTCAATTGAAAATTTGAGCATAGCTTCCGCTGTGTGGAGTGTTTTAGCAACAACAACTAATCGATTACCTAGTGAGGACAAGAAGAAAAAATCTATGTGTGAATCTCAATTGAAAATTTGAGCATAGCTTCCGCTGTGTGGAGTGTTTTAGCAATAATAACTAATCGATTACCTAGTGATGGCAAGAAGAAAAAATCTATGTCTGAATCTCAATTGAAAATTTGAGCATAGCTTCCGCTGTGTGGAGTGTTTTAGCAACAATAACTAATCGATTACCTAGTGATGGCAAGAAGAAAAAATCTATGTGTGAATCTCAATTGAAAATTTGAGCATAGCTTCCGCTGTGTGGAGTGTTTTAGCAGCAATAACTAATCGATTACCTAGTGATGGCAAGAAGAAAAAATATATGTGTGAATCTCAATTGAAAATTTGAGCATAGTTTCCGCTGTGTGGAGAGTTTTAGCAACAACAACTAATCGATTACCTAGTGATGGCAAGAAGAAAAAATATATGTGTGAATCTCAATTGAAAATTTGAGCATAGCTTCCGCTGTGTGGAGTGTTTTAGCAGCAATAACTAATCGATTACCTAGTGATGGCAAGAAGAAAAAATATATGTGTGAATCTCAATTGAAAATTTGAGCATAGTTTCCGCTGTGTGGAGAGTTTTAGCAACAACAACTAATCGATTACCTACTGATGGCAAGAAGAAAAAATCTATGTGTGAATCTCAATTGAAATTTTGAGCATAGTTTCCGCTGTGTGGAGAGTTTTAGCAACAACAACTAATCGATTACCTACTGATGGCAAGAAGAAAAAATCTATGTGTGAATCTCAATTGAAATTTTGAGCATAGTTTCCGCTGTGTGGAGTGTTTTAGCAACAACAACTAATCGATTACCTAGTGATGGCAAGAAGAAAAAATCTATGTGTGAATCTCAATTGAAAATTTGAGCATAGCTTCCGCTGTGTGGAGTGTTTTAGCAACAATAACTAATCGATTACCTAGTGATGGCAAGAAGAAAAAATCTATGTGTGAATCTCAATTGAAATTTTGAGCATAGCTTCCGCTGTGTGGAGTGTTTAGCAACAATAACTAATCGATTACCTAGTGAGGACAAGAAGAAAAAATCTATGTGTGAATCTCAATTGAAAATTTGAGCATAGCTTCCGCTGTGTGGAGTGTTTTAGCAACAACAACTAATCGATTACCTAGTGATGGCAAGAAGAAAAAATCTATGTGTGAATCTCAATTGAAAATTTGAGCATAGCTTCCGCTGTGTGGAGTGTTTTAGCAACAACAACTAATCGATTACCTAGTGAGGACAAGAAGAAAAAATCTATGTGTGAATCTCAATTGAAAATTTGAGCATAGCTTCTGCTGTGTGGAGTGTTTAGCAACAATAACTAATCGATTACCTAGTGAGGACAAGAAGGAAAAATCTATGTGTGAATCTCAATTGAAAATTTGAGCATAGCTTCCGCTGTGTGGAGTGTTTTAGCAACAACAACTTATCCTAGTGATCCTAGTGATTACCTAGTGATGGCAAGAAGAAAAAATCTATGTGTGAATCTCAATTGAAAATTTGAGCATAGCTTCCGCTGTGTGGAATGTTTTAGCAACAACAACTAATCGATTACCTAGTGAGGACAAGAAGAAAAATCTATGTGTGAATCTCAATTGAAAATTTGAGCATAGCTTCCGCTGTGTGGAGTGTTTTAGCAACAATAACTAATCGATAACCTAGTGATGGCAAGAAGAAAAAATCTATGTGTGAATCTCAATTGAAATTTTGAGCATAGCTGCCGCTGTGTGGAGTGTTTAGCAACAATAACTACTCGATTACCTAGTGAGGACAAGAAGAAAAAATCTATGTGTGAATCTCAATTGAAAATTTGAGCATAGCTTCCGCTGTGTGGAGTGTTTTAGCAACAACAACTAATCGATTACCTAGTGATGGCAAGAAGAAAAAATCTATGTCTGAATCTCAATTGAAAATTTGAGCATAGCTTCCGCTGTGTGGAGTGTTTTAGCAACAATAACTAATCGATTACCTAGTGATGGCAAGAAGAAAAAATCTATGTGTGAATCTCAATTGAAAATTTGAGCATAGCTTCCGCTGTGTGGAGTGTTTTAGCAACAACAACTAATCGATTACCTAGTGATGACAAGAAGAAAAAATCTATGTCTGAATCTCAATTGAAAATTTGAGCATAGCTTCCGCTGTGTGGAGTGTTTTAGCAACAACAACTAATCGATTACCTAGTGAGGACAAGAAGAAAAAATCTATGTGTGAATCTCAATTGAAAATTTGAGCATAGCTTCCGCTGTGTGGAGTGTTTTAGCAATAATAACTAATCGATTACCTAGTGATGGCAAGAAGAAAAAATCTATGTCTGAATCTCAATTGAAAATTTGAGCATAGCTTCCGCTGTGTGGAGTGTTTTAGCAACAATAACTAATCGATTACCTAGTGATGGCAAGAAGAAAAAATCTATGTGTGAATCTCAATTGAAAATTTGAGCATAGCTTCCGCTGTGTGGAGTGTTTTAGCAACAACAACTAATCGATTACCTAGTGATGGCAAGAAGAAAAAATCTATGTCTGAATCTCAATTGAAAATTTGAGCATAGCTTCCGCTGTGTGGAGTGTTTTAGCAACAATAACTAATCGATTACCTAGTGATGGCAAGAAGAAAAAATCTATGTGTGAATCTCAATTGAAAATTTGAGCATAGCTTCCGCTGTGTGGAGTGTTTTAGCAACAACAACTAATCGATTACCTAGTGATGGCAAGAAGAAAAAATCTATGTGTGAATCTCAATTGAAAATTTGAGCATAGCTTCCGCTGTGTGGAGTGTTTTAGCAACAATAACTAATCGATTACCTAGTGATGGCAAGAAGAAAAAATATATGTGTGAATCTCAATTGAAAATTTGAGCATAGCTTCCGCTGTGTGGAGTGTTTTAGCAATAATAACTAATCGATTACCTAGTGATGGCAAGAAGAAAAAATATATGTGTGAATCTCAATTGAAAATTTGAGCATAGCTTCCGCTGTGTGGAGTGTTTTAGCAACAATAACTAATCGATTACATAGTGATGGCAAGAAGAAAAAATCTATGTGTGAATCTCAATTGAAAATTTGAGCATAGCTTCCGCTGTGTGGAGTGTTTTAGCAACAACAACTAATCGATTACCTAGTGATGGCAAGAAGAAAAAATCTATGTCTGAATCTCAATTGAAAATTTGAGCATAGCTTCCGCTGTGTGGAGTGTTTTAGCAACAACAACTAATCGATTACCTAGTGAGGACAAGAAGAAAAAATCTATGTGTGAATCTCAATTGAAAATTTGAGCATAGCTTCCGCTGTGTGGAGTGTTTTAGCAATAATAACTAATCGATTACCTAGTGATGGCAAGAAGAAAAAATCTATGTCTGAATCTCAATTGAAAATTTGAGCATAGCTTCCGCTGTGTGGAGTGTTTTAGCAACAATAACTAATCGATTACCTAGTGATGGCAAGAAGAAAAAATCTATGTGTGAATCTCAATTGAAAATTTGAGCATAGCTTCCGCTGTGTGGAGTGTTTTAGCAATAATAACTAATCGATTACCTAGTGATGGCAAGAAGAAAAAATATATGTGTGAATCTCAATTGAAAATTTGAGCATAGTTTCCGCTGTGTGGAGAGTTTTAGCAACAACAACTAATCGATTACCTAGTGATGGCAAGAAGAAAAAATATATGTGTGAATCTCAATTGAAAATTTGAGCATAGCTTCCGCTGTGTGGAGTGTTTTAGCAATAATAACTAATCGATTACCTAGTGATGGCAAGAAGAAAAAATATATGTGTGAATCTCAATTGAAAATTTGAGCATAGCTTCCGCTGTGTGGAGTGTTTTAGCAACAATAACTAATCGATTACCTAGTGATGGCAAGAAGAAAAAATATATGTGTGAATCTCAATTGAAAATTTGAGCATAGCTTCCGCTGTGTGGAGTGTTTTAGCAATAATAACTAATCGATTACCTAGTGATGGCAAGAAGAAAAAATATATGTGTGAATCTCAATTGAAAATTTGAGCATAGTTTCCGCTGTGTGGAGAGTTTTAGCAACAACAACTAATCGATTACCTAGTGATGGCAAGAAGAAAAAATATATGTGTGAATCTCAATTGAAAATTTGAGCATAGCTTCCGCTGTGTGGAGTGTTTTAGCAATAATAACTAATCGATTACCTAGTGATGGCAAGAAGAAAAAATATATGTGTGAATCTCAATTGAAAATTTGAGCATAGTTTCCGCTGTGTGGAGAGTTTTAGCAACAACAACTAATCGATTACCTAGTGATGGCAAGAAGAAAAAATATATGTGTGAATCTCAATTGAAAATTTGAGCATAGTTTCCGCTGTGTGGAGAGTTTTAGCAACAACAACTAATCGATTACCTAGTGATGGCAAGAACAAAAAATCTATGTGTGAATCTCAATTGAAATTTTGAGCATAGTTTCCGCTGTGTGGAGTGTTTTAGCAACAATAACTAATCGATTACCTAGTGATGGCAAGAAGAAAAAATCTATGTGTGAATCTCAATTGAAAATTTGAGCATAGTTTCCGCTGTGTGGAGTGTTTTAGCAACAACAACTAATCGATTACCTAGTGATGGCAAGAAGAAAAAATCTATGTGTGAATCTCAATTGAAAATTTGAGCATAGCTTCCGCTGTGTGGAGTGTTTTAGCAACAAGAACTAATCGATTACCTAGTGATGGCAAGAAGAAAAAATATATGTGTGAATCTCAATTGAAAATTTGAGCATAGCTTCCGCTGTGTGGAGTGTTTTAGCAATAATAACTAATCGATTACCTAGTGATGGCAAGAAGAAAAAATATATGTGTGAATCTCAATTGAAAATTTGAGCATAGCTTCCGCTGTGTGGAGTGTTTTAGCAACAATAACTAATCGATTACCTAGTGATGGCAAGAAGAAAAAATATATGTGTGAATCTCAATTGAAAATTTGAGCATAGCTTCCGCTGTGTGGAGTGTTTTAGCAATAATAACTAATCGATTACCTAGTGATGGCAAGAAGAAAAAATATATGTGTGAATCTCAATTGAAAATTTGAGCATAGTTTCCGCTGTGTGGAGAGTTTTAGCAACAACAACTAATCGATTACCTAGTGATGGCAAGAAGAAAAAATATATGTGTGAATCTCAATTGAAAATTTGAGCATAGTTTCCGCTGTGTGGAGAGTTTTAGCAACAACAACTAATCGATTACCTAGTGATGGCAAGAACAAAAAATCTATGTGTGAATCTCAATTGAAATTTTGAGCATAGTTTCCGCTGTGTGGAGTGTTTTAGCAACAATAACTAATCGATTACCTAGTGATGGCAAGAAGAAAAAATCTATGTGTGAATCTCAATTGAAAATTTGAGCATAGTTTCCGCTGTGTGGAGTGTTTTAGCAACAACAACTAATCGATTACCTAGTGATGGCAAGAAGAAAAAATCTATGTGTGAATCTCAATTGAAAATTTGAGCATAGCTTCCGCTGTGTGGAGTGTTTTAGCAACAATAACTAATCGATTACCTAGTGATGGCAAGAAGAAAAAATCTATGTGTGAATCTCAATTGAAATTTTGAGCATAGCTTCCGCTGTGTGGAGTGTTTAGCAACAATAACTAATCGATTACCTAGTGAGGACAAGAAGAAAAAATCTATGTGTGAATCTCAATTGAAAATTTGAGCATAGCTTCCGCTGTGTGGAGTGTTTTAGCAACAATAACTAATCGATTACCTAGTGATGGCAAGAAGAAAAAATATATGTGTGAATCTCAATTGAAAATTTGAGCATAGCTTCCGCTGTGTGGAGTGTTTTAGCAATAATAACTAATCGATTACCTAGTGATGGCAAGAAGAAAAAATATATGTGTGAATCTCAATTGAAAATTTGAGCATAGTTTCCGCTGTGTGGAGAGTTTTAGCAACAACAACTAATCGATTACCTAGTGATGGCAAGAAGAAAAAATATATGTGTGAATCTCAATTGAAAATTTGAGCATAGTTTCCGCTGTGTGGAGAGTTTTAGCAACAACAACTAATCGATTACCTAGTGATGGCAAGAACAAAAAATCTATGTGTGAATCTCAATTGAAAATTTGAGCATAGTTTCCGCTGTGTGGAGTGTTTTAGCAACAACAACTAATCGATTACCTAGTGATGGCAAGAAGAAAAAATCTATGTGTGAATCTCAATTGAAAATTTGAGCATAGCTTCCGCTGTGTGGAGTGTTTTAGCAACAATAACTAATCGATTACCTAGTGATGGCAAGAAGAAAAAATCTATGTGTGAATCTCAATTGAAATTTTGAGCATAGCTTCCGCTGTGTGGAGTGTTTAGCAACAATAACTAATCGATTACCTAGTGAGGACAAGAAGAAAAAATCTATGTGTGAATCTCAATTGAAAATTTGAGCATAGCTTCCGCTGTGTGGAGTGTTTTAGCAACAACAACTAATCGATTACCTAGTGATGGCAAGAAGAAAAAATCTATGTGTGAATCTCAATTGAAAATTTGAGCATAGCTTCCGCTGTGTGGAGTGTTTTAGCAACAACAACTAATCGATTACCTAGTGAGGACAAGAAGAAAAAATCTATGTGTGAATCTCAATTGAAAATTTGAGCATAGCTTCCGCTGTGTGGAGTGTTTTAGCAACAACAACTAATCGATTACCTAGTGATGGCAAGAAGAAAAAATCTATGTGTGAATCTCAATTGAAAATTTGAGCATAGCTTCCGCTGTGTGGAGTGTTTTAGCAACAACAACTAATCGATTACCTAGTGAGGACAAGAAGAAAAAATCTATGTGTGAATCTCAATTGAAAATTTGAGCATAGCTTCTGCTGTGTGGAGTGTTTAGCAACAATAACTAATCGATTACCTAGTGAGGACAAGAAGGAAAAATCTATGTGTGAATCTCAATTGAAAATTTGAGCATAGCTTCCGCTGTGTGGAGTGTTTTAGCAACAACAACTTATCCTAGTGATCCTAGTGATTACATAGTGATGGCAAGAAGAAAAAATCTATGTGTGAATCTCAATTGAAAATTTGAGCATAGCTTCCGCTGTGTGGAGTGTTTTAGCAATAATAACTAATCGATTACCTAGTGATGGCAAGAAGAAAAAATATATGTGTGAATCTCAATTGAAAATTTGAGCATAGTTTCCGCTGTGTGGAGAGTTTTAGCAACAACAACTAATCGATTACCTAGTGATGGCAAGAACAAAAAATCTATGTGTGAATCTCAATTGAAATTTTGAGCATAGTTTCCGCTGTGTGGAGTGTTTTAGCAACAATAACTAATCGATTACCTAGTGATGGCAAGAAGAAAAAATCTATGTGTGAATCTCAATTGAAAATTTGAGCATAGTTTCCGCTGTGTGGAGTGTTTTAGCAACAACAACTAATCGATTACCTAGTGATGGCAAGAAGAAAAAATCTATGTGTGAATCTCAATTGAAAATTTGAGCATAGCTTCCGCTGTGTGGAGTGTTTTAGCAACAATAACTAATCGATTACCTAGTGATGGCAAGAAGAAAAAATCTATGTGTGAATCTCAATTGAAATTTTGAGCATAGCTTCCGCTGTGTGGAGTGTTTAGCAACAATAACTAATCGATTACCTAGTGAGGACAAGAAGAAAAAATCTATGTGTGAATCTCAATTGAAAATTTGAGCATAGCTTCCGCTGTGTGGAGTGTTTTAGCAACAATAACTAATCGATTACCTAGTGATGGCAAGAAGAAAAAATATATGTGTGAATCTCAATTGAAAATTTGAGCATAGCTTCCGCTGTGTGGAGTGTTTTAGCAATAATAACTAATCGATTACCTAGTGATGGCAAGAAGAAAAAATATATGTGTGAATCTCAATTGAAAATTTGAGCATAGTTTCCGCTGTGTGGAGAGTTTTAGCAACAACAACTAATCGATTACCTAGTGATGGCAAGAAGAAAAAATATATGTGTGAATCTCAATTGAAAATTTGAGCATAGTTTCCGCTGTGTGGAGAGTTTTAGCAACAACAACTAATCGATTACCTAGTGATGGCAAGAACAAAAAATCTATGTGTGAATCTCAATTGAAAATTTGAGCATAGTTTCCGCTGTGTGGAGTGTTTTAGCAACAACAACTAATCGATTACCTAGTGATGGCAAGAAGAAAAAATCTATGTGTGAATCTCAATTGAAAATTTGAGCATAGCTTCCGCTGTGTGGAGTGTTTTAGCAACAATAACTAATCGATTACCTAGTGATGGCAAGAAGAAAAAATCTATGTGTGAATCTCAATTGAAATTTTGAGCATAGCTTCCGCTGTGTGGAGTGTTTAGCAACAATAACTAATCGATTACCTAGTGAGGACAAGAAGAAAAAATCTATGTGTGAATCTCAATTGAAAATTTGAGCATAGCTTCCGCTGTGTGGAGTGTTTTAGCAACAACAACTAATCGATTACCTAGTGAGGACAAGAAGAAAAAATCTATGTGTGAATCTCAATTGAAAATTTGAGCATAGCTTCCGCTGTGTGGAGTGTTTTAGCAACAACAACTAATCGATTACCTAGTGATGGCAAGAAGAAAAAATCTATGTGTGAATCTCAATTGAAAATTTGAGCATAGCTTCCGCTGTGTGGAGTGTTTTAGCAACAACAACTAATCGATTACCTAGTGAGGACAAGAAGAAAAAATCTATGTGTGAATCTCAATTGAAAATTTGAGCATAGCTTCTGCTGTGTGGAGTGTTTAGCAACAATAACTAATCGATTACCTAGTGAGGACAAGAAGGAAAAATCTATGTGTGAATCTCAATTGAAAATTTGAGCATAGCTTCCGCTGTGTGGAGTGTTTTAGCAACAACAACTTATCCTAGTGATCCTAGTGATTACCTAGTGATGGCAAGAAGAAAAAATCTATGTGTGAATCTCAATTGAAAATTTGAGCATAGCTTCCGCTGTGTGGAATGTTTTAGCAACAACAACTAATCGATTACCTAGTGAGGACAAGAAGAAAAATCTATGTGTGAATCTCAATTGAAAATTTGAGCATAGCTTCCGCTGTGTGGAGTGTTTTAGCAACAATAACTAATCGATAACCTAGTGATGGCAAGAAGAAAAAATCTATGTGTGAATCTCAATTGAAATTTTGAGCATAGCTGCCGCTGTGTGGAGTGTTTAGCAACAATAACTAATCGATTACCTAGTGAGGACAAGAAGAAAAAATCTATGTGTGAATCTCAATTGAAAATTTGAGCATAGCTTCCGCTGTGTGGAGTGTTTTAGCAACAACAACTAATCGATTACCTAGTGATGGCAAGAAGAAAAAATCTATGTGTGAATCTCAATTGAAAATTTGAGCATAGCTTCCGCTGTGTGGAGTGTTTTAGCAACAACAACTAATCGATTACCTAGTGATGGCAAGAAGAAAAAATCTATGTGTGAATCTCAATTGAAAATTTGAGCATAGCTTCCGCTGTGTGGAGTGTTTTAGCAACAATAACTAATCGATTACCTAGTGATGGCAAGAAGAAAAAAATATATGTGTGAATCTCAATTGAAATTTTGAGCATAGCTGCCGCTGTGTGGAGTGTTTAGCAACAATAACTAATCGATTACCTAGTGAGGACAAGAAGAAAAAATCTATGTGTGAATCTCAATTGAAAATTTGAGCATAGCTTCCGCTGTGTGGAGTGTTTTAGCAACAATAACTAATCGATAACCTAGTGATGGCAAGAAGAAAAAATCTATGTGTGAATCTCAATTGAAATTTTGAGCATAGCTGCCGCTGTGTGGAGTGTTTAGCAAAAATAACTAATCGATTACCTAGTGAGGACAAGAAGAAAAAATCTATGTGTGAATCTCAATTGAAAATTTGAGCATAGCTTCCGCTGTGTGGAGTGTTTTAGCAACAACAACTAATCGATTACCTAGTGATGGCAAGAAGAAAAAATCTATGTGTGAATCTCAATTGAAAATTTGAGCATAGCTTCCGCTGTGTGGAGTGTTTTAGCAACAACAACTAATCGATTACCTAGTGATGGCAAGAAGAAAAAATCTATGTGTGAATCTCAATTGAAAATTTGAGCATAGCTTCCGCTGTGTGGAGTGTTTTAGCAACAATAACTAATCGATTACCTAGTGATGGCAAGAAGAAAAAATCTATGTGTGAATCTCAATTGAAAATTTGAGCATAGCTTCCGCTGTGTGGAGTGTTTTAGCAACAACAACTAATCGATTACCTAGTGATGGCAAGAAGAAAAAATCTATGTGTGAATCTCAATTGAAAATTTGAGCATAGCTTCCGCTGTGTGGAGTGTTTTAGCAACAATAACTAATCGATTACCTAGTGATGGCAAGAAGAAAAAAATATATGTGTGAATCTCAATTGAAATTTTGAGCATAGCTGCCGCTGTGTGGAGTGTTTAGCAACAATAACTAATCGATTACCTAGTGAGGACAAGAAGAAAAAATCTATGTGTGAATCTCAATTGAAAATTTGAGCATAGCTTCCGCTGTGTGGAGTGTTTTAGCAACAACAACTAATCGATTACCTAGTGATGGCAAGAAGAAAAAATCTATGTGTGAATCTCAATTGAAATTTTGAGCATAGCTGCCGCTGTGTGGAGTGTTTTAGCAACAACAACTAATCGATTACCTAGTGATGGCAAGAAGAAAAAATCTATGTGTGAATCTCAATTGAAAATTTGAGCATAGCTTCCGCTGTGTGGAGTGTTTTAGCAACAACAACTAATCGATTACCTAGTGAGGACAAGAAGAAAAAATCTATGTGTGAATCTCAATTGAAAATTTGAGCATAGCTTCTGCTGTGTGGAGTGTTTAGCAACAATAACTAATCGATTACCTAGTGAGGACAAGAAGGAAAAATCTATGTGTGAATCTCAATTGAAAATTTGAGCATAGCTTCCGCTGTGTGGAGTGTTTTAGCAACAACAACTTATCCTAGTGATCCTAGTGATTACCTAGTGATGGCAAGAAGAAAAAATCTATGTGTGAATCTCAATTGAAATTTTGAGCATAGCTGCCGCTGTGTGGAGTGTTTAGCAACAATAACTAATCGATTACCTAGTGAGGACAAGAAGAAAAAATCTATGTGTGAATCTCAATTGAAAATTTGAGCATAGCTTCCGCTGTGTGGAGTGTTTTAGCAACAACAACTAATCGATTACCTAGTGATGGCAAGAAGAAAAAATCTATGTGTGAATCTCAATTGAAATTTTGAGCATAGCTGCCGCTGTGTGGAGTGTTTTAGCAACAACAACTAATCGATTACCTAGTGATGGCAAGAAGAAAAAATCTATGTGTGAATCTCAATTGAAAATTTGAGCATAGCTTCCGCTGTGTGGAGTGTTTTAGCAACAACAACTAATCGATTACCTAGTGAGGACAAGAAGAAAAAATCTATGTGTGAATCTCAATTGAAAATTTGAGCATAGCTTCTGCTGTGTGGAGTGTTTAGCAACAATAACTAATCGATTACCTAGTGAGGACAAGAAGGAAAAATCTATGTGTGAATCTCAATTGAAAATTTGAGCATAGCTTCCGCTGTGTGGAGTGTTTTAGCAACAACAACTTATCCTAGTGATCCTAGTGATTACCTAGTGATGGCAAGAAGAAAAAATCTATGTGTGAATCTCAATTGAAAATTTGAGCATAGCTTCCGCTGTGTGGAATGTTTTAGCAACAACAACTAATCGATTACCTAGTGAGGACAAGAAGAAAAATCTATGTGTGAATCTCAATTGAAAATTTGAGCATAGCTTCCGCTGTGTGGAGTGTTTTAGCAACAATAACTAATCGATAACCTAGTGATGGCAAGAAGAAAAAATCTATGTGTGAATCTCAATTGAAATTTTGAGCACAGCTGCCGCTGTGTGGAGTGTTTAGCAACAATAACTAATCGATTACCTAGTGAGGACAAGAAGAAAAAATCTATGTGTGAATCTCAATTGAAAATTTGAGCATAGCTTCCGCTGTGTGGAGTGTTTTAGCAACAACAACTAATCGATTACCTAGTGATGGCAAGAAGAAAAAATCTATGTGTGAATCTCAATTGAAAATTTGAGCATAGCTTCCGCTGTGTGGAGTGTTTTAGCAACAACAACTAATCGATTACCTAGTGATGGCAAGAAGAAAAAATCTATGTGTGAATCTCAATTGAAAATTTGAGCATAGCTTCCGCTGTGTGGAGTGTTTTAGCAACAATAACTAATCGATTACCTAGTGATGGCAAGAAGAAAAAAATATATGTGTGAATCTCAATTGAAATTTTGAGCATAGCTGCCGCTGTGTGGAGTGTTTAGCAACAATAACTAATCGATTACCTAGTGAGGACAAGAAGAAAAAATCTATGTGTGAATCTCAATTGAAAATTTGAGCATAGCTTCCGCTGTGTGGAGTGTTTTAGCAACAATAACTAATCGATAACCTAGTGATGGCAAGAAGAAAAAATCTATGTGTGAATCTCAATTGAAATTTTGAGCATAGCTGCCGCTGTGTGGAGTGTTTAGCAAAAATAACTAATCGATTACCTAGTGAGGACAAGAAGAAAAAATCTATGTGTGAATCTCAATTGAAAATTTGAGCATAGCTTCCGCTGTGTGGAGTGTTTTAGCAACAACAACTAATCGATTACCTAGTGATGGCAAGAAGAAAAAATCTATGTGTGAATCTCAATTGAAAATTTGAGCATAGCTTCCGCTGTGTGGAGTGTTTTAGCAACAACAACTAATCGATTACCTAGTGATGGCAAGAAGAAAAAATCTATGTGTGAATCTCAATTGAAAATTTGAGCATAGCTTCCGCTGTGTGGAGTGTTTTAGCAACAATAACTAATCGATTACCTAGTGATGGCAAGAAGAAAAAATCTATGTGTGAATCTCAATTGAAAATTTGAGCATAGCTTCCGCTGTGTGGAGTGTTTTAGCAACAACAACTAATCGATTACCTAGTGATGGCAAGAAGAAAAAATCTATGTGTGAATCTCAATTGAAAATTTGAGCATAGCTTCCGCTGTGTGGAGTGTTTTAGCAACAATAACTAATCGATTACCTAGTGATGGCAAGAAGAAAAAAATATATGTGTGAATCTCAATTGAAATTTTGAGCATAGCTGCCGCTGTGTGGAGTGTTTAGCAACAATAACTAATCGATTACCTAGTGAGGACAAGAAGAAAAAATCTATGTGTGAATCTCAATTGAAAATTTGAGCATAGCTTCCGCTGTGTGGAGTGTTTTAGCAACAACAACTAATCGATTACCTAGTGATGGCAAGAAGAAAAAATCTATGTGTGAATCTCAATTGAAATTTTGAGCATAGCTGCCGCTGTGTGGAGTGTTTAGCAACAATAACTAATCGATTACCTAGTGAGGACAAGAAGAAAAAATCTATGTGTGAATCTCAATTGAAAATTTGAGCATAGCTTCCGCTGTGTGGAGTGTTTTAGCAACAATAACTAATCGATTACCTAGTGAGGACAAGAAGAAAAAATATATGTGTGAATCTCAATTGAAAATATGAGCATAGCTTCCGCTGTGTGGAGTGTTTTAGCAACAACAACTAATCGATTACCTAGTGATGGCAAGAGGAAAAAATCTATGTGTGAATCTCAATTGAAAATTTGAGCATAGCTTCCGCTGTGTGGAGTGTTTTAGCAACAACAACTAATCGATTACCTAGTGATGGCAAGAAGAAAAAATCTATGTGTGAATCTCAATTGAAAATTTGAGCATAGATTCCGCTGTGTGGAGTGTTTAGCAACAATAACTAATCGATTACCTAGTGAGGACAAGAAGAAAAAATCTATGTGTGAATCTCAATTGAAAATTTGAGCATAGCTTCCGCTGTGTGGAGTGTTTTAGCAACAACAACTAATCGATTACCTAGTGATGGCAAGAAGAAAAAATCTATGTGTGAATCTCAATTGAAAATTTGAGCATAGCTTCCGCTGTGTGGAGTGTTTTAGCAACAACAACTAATCGATTACCTAGTGAGGACAAGAAGAAAAAATCTATGTGTGAATCTCAATTGAAAATTTGAGCATAGCTTCCGCTGTGTGGAGTGTTTTAGCAACAACAACTAATCGATTACCTAGTGATGGCAAGAAGAAAAAATCTATGTGTGAATCTCAATTGAAAATTTGAGCATAGCTTCCGCTGTGTGGAGTGTTTTAGCAACAACAACTAATCGATTACCTAGTGAGGACAAGAAGAAAAAATCTATGTGTGAATCTCAATTGAAAATTTGAGCATAGCTTCTGCTGTGTGGAGTGTTTAGCAACAATAACTAATCGATTACCTAGTGAGGACAAGAAGGAAAAATCTATGTGTGAATCTCAATTGAAAATTTGAGCATAGCTTCCGCTGTGTGGAGTGTTTTAGCAACAACAACTTATCCTAGTGATCCTAGTGATTACCTAGTGATGGCAAGAAGAAAAAATCTATGTGTGAATCTCAATTGAAAATTTGAGCATAGCTTCCGCTGTGTGGAATGTTTTAGCAACAACAACTAATCGATTACCTAGTGAGGACAAGAAGAAAAATCTATGTGTGAATCTCAATTGAAAATTTGAGCATAGCTTCCGCTGTGTGGAGTGTTTTAGCAACAATAACTAATCGATAACCTAGTGATGGCAAGAAGAAAAAATCTATGTGTGAATCTCAATTGAAATTTTGAGCATAGCTGCCGCTGTGTGGAGTGTTTAGCAACAATAACTAATCGATTACCTAGTGAGGACAAGAAGAAAAAATCTATGTGTGAATCTCAATTGAAAATTTGAGCATAGCTTCCGCTGTGTGGAGTGTTTTAGCAACAACAACTAATCGATTACCTAGTGATGGCAAGAAGAAAAAATCTATGTGTGAATCTCAATTGAAAATTTGAGCATAGCTTCCGCTGTGTGGAGTGTTTTAGCAACAACAACTAATCGATTACCTAGTGATGGCAAGAAGAAAAAATCTATGTGTGAATCTCAATTGAAAATTTGAGCATAGCTTCCGCTGTGTGGAGTGTTTTAGCAACAATAACTAATCGATTACCTAGTGATGGCAAGAAGAAAAAAATATATGTGTGAATCTCAATTGAAATTTTGAGCATAGCTGCCGCTGTGTGGAGTGTTTAGCAACAATAACTAATCGATTACCTAGTGAGGACAAGAAGAAAAAATCTATGTGTGAATCTCAATTGAAAATTTGAGCATAGCTTCCGCTGTGTGGAGTGTTTTAGCAACAATAACTAATCGATAACCTAGTGATGGCAAGAAGAAAAAATCTATGTGTGAATCTCAATTGAAATTTTGAGCATAGCTGCCGCTGTGTGGAGTGTTTAGCAAAAATAACTAATCGATTACCTAGTGAGGACAAGAAGAAAAAATCTATGTGTGAATCTCAATTGAAAATTTGAGCATAGCTTCCGCTGTGTGGAGTGTTTTAGCAACAACAACTAATCGATTACCTAGTGATGGCAAGAAGAAAAAATCTATGTGTGAATCTCAATTGAAAATTTGAGCATAGCTTCCGCTGTGTGGAGTGTTTTAGCAACAACAACTAATCGATTACCTAGTGATGGCAAGAAGAAAAAATCTATGTGTGAATCTCAATTGAAAATTTGAGCATAGCTTCCGCTGTGTGGAGTGTTTTAGCAACAATAACTAATCGATTACCTAGTGATGGCAAGAAGAAAAAAATATATGTGTGAATCTCAATTGAAATTTTGAGCATAGCTGCCGCTGTGTGGAGTGTTTAGCAACAATAACTAATCGATTACCTAGTGAGGACAAGAAGAAAAAATCTATGTGTGAATCTCAATTGAAAATTTGAGCATAGCTTCCGCTGTGTGGAGTGTTTTAGCAACAATAACTAATCGATAACCTAGTGATGGCAAGAAGAAAAAATCTATGTGTGAATCTCAATTGAAATTTTGAGCATAGCTGCCGCTGTGTGGAGTGTTTAGCAAAAATAACTAATCGATTACCTAGTGAGGACAAGAAGAAAAAATCTATGTGTGAATCTCAATTGAAAATTTGAGCATAGCTTCCGCTGTGTGGAGTGTTTTAGCAACAACAACTAATCGATTACCTAGTGATGGCAAGAAGAAAAAATCTATGTGTGAATCTCAATTGAAATTTTGAGCATAGCTGCCGCTGTGTGGAGTGTTTAGCAACAATAACTAATCGATTACCTAGTGAGGACAAGAAGAAAAAATCTATGTGTGAATCTCAATTGAAAATTTGAGCATAGCTTCCGCTGTGTGGAGTGTTTTAGCAACAATAACTAATCGATTACCTAGTGAGGACAAGAAGAAAAAATATATGTGTGAATCTCAATTGAAAATATGAGCATAGCTTCCGCTGTGTGGAGTGTTTTAGCAACAACAACTAATCGATTACCTAGTGATGGCAAGAGGAAAAAATCTATGTGTGAATCTCAATTGAAAATTTGAGCATAGCTTCCGCTGTGTGGAGTGTTTTAGCAACAACAACTAATCGATTACCTAGTGATGGCAAGAAGAAAAAATCTATGTGTGAATCTCAATTGAAAATTTGAGCATAGATTCCGCTGTGTGGAGTGTTTAGCAACAATAACTAATCGATTACCTAGTGATGGCAAGAAGAAAAAATATGTGTGAATCTCAATTGAAAATTTGAGCATAGCTTCCGCTGTGTGGAGTGTTTTAGCAACAACAACTAATCGATTACCTAGTGATGGCAAGAGGAAAAAATCTATGTGTGAATCTCAATTGAAAATTTGAGCATAGCTTCTGCTGTGTGGAGTGTTTAGCAACAATACCTAATCGATTACCTAGTGAGGACAAGAGAAAAAAATCTATGTGTGAATCTCAATTGAAAATTTGAGCATAGCTTCCGCTGTGTGGAGTGTTTTAGCAACAACAACTTATCCTAGTGATCCTAGTGATTACCTAGTGATGGCAAGAAGAAAAAATCTATGTGCGAATCTCAATTGAAAATTTGAGCATAGTTTCCGCTGTGTGGAGAGTTTTAGCAACAACAACTAATCGATTACCTAGTGATGGCAAGAACAAAAAATCTATGTGTGAATCTCAATTGAAAATTTGAGCATAGTTTCCGCTGTGTGGAGTGTTTTAGCAACAACAACTAATCGATTACCTAGTGATGGCAAGAAGAAAAAATCTATGTGTGAATCTCAATTGAAAATTTGAGCATAGCTTCCGCTGTGTGGAGTGTTTTAGCAACAACAACTAATCGATTACCTAGTGATGGCAAGAAGAAAAAATCTATGTGTGAATCTCAATTGAAAATTTGAGCATAGATTCCGCTGTGTGGAGTGTTTAGCAACAATAACTAATCGATTACCTAGTGATGGCAAGAAGAAAAAATATGTGTGAATCTCAATTGAAAATTTGAGCATAGCTTCCGCTGTGTGGAGTGTTTTAGCAACAACAACTAATCGATTACCTAGTGATGGCAAGAGGAAAAAATCTATGTGTGAATCTCAATTGAAAATTTGAGCATAGCTTCTGCTGTGTGGAGTGTTTAGCAACAATACCTAATCGATTACCTAGTGAGGACAAGAGAAAAAAATCTATGTGTGAATCTCAATTGAAAATTTGAGCATAGCTTCCGCTGTGTGGAGTGTTTTAGCAACAACAACTTATCCTAGTGATCCTAGTGATTACCTAGTGATGGCAAGAAGAAAAAATCTATGTGCGAATCTCAATTGAAAATTTGAGCATAGTTTCCGCTGTGTGGAGAGTTTTAGCAACAACAACTAATCGATTACCTAGTGATGGCAAGAACAAAAAATCTATGTGTGAATCTCAATTGAAAATTTGAGCATAGTTTCCGCTGTGTGGAGTGTTTTAGCAACAACAACTAATCGATTACCTAGTGATGGCAAGAAGAAAAAATCTATGTGTGAATCTCAATTGAAAATTTGAGCATAGCTTCCGCTGTGTGGAGTGTTTTAGCAACAATAACTAATCGATTACCTAGTGATGGCAAGAAGAAAAAATCTATGTGTGAATTTCAATTGAAATTTTGAGCATAGCTTCCGCTGTGTGGAGTGTTTAGCAACAATAACTAATCGATTACCTAGTGAGGACAAGAAGAAAAAATCTATGTGTGAATCTCAATTGAAAATTTGAGCATAGCTTCCGCTGTGTGGAGTGTTTTAGCAACAACAACTAATCGATTACCTAGTGATGGCAAGAAGAAAAAATCTATGTGTGAATCTCAATTGAAAATTTGAGCATAGCTTCCGCTGTGTGGAGTGTTTTAGCAACAACAACTAATCGATTACCTAGTGAGGACAAGAAGAAAAAATCTATGTGTGAATCTCAATTGAAAATTTGAGCATAGCTTCCGCTGTGTGGAGTGTTTTAGCAACAACAACTAATCGATTACCTAGTGATGGCAAGAAGAAAAAATCTATGTGTGAATCTCAATTGAAAATTTGAGCATAGCTTCCGCTGTGTGGAGTGTTTTAGCAACAACAACTAATCGATTACCTAGTGAGGACAAGAAGAAAAAATCTATGTGTGAATCTCAATTGAAAATTTGAGCATAGCTTCTGCTGTGTGGAGTGTTTAGCAACAATAACTAATCGATTACCTAGTGAGGACAAGAAGGAAAAATCTATGTGTGAATCTCAATTGAAAATTTGAGCATAGCTTCCGCTGTGTGGAGTGTTTTAGCAACAACAACTTATCCTAGTGATCCTAGTGATTTCCTAGTGATGGCAAGAAGAAAAAATCTATGTGTGAATCTCAATTGAAAATTTGAGCATAGCTTCCGCTGTGTGGAGTGTTTTAGCAACAACAACTAATCGATTACCTAGTGAGGACAAGAAGAAAAAATCTATGTGTGAATCTCAATTGAAAATTTGAGCATAGCTTCCGCTGTGTGGAGTGTTTTAGCAACAACAACTAATCGATTACCTAGTGATGGCAAGAAGAAAAAATCTATGTGTGAATCTCAATTGAAAATTTGAGCATAGCTTCCGCTGTGTGGAATGTTTTAGCAACAACAACTAATCGATTACCTAGTGAGGACAAGAAGAAAAATCTATGTGTGAATCTCAATTGAAAATTTGAGCATAGCTTCCGCTGTGTGGAGTGTTTTAGCAACAATAACTAATCGATTACCTAGTGATGGCAAGAAGAAAAAATCTATGTGTGAATCTCAATTGAAAATTTGAGCATAGCTTCCGCTGTGTGGAGTGTTTTAGCAACAACAACTAATCGATTACCTAGTGATGGCAAGAAGAAAAAATCTATGTGTGAATCTCAATTGAAAATTTGAGCATAGCTTCCGCTGTGTGGAGTGTTTTAGCAACAACAACTAATCGATTACCTAGTGATGGCAAGAAGAAAAAATCTATGTGTGAATCTCAATTGAAAATTTGAGCATAGCTTCCGCTGTGTGGAGTGTTTTAGCAACAATAACTAATCGATTACCTAGTGATGGCAAGAAGAAAAAAATATATGTGTGAATCTCAATTGAAATTTTGAGCATAGCTGCCGCTGTGTGGAGTGTTTAGCAACAATAACTAATCGATTACCTAGTGAGGACAAGAAGAAAAAATCTATGTGTGAATCTCAATTGAAAATTTGAGCATAGCTTCCGCTGTGTGGAGTGTTTTAGCAACAACAACTAATCGATTACCTAGTGATGGCAAGAAGAAAAAATCTATGTGTGAATCTCAATTGAAATTTTGAGCATAGCTGCCGCTGTGTGGAGTGTTTAGCAGCAATAACTAATCGATTACCTAGTGAGGACAAGAAGAAAAAATCTATGTGTGAATCTCAATTGAAAATTTGAGCATAGCTTCCGCTGTGTGGAGTGTTTTAGCAACAATAACTAATCGATTACCTAGTGAGGACAAGAAGAAAAAATATATGTGTGAATCTCAATTGAAAATTTGAGCATAGCTTCCGCTGTGTGGAGTGTTTTAGCAACAACAACTAATCGATTACCTAGTGATGGCAAGAGGAAAAAATCTATGTGTGAATCTCAATTGAAAATTTGAGCATAGCTTCCGCTGTGTGGAGTGTTTTAGCAACAACAACTAATCGATTACCTAGTGATGGCAAGAAGAAAAAATCTATGTGTGAATCTCAATTGAAAATTTGAGCATAGCTTCCGCTGTGTGGAGTGTTTAGCAACAATAACTAATCGATTACCTAGTGATGGCAAGAAGAAAAAATATATGTGTGAATCTCAATTGAAAATTTGAGCATAGCTTCCGCTGTGTGGAGTGTTTTAGCAACAACAACTAATCGATTACCTAGTGATGGCAAGAGGAAAAAATCTATGTGTGAATCTCAATTGAAAATTTGAGCATAGCTTCTGCTGTGTGGAGTGTTTAGCAACAATAACTAATCGATTACCTAGTGAGGACAAGAGAAAAAAATCTATGTGTGAATCTCAATTGAAAATTTGAGCATAGCTTCCGCTGTGTGGAGTGTTTTAGCAACAACAACTAATCGATTACCTAGTGATGGCAAGAGGAAAAAATCTATGTGTGAATCTCAATTGAAAATTTGAGCATAGCTTCTGCTGTGTGGAGTGTTTAGCAACAACAACTAATCGATTACCTAGTGATGGCAAGAGGAAAAAATCTATGTGTGAATCTCAATTGAAAATTTGAGCATAGCTTCCGCTGTGTGGAGTGTTTTAGCAACAACAACTAATCGATTACCTAGTGAGGACAAGAAGAAAAAATCTATGTGTGAATCTCAATTGAAAATTTGAGCATAGCTTCTGCTGTGTGGAGTGTTTAGCAACAATAACTAATCGATTACCTAGTGAGGACAAGAAGGAAAAATCTATGTGTGAATCTCAATTGAAAATTTGAGCATAGCTTCCGCTGTGTGGAGTGTTTAGCAACAATAACTAATCGATTACCTAGTGAGGACAAGAGGAAAAAATCTATGTGTGAATCTCAATTGAAAATTTGAGCATAGCTTCCGCTGTGTGGAGTGTTTTAGCAACAATAACTAATCGATTACCTAGTGATGGCAAGAAGAAAAAAATATATGTGTGAATCTCAATTGAAATTTTGAGCATAGCTGCCGCTGTGTGGAGTGTTTAGCAACAATAACTAATCGATTACCTAGTGAGGACAAGAAGAAAAAATCTATGTGTGAATCTCAATTGAAAATTTGAGCATAGCTTCCGCTGTGTGGAGTGTTTTAGCAACAACAACTAATCGATTACCTAGTGATGGCAAGAAGAAAAAATCTATGTGTGAATCTCAATTGAAATTTTGAGCATAGCTGCCGCTGTGTGGAGTGTTTAGCAGCAATAACTAATCGATTACCTAGTGAGGACAAGAAGAAAAAATCTATGTGTGAATCTCAATTGAAAATTTGAGCATAGCTTCCGCTGTGTGGAGTGTTTTAGCAACAATAACTAATCGATTACCTAGTGAGGACAAGAAGAAAAAATATATGTGTGAATCTCAATTGAAAATTTGAGCATAGCTTCCGCTGTGTGGAGTGTTTTAGCAACAACAACTAATCGATTACCTAGTGATGGCAAGAGGAAAAAATCTATGTGTGAATCTCAATTGAAAATTTGAGCATAGCTTCCGCTGTGTGGAGTGTTTTAGCAACAACAACTAATCGATTACCTAGTGATGGCAAGAAGAAAAAATCTATGTGTGAATCTCAATTGAAAATTTGAGCATAGCTTCCGCTGTGTGGAGTGTTTAGCAACAATAACTAATCGATTACCTAGTGATGGCAAGAAGAAAAAATATATGTGTGAATCTCAATTGAAAATTTGAGCATAGCTTCCGCTGTGTGGAGTGTTTTAGCAACAACAACTAATCGATTACCTAGTGATGGCAAGAGGAAAAAATCTATGTGTGAATCTCAATTGAAAATTTGAGCATAGCTTCTGCTGTGTGGAGTGTTTAGCAACAATAACTAATCGATTACCTAGTGAGGACAAGAGAAAAAAATCTATGTGTGAATCTCAATTGAAAATTTGAGCATAGCTTCCGCTGTGTGGAGTGTTTTAGCAACAACAACTAATCGATTACCTAGTGATGGCAAGAGGAAAAAATCTATGTGTGAATCTCAATTGAAAATTTGAGCATAGCTTCTGCTGTGTGGAGTGTTTAGCAACAACAACTAATCGATTACCTAGTGATGGCAAGAGGAAAAAATCTATGTGTGAATCTCAATTGAAAATTTGAGCATAGCTTCCGCTGTGTGGAGTGTTTTAGCAACAACAACTTATCCTAGTGATCCTAGTGATTACCTAGTGATGGCAAGAAGAAAAAATCTATGTGCGAATCTCAATTGAAAATTTGAGCATAGCTTCCGCTGTGTGGAATGTTTTAGCAACAACAACTAATCGATTACCTAGTGAGGACAAGAAGAAAAATCTATGTGTGAATCTCAATTGAAAATTTGAGCATAGCTTCCGCTGTGTGGAGTGTTTTAGCAACAATAACTAATCGATTACCTAGTGATGGCAAGAAGAAAAAATCTATGTGTGAATCTCAATTGAAATTTTGAGCATAGCTGCCGCTGTGTGGAGTGTTTAGCAACAATAACTAATCGATTACCTAGTGAGGACAAGAAGAAAAAATCTATGTGTGAATCTCAATTGAAAATTTGAGCATAGCTTCCGCTGTGTGGAGTGTTTTAGCAACAACAACTAATCGATTACCTAGTGATGGCAAGAAGAAAAAATCTATGTGTGAATCTCAATTGAAAATTTGAGCATAGCTTCCGCTGTGTGGAGTGTTTTAGCAACAACAACTAATCGATTACCTAGTGAGGACAAGAAGAAAAAATCTATGTGTGAATCTCAATTGAAAATTTGAGCATAGCTTCTGCTGTGTGGAGTGTTTAGCAACAATAACTAATCGATTACCTAGTGAGGACAAGAAGGAAAAATCTATGTGTGAATCTCAATTGAAAATTTGAGCATAGCTTCCGCTGTGTGGAGTGTTTTAGCAACAACAACTTATCCTAGTGATCCTAGTGATTTCCTAGTGATGGCAAGAAGAAAAAATCTATGTGTGAATCTCAATTGAAAATTTGAGCATAGCTTCCGCTGTGTGGAGTGTTTTAGCAACAACAACTAATCGATTACCTAGTGAGGACAAGAAGAAAAAATCTATGTGTGAATCTCAATTGAAAATTTGAGCATAGCTTCCGCTGTGTGGAGTGTTTTAGCAACAACAACTAATCGATTACCTAGTGATGGCAAGAAGAAAAAATCTATGTGTGAATCTCAATTGAAAATTTGAGCATAGCTTCCGCTGTGTGGAATGTTTTAGCAACAACAACTAATCGATTACCTAGTGAGGACAAGAAGAAAAATCTATGTGTGAATCTCAATTGAAAATTTGAGCATAGCTTCCGCTGTGTGGAGTGTTTTAGCAACAATAACTAATCGATTACCTAGTGATGGCAAGAAGAAAAAATCTATGTGTGAATCTCAATTGAAAATTTGAGCATAGCTTCCGCTGTGTGGAGTGTTTTAGCAACAACAACTAATCGATTACCTAGTGATGGCAAGAAGAAAAAATCTATGTGTGAATCTCAATTGAAAATTTGAGCATAGCTTCCGCTGTGTGGAGTGTTTTAGCAACAACAACTAATCGATTACCTAGTGATGGCAAGAAGAAAAAATCTATGTGTGAATCTCAATTGAAAATT
Organism: Pristionchus fissidentatus; assembly: GCA_036245785.1. Taxonomy (NCBI): domain Eukaryota; kingdom Metazoa; phylum Nematoda; class Chromadorea; order Rhabditida; family Neodiplogasteridae; genus Pristionchus; species Pristionchus fissidentatus. The sequence goes on from BTSY01000004.1 coordinate 34,497,926, forward strand.
TGAGCATAGCTTCCGCTGTGTGGAGTGTTTTAGCAACAATAACTAATCGATTACCTAGTGATGGCAAGAAGAAAAAAATATATGTGTGAATCTCAATTGAAATTTTGAGCATAGCTGCCGCTGTGTGGAGTGTTTAGCAACAATAACTAATCGATTACCTAGTGAGGACAAGAAGAAAAAATCTATGTGTGAATCTCAATTGAAAATTTGAGCATAGCTTCCGCTGTGTGGAGTGTTTTAGCAACAACAACTAATCGATTACCTAGTGATGGCAAGAAGAAAAAATCTATGTGTGAATCTCAATTGAAATTTTGAGCATAGCTGCCGCTGTGTGGAGTGTTTAGCAGCAATAACTAATCGATTACCTAGTGAGGACAAGAAGAAAAAATCTATGTGTGAATCTCAATTGAAAATTTGAGCATAGCTTCCGCTGTGTGGAGTGTTTTAGCAACAATAACTAATCGATTACCTAGTGAGGACAAGAAGAAAAAATATATGTGTGAATCTCAATTGAAAATTTGAGCATAGCTTCCGCTGTGTGGAGTGTTTTAGCAACAACAACTAATCGATTACCTAGTGATGGCAAGAGGAAAAAATCTATGTGTGAATCTCAATTGAAAATTTGAGCATAGCTTCCGCTGTGTGGAGTGTTTTAGCAACAACAACTAATCGATTACCTAGTGATGGCAAGAAGAAAAAATCTATGTGTGAATCTCAATTGAAAATTTGAGCATAGCTTCCGCTGTGTGGAGTGTTTAGCAACAATAACTAATCGATTACCTAGTGATGGCAAGAAGAAAAAATATATGTGTGAATCTCAATTGAAAATTTGAGCATAGCTTCCGCTGTGTGGAGTGTTTTAGCAACAACAACTAATCGATTACCTAGTGATGGCAAGAGGAAAAAATCTATGTGTGAATCTCAATTGAAAATTTGAGCATAGCTTCTGCTGTGTGGAGTGTTTAGCAACAATAACTAATCGATTACCTAGTGAGGACAAGAGAAAAAAATCTATGTGTGAATCTCAATTGAAAATTTGAGCATAGCTTCCGCTGTGTGGAGTGTTTTAGCAACAACAACTAATCGATTACCTAGTGATGGCAAGAGGAAAAAATCTATGTGTGAATCTCAATTGAAAATTTGAGCATAGCTTCTGCTGTGTGGAGTGTTTAGCAACAACAACTAATCGATTACCTAGTGATGGCAAGAGGAAAAAATCTATGTGTGAATCTCAATTGAAAATTTGAGCATAGCTTCCGCTGTGTGGAGTGTTTTAGCAACAACAACTTATCCTAGTGATCCTAGTGATTACCTAGTGATGGCAAGAAGAAAAAATCTATGTGCGAATCTCAATTGAAAATTTGAGCATAGCTTCCGCTGTGTGGAATGTTTTAGCAACAACAACTAATCGATTACCTAGTGAGGACAAGAAGAAAAATCTATGTGTGAATCTCAATTGAAAATTTGAGCATAGCTTCCGCTGTGTGGAGTGTTTTAGCAACAATAACTAATCGATTACCTAGTGATGGCAAGAAGAAAAAATCTATGTGTGAATCTCAATTGAAATTTTGAGCATAGCTGCCGCTGTGTGGAGTGTTTAGCAACAATAACTAATCGATTACCTAGTGAGGACAAGAAGAAAAAATCTATGTGTGAATCTCAATTGAAAATTTGAGCATAGCTTCCGCTGTGTGGAGTGTTTTAGCAACAACAACTAATCGATTACCTAGTGATGGCAAGAAGAAAAAATCTATGTGTGAATCTCAATTGAAAATTTGAGCATAGCTTCCGCTGTGTGGAGTGTTTTAGCAACAACAACTAATCGATTACCTAGTGAGGACAAGAAGAAAAAATCTATGTGTGAATCTCAATTGAAAATTTGAGCATAGCTTCTGCTGTGTGGAGTGTTTAGCAACAATAACTAATCGATTACCTAGTGAGGACAAGAAGGAAAAATCTATGTGTGAATCTCAATTGAAAATTTGAGCATAGCTTCCGCTGTGTGGAGTGTTTAGCAACAATAACTAATCGATTACCTAGTGAGGACAAGAGGAAAAAATCTATGTGTGAATCTCAATTGAAAATTTGAGCATAGCTTCCGCTGTGTGGAGTGTTTTAGCAATAATAACTAATCGATTACCTAGTGATGGCAAGAAGAAAAAATATATGTGTGAATCTCAATTGAAAATTTGAGCATAGTTTCCGCTGTGTGGAGTGATTTAGCAACAACAACTAATCGATTACCTAGTGATGGCAAGAAGAAAAAATATATGTGTGAATCTCAATTGAAAATTTGAGCATAGCTTCCGCTGTGTGGAGTGTTTAGCAACAATAACTAATCGATTACCTAGTGAGGACAAGAGAAAAAAATCTATGTGTGAATCTCAATTGAAAATTTGAGCATAGCTTCCGCTGTGTGGAGTGTTTTAGCAACAACAACTTATCCTAGTGATCCTAGTGATTACCTAGTGATGGCAAGAAGAAAAAATCTATGTGCGAATCTCAATTGAAAATTTGAGCATAGCTTCCGCTGTGTGGAATGTTTTAGCAACAACAACTAATCGATTACCTAGTGAGGACAAGAGGAAAAAATCTATGTGTGAATCTCAATTGAAAATTTGAGCATAGCTGCCGCTGTGTGGAGTGTTTAGCAACAATAACTAATCGATTACCTAGTGAGGACAAGAAGAAAAAATCTATGTGTGAATCTCAATTGAAAATTTGAGCATAGCTTCCGCTGTGTGGAGTGTTTTAGCAACAACAACTAATCGATTACCTAGTGATGGCAAGAAGAAAAAATCTATGTGTGAATCTCAATTGAAAATTTGAGCATAGCTTCCGCTGTGTGGAGTGTTTTAGCAACAACAACTAATCGATTACCTAGTGAGGACAAGAAGAAAAAATCTATGTGTGAATCTCAATTGAAAATTTGAGCATAGCTTCTGCTGTGTGGAGTGTTTAGCAACAATAACTAATCGATTACCTAGTGAGGACAAGAAGGAAAAATCTATGTGTGAATCTCAATTGAAAATTTGAGCATAGCTTCTGCTGTGTGGAGTGTTTAGCAACAATAACTAATCGATTACCTAGTGATGGCAAGAAGAAAAAATATATGTGTGAATCTCAATTGAAAATTTGAGCATAGCTTCCGCTGTGTGGAGTGTTTTAGCAACAACAACTAATCGATTACCTAGTGATGGCAAGAGGAAAAAATCTATGTGTGAATCTCAATTGAAAATTTGAGCATAGCTTCTGCTGTGTGGAGTGTTTAGCAACAATAACTAATCGATTACCTAGTGAGGACAAGAGAAAAAAATCTATGTGTGAATCTCAATTGAAAATTTGAGCATAGCTTCCGCTGTGTGGAGTGTTTTAGCAACAACAACTTATCCTAGTGATCCTAGTGATTACCTAGTGATGGCAAGAAGAAAAAATCTATGTGCGAATCTCAATTGAAAATTTGAGCATAGCTTCCGCTGTGTGGAATGTTTTAGCAACAACAACTAATCGATTACCTAGTGAGGACAAGAAGAAAAATCTATGTGTGAATCTCAATTGAAAATTTGAGCATAGCTTCCGCTGTGTGGAGTGTTTTAGCAACAATAACTAATCGATTACCTAGTGATGGCAAGAAGAAAAAATCTATGTGTGAATCTCAATTGAAATTTTGAGCATAGCTGCCGCTGTGTGGAGTGTTTAGCAACAATAACTAATCGATTACCTAGTGAGGACAAGAAGAAAAAATCTATGTGTGAATCTCAATTGAAAATTTGAGCATAGCTTCCGCTGTGTGGAGTGTTTTAGCAACAACAACTAATCGATTACCTAGTGATGGCAAGAAGAAAAAATCTATGTGTGAATCTCAATTGAAAATTTGAGCATAGCTTCCGCTGTGTGGAGTGTTTTAGCAACAACAACTAATCGATTACCTAGTGAGGACAAGAAGAAAAAATCTATGTGTGAATCTCAATTGAAAATTTGAGCATAGCTTCTGCTGTGTGGAGTGTTTAGCAACAATAACTAATCGATTACCTAGTGAGGACAAGAAGGAAAAATCTATGTGTGAATCTCAATTGAAAATTTGAGCATAGCTTCCGCTGTGTGGAGTGTTTAGCAACAATAACTAATCGATTACCTAGTGAGGACAAGAGGAAAAAATCTATGTGTGAATCTCAATTGAAAATTTGAGCATAGCTTCCGCTGTGTGGAGTGTTTTAGCAATAATAACTAATCGATTACCTAGTGATGGCAAGAAGAAAAAATATATGTGTGAATCTCAATTGAAAATTTGAGCATAGTTTCCGCTGTGTGGAGTGATTTAGCAACAACAACTAATCGATTACCTAGTGATGGCAAGAAGAAAAAATATATGTGTGAATCTCAATTGAAAATTTGAGCATAGCTTCCGCTGTGTGGAGTGTTTAGCAACAATAACTAATCGATTACCTAGTGAGGACAAGAGAAAAAAATCTATGTGTGAATCTCAATTGAAAATTTGAGCATAGCTTCCGCTGTGTGGAGTGTTTTAGCAACAACAACTTATCCTAGTGATCCTAGTGATTACCTAGTGATGGCAAGAAGAAAAAATCTATGTGCGAATCTCAATTGAAAATTTGAGCATAGCTTCCGCTGTGTGGAATGTTTTAGCAACAACAACTAATCGATTACCTAGTGAGGACAAGAGGAAAAAATCTATGTGTGAATCTCAATTGAAAATTTGAGCATAGCTGCCGCTGTGTGGAGTGTTTAGCAACAATAACTAATCGATTACCTAGTGAGGACAAGAAGAAAAAATCTATGTGTGAATCTCAATTGAAAATTTGAGCATAGCTTCCGCTGTGTGGAGTGTTTTAGCAACAACAACTAATCGATTACCTAGTGATGGCAAGAAGAAAAAATCTATGTGTGAATCTCAATTGAAAATTTGAGCATAGCTTCCGCTGTGTGGAGTGTTTTAGCAACAACAACTAATCGATTACCTAGTGAGGACAAGAAGAAAAAATCTATGTGTGAATCTCAATTGAAAATTTGAGCATAGCTTCTGCTGTGTGGAGTGTTTAGCAACAATAACTAATCGATTACCTAGTGAGGACAAGAAGGAAAAATCTATGTGTGAATCTCAATTGAAAATTTGAGCATAGCTTCCGCTGTGTGGAGTGTTTAGCAACAATAACTAATCGATTACCTAGTGAGGACAAGAGGAAAAAATCTATGTGTGAATCTCAATTGAAAATTTGAGCATAGCTTCCGCTGTGTGGAGTGTTTTAGCAACAACAACTAATCGATTACCTAGTGATGGCAAGAAGAAAAAATCTATGTGTGAATCTCAATTGAAAATTTGAGCATAGCTTCCGCTGTGTGGAGTGTTTTAGCAACAACAACTAATCGATTACCTAGTGAGGACAAGAAGAAAAAATCTATGTGTGAATCTCAATTGAAAATTTGAGCATAGCTTCTGCTGTGTGGAGTGTTTAGCAACAATAACTAATCGATTACCTAGTGAGGACAAGAAGGAAAAATCTATGTGTGAATCTCAATTGAAAATTTGAGCATAGCTTCCGCTGTGTGGAGTGTTTAGCAACAATAACTAATCGATTACCTAGTGAGGACAAGAGGAAAAAATCTATGTGTGAATCTCAATTGAAAATTTGAGCATAGCTTCCGCTGTGTGGAGTGTTTTAGCAATAATAACTAATCGATTACCTAGTGATGGCAAGAAGAAAAAATATATGTGTGAATCTCAATTGAAAATTTGAGCATAGTTTCCGCTGTGTGGAGTGATTTAGCAACAACAACTAATCGATTACCTAGTGATGGCAAGAAGAAAAAATATATGTGTGAATCTCAATTGAAAATTTGAGCATAGCTTCCGCTGTGTGGAGTGTTTAGCAACAATAACTAATCGATTACCTAGTGAGGACAAGAGAAAAAAATCTATGTGTGAATCTCAATTGAAAATTTGAGCATAGCTTCCGCTGTGTGGAGTGTTTTAGCAACAACAACTTATCCTAGTGATCCTAGTGATTACCTAGTGATGGCAAGAAGAAAAAATCTATGTGCGAATCTCAATTGAAAATTTGAGCATAGCTTCCGCTGTGTGGAATGTTTTAGCAACAACAACTAATCGATTACCTAGTGAGGACAAGAGGAAAAAATCTATGTGTGAATCTCAATTGAAAATTTGAGCATAGCTGCCGCTGTGTGGAGTGTTTAGCAACAATAACTAATCGATTACCTAGTGAGGACAAGAAGAAAAAATCTATGTGTGAATCTCAATTGAAAATTTGAGCATAGCTTCCGCTGTGTGGAGTGTTTTAGCAACAACAACTAATCGATTACCTAGTGATGGCAAGAAGAAAAAATCTATGTGTGAATCTCAATTGAAAATTTGAGCATAGCTTCCGCTGTGTGGAGTGTTTTAGCAACAACAACTAATCGATTACCTAGTGAGGACAAGAAGAAAAAATCTATGTGTGAATCTCAATTGAAAATTTGAGCATAGCTTCTGCTGTGTGGAGTGTTTAGCAACAATAACTAATCGATTACCTAGTGAGGACAAGAAGGAAAAATCTATGTGTGAATCTCAATTGAAAATTTGAGCATAGCTTCCGCTGTGTGGAGTGTTTAGCAACAATAACTAATCGATTACCTAGTGAGGACAAGAGGAAAAAATCTATGTGTGAATCTCAATTGAAAATTTGAGCATAGCTTCCGCTGTGTGGAGTGTTTTAGCAATAATAACTAATCGATTACCTAGTGATGGCAAGAAGAAAAAATATATGTGTGAATCTCAATTGAAAATTTGAGCATAGTTTCCGCTGTGTGGAGTGATTTAGCAACAACAACTAATCGATTACCTAGTGATGGCAAGAAGAAAAAATATATGTGTGAATCTCAATTGAAAATTTGAGCATAGCTTCCGCTGTGTGGAGTGTTTAGCAACAATAACTAATCGATTACCTAGTGATGGCAAGAAGAAAAAATCTATGTGTGAATCTCAATTGAAAATTTGAGCATAGCTTCTGCTGTGTGGAGTGTTTAGCAACAATAACTAATCGATTACCTAGTGAGGACAAGAGAAAAAAATCTATGTGTGAATCTCAATTGAAAATTTGAGCATAGCTTCCGCTGTGTGGAGTGTTTTAGCAACAACAACTTATCCTAGTGATCCTAGTGATTACCTAGTGATGGCAAGAAGAAAAAATCTATGTGCGAATCTCAATTGAAAATTTGAGCATAGCTTCCGCTGTGTGGAATGTTTTAGCAACAACAACTAATCGATTACCTAGTGAGGACAAGAAGAAAAATCTATGTGTGAATCTCAATTGAAAATTTGAGCATAGCTTCCGCTGTGTGGAGTGTTTAGCAACAATAACTAATCGATTACCTAGTGAGGACAAGAGGAAAAAATCTATGTGTGAATCTCAATTGAAAATTTGAGCATAGCTTCCGCTGTGTGGAGTGTTTTAGCAATAATAACTAATCGATTACCTAGTGATGGCAAGAAGAAAAAATATATGTGTGAATCTCAATTGAAAATTTGAGCATAGTTTCCGCTGTGTGGAGTGATTTAGCAACAACAACTAATCGATTACCTAGTGATGGCAAGAAGAAAAAATATATGTGTGAATCTCAATTGAAAATTTGAGCATAGCTTCCGCTGTGTGGAGTGTTTAGCAACAATAACTAATCGATTACCTAGTGATGGCAAGAAGAAAAAATCTATGTGTGAATCTCAATTGAAAATTTGAGCATAGCTTCCGCTGTGTGGAGTGTTTTAGCAACAACAACTAATCGATTACCTAGTGATGGCAAGAAGAAAAAATCTATGTGTGAATCTCAATTGAAAATTTGAGCATAGCTTCCGCTGTGTGGAGTGTTTTAGCAACAACAACTAATCGATTACCTAGTGAGGACAAGAAGAAAAAATCTATGTGTGAATCTCAATTGAAAATTTGAGCATAGCTTCTGCTGTGTGGAGTGTTTAGCAACAATAACTAATCGATTACCTAGTGAGGACAAGAAGGAAAAATCTATGTGTGAATCTCAATTGAAAATTTGAGCATAGCTTCCGCTGTGTGGAGTGTTTAGCAACAATAACTAATCGATTACCTAGTGAGGACAAGAGGAAAAAATCTATGTGTGAATCTCAATTGAAAATTTGAGCATAGCTTCCGCTGTGTGGAGTGTTTTAGCAACAACAACTAATCGATTACCTAGTGATGGCAAGAAGAAAAAATCTATGTGTGAATCTCAATTGAAAATTTGAGCATAGCTTCCGCTGTGTGGAGTGTTTTAGCAACAACAACTAATCGATTACCTAGTGAGGACAAGAAGAAAAAATCTATGTGTGAATCTCAATTGAAAATTTGAGCATAGCTTCTGCTGTGTGGAGTGTTTAGCAACAATAACTAATCGATTACCTAGTGAGGACAAGAAGGAAAAATCTATGTGTGAATCTCAATTGAAAATTTGAGCATAGCTTCCGCTGTGTGGAGTGTTTAGCAACAATAACTAATCGATTACCTAGTGAGGACAAGAGGAAAAAATCTATGTGTGAATCTCAATTGAAAATTTGAGCATAGCTTCCGCTGTGTGGAGTGTTTTAGCAATAATAACTAATCGATTACCTAGTGATGGCAAGAAGAAAAAATATATGTGTGAATCTCAATTGAAAATTTGAGCATAGTTTCCGCTGTGTGGAGTGATTTAGCAACAACAACTAATCGATTACCTAGTGATGGCAAGAAGAAAAAATATATGTGTGAATCTCAATTGAAAATTTGAGCATAGCTTCCGCTGTGTGGAGTGTTTAGCAACAATAACTAATCGATTACCTAGTGAGGACAAGAGAAAAAAATCTATGTGTGAATCTCAATTGAAAATTTGAGCATAGCTTCCGCTGTGTGGAGTGTTTTAGCAACAACAACTTATCCTAGTGATCCTAGTGATTACCTAGTGATGGCAAGAAGAAAAAATCTATGTGCGAATCTCAATTGAAAATTTGAGCATAGCTTCCGCTGTGTGGAATGTTTTAGCAACAACAACTAATCGATTACCTAGTGAGGACAAGAGGAAAAAATCTATGTGTGAATCTCAATTGAAAATTTGAGCATAGCTGCCGCTGTGTGGAGTGTTTAGCAACAATAACTAATCGATTACCTAGTGAGGACAAGAAGAAAAAATCTATGTGTGAATCTCAATTGAAAATTTGAGCATAGCTTCCGCTGTGTGGAGTGTTTTAGCAACAACAACTAATCGATTACCTAGTGATGGCAAGAAGAAAAAATCTATGTGTGAATCTCAATTGAAAATTTGAGCATAGCTTCCGCTGTGTGGAGTGTTTTAGCAACAACAACTAATCGATTACCTAGTGAGGACAAGAAGAAAAAATCTATGTGTGAATCTCAATTGAAAATTTGAGCATAGCTTCTGCTGTGTGGAGTGTTTAGCAACAATAACTAATCGATTACCTAGTGAGGACAAGAAGGAAAAATCTATGTGTGAATCTCAATTGAAAATTTGAGCATAGCTTCCGCTGTGTGGAGTGTTTAGCAACAATAACTAATCGATTACCTAGTGAGGACAAGAGGAAAAAATCTATGTGTGAATCTCAATTGAAAATTTGAGCATAGCTTCCGCTGTGTGGAGTGTTTTAGCAATAATAACTAATCGATTACCTAGTGATGGCAAGAAGAAAAAATATATGTGTGAATCTCAATTGAAAATTTGAGCATAGTTTCCGCTGTGTGGAGTGATTTAGCAACAACAACTAATCGATTACCTAGTGATGGCAAGAAGAAAAAATATATGTGTGAATCTCAATTGAAAATTTGAGCATAGCTTCCGCTGTGTGGAGTGTTTAGCAACAATAACAAATCGATTACCTAGTGATGGCAAGAAGAAAAAATCTATGTGTGAATCTCAATTGAAAATTTGAGCATAGCTTCTGCTGTGTGGAGTGTTTAGCAACAATAACTAATCGATTACCTAGTGAGGACAAGAGAAAAAAATCTATGTGTGAATCTCAATTGAAAATTTGAGCATAGCTTCCGCTGTGTGGAGTGTTTTAGCAACAACAACTTATCCTAGTGATCCTAGTGATTACCTAGTGATGGCAAGAAGAAAAAATCTATGTGCGAATCTCAATTGAAAATTTGAGCATAGCTTCCGCTGTGTGGAATGTTTTAGCAACAACAACTAATCGATTACCTAGTGAGGACAAGAAGAAAAATCTATGTGTGAATCTCAATTGAAAATTTGAGCATAGCTTCCGCTGTGTGGAGTGTTTTAGCAACAATAACTAATCGATTACCTAGTGATGGCAAGAAGAAAAAATCTATGTGTGAATCTCAATTGAAATTTTGAGCATAGCTGCCGCTGTGTGGAGTGTTTAGCAACAATAACTAATCGATTACCTAGTGAGGACAAGAAGAAAAAATCTATGTGTGAATCTCAATTGAAAATTTGAGCATAGCTTCCGCTGTGTGGAGTGTTTTAGCAACAACAACTAATCGATTACCTAGTGATGGCAAGAAGAAAAAATCTATGTGTGAATCTCAATTGAAAATTTGAGCATAGCTTCCGCTGTGTGGAGTGTTTTAGCAACAACAACTAATCGATTACCTAGTGAGGACAAGAAGAAAAAATCTATGTGTGAATCTCAATTGAAAATTTGAGCATAGCTTCTGCTGTGTGGAGTGTTTAGCAACAATAACTAATCGATTACCTAGTGAGGACAAGAAGGAAAAATCTATGTGTGAATCTCAATTGAAAATTTGAGCATAGCTTCCGCTGTGTGGAGTGTTTAGCAACAATAACTAATCGATTACCTAGTGAGGACAAGAGGAAAAAATCTATGTGTGAATCTCAATTGAAAATTTGAGCATAGCTTCCGCTGTGTGGAGTGTTTTAGCAATAATAACTAATCGATTACCTAGTGATGGCAAGAAGAAAAAATATATGTGTGAATCTCAATTGAAAATTTGAGCATAGTTTCCGCTGTGTGGAGTGATTTAGCAACAACAACTAATCGATTACCTAGTGATGGCAAGAAGAAAAAATATATGTGTGAATCTCAATTGAAAATTTGAGCATAGCTTCCGCTGTGTGGAGTGTTTAGCAACAATAACTAATCGATTACCTAGTGATGGCAAGAAGAAAAAATATATGTGTGAATCTCAATTGAAAATTTGAGCATAGCTTCCGCTGTGTGGAGTGTTTTAGCAACAACAACTAATCGATTACCTAGTGATGGCAAGAAGAAAAAATCTATGTGTGAATCTCAATTGAAAATTTGAGCATAGCTTCCGCTGTGTGGAGTGTTTTAGCAACAACAACTAATCGATTACCTAGTGATGGCAAGAAGAAAAAATCTATGTGTGAATCTCAATTGAAAATTTGAGCATAGCTTCCGCTGTGTGGAGTGTTTTAGCAACAACAACTAATCGATTACCTAGTGATGGCAAGAAGAAAAAATCTATGTGTGAATCTCAATTGAAAATTTGAGCATAGCTTCCGCTGTGTGGAGTGTTTTAGCAACAACAACTAATCGATTACCTAGTGAGGACAAGAAGAAAAAATCTATGTGTGAATCTCAATTGAAAATTTGAGCATAGCTTCCGCTGTGTGGAGTGTTTAGCAACAATAACTAATCGATTACCTAGTGAGGACAAGAAGGAAAAATCTATGTGTGAATCTCAATTGAAAATTTGAGCATAGCTTCCGCTGTGTGGAGTGTTTAGCAACAATAACTAATCGATTACCTAGTGAGGACAAGAGGAAAAAATCTATGTGTGAATCTCAATTGAAAATTTGAGCATAGCTTCCGCTGTGTGGAGTGTTTTAGCAATAATAACTAATCGATTACCTAGTGATGGCAAGAAGAAAAAATATATGTGTGAATCTCAATTGAAAATTTGAGCATAGTTTCCGCTGTGTGGAGTGATTTAGCAACAACAACTAATCGATTACCTAGTGATGGCAAGAAGAAAAAATATATGTGTGAATCTCAATTGAAAATTTGAGCATAGCTTCCGCTGTGTGGAGTGTTTAGCAACAATAACTAATCGATTACCTAGTGATGGCAAGAAGAAAAAATATATGTGTGAATCTCAATTGAAAATTTGAGCATAGCTTCCGCTGTGTGGAGTGTTTTAGCAACAACAACTAATCGATTACCTAGTGATGGCAAGAAGAAAAAATCTATGTGTGAATCTCAATTGAAAATTTGAGCATAGCTTCCGCTGTGTGGAGTGTTTTAGCAACAACAACTAATCGATTACCTAGTGATGGCAAGAAGAAAAAATCTATGTGTGAATCTCAATTGAAAATTTGAGCATAGCTTCCGCTGTGTGGAGTGTTTTAGCAACAACAACTAATCGATTACCTAGTGATGGCAAGAAGAAAAAATCTATGTGTGAATCTCAATTGAAAATTTGAGCATAGCTTCTGCTGTGTGGAGTGTTTAGCAACAATAACTAATCGATTACCTAGTGAGGACAAGAGGAAAAAATCTATGTGTGAATCTCAATTGAAAATTTGAGCATAGCTTCCGCTGTGTGGAGTGTTTTAGCAATAATAACTAATCGATTACCTAGTGATGGCAAGAAGAAAAAATATATGTGTGAATCTCAATTGAAAATTTGAGCATAGTTTCCGCTGTGTGGAGTGTTTTAGCAACAACAACTAATCGATTACCTAGTGATGGCAAGAAGAAAAAATCTATGTGTGAATCTCAATTGAATATTTGAGCATAGCTTCTGCTGTGTGGAGTGTTTAGCAACAATAACTAATCGATTACCTAGTGAGGACAAGAAGAAAAAATCTATGTGTGAATCTCAATTGAAAATTTGAGCATAGCTTCCGCTGTGTGGAGTGTTTTAACAATAATAACTAATCGATTACCTAGTGATGGCAAGAAGAAAAAATATATGTGTGAACCTCAATTGAAAATTTGAGCATAGTTTCCGCTGTGTGGAGTGTTTTAGCAACAACAACTAATCGATTACCTAGTGATGGCAAGAAGAAAAAATCTATGTGTTAATCTCAATTGAAAATTTGAGCATAGCTTCCGCTGTGTGGAGTGTTTTAGCAACAACAACTAATCGATTACCTAGTGATGGCAAGAAGAAAAAATATATGTGTGAATCTCAATTGAAAATTTGAGCATAGCTTCCGCTGTGTGGAGTGTTTTAGCAGCAACAACTAATCGATTACCTAGTGATGGCAAGAAGAAAAAATCTATGTGTGAATCTCAATTGAAAATTTGAGCATAGCTTCCGCTGTGTGGAGTGTTTTAGCAACAACAACTAATCGATTACCTAGTGATGACAAGAAGAAAAAATCTATGTGTGAATCTCAATTGAAATTTTGAGCATAGCTTCCGCTGTGTGGAGTGTTTTAGCAACAACAACTAATCGATTACCTAGTGATGGCAAGAAGAACAAATCTATGTGTGAATCTCAATTGAAATTTTGAGCATAGCTTCCGCTGTGTGGAGTGTTTTAGCAACAATAACTAATCGATTACCTAGTGATGGCAAGAAGAAAAAATCTATGTGTGAATCTCAATTGAAAATTTGAGCATAGCTTCCGCTGTGTGGAGTGTTTTAGCAACAATAACTAATCGATTACCTAGTGATGGCAAGAAGAAAAAATCTATGTGTGAATCTCAATTGAAAATTTGAGCATAGCTTCCGCTGTGTGGAGTGTTTTAGCAACAATAACTAATCGATTACCTAGTGATGGCAAGAAGAAAAAATCTATGTGTGAATCTCAATTGAAAATTTGAGCATAGCTTCCGCTGTGTGGAGTGTTTTAGCAACAATAACTAATCGATTACCTAGTGATGGCAAGAAGAAAAATATATGTGTGAATCTCAATTGAAAATTTGAGCATAGTTTCCGCTGTGTGGAGTGTTTTAGCAACAACAACTAATCGATTACCCAGTGATGGCAAGAAGAAAAAATCTATGTGTGAATCTCAATTGAAAATTTGAGCATAGCTTCCGCTGTGTGGAGTGTTTTAGCAACAATAACTAATCGATTACCTAGTGATGGCAAGAAGAAAAATATATGTGTGAATCTCAATTGAAAATTTGAGCATAGTTTCCGCTGTGTGGAGTGTTTTAGCAACAACAACTAATCGATTACCTAGTGATGGCAAGAAGAAAAAATATATGTGTGAATCTCAATTGAAAATTTGAGCATAGTTTCCGCTGTGTGGAGTGTTTTAGCAACAATAACTAATCGATTACCTAGTGATGGCAAGAAGAAAAAATCTATGTGTGAATCTCAATTGAAAATTTGAGCATAGCTTCCGCTGTGTGGAGTGTTTTAGCAACAACAACTAATCGATTACCTAGTGATGGCAAGAAGAAAAAATCTATGTGTGAATCTCAATTGAAAATTTGAGCATAGCTTCCGCTGTGTGGAGTGTTTTAGCAACAACAACTAATCGATTACCTAGTGAGGACAAGAAGAAAAAATCTATGTGTGAATCTCAATTGAAAATTTGAGCATAGCTTCCGCTGTGTGGAGTGTTTTAGCAACAATAACTAATCGATTACCTAGTGATGGCAAGAAGAAAAAATCTATGTGTGAATCTCAATTGAAAATTTGAGCATAGCTTCCGCTGTGTGGAGTGTTTTAGCAACAACAACTAATCGATTACCTAGTGATGGCAAGAAGAAAAAATCTATGTGTGAATCTCAATTGAAAATTTGAGCATAGCTTCCGCTGTGTGGAGTGTTTTAGCAGCAACAACTAATCGATTACCTAGTGATGGCAAGAAGAAAAAATCTATGTGTGAATCTCAATTGAAAATTTGAGCATAGCTTCCGCTGTGTGGAGTGTTTTAGCAACAACACCTAATCGATTACCCAGTGATGGCAAGAAGAAAAAATCTATGTGTGAATCTCAATTGAAAATTTGAGCATAGCTTCCGCTGTGTGGAGTGTTTTAGCAACAATAACTAATCGATTACCTAGTGATGGCAAGAAGAAAAATATATGTGTGAATCTCAATTGAAAATTTGAGCATAGTTTCCGCTGTGTGGAGTGTTTTAGCAACAACAACTAATCGATTACCTAGTGATGGCAAGAAGAAAAAATATATGTGTGAATCTCAATTGAAAATTTGAGCATAGTTTCCGCTGTGTGGAGTGTTTTAGCAACAATAACTAATCGATTACCTAGTGATGGCAAGAAGAAAAAATCTATGTGTGAATCTCAATTGAAAATTTGAGCATAGCTTCCGCTGTGTGGAGTGTTTTAGCAACAACAACTAATCGATTACCTAGTGATGGCAAGAAGAAAAAATCTATGTGTGAATCTCAATTGAAAATTTGAGCATAGCTTCCGCTGTGTGGAGTGTTTTAGCAACAACAACTTATCCTAGTGATCCTAGTGATTACCTAGTGATGGCAAGAAGAAAAAATCTATGTGTGAATCTCAATTGAAAATTTGAGCATAGCTTCCGCTGTGTGGAGTGTTTTAGCAACAATAACTAATCGATTACCTAGTGATGGCAAGAAGAAAAAATCTATGTGTGAATCTCAATTGAAATTTTGAGCATAGCTTCCGCTGTGTGGAGTGTTTAGCAACAATAACTAATCGATTACCTAGTGAGGACAAGAAGAAAAAATCTATGTGTGAATCTCAATTGAAATTTTGAGCATAGCTTCCGCTGTGTGGAGTGTTTAGCAACAATAACTAATCGATTACCTAGTGAGGACAAGAAGAAAAAATCTATGTGTGAATCTCAATTGAAAATTTGAGCATAGCTTCCGCTGTGTGGAGTGTTTTAGCAACAATAACTAATCGATTACCAAGTGATGGCAAGAAGAAAAAATCTATGTGTGAATCTCAATTGAAATTTTGAGCATAGCTTCCGCTGTGTGGAGTGTTTAGCAACAATAACTAATCGATTACCTAGTGAGGACAAGAAGAAAAAATCTATGTGTGAATCTCAATTGAAAATTTGAGCATAGCTTCCGCTGTGTGGAGTGTTTTAGCAACAATAACTAATCGATTACCTAGTGATGGCAAGAAGAAAAAATCTATGTGTGAATCTCAATTGAAAATTTGAGCATAGCTTCCGCTGTGTGGAGTGTTTTAGCAACAACAACTAATCGATTACCTAGTGATGGCAAGAAGAAAAAATCTATGTGTGAATCTCAATTGAAAATTTGAGCATAGCTTCCGCTGTGTGGAGTGTTTTAGCAACAATAACTAATCGATTACCTAGTGATGGCAAGAAGAAAAAATCTATGTGTGAATCTCAATTGAAAATTTGAGCATAGCTTCCGCTGTGTGGAGTGTTTTAGCAATAATAACTAATCGATTACCTAGTGAGGACACGAAGAAAAAATCTATGTGTGAATCTCAATTGAAAATTTGAGCATAGCTTCCGCTGTGTGGAGTGTTTTAGCAACAACAACTAATCGATTACCTAGTGATGGCAAGAAGAAAAAATCTATTTGTGAATCTCAATTGAAAATTTGAGCATAGCTTCCGCTGTGTGGAGTGTTTTAGCAACAACAACTAATCGATTACCTAGTGATGGCAAGAAGAAAAAATCTATGTGTGAATCTCAATTGAAAATTTGAGCATAGCTTCCGCTGTGTGGAGTGTTTTAGCAACAACAACTTATCCTAGTGATCCTAGTGATTACCTAGTGATGGCAAGAAGAAAAAATCTATGTGTGAATCTCAATTGAAAATTTGAGCATAGCTTCCGCTGTGTGGAGTGTTTTAGCAACAATAACTAATCGATTACCTAGTGATGGCAAGAAGAAAAAATCTATGTGTGAATCTCAATTGAAAATTTGAGCATAGCTTCCGCTGTGTGGAGTGTTTTAGCAACAACAACTAATCGATTACCTAGTGATGGCAAGAAGAAAAAATCTATGTGTGAATCTCAATTGAAAATTTGAGCATAGCTTCCGCTGTGTGGAGTGTTTTAGCAACAACAACTTATCCTAGTGATCCTAGTGATTACCTAGTGATGGCAAGAAGAAAAAATCTATGTGTGAATCTCAAATGAAATTTTGAGCATAGCTTCCGCTGTGTGGAGTGTTTAGCAACAATAACTAATCGATTACCTAGTGAGGACAAGAAGAAAAAATCTATGTGTGAATCTCAATTGAAATTTTGAGCATAGCTTCCGCTGTGTGGAGTGTTTAGCAACAATAACTAATCGATTACCTAGTGATGGCAAGAAGAAAAAATCTATGTGTGAATCTCAATTGAAAATTTGAGCATAGCTTCTGCTGTGTGGAGTGTTTAGCAACAATAACTAATCGATTACCTAGTGAGGACAAGAAGAAAAAATCTATGTGTGAATCTCAATTGAAAATTTGAGCATAGCTTCCGCTGTGTGGAGTGTTTTAGCAACAATAACTAATCGATTACCTAGTGATGGCAAGAAGAAAAAATCTATGTGTGAATCTCAATTGAAAATTTGAGCATAGCTTCCGCTGTGTGGAGTGTTTTAGCAACAACAACTAATCGATTACCTAGTGATGGCAAGAAGAAAAAATCTATGTGTGAATCTCAATTGAAAATTTGAGCATAGCTTCCGCTGTGTGGAGTGTTTTAGCAACAATAACTAATCGATTACCTAGTGATGGCAAGAAGAAAAAATCTATGTGTGAATCTCAATTGAAAATTTGAGCATAGCTTCCGCTGTGTGGAGTGTTTTAGCAATAATAACTAATCGATTACCTAGTGAGGACACGAAGAAAAAATCTATGTGTGAATCTCAATTGAAAATTTGAGCATAGCTTCCGCTGTGTGGAGTGTTTTAGCAACAACAACTAATCGATTACCTAGTGATGGCAAGAAGAAAAAATCTATTTGTGAATCTCAATTGAAAATTTGAGCATAGCTTCCGCTGTGTGGAGTGTTTTAGCAACAACAACTAATCGATTACCTAGTGATGGCAAGAAGAAAAAATCTATGTGTGAATCTCAATTGAAAATTTGAGCATAGCTTCCGCTGTGTGGAGTGTTTTAGCAACAAAAACTAATCGATTACCTAGTGAGGACAAGAGGAAAAAATCTATGTGTGAATCTCAATTGAAAATTTGAGCATAGCTTCCGCTGTGTGGAGTGTTTTAGCAATAATAACTAATCGATTACCTAGTGATGGCAAGAAGAAAAAATATATGTGTGAATCTCAATTGAAAATTTGAGCATAGTTTCCGCTGTGTGGAGTGTTTTAGCAACAACAACTAATCGATTACCTAGTGATGGCAAGAAGAAAAAATCTATGTGTGAATCTCAATTGAATATTTGAGCATAGCTTCTGCTGTGTGGAGTGTTTAGCAACAATAACTAATCGATTACCTAGTGAGGACAAGAGGAAAAAATCTATGTGTGAATCTCAATTGAAAATTTGAGCATAGCTTCCGCTGTGTGGAGTGTTTTAGCAATAATAACTAATCGATTACCTAGTGATGGCAAGAAGAAAAAATATATGTGTGAATCTCAATTGAAATTTTGAGCATAGCTTCCGCTGTGTGGAGTGTTTTAGCAACAACAACTAATCGATTACCTAGTGATGACAAGAAGAAAAAATCTATGTGTGAATCTCAATTGAAATTTTGAGCATAGCTTCCGCTGTGTGGAGTGTTTTAGCAACAACAACTAATCGATTACCTAGTGATGGCAAGAAGAACAAATCTATGTGTGAATCTCAATTGAAATTTTGAGCATAGCTTCCGCTGTGTGGAGTGTTTTAGCAACAACAACTAATCGATTACCTAGTGATGGCAAGAAGAAAAAATCTATGTGTGAATCTCAATTGAATATTTGAGCATAGCTTCTGCTGTGTGGAGTGTTTAGCAACAATAACTAATCGATTACCTAGTGAGGACAAGAAGAAAAAATCTATGTGTGAATCTCAATTGAAAATTTGAGCATAGCTTCCGCTGTGTGGAGTGTTTTAACAATAATAACTAATCGATTACCTAGTGATGGCAAGAAGAAAAAATATATGTGTGAACCTCAATTGAAAATTTGAGCATAGTTTCCGCTGTGTGGAGTGTTTTAGCAACAACAACTAATCGATTACCTAGTGATGGCAAGAAGAAAAAATCTATGTGTTAATCTCAATTGAAAATTTGAGCATAGCTTCCGCTGTGTGGAGTGTTTTAGCAACAACAACTAATCGATTACCTAGTGATGGCAAGAAGAAAAAATATATGTGTGAATCTCAATTGAAAATTTGAGCATAGCTTCCGCTGTGTGGAGTGTTTTAGCAGCAACAACTAATCGATTACCTAGTGATGGCAAGAAGAAAAAATCTATGTGTGAATCTCAATTGAAAATTTGAGCATAGCTTCCGCTGTGTGGAGTGTTTTAGCAACAACAACTAATCGATTACCTAGTGATGACAAGAAGAAAAAATCTATGTGTGAATCTCAATTGAAATTTTGAGCATAGCTTCCGCTGTGTGGAGTGTTTTAGCAACAACAACTAATCGATTACCTAGTGATGGCAAGAAGAACAAATCTATGTGTGAATCTCAATTGAAATTTTGAGCATAGCTTCCGCTGTGTGGAGTGTTTTAGCAACAATAACTAATCGATTACCTAGTGATGGCAAGAAGAAAAAATCTATGTGTGAATCTCAATTGAAAATTTGAGCATAGCTTCCGCTGTGTGGAGTGTTTTAGCAACAATAACTAATCGATTACCTAGTGATGGCAAGAAGAAAAAATCTATGTGTGAATCTCAATTGAAAATTTGAGCATAGCTTCCGCTGTGTGGAGTGTTTTAGCAACAATAACTAATCGATTACCTAGTGATGGCAAGAAGAAAAAATCTATGTGTGAATCTCAATTGAAAATTTGAGCATAGCTTCCGCTGTGTGGAGTGTTTTAGCAACAATAACTAATCGATTACCTAGTGATGGCAAGAAGAAAAATATATGTGTGAATCTCAATTGAAAATTTGAGCATAGTTTCCGCTGTGTGGAGTGTTTTAGCAACAACAACTAATCGATTACCCAGTGATGGCAAGAAGAAAAAATCTATGTGTGAATCTCAATTGAAAATTTGAGCATAGCTTCCGCTGTGTGGAGTGTTTTAGCAACAATAACTAATCGATTACCTAGTGATGGCAAGAAGAAAAATATATGTGTGAATCTCAATTGAAAATTTGAGCATAGTTTCCGCTGTGTGGAGTGTTTTAGCAACAACAACTAATCGATTACCTAGTGATGGCAAGAAGAAAAAATATATGTGTGAATCTCAATTGAAAATTTGAGCATAGTTTCCGCTGTGTGGAGTGTTTTAGCAACAATAACTAATCGATTACCTAGTGATGGCAAGAAGAAAAAATCTATGTGTGAATCTCAATTGAAAATTTGAGCATAGCTTCCGCTGTGTGGAGTGTTTTAGCAACAACAACTAATCGATTACCTAGTGATGGCAAGAAGAAAAAATCTATGTGTGAATCTCAATTGAAAATTTGAGCATAGCTTCCGCTGTGTGGAGTGTTTTAGCAACAACAACTAATCGATTACCTAGTGAGGACAAGAAGAAAAAATCTATGTGTGAATCTCAATTGAAAATTTGAGCATAGCTTCCGCTGTGTGGAGTGTTTTAGCAACAATAACTAATCGATTACCTAGTGATGGCAAGAAGAAAAAATCTATGTGTGAATCTCAATTGAAAATTTGAGCATAGCTTCCGCTGTGTGGAGTGTTTTAGCAACAACAACTAATCGATTACCTAGTGATGGCAAGAAGAAAAAATCTATGTGTGAATCTCAATTGAAAATTTGAGCATAGCTTCCGCTGTGTGGAGTGTTTTAGCAGCAACAACTAATCGATTACCTAGTGATGGCAAGAAGAAAAAATCTATGTGTGAATCTCAATTGAAAATTTGAGCATAGCTTCCGCTGTGTGGAGTGTTTTAGCAACAACACCTAATCGATTACCCAGTGATGGCAAGAAGAAAAAATCTATGTGTGAATCTCAATTGAAAATTTGAGCATAGCTTCCGCTGTGTGGAGTGTTTTAGCAACAATAACTAATCGATTACCTAGTGATGGCAAGAAGAAAAATATATGTGTGAATCTCAATTGAAAATTTGAGCATAGTTTCCGCTGTGTGGAGTGTTTTAGCAACAACAACTAATCGATTACCTAGTGATGGCAAGAAGAAAAAATATATGTGTGAATCTCAATTGAAAATTTGAGCATAGTTTCCGCTGTGTGGAGTGTTTTAGCAACAATAACTAATCGATTACCTAGTGATGGCAAGAAGAAAAAATCTATGTGTGAATCTCAATTGAAAATTTGAGCATAGCTTCCGCTGTGTGGAGTGTTTTAGCAACAACAACTAATCGATTACCTAGTGATGGCAAGAAGAAAAAATCTATGTGTGAATCTCAATTGAAAATTTGAGCATAGCTTCCGCTGTGTGGAGTGTTTTAGCAACAACAACTAATCGATTACCTAGTGATGGCAAGAAGAAAAAATCTATGTGTGAATCTCAATTGAAAATTTGAGCATAGCTTCCGCTGTGTGGAGTGTTTTAGCAACAACAACTTATCCTAGTGATCCTAGTGATTACCTAGTGATGGCAAGAAGAAAAAATCTATGTGTGAATCTCAATTGAAAATTTGAGCATAGCTTCCGCTGTGTGGAGTGTTTTAGCAACAATAACTAATCGATTACCTAGTGATGGCAAGAAGAAAAAATCTATGTGTGAATCTCAATTGAAATTTTGAGCATAGCTTCCGCTGTGTGGAGTGTTTAGCAACAATAACTAATCGATTACCTAGTGAGGACAAGAAGAAAAAATCTATGTGTGAATCTCAATTGAAATTTTGAGCATAGCTTCCGCTGTGTGGAGTGTTTAGCAACAATAACTAATCGATTACCTAGTGAGGACAAGAAGAAAAAATCTATGTGTGAATCTCAATTGAAAATTTGAGCATAGCTTCCGCTGTGTGGAGTGTTTTAGCAACAATAACTAATCGATTACCAAGTGATGGCAAGAAGAAAAAATCTATGTGTGAATCTCAATTGAAATTTTGAGCATAGCTTCCGCTGTGTGGAGTGTTTAGCAACAATAACTAATCGATTACCTAGTGAGGACAAGAAGAAAAAATCTATGTGTGAATCTCAATTGAAAATTTGAGCATAGCTTCCGCTGTGTGGAGTGTTTTAGCAACAATAACTAATCGATTACCTAGTGATGGCAAGAAGAAAAAATCTATGTGTGAATCTCAATTGAAAATTTGAGCATAGCTTCCGCTGTGTGGAGTGTTTTAGCAACAACAACTAATCGATTACCTAGTGATGGCAAGAAGAAAAAATCTATGTGTGAATCTCAATTGAAAATTTGAGCATAGCTTCCGCTGTGTGGAGTGTTTTAGCAACAATAACTAATCGATTACCTAGTGATGGCAAGAAGAAAAAATCTATGTGTGAATCTCAATTGAAAATTTGAGCATAGCTTCCGCTGTGTGGAGTGTTTTAGCAATAATAACTAATCGATTACCTAGTGAGGACACGAAGAAAAAATCTATGTGTGAATCTCAATTGAAAATTTGAGCATAGCTTCCGCTGTGTGGAGTGTTTTAGCAACAACAACTAATCGATTACCTAGTGATGGCAAGAAGAAAAAATCTATTTGTGAATCTCAATTGAAAATTTGAGCATAGCTTCCGCTGTGTGGAGTGTTTTAGCAACAACAACTAATCGATTACCTAGTGATGGCAAGAAGAAAAAATCTATGTGTGAATCTCAATTGAAAATTTGAGCATAGCTTCCGCTGTGTGGAGTGTTTTAGCAACAACAACTTATCCTAGTGATCCTAGTGATTACCTAGTGATGGCAAGAAGAAAAAATCTATGTGTGAATCTCAATTGAAAATTTGAGCATAGCTTCCGCTGTGTGGAGTGTTTTAGCAACAATAACTAATCGATTACCTAGTGATGGCAAGAAGAAAAAATCTATGTGTGAATCTCAATTGAAAATTTGAGCATAGCTTCCGCTGTGTGGAGTGTTTTAGCAACAACAACTAATCGATTACCTAGTGATGGCAAGAAGAAAAAATCTATGTGTGAATCTCAATTGAAAATTTGAGCATAGCTTCCGCTGTGTGGAGTGTTTTAGCAACAACAACTTATCCTAGTGATCCTAGTGATTACCTAGTGATGGCAAGAAGAAAAAATCTATGTGTGAATCTCAAATGAAATTTTGAGCATAGCTTCCGCTGTGTGGAGTGTTTAGCAACAATAACTAATCGATTACCTAGTGAGGACAAGAAGAAAAAATCTATGTGTGAATCTCAATTGAAATTTTGAGCATAGCTTCCGCTGTGTGGAGTGTTTAGCAACAATAACTAATCGATTACCTAGTGATGGCAAGAAGAAAAAATCTATGTGTGAATCTCAATTGAAAATTTGAGCATAGCTTCTGCTGTGTGGAGTGTTTAGCAACAATAACTAATCGATTACCTAGTGAGGACAAGAAGAAAAAATCTATGTGTGAATCTCAATTGAAAATTTGAGCATAGCTTCCGCTGTGTGGAGTGTTTTAGCAACAATAACTAATCGATTACCTAGTGATGGCAAGAAGAAAAAATCTATGTGTGAATCTCAATTGAAAATTTGAGCATAGCTTCCGCTGTGTGGAGTGTTTTAGCAACAACAACTAATCGATTACCTAGTGATGGCAAGAAGAAAAAATCTATGTGTGAATCTCAATTGAAAATTTGAGCATAGCTTCCGCTGTGTGGAGTGTTTTAGCAACAATAACTAATCGATTACCTAGTGATGGCAAGAAGAAAAAATCTATGTGTGAATCTCAATTGAAAATTTGAGCATAGCTTCCGCTGTGTGGAGTGTTTTAGCAATAATAACTAATCGATTACCTAGTGAGGACACGAAGAAAAAATCTATGTGTGAATCTCAATTGAAAATTTGAGCATAGCTTCCGCTGTGTGGAGTGTTTTAGCAACAACAACTAATCGATTACCTAGTGATGGCAAGAAGAAAAAATCTATTTGTGAATCTCAATTGAAAATTTGAGCATAGCTTCCGCTGTGTGGAGTGTTTTAGCAACAACAACTAATCGATTACCTAGTGATGGCAAGAAGAAAAAATCTATGTGTGAATCTCAATTGAAAATTTGAGCATAGCTTCCGCTGTGTGGAGTGTTTTAGCAACAAAAACTAATCGATTACCTAGTGATGGCAAGAAGAAAAAATCTATGTGTGAATCTCAATTGAAAATTTGAGCATAGCTTCCGCTGTGTGGAGTGTTTTAGCAACAATAACTAATCGATTACCTAGTGATGGCAAGAAGAAAAAATCTATGTGTGAATCTCAATTGAAATTTTGAGCATAGCTTCCGCTGTGTGGAGTGTTTTAGCAACAATAACTAATCGATTACCTAGTGATGGCAAGAAGAAAAAATCTATGTGTGAATATCAATTGAAATTTTGAGCATAGCTTCCGCTGTGTGGAGTGTTTAGCAACAATAACTAATCGATTACCTAGTGAGGACAAGAGAAAAAATCTATGTGTGAATCTCAATTGAAAATTTGAGCATAGCTTCCGCTGTGTGGAGTGTTTTAGCAACAATAACTAATCGATTACCTAGTGATGGCAAGAAGAAAAAATCTGTGTGAATCTCAATTGAAAATTTGAGCATAGCTTCCGCTGTGTGGAGTGTTTTAGCAACAACAACTAATCGATTACCTAGTGATGGCAAGAAGAAAAAATCTATGTGTGAATCTCAATTGAAAATTTGAGCATAGCTTCCGCTGTGTGGAGTGTTTTAGCAACAATAACTAATCGATTACCTAGTGATGGCAAGAAGAAAAAATCTATGTGTGAATCTCAATTGAAAATTTGAGCATAGCTTCCGCTGTGTGGAGTGTTTTAGCAATAATAACTAATCGATTACCTAGTGAGGACAAGAAGAAAAAATCTATGTGTGAATCTCAATTGAAAATTTGAGCATAGCTTCCGCTGTGTGGAGTGTTTTAGCAACAACAACTAATCGATTACCTAGTGATGGCAAGAAGAAAAAATCTATGTGTGAATCTCAATTGAAAATTTGAGCATAGCTTCCGCTGTGTGGAGTGTTTTAGCAACAATAACTAATCGATTACCTAGTGATGGCAAGAAGAAAAAATCTATGTGTGAATCTCAATTGAAATTTTGAGCATAGCTTCCGCTGTGTGGAGTGTTTAGCAACAATAACTAATCGATTACCTAGTGAGGACAAGAGAAAAAATCTATGTGTGAATCTCAATTGAAAATTTGAGCATAGCTTCCGCTGTGTGGAGTGTTTTAGCAACAACAACTAATCGATTACCTAGTGATGGCAAGAAGAAAAAATCTATGTGTGAATCTCAATTGAAAATTTGAGCATAGCTTCCGCTGTGTGGAGTGTTTTAGCAACAAGAACTAATCGATTACCTAGTGATGGCAAGAAGAAAAAATCTATGTGTGAATCTCAATTGAAAATTTGAGCATAGCTTCCGCTGTGTGGAGTGTTTTAGCAACAATAACTAATCGATTACCTAGTGATGGCAAGAAGAAAAAATCTATGTGTGAATCTCAATTGAAATTTTGAGCATAGCTTCCGCTGTGTGGAGTGTTTTAGCAACAATAACTAATCGATTACCTAGTGATGGCAAGAAGAAAAAATCTATGTGTGAATCTCAATTGAAATTTTGAGCATAGCTTCCGCTGTGTGGAGTGTTTAGCAACAATAACTAATCGATTACCTAGTGAGGACAAGAGAAAAAATCTATGTGTGAATCTCAATTGAAAATTTGAGCATAGCTTCCGCTGTGTGGAGTGTTTTAGCAACAATAACTAATCGATTACCTAGTGATGGCAAGAAGAAAAAATCTATGTGTGAATCTCAATTGAAAATTTGAGCATAGCTTCCGCTGTGTGGAGTGTTTTAGCAACAACAACTAATCGATTACCTAGTGATGGCAAGAAGAAAAAATCTATGTGTGAATCTCAATTGAAAATTTGAGCATAGCTTCCGCTGTGTGGAGTGTTTTAGCAACAATAACTAATCGATTACCTAGTGATGGCAAGAAGAAAAAATCTATGTGTGAATCTCAATTGAAAATTTGAGCATAGCTTCCGCTGTGTGGAGTGTTTTAGCAATAATAACTAATCGATTACCTAGTGAGGACAAGAAGAAAAAATCTATGTGTGAATCTCAATTGAAAATTTGAGCATAGCTTCCGCTGTGTGGAGTGTTTTAGCAACAACAACTAATCGATTACCTAGTGATGGCAAGAAGAAAAAATCTATGTGTGAATCTCAATTGAAAATTTGAGCATAGCTTCCGCTGTGTGGAGTGTTTTAGCAACAATAACTAATCGATTACCTAGTGATGGCAAGAAGAAAAAATCTATGTGTGAATCTCAATTGAAATTTTGAGCATAGCTTCCGCTGTGTGGAGTGTTTAGCAACAATAACTAATCGATTACCTAGTGAGGACAAGAGAAAAAATCTATGTGTGAATCTCAATTGAAAATTTGAGCATAGCTTCCGCTGTGTGGAGTGTTTTAGCAACAATAACTAATCGATTACCTAGTGATGGCAAGAAGAAAAAATCTATGTGTGAATCTCAATTGAAATTTTGAGCATAGCTTCCGCTGTGTGGAGTGTTTTAGCAACAATAACTAATCGATTACCTAGTGATGGCAAGAAGAAAAAATCTATGTGTGAATCTCAATTGAAATTTTGAGCATAGCTTCCGCTGTGTGGAGTGTTTTAGCAACAAGAACTAATCGATTACCTAGTGATGGCAAGAAGAAAAAATCTATGTGTGAATCTCAATTGAAAATTTGAGCATAGCTTCCGCTGTGTGGAGTGTTTTAGCAACAATAACTAATCGATTACCTAGTGATGGCAAGAAGAAAAAATCTATGTGTGAATCTCAATTGAAAATTTGAGCATAGCTTCCGCTGTGTGGAGTGTTTTAGCAACAATAACTAATCGATTACCTAGTGATGGCAAGAAGAAAAAATCTATGTGTGAATCTCAATTGAAATTTTGAGCATAGCTTCCGCTGTGTGGAGTGTTTTAGCAACAACAACTAATCGATTACCTAGTGATGGCAAGAAGAAAAAATCTATGTGTGAATCTCAATTGAAATTTTGAGCATAGCTTCCGCTGTGTGGAGTGTTTAGCAACAATAACTAATCGATTACCTAGTGAGGACAAGAAGAAAAAATCTATGTGTGAATCTCAATTGAAAATTTGAGCATAGCTTCCGCTGTGTGGAGTGTTTTAGCAACAACAACTAATCGATTACCTAGTGATGGCAAGAAGAAAAAATCTATGTGTGAATCTCAATTGAAAATATGAGCATAGCTTCCGCTGTGTGGAGTGTTTAGCAACAATAACTAATCGATTACCTAGTGAGGACAAGAGAAAAAATCTATGTGTGAATCTCAATTGAAAATTTGAGCATAGCTTCCGCTGTGTGGAGTGTTTTAGCAACAACAACTAATCGATTACCTAGTGATGGCAAGAAGAAAAAATCTATGTGTGAATCTCAATTGAAAATTTGAGCATAGCTTCCGCTGTGTGGAGTGTTTTAGCAACAAGAACTAATCGATTACCTAGTGATGGCAAGAAGAAAAAATCTATGTGTGAATCTCAATTGAAAATTTGAGCATAGCTTCCGCTGTGTGGAGTGTTTTAGCAACAATAACTAATCGATTACCTAGTGATGGCAAGAAGAAAAAATCTATGTGTGAATCTCAATTGAAATTTTGAGCATAGCTTCCGCTGTGTGGAGTGTTTTAGCAACAATAACTAATCGATTACCTAGTGATGGCAAGAAGAAAAAATCTATGTGTGAATCTCAATTGAAAATTTGAGCATAGCTTCCGCTGTGTGGAGTGTTTTAGCAACAATAACTAATCGATTACCTAGTGATGGCAAGAAGAAAAAATCTATGTGTGAATCTCAATTGAAATTTTGAGCATAGCTTCCGCTGTGTGGAGTGTTTTAGCAACAATAACTAATCGATTACCTAGTGATGGCAAGAAGAAAAAATCTATGTGTGAATCTCAATTGAAATTTTGAGCATAGCTTCCGCTGTGTGGAGTGTTTAGCAACAATAACTAATCGATTACCTAGTGAGGACAAGAGAAAAAATCTATGTGTGAATCTCAATTGAAAATTTGAGCATAGCTTCCGCTGTGTGGAGTGTTTTAGCAACAATAACTAATCGATTACCTAGTGATGGCAAGAAGAAAAAATCTATGTGTGAATCTCAATTGAAAATTTGAGCATAGCTTCCGCTGTGTGGAGTGTTTTAGCAACAATAACTAATCGATTACCTAGTGATGGCAAGAAGAAAAAATCTATGTGTGAATCTCAATTGAAAATTTGAGCATAGCTTCCGCTGTGTGGAGTGTTTTAGCAATAATAACTAATCGATTACCTAGTGAGGACAAGAAGAAAAAATCTATGTGTGAATCTCAATTGAAAATTTGAGCATAGCTTCCGCTGTGTGGAGTGTTTTAGCAACAACAACTAATCGATTACCTAGTGATGGCAAGAAGAAAAAATCTATGTGTGAATCTCAATTGAAAATTTGAGCATAGCTTCCGCTGTGTGGAGTGTTTTAGCAACAATAACTAATCGATTACCTAGTGATGGCAAGAAGAAAAAATCTATGTGTGAATCTCAATTGAAATTTTGAGCATAGCTTCCGCTGTGTGGAGTGTTTAGCAACAATAACTAATCGATTACCTAGTGAGGACAAGAGAAAAAATCTATGTGTGAATCTCAATTGAAAATTTGAGCATAGCTTCCGCTGTGTGGAGTGTTTTAGCAACAATAACTAATCGATTACCTAGTGATGGCAAGAAGAAAAAATCTATGTGTGAATCTCAATTGAAATTTTGAGCATAGCTTCCGCTGTGTGGAGTGTTTTAGCAACAATAACTAATCGATTACCTAGTGATGGCAAGAAGAAAAAATCTATGTGTGAATCTCAATTGAAATTTTGAGCATAGCTTCCGCTGTGTGGAGTGTTTTAGCAACAACAACTAATCGATTACCTAGTGATGGCAAGAAGAAAAAATCTATGTGTGAATCTCAATTGAAATTTTGAGCATAGCTTCCGCTGTGTGGAGTGTTTAGCAACAATAACTAATCGATTACCTAGTGAGGACAAGAAGAAAAAATCTATGTGTGAATCTCAATTGAAAATTTGAGCATAGCTTCCGCTGTGTGGAGTGTTTTAGCAACAACAACTAATCGATTACCTAGTGATGGCAAGAAGAAAAAATCTATGTGTGAATCTCAATTGAAAATTTGAGCATAGCTTCCGCTGTGTGGAGTGTTTTAGCAACAATAACTAATCGATTACCTAGTGATGGCAAGAAGAAAAAATCTATGTGTGAATCTCAATTGAAAATTTGAGCATAGCTTCCGCTGTGTGGAGTGTTTTAGCAACAACAACTAATCGATTACCTAGTGATGGCAAGAAGAAAAAATCTATGTGTGAATCTCAATTGAAAATTTGAGCATAGCTTCCGCTGTGTGGAGTGTTTTAGCAACAATAACTAATCGATTACCTAGTGATGGCAAGAAGAAAAAATCTATGTGTGAATCTCAATTGAAAATTTGAGCATAGCTTCCGCTGTGTGGAGTGTTTTAGCAACAATAACTAATCGATTACCTAGTGATGGCAAGAAGAAAAAATCTATGTGTGAATCTCAATTGAAATTTTGAGCATAGCTTCCGCTGTGTGGAGTGTTTAGCAACAATAACTAATCGATTACCTAGTGAGGACAAGAAGAAAAAATCTATGTGTGAATCTCAATTGAAAATTTGAGCATAGCTTCCGCTGTGTGGAGTGTTTTAGCAACAATAACTAATCGATTACCTAGTGATGGCAAGAAGAAAAAATCTATGTGTGAATCTCAATTGAAATTTTGAGCATAGCTTCCGCTGTGTTGCGTGTTTAGCAACAATAACTAATCGATTACCTAGTGAGGACAAGAGAAAAAATCTATGTGTGAATCTCAATTGAAAATTTGAGCATAGCTTCCGCTGTGTGGAGTGTTTTAGCAACAATAACTAATCGATTACCTAGTGATGGCAAGAAGAAAAAATCTATGTGTGAATCTCAATTGAAATTTTGAGCATAGCTTCCGCTGTGTGGAGTGTTTAGCAACAATAACTAATCGATTACCTAGTGAGGACAAGAAGAAAAAATCTATGTGTGAATCTCAATTGAAAATTTGAGCATAGCTTCCGCTGTGTGGAGTGTTTTAGCAACAACAACTAATCGATTACCTAGTGATGGCAAGAAGAAAAAATCTATGTGTGAATCTCAATTGAAAATTTGAGCATAGCTTCCGTTGTGTTGAGTGTTTTAGCAACAACAACTAATCGATTACCTAGTGAGGACAAGAGAAAAAAATCTATGTGTGAATCTCAATTGAAATTTTGAGCATAGCTTCCGCTGTGTGGAGTGTTTAGCAACAATAACTAATCGATTACCTAGTGAGGACAAGAAGAAAAAATCTATGTGTGAATCTCAATTGAAAATTTGAGCATAGCTTCCGCTGTGTGGAGTGTTTTAGCAACAATAACTAATCGATTACCTAGTGATGGCAAGAAGAAAAAATCTATGTGTGAATCTCAATTGAAATTTTGAGCATAGCTTCCGCTGTGTGGAGTGTTTAGCAACAATAACTAATCGATTACCTAGTGAGGACAAGAAGAAAAAATCTATGTGTGAATCTCAATTGAAAATTTGAGCATAGCTTCCGCTGTGTGGAGTGTTTTAGCAACAATAACTAATCGATTACCTAGTGATGGCAAGAAGAAAAAATCTATGTGTGAATCTCAATTGAAAATTTGAGCATAGCTTCCGCTGTGTGGAGTGTTTTAGCAACAACAACTAATCGATTACCTAGTGATGGCAAGAAGAAAAAATCTATGTGTGAATCTCAATTGAAAATTTGAGCATAGCTTCCGCTGTGTGGAGTGTTTTAGCAACAATAACTAATCGATTACCTAGTGATGGCAAGAAGAAAAAATCTATGTGTGAATCTCAATTGAAAATTTGAGCATAGCTTCCGCTGTGTGGAGTGTTTTAGCAATAATAACTAATCGATTACCTAGTGAGGACAAGAAGAAAAAATCTATGTGTGAATCTCAATTGAAAATTTGAGCATAGCTTCCGCTGTGTGGAGTGTTTAGCAACAATAACTAATCGATTACCTAGTGAGGACAAGAAGAAAAAATCTATGTGTGAATCTCAATTGAAAATTTGAGCATAGCTTCCGCTGTGTGGAGTGTTTTAGCAACAATAACTAATCGATTACCTAGTGATGGCAAGAAGAAAAAATCTATGTGTGAATCTCAATTGAAATTTTGAGCATAGCTTCCGCTGTGTGGATTGTTTAGCAACAATAACTAATCGATTACCTAGTGAGGACAAGAGAAAAAATCTATGTGTGAATCTCAATTGAAAATTTGAGCATAGCTTCCGCTGTGTGGAGTGTTTTAGCAACAATAACTAATCGATTACCTAGTGATGGCAAGAAGAAAAAATCTATGTGTGAATCTCAATTGAAATTTTGAGCATAGCTTCCGCTGTGTGGAGTGTTTAGCAACAATAACTAATCGATTACCTAGTGAGGACAAGAAGAAAAAATCTATGTGTGAATCTCAATTGAAAATTTGAGCATAGCTTCCGCTGTGTGGAGTGTTTTAGCAACAATAACTAATCGATTACCTAGTGATGGCAAGAAGAAAAAATCTATGTGTGAATCTCAATTGAAATTTTGAGCATAGCTTCCGCTGTGTGGAGTGTTTAGCAACAATAACTAATCGATTACCTAGTGAGGACAAGAAGAAAAAATCTATGTGTGAATCTCAATTGAAAATTTGAGCATAGCTTCCGCTGTGTGGAGTGTTTTAGCAACAATAACTAATCGATTACCTAGTGATGGCAAGAAGAAAAAATCTATGTGTGAATCTCAATTGAAAATTTGAGCATAGCTTCCGCTGTGTGGAGTGTTTTAGCAACAACAACTAATCGATTACCTAGTGATGGCAAGAAGAAAAAATCTATGTGTGAATCTCAATTGAAAATTTGAGCATAGCTTCCGCTGTGTGGAGTGTTTTAGCAACAATAACTAATCGATTACCTAGTGATGGCAAGAAGAAAAAATCTATGTGTGAATCTCAATTGAAAATTTGAGCATAGCTTCCGCTGTGTGGAGTGTTTTAGCAATAATAACTAATCGATTACCTAGTGAGGACAAGAAGAAAAAATCTATGTGTGAATCTCAATTGAAAATTTGAGCATAGCTTCCGCTGTGTGGAGTGTTTTAGCAACAACAACTAATCGATTACCTAGTGATGGCAAGAAGAAAAAATCTATTTGTGAATCTCAATTGAAAATTTGAGCATAGCTTCCGCTGTGTGGAGTGTTTTAGCAACAACAACTAATCGATTACCTAGTGATGGCAAGAAGAAAAAATCTATGTGTGAATCTCAATTGAAAATTTGAGCATAGCTTCCGCTGTGTGGAGTGTTTTAGCAACAATAACTAATCGATTACCTAGTGATGGCAAGAAGAAAAAATCTATGTGTGAATCTCAATTGAAAATTTGAGCATAGCTTCCGCTGTGTGGAGTGTTTTAGCAACAACAACTAATCGATTACCTAGTGATGGCAAGAAGAAAAAATCTATGTGTGAATCTCAATTGAAAATTTGAGCATAGCTTCCGCTGTGTGGAGTGTTTTAGCAACAATAACTAATCGATTACCTAGTGATGGCAAGAAGAAAAAATCTATGTGTGAATCTCAATTGAAAATTTGAGCATAGCTTCCGCTGTGTGGAGTGTTTTAGCAATAATAACTAATCGATTACCTAGTGAGGACAAGAAGAAAAAATCTATGTGTGAATCTCAATTGAAAATTTGAGCATAGCTTCCGCTGTGTGGAGTGTTTAGCAACAATAACTAATCGATTACCTAGTGAGGACAAGAAGAAAAAATCTATGTGTGAATCTCAATTGAAAATTTGAGCATAGCTTCCGCTGTGTGGAGTGTTTTAGCAACAATAACTAATCGATTACCTAGTGATGGCAAGAAGAAAAAATCTATGTGTGAATCTCAATTGAAATTTTGAGCATAGCTTCCGCTGTGTGGAGTGTTTAGCAACAATAACTAATCGATTACCTAGTGAGGACAAGAGAAAAAATCTATGTGTGAATCTCAATTGAAAATTTGAGCATAGCTTCCGCTGTGTGGAGTGTTTTAGCAACAATAACTAATCGATTACCTAGTGATGGCAAGAAGAAAAAATCTATGTGTGAATCTCAATTGAAATTTTGAGCATAGCTTCCGCTGTGTGGAGTGTTTAGCAACAATAACTAATCGATTACCTAGTGAGGACAAGAAGAAAAAATCTATGTGTGAATCTCAATTGAAAATTTGAGCATAGCTTCCGCTGTGTGGAGTGTTTTAGCAACAATAACTAATCGATTACCTAGTGATGGCAAGAAGAAAAAATCTATGTGTGAATCTCAATTGAAATTTTGAGCATAGCTTCCGCTGTGTGGAGTGTTTAGCAACAATAACTAATCGATTACCTAGTGAGGACAAGAAGAAAAAATCTATGTGTGAATCTCAATTGAAAATTTGAGCATAGCTTCCGCTGTGTGGAGTGTTTTAGCAACAATAACTAATCGATTACCTAGTGATGGCAAGAAGAAAAAATCTATGTGTGAATCTCAATTGAAAATTTGAGCATAGCTTCCGCTGTGTGGAGTGTTTTAGCAACAACAACTAATCGATTACCTAGTGATGGCAAGAAGAAAAAATCTATGTGTGAATCTCAATTGAAAATTTGAGCATAGCTTCCGCTGTGTGGAGTGTTTTAGCAACAATAACTAATCGATTACCTAGTGATGGCAAGAAGAAAAAATCTATGTGTGAATCTCAATTGAAAATTTGAGCATAGCTTCCGCTGTGTGGAGTGTTTTAGCAATAATAACTAATCGATTACCTAGTGAGGACAAGAAGAAAAAATCTATGTGTGAATCTCAATTGAAAATTTGAGCATAGCTTCCGCTGTGTGGAGTGTTTTAGCAACAACAACTAATCGATTACCTAGTGATGGCAAGAAGAAAAAATCTATTTGTGAATCTCAATTGAAAATTTGAGCATAGCTTCCGCTGTGTGGAGTGTTTTAGCAACAACAACTAATCGATTACCTAGTGATGGCAAGAAGAAAAAATCTATGTGTGAATCTCAATTGAAAATTTGAGCATAGCTTCCGCTGTGTGGAGTGTTTTAGCAACAATAACTAATCGATTACCTAGTGATGGCAAGAAGAAAAAATCTATGTGTGAATCTCAATTGAAAATTTGAGCATAGCTTCCGCTGTGTGGAGTGTTTTAGCAACAATAACTAATCGATTACCTAGTGATGGCAAGAAGAAAAAATCTATGTGTGAATCTCAATTGAAATTTTGAGCATAGCTTCCGCTGTGTGGAGTGTTTAGCAACAATAACTAATCGATTACCTAGTGAGGACAAGAGAAAAAATCTATGTGTGAATCTCAATTGAAAATTTGAGCATAGCTTCCGCTGTGTGGAGTGTTTAGCAACAATAACTAATCGATTACCTAGTGAGGACAAGAGAAAAAATCTATGTGTGAATCTCAATTGAAAATTTGAGCATAGCTTCCGCTGTGTGGAGTGTTTTAGCAACAATAACTAATCGATTACCTAGTGATGGCAAGAAGAAAAAATCTATGTGTGAATCTCAATTGAAATTTTGAGCATAGCTTCCGCTGTGTGGAGTGTTTTAGCAACAACAACTAATCGATTACCTAGTGATGGCAAGAAGAAAAAATCTATGTGTGAATCTCAATTGAAAATTTGAGCATAGCTTCCGCTGTGTGGAGTGTTTTAGCAACAACAACTAATCGATTACCTAGTGATGGCAAGAAGAAAAAATCTATGTGTGAATCTCAATTGAAAATTTGAGCATAGCTTCCGCTGTGTGGAGTGTTTTAGCAACAATAACTAATCGATTACCTAGTGATGGCAAGAAGAAAAAATATATGTGTGAATCTCAATTGAAAATTTGAGCATAGCTTCCGCTGTGTGGAGTGTTTTAGCAACAATAACTAATCGATTACCTAGTGATGGCAAGAAGAAAAAATCTATGTGTGAATCTCAATTGAAATTTTGAGCATAGCTTCCGCTGTGTGGAGTGTTTAGCAACAATAACTAATCGATTACCTAGTGAGGACAAGAAGAAAAAATCTATGTGTGAATCTCAATTGAAAATTTGAGCATAGCTTCCGCTGTGTGGAGTGTTTTAGCAACAACAACTAATCGATTACCTAGTGATGGCAAGAAGAAAAAATCTATGTGTGAATCTCAATTGAAAATTTGAGCATAGCTTCCGTTGTGTTGAGTGTTTTAGCAACAACAACTAATCGATTACCTAGTGAGGACAAGAGAAAAAAATCTATGTGTGAATCTCAATTGAAATTTTGAGCATAGCTTCCGCTGTGTGGAGTGTTTAGCAACAATAACTAATCGATTACCTAGTGAGGACAAGAAGAAAAAATCTATGTGTGAATCTCAATTGAAAATTTGAGCATAGCTTCCGCTGTGTGGAGTGTTTTAGCAACAATAACTAATCGATTACCTAGTGATGGCAAGAAGAAAAAATCTATGTGTGAATCTCAATTGAAATTTTGAGCATAGCTTCCGCTGTGTGGAGTGTTTAGCAACAATAACTAATCGATTACCTAGTGAGGACAAGAAGAAAAAATCTATGTGTGAATCTCAATTGAAAATTTGAGCATAGCTTCCGCTGTGTGGAGTGTTTTAGCAACAATAACTAATCGATTACCTAGTGATGGCAAGAAGAAAAAATCTATGTGTGAATCTCAATTGAAAATTTGAGCATAGCTTCCGCTGTGTGGAGTGTTTTAGCAACAACAACTAATCGATTACCTAGTGATGGCAAGAAGAAAAAATCTATGTGTGAATCTCAATTGAAAATTTGAGCATAGCTTCCGCTGTGTGGAGTGTTTTAGCAACAATAACTAATCGATTACCTAGTGATGGCAAGAAGAAAAAATCTATGTGTGAATCTCAATTGAAAATTTGAGCATAGCTTCCGCTGTGTGGAGTGTTTTAGCAACAATAACTAATCGATTACCTAGTGATGGCAAGAAGAAAAAATCTATGTGTGAATCTCAATTGAAAATTTGAGCATAGCTTCCGCTGTGTGGAGTGTTTAGCAACAATAACTAATCGATTACCTAGTGAGGACAAGAAGAAAAAATCTATGTGTGAATCTCAATTGAAAATTTGAGCATAGCTTCCGCTGTGTGGAGTGTTTTAGCAACAATAACTAATCGATTACCTAGTGATGGCAAGAAGAAAAAATCTATGTGTGAATCTCAATTGAAAATTTGAGCATAGCTTCCGCTGTGTGGAGTGTTTTAGCAACAACAACTAATCGATTACCTAGTGATGGCAAGAAGAAAAAATCTATGTGTGAATCTCAATTGAAAATTTGAGCATAGCTTCCGCTGTGTGGAGTGTTTTAGCAACAATAACTAATCGATTACCTAGTGATGGCAAGAAGAAAAAATCTATGTGTGAATCTCAATTGAAAATTTGAGCATAGCTTCCGCTGTGTGGAGTGTTTTAGCAATAATAACTAATCGATTACCTAGTGAGGACAAGAAGAAAAAATCTATGTGTGAATCTCAATTGAAAATTTGAGCATAGCTTCCGCTGTGTGGAGTGTTTTAGCAACAACAACTAATCGATTACCTAGTGATGGCAAGAAGAAAAAATCTATTTGTGAATCTCAATTGAAAATTTGAGCATAGCTTCCGCTGTGTGGAGTGTTTAGCAACAATAACTAATCGATTACCTAGTGAGGACAAGAGAAAAAATCTATGTGTGAATCTCAATTGAAAATTTGAGCATAGCTTCCGCTGTGTGGAGTGTTTAGCAACAATAACTAATCGATTACCTAGTGAGGACAAGAAGAAAAAATCTATGTGTGAATCTCAATTGAAAATTTGAGCATAGCTTCCGCTGTGTGGAGTGTTTTAGCAACAATAACTAATCGATTACCTAGTGATGGCAAGAAGAAAAAATCTATGTGTGAATCTCAATTGAAATTTTGAGCATAGCTTCCGCTGTGTGGAGTGTTTAGCAACAATAACTAATCGATTACCTAGTGAGGACAAGAAGAAAAAATCTATGTGTGAATCTCAATTGAAAATTTGAGCATAGCTTCCGCTGTGTGGAGTGTTTTAGCAACAATAACTAATCGATTACCTAGTGATGGCAAGAAGAAAAAATCTATGTGTGAATCTCAATTGAAATTTTGAGCATAGCTTCCGCTGTGTGGAGTGTTTTAGCAACAACAACTAATCGATTACCTAGTGATGGCAAGAAGAAAAAATCTATGTGTGAATCTCAATTGAAAATTTGAGCATAGCTTCCGCTGTGTGGAGTGTTTAGCAACAATAACTAATCGATTACCTAGTGAGGACAAGAAGAAAAAATCTATGTGTGAATCTCAATTGAAAATTTGAGCATAGCTTCCGCTGTGTGGAG
Organism: Pristionchus fissidentatus; assembly: GCA_036245785.1. NCBI lineage: Eukaryota > Metazoa > Nematoda > Chromadorea > Rhabditida > Neodiplogasteridae > Pristionchus > Pristionchus fissidentatus. Next base: position 34,535,572 of record BTSY01000004.1, read on the forward strand.
TGTTTTAGCAACAATAACTAATCGATTACCTAGTGATGGCAAGAAGAAAAAATCTATGTGTGAATCTCAATTGAAAATTTGAGCATAGCTTCCGCTGTGTGGAGTGTTTTAGCAACAACAACTAATCGATTACCTAGTGATGGCAAGAAGAAAAAATCTATGTGTGAATCTCAATTGAAAATTTGAGCATAGCTTCCGCTGTGTGGAGTGTTTTAGCAACAATAACTAATCGATTACCTAGTGATGGCAAGAAGAAAAAATCTATGTGTGAATCTCAATTGAAAATTTGAGCATAGCTTCCGCTGTGTGGAGTGTTTTAGCAATAATAACTAATCGATTACCTAGTGAGGACAAGAAGAAAAAATCTATGTGTGAATCTCAATTGAAAATTTGAGCATAGCTTCCGCTGTGTGGAGTGTTTTAGCAACAACAACTAATCGATTACCTAGTGATGGCAAGAAGAAAAAATCTATTTGTGAATCTCAATTGAAAATTTGAGCATAGCTTCCGCTGTGTGGAGTGTTTAGCAACAATAACTAATCGATTACCTAGTGAGGACAAGAGAAAAAATCTATGTGTGAATCTCAATTGAAAATTTGAGCATAGCTTCCGCTGTGTGGAGTGTTTAGCAACAATAACTAATCGATTACCTAGTGAGGACAAGAAGAAAAAATCTATGTGTGAATCTCAATTGAAAATTTGAGCATAGCTTCCGCTGTGTGGAGTGTTTTAGCAACAATAACTAATCGATTACCTAGTGATGGCAAGAAGAAAAAATCTATGTGTGAATCTCAATTGAAATTTTGAGCATAGCTTCCGCTGTGTGGAGTGTTTAGCAACAATAACTAATCGATTACCTAGTGAGGACAAGAAGAAAAAATCTATGTGTGAATCTCAATTGAAAATTTGAGCATAGCTTCCGCTGTGTGGAGTGTTTTAGCAACAATAACTAATCGATTACCTAGTGATGGCAAGAAGAAAAAATCTATGTGTGAATCTCAATTGAAATTTTGAGCATAGCTTCCGCTGTGTGGAGTGTTTTAGCAACAACAACTAATCGATTACCTAGTGATGGCAAGAAGAAAAAATCTATGTGTGAATCTCAATTGAAAATTTGAGCATAGCTTCCGCTGTGTGGAGTGTTTTAGCAACAATAACTAATCGATTACCTAGTGATGGCAAGAAGAAAAAATCTATGTGTGAATCTCAATTGAAAATTTGAGCATAGCTTCCGCTGTGTGGAGTGTTTTAGCAACAATAACTAATCGATTACCTAGTGATGGCAAGAAGAAAAAATCTATGTGTGAATCTCAATTGAAATTTTGAGCATAGCTTCCGCTGTGTGGAGTGTTTAGCAACAATAACTAATCGATTACCTAGTGAGGACAAGAAGAAAAAATCTATGTGTGAATCTCAATTGAAAATTTGAGCATAGCTTCCGCTGTGTGGAGTGTTTTAGCAACAACAACTAATCGATTACCTAGTGATGGCAAGAAGAAAAAATCTATGTGTGAATCTCAATTGAAAATTTGAGCATAGCTTCCGTTGTGTTGAGTGTTTTAGCAACAACAACTAATCGATTACCTAGTGAGGACAAGAGAAAAAAATCTATGTGTGAATCTCAATTGAAATTTTGAGCATAGCTTCCGCTGTGTGGAGTGTTTAGCAACAATAACTAATCGATTACCTAGTGAGGACAAGAAGAAAAAATCTATGTGTGAATCTCAATTGAAAATTTGAGCATAGCTTCCGCTGTGTGGAGTGTTTTAGCAACAATAACTAATCGATTACCTAGTGATGGCAAGAAGAAAAAATCTATGTGTGAATCTCAATTGAAATTTTGAGCATAGCTTCCGCTGTGTGGAGTGTTTAGCAACAATAACTAATCGATTACCTAGTGAGGACAAGAAGAAAAAATCTATGTGTGAATCTCAATTGAAAATTTGAGCATAGCTTCCGCTGTGTGGAGTGTTTTAGCAACAATAACTAATCGATTACCTAGTGATGGCAAGAAGAAAAAATCTATGTGTGAATCTCAATTGAAATTTTGAGCATAGCTTCCGCTGTGTGGAGTGTTTAGCAACAATAACTAATCGATTACCTAGTGAGGACAAGAGAAAAAAATCTATGTGTGAATCTCAATTGAAATTTTGAGCATAGCTTCCGCTGTGTGGAGTGTTTAGCAACAATAACTAATCGATTACCTAGTGAGGACAAGAAGAAAAAATCTATGTGTGAATCTCAATTGAAAATTTGAGCATAGCTTCCGCTGTGTGGAGTGTTTTAGCAACAATAACTAATCGATTACCTAGTGATGGCAAGAAGAAAAAATCTATGTGTGAATCTCAATTGAAATTTTGAGCATAGCTTCCGCTGTGTGGAGTGTTTAGCAACAATAACTAATCGATTACCTAGTGAGGACAAGAAGAAAAAATCTATGTGTGAATCTCAATTGAAAATTTGAGCATAGCTTCCGCTGTGTGGAGTGTTTTAGCAACAATAACTAATCGATTACCTAGTGATGGCAAGAAGAAAAAATCTATGTGTGAATCTCAATTGAAATTTTGAGCATAGCTTCCGCTGTGTGGAGTGTTTAGCAACAATAACTAATCGATTACCTAGTGAGGACAAGAAGAAAAAATCTATGTGTGAATCTCAATTGAAAATTTGAGCATAGCTTCCGCTGTGTGGAGTGTTTTAGCAACAATAACTAATCGATTACCTAGTGATGGCAAGAAGAAAAAATCTATGTGTGAATCTCAATTGAAATTTTGAGCATAGCTTCCGCTGTGTGGAGTGTTTAGCAACAATAACTAATCGATTACCTAGTGAGGACAAGAAGAAAAAATCTATGTGTGAATCTCAATTGAAAATTTGAGCATAGCTTCCGCTGTGTGGAGTGTTTTAGCAACAATAACTAATCGATTACCTAGTGATGGCAAGAAGAAAAAATCTATGTGTGAATCTCAATTGAAATTTTGAGCATAGCTTCCGCTGTGTGGAGTGTTTTAGCAACAACAACTAATCGATTACCTAGTGATGGCAAGAAGAAAAAATCTATGTGTGAATCTCAATTGAAAATTTGAGCATAGCTTCCGCTGTGTGGAGTGTTTTAGCAACAATAACTAATCGATTACCTAGTGATGGCAAGAAGAAAAAATCTATGTGTGAATCTCAATTGAAAATTTGAGCATAGCTTCCGCTGTGTGGAGTGTTTTAGCAACAATAACTAATCGATTACCTAGTGATGGCAAGAAGAAAAAATCTATGTGTGAATCTCAATTGAAATTTTGAGCATAGCTTCCGCTGTGTGGAGTGTTTAGCAACAATAACTAATCGATTACCTAGTGAGGACAAGAAGAAAAAATCTATGTGTGAATCTCAATTGAAAATTTGAGCATAGCTTCCGCTGTGTGGAGTGTTTTAGCAACAATAACTAATCGATTACCTAGTGATGGCAAGAAGAAAAAATCTATGTGTGAATCTCAATTGAAATTTTGAGCATAGCTTCCGCTGTGTGGAGTGTTTAGCAACAATAACTAATCGATTACCTAGTGAGGACAAGAGAAAAAAATCTATGTGTGAATCTCAATTGAAATTTTGAGCATAGCTTCCGCTGTGTGGAGTGTTTAGCAACAATAACTAATCGATTACCTAGTGAGGACAAGAAGAAAAAATCTATGTGTGAATCTCAATTGAAAATTTGAGCATAGCTTCCGCTGTGTGGAGTGTTTTAGCAACAATAACTAATCGATTACCTAGTGATGGCAAGAAGAAAAAATCTATGTGTGAATCTCAATTGAAATTTTGAGCATAGCTTCCGCTGTGTGGAGTGTTTAGCAACAATAACTAATCGATTACCTAGTGAGGACAAGAAGAAAAAATCTATGTGTGAATCTCAATTGAAAATTTGAGCATAGCTTCCGCTGTGTGGAGTGTTTTAGCAACAATAACTAATCGATTACCTAGTGATGGCAAGAAGAAAAAATCTATGTGTGAATCTCAATTGAAATTTTGAGCATAGCTTCCGCTGTGTGGAGTGTTTAGCAACAATAACTAATCGATTACCTAGTGAGGACAAGAAGAAAAAATCTATGTGTGAATCTCAATTGAAAATTTGAGCATAGCTTCCGCTGTGTGGAGTGTTTTAGCAACAATAACTAATCGATTACCTAGTGATGGCAAGAAGAAAAAATCTATGTGTGAATCTCAATTGAAATTTTGAGCATAGCTTCCGCTGTGTGGAGTGTTTAGCAACAATAACTAATCGATTACCTAGTGAGGACAAGAAGAAAAAATCTATGTGTGAATCTCAATTGAAAATTTGAGCATAGCTTCCGCTGTGTGGAGTGTTTTAGCAACAATAACTAATCGATTACCTAGTGATGGCAAGAAGAAAAAATCTATGTGTGAATCTCAATTGAAATTTTGAGCATAGCTTCCGCTGTGTGGAGTGTTTTAGCAACAACAACTAATCGATTACCTAGTGATGGCAAGAAGAAAAAATCTATGTGTGAATCTCAATTGAAAATTTGAGCATAGCTTCCGCTGTGTGGAGTGTTTTAGCAACAATAACTAATCGATTACCTAGTGATGGCAAGAAGAAAAAATCTATGTGTGAATCTCAATTGAAAATTTGAGCATAGCTTCCGCTGTGTGGAGTGTTTTAGCAACAATAACTAATCGATTACCTAGTGATGGCAAGAAGAAAAAATCTATGTGTGAATCTCAATTGAAATTTTGAGCATAGCTTCCGCTGTGTGGAGTGTTTAGCAACAATAACTAATCGATTACCTAGTGAGGACAAGAAGAAAAAATCTATGTGTGAATCTCAATTGAAAATTTGAGCATAGCTTCCGCTGTGTGGAGTGTTTTAGCAACAACAACTAATCGATTACCTAGTGATGGCAAGAAGAAAAAATCTATGTGTGAATCTCAATTGAAAATTTGAGCATAGCTTCCGTTGTGTTGAGTGTTTTAGCAACAACAACTAATCGATTACCTAGTGAGGACAAGAGAAAAAAATCTATGTGTGAATCTCAATTGAAATTTTGAGCATAGCTTCCGCTGTGTGGAGTGTTTAGCAACAATAACTAATCGATTACCTAGTGAGGACAAGAGAAAAAATCTATGTGTGAATCTCAATTGAAAATTTGAGCATAGCTTCCGCTGTGTGGAGTGTTTTAGCAACAACAACTAATCGATTACCTAGTGATGGCAAGAAGAAAAAATCTATTTGTGAATCTCAATTGAAAATTTGAGCATAGCTTCCGCTGTGTGGAGTGTTTTAGCAACAACAACTAATCGATTACCTAGTGATGGCAAGAAGAAAAAATCTATTTGTGAATCTCAATTGAAAATTTGAGCATAGCTTCCGCTGTGTGGAGTGTTTAGCAACAATAACTAATCGATTACCTAGTGAGGACAAGAAGAAAAAATCTATGTGTGAATCTCAATTGAAAATTTGAGCATAGCTTCCGCTGTGTGGAGTGTTTTAGCAATAATAACTAATCGATTACCTAGTGAGGACAAGAAGAAAAAATCTATGTGTGAATCTCAATTGAAAATTTGAGCATAGCTTCCGCTGTGTGGAGTGTTTTAGCAACAACAACTAATCGATTACCTAGTGATGGCAAGAAGAAAAAATCTATTTGTGAATCTCAATTGAAAATTTGAGCATAGCTTCCGCTGTGTGGAGTGTTTAGCAACAATAACTAATCGATTACCTAGTGAGGACAAGAGAAAAAATCTATGTGTGAATCTCAATTGAAAATTTGAGCATAGCTTCCGCTGTGTGGAGTGTTTAGCAACAATAACTAATCGATTACCTAGTGAGGACAAGAAGAAAAAATCTATGTGTGAATCTCAATTGAAAATTTGAGCATAGCTTCCGCTGTGTGGAGTGTTTAGCAACAATAACTAATCGATTACCTAGTGAGGACAAGAAGAAAAAATCTATGAGTGAATCTCAATTGAAAATTTGAGCATAGCTTCCGCTGTGTGGAGTGTTTTAGCAACAATAACTAATCGATTACCTAGTGATGGCAAGAAGAAAAAATCTATGTGTGAATCTCAATTGAAATTTTGAGCATAGCTTCCGCTGTGTGGAGTGTTTAGCAACAATAACTAATCGATTACCTAGTGAGGACAAGAGAAAAAATCTATGTGTGAATCTCAATTGAAAATTTGAGCATAGCTTCCGCTGTGTGGAGTGTTTAGCAACAATAACTAATCGATTACCTAGTGAGGACAAGAAGAAAAAATCTATGTGTGAATCTCAATTGAAAATTTGAGCATAGCTTCCGCTGTGTGGAGTGTTTTAGCAACAATAACTAATCGATTACCTAGTGATGGCAAGAAGAAAAAATCTATGTGTGAATCTCAATTGAAAATTTGAGCATAGCTTCCGCTGTGTGGAGTGTTTTAGCAACAACAACTAATCGATTACCTAGTGATGGCAAGAAGAAAAAATCTATGTGTGAATCTCAATTGAAAATTTGAGCATAGCTTCCGCTGTGTGGAGTGTTTTAGCAACAATAACTAATCGATTACCTAGTGATGGCAAGAAGAAAAAATCTATGTGTGAATCTCAATTGAAAATTTGAGCATAGCTTCCGCTGTGTGGAGTGTTTTAGCAATAATAACTAATCGATTACCTAGTGAGGACAAGAAGAAAAAATCTATGTGTGAATCTCAATTGAAAATTTGAGCATAGCTTCCGCTGTGTGGAGTGTTTTAGCAACAACAACTAATCGATTACCTAGTGATGGCAAGAAGAAAAAATCTATTTGTGAATCTCAATTGAAAATTTGAGCATAGCTTCCGCTGTGTGGAGTGTTTAGCAACAATAACTAATCGATTACCTAGTGAGGACAAGAGAAAAAATCTATGTGTGAATCTCAATTGAAAATTTGAGCATAGCTTCCGCTGTGTGGAGTGTTTAGCAACAATAACTAATCGATTACCTAGTGAGGACAAGAAGAAAAAATCTATGTGTGAATCTCAATTGAAAATTTGAGCATAGCTTCCGCTGTGTGGAGTGTTTAAACTAATCGATTACCTAATGAGGACAAGAAGAAAAAATCTATGTGTGAATCTCAATTGAAAATTTGAGCATAGCTTCCGCTGCGTGGAGTGTTTAGCAACAATAACTAATCGATTACCTAGTGAGGACAAGAGAAAAAATCTATGTGTGAATCTCAATTGAAAATTTGAGCATAGCTTCTGCTGTGTGGAGTGTTTAGCAACAACAACTAATCGATTACCTAATGAGGACAAGAAGAAAAATTCTATGTGTGAATCTCAATTGAAATTTTGAGCATAGCTTCCGCTGTGTGGAGTGTTTTAGCAGCAACAACTATCCGATTACCTAGTGAGGACAAGAGAAAAAAATCTATGTGTGAATCGCAATTGTAAATTTGAGCATAGCTTCCGCTGTGTGGAGTGTTTTAGCAACAACAACTAATCGATTACCTAGTGATGGCAAGATGAAAAAATCTATGTGTGAATCTCAATTGAAAATTTGAGCATAGCTTCTGCTGTGTGGAGTGTTTAGCAACAACAACTAATCGATTACCTAATGAGGACAAGAAGAAAAATTCTATGTGTGAATCTCAATTGAAATTTTGAGCATAGCTTCCGCTGTGTGGAGTGTTTTAGCAACAACAACTAATCGATTACCTAGTGATGGCAAGAAGAAAAAATCTATGTGTGAATCTCAATTGAAAATTTGAGCATAGCTTCCGCTGTGTGGAGTGTTTTAGCAACAACAACTAATCGATTACCTAGTGATGGCAAGAAGAAAAAATCTATGTGTGAATCTCAATTGAAAATTTGAGCATAGCTTCCGCTGTGTGGAGTGTTTTAGCAACAACAACTAATCGATTACCTAGTGATGGCAAGAAGAAAAAATCTATGTGTGAATCTCAATTGAAAATTTGAGCATAGCTTCCGCTGCGTGGAGTGTTTAGCAACAATAACTAATCGATTACCTAATGAGGACAAGAGAAAAAATCTATGTGTGAATCTCAATTGAAAATTTGAGCATAGCTTCTGCTGTGTGGAGTGTTTAGCAACAACAACTATCCGATTACCTAGTGATGACGAGAAAAAAATCTATGTGTGAATCTCAATTGAAAATTTGAGCATAGCTTCCGCTGTGTGGAGTGTTTTAGCAACAACAACTAATCGATTACCTAATGAGGACAAGAAGAAAAAATCTATGTGTGAATCTCAATTGTAAATTTGAGCATAGCTTCCGCTGTGTGGAGTGTTTAGCAACAACAACTAATCGATTACCTAGTGAGGACAAGATGAAAAAATATATGTGTGAATCTCAATTGAAAATTTGAGCATAGCTTCTGCTGTGTGGAGTGTTTTAGGAACAATAATTAATCGATTACCTAGTGAGGACAAGAAGAAAAAATATATGTGTGAATCTCAATTGAAAATTTGAGCATAGCTTCTGCTGTGTGGAGTGTTTTAGCAACAATAATTAATCGATTACCTAGTGAGGACAAGAAGAAAAAATATATGTGTGAATCTCAATTGTAAATTTGAGCATAGCTTCCGCTGTGTGGAGTGTTTAGCAACAACAACTAATCGATTACCTAGTGAGGACAAGAAGAAAAAATATATGTGTGAATCTCAATTGAAAATTTGAGCATAGCTTCTGCTGTGTGGAGTGTTTTAGGAACAATAATTAATCGATTACCTAGTGAGGACAAGAAGAAAAAATATATGTGTGAATCTCAATTGAAAATTTGAGCATAGCTTCTGCTGTGTGGAGTGTTTTAGCAACAATAATTAATCGATTACCTAGTGAGGACAAGAAGAAAAAATATATGTGTGAATCTCAAGCGAAAACCCCCAGAGCATGTTCTCGATAGACCTACCGTTTCCCAAAATCAGTTCTCGATAGAACTACCTTACCCCAGAGTCAGTATTCGATAGCCATGCCGTTCCCCAGCCTCAATTATCGATAGATCTTCCGTTCCCCACAGCCAGTTCTCGATAGCATTGTTTGATACGGTGGGCGGTCTGGCTGCTACGGTAGCAGACACTCCGCACACTCGTGGCACTACCGGGCACTCTCCGGTTTTTCAGCGCAGCTTGCGCGCGCGATTTGTGTAGGGTAAGACGCGGCATGCGCCGCACCTTACACAAATCGCGCGTTCCCTTTGAAGGTCTCGAACGGAACAAGCCAGGTCCGGCAAAAAGTCCGGCGCGCGTCTTGTACAATCCCGCGCGCAGCTTGTGCAATTGGAATCGCGCGCACAAGCTGCGCTGAAAAACCGGAGCTTGTGACCAGGTGACACGGTGGGCGGTCTGGCTCCAACGGCAACAGACACTCCGCACACACGGTTTCGCTATCGAGAACTGACTCTGGAAGGTCTATCGAGAACTAACGCTGGTGTACGGTAGAGCTATCGAGAACTGAATCTGGGCTGTGGAAGGGCTATCGAAAACTGAATCTGGGAGTACGGCAGAGCTATCGACAATTGATGTTAGGGTACGGTAGTGGTATCGACAACTATCAATTCATTACGATAGAGCTAAGGAGAACTGAATCTGAGAGGAGGAGTGGTTGGACTATCCAGAACTGTATCTGTGATAAGGTAGTGCTATCGCGAACGGTAGAGACTACGGTAGAGATATCGAGCGCTGATTCTGGGTTACGGATGAGCTATCGAGAACTGATGCTAGATTGGCTAGTGATAACGAGTAGAAAAAATCTTATGTGTGAATCTCAATTGAAAATTTGAGCATAGCTTCCGCTGTGTGGAGTGTTTTAGCAACAACAACTAATCGATTACCTAATGAGGACAAGAAGAAAAAATCTATGTGTGAATCTCAAGCGAAAACCCCCAGAGCATGTTCTCGATAGACCTACCGTTTCCCAATATCAGTTCTCGATAGAACTACCTTACCCCAGAGTCAATATTCGATAGCCATGCCGTTCCCCAGCCTCAATTCTCGATAGATCTTCCGTTCACCACAGCCAGTTCTCGATAGCATTGTTTGATACGGTGGGCGGTCTGGCTGCTACGGTAGCAGACACTCCGCACACTCGTGGCACTACCGGGCACTTGTGACCAGGTGACACGGTGGGCGGTCTGGCTCCAACGGCAACAGACACTCCGCACACACGGTTTCGCTATCGAGAACTGACTCTGGAAGGTCTATCGAGAACTGACGCTGGTGTACGGTTGAGCTATCGAGAACTGAATCTGGGCTGTGGAAGGGCTATCGAAAACTGAATCTGGGGGTACGGCAGAGCTATCGACAATTGATGTTAGGGTACGGTAGTGGTATCGACAACTAACAATTCATTACGGTAGAGCTAAGGAGAACTGAATCTGAGAGGAGGAGTGGTTGGACTATCCAGAACTGTATCTGTGATAAGGTAGTGCTATCGCGAACGGTAGAGACTACGGTAGAGATATCGAGCGCTGATTCTGGGTTACGGATGAGCTATCGAGAACTGATGCTAGATTGGCTAGTGATAACGAGTAGAAAAAATCTTATGTATGAATCTCAATTGAAAATTTGAGCATAGCTTCCGCTGTGTGGAGTGTTTTAGCAACAACAACTAATCGATTACCTAGTGAGGACAAGAAGAAAAAATCTATGTGTGAATCTCAACTGAAAATTTGAGCATAGCTTCCGCTGTGTGGCTCTAGATACGGTAGGGCTATCGTTAACTGAATCTGGGCTGTTGAAAGGCTATCGAAAACTGACTCGGGGTGGGTACGGAAGCTCTATCTAGAAATCTAAGAATACTGTAGAAAGTATTTCGCTAGGTGTGGTTGCAGTTCTACGGTTGATCAAGGACACGGTAGACTCACATGATCGAATGGAATCCTGAGTGACATTCATGGTCCTTTAACGGCAGACGACCGCACCAGACGATCGAACGAGGGCGAAATGAGTGGGAGGAGGGATAATAGGGAGAAATAAACAATGGACTCTCTCTTATCGACTTGTTATTCATCTGATTTGACTGTTAACTATGTAGAGAGTAATTGAAATTAGTGGAAATACTTCTCCACTCATTTCTTCCTCTTTCCTCTTGTACCAGTGGTCGCTCCTCCCTCCTCTTACCAAATGTCTCGAGTGCTCGAGTTCACACTGCAGTGCAAGATCATCGAAGATCGGTGAGGGCTTATGGTAGTTCTACAGTACTCCTACAGTACTCAATCATTGTGAATTCCCGCGATCTATTGAGGTTACGGTAACCTATATTATCCCATTCAGGGACACTATTCTCCGCCGTCCCGAGGTTCGCGAAGCGATCGAAGAGTCTGGCTACGACCTTCCCCCGGAGAAGAAGGACGTCTCTGAGGAGAGAATGTACCGTAATCCTCTCAGCTACAGTAACCCTCGATGTTAGCTACCGTGGTCCTCTCAGGTGCGAGCCAGATGCGAATCCTGCAGCGGGAGCTGCATTCGACTCTGCAGAAGTGTCCGATAACGAAACGGCCATCACTTGGTAAGACAGTCACTTTTTTCGAGGGTGTTACGGTACATGGGGAATACTGTAGGCAGTGGACCGATTATCGATTTCCAGTGCCAACTTCTACTCCGACACCGTCATCTGCCGTGTCATGTTCGTGTACATGGGCACCAAAGGGGTGAGGAGTGATCTTCGACCTTTCGTGATCTTTGGTATTTCATGATCTTTGATCTCAGGTATGCAACAAGAAGGTGAATCGCGAGGACGGTGAAACTACGACTCTCTCTAAGCTCATTCGAGCTGTCGCTCAAAAGTGTCCAGTCGCCATAGAGTCCGTTGATCTTTGACCTCTCATTTGATCTTTCAACTTTGGTGCCTGATCTTTGATCTTTGCAGGAAGTGTCGTGTCTTCTCGTGCGCCCGTGACTGGGGCAATGTGAAGGAGGTGTCGATCGATTGATTTGAGCGATCGATGTATCTTTGATCTTTGAGGTTGACGTTAACAAGAAACCAATGGTGGAGTTGAAGAAACTGAGCAAGATGGTGAAAGGAATCGCCAGAGCGAATTTCATCGTCGACTGCATCAATGTGGGTCTCACCCAGACCTCTCTGAAATTGTTCCCGCGTATACTGTAACGTACCATATTTATAATTTTAAAGGAAGCTGTTTGTACGTCGGTTTACGGGCTACATTAGAGAGGTCTGAGCGATTGAAAAATCGGCAATAGATAAACAGAGGAAGGGATTCGAACTCCCAACCTCAAGATCTGTAGCCTACGGCTTTATCCACTTTACTACTTGAGCTCATTGGCATTCACAGGTGTAGGCGCTCCATAGAGATGAGGAATCTCATTTATGATGGAAACTCGGTGAGATATCGTACCATTCTTTCAAGTTTGGGACTATATTTTCCAATTTACAAAACAGTATTCAATGATTGCGTGCTAGACGTTCCACAATTGTGTGTGCTTGTATTATAAAGAAGTGTACATATAGATTTTTTTTAAAATATTTATTTCCTAACAAGGAATAAAAAAACACAACAAAACGAGATAAATTCAATTCAACACAAATCGATCACACAAGGAAAATAGACAAGAAACCATATTGGACAACAATCGCGCTTATAAACCCGATGTACTCTATTCCTTAAATACTTTGTAAAGCTTCTGTAGGGATACGGTATCTATCTATCTGTGATCTATCAATTTCAATTACTTGGAGGATTTAGGAACTGTAGTCACACTTCTGTTGCCCTCATTTCTATTCACCTTCTCATTCTTCTTCTGATTCATTCGCTTCCTCTTGTAGAATTCGTTCTTCTGCTCTCTATTGTGGAAGTTATTAGAGGATCCTCCGAGATTCTGAAAATAGATCAAATCACTTACGAAATTTGTCTACAAACATCTCAGTTAAAAAAGTTGAACTAATAATCAATTTTTTTTGTAATTTGAACTTCCAGATACAGCAAGAAATGAGTGTGGACCTGAAGAGTGCAAGGCACTCTCTCAGTTTAAAACGTCTACTAGGTGGTTACCCAAATAATGAGAATTACGTGGAATAGCTTGCTACACACTACACAATTACACAAGCTACACAATGGGGTATCCGCAAGTGGGGAGATTGTGTGCAGTTGTACTATGTATTATTGTGAAGAACTCACCACATTTACAGTGCTTATGTTGACTGTAGTTCCAGATATCGTGGAAGTGAGAGACGAGAGAGCGGATGACTGAAATGAAGAGTAATATTTCGTTGTAATAAGATAACATTGCTCTTCATGGTAAATATTCTTTATCTTCTCTCAAATTTTCAATCATTCACAAATACTGCTACTATTTAAGTCAGATTGATTGTAAATTTGATTCTGATAGTTGAAGTAAGCGGAGAGAGTGGAAATTTCCTAGTGCACAAATTTGTGCACTAGGAATGGAAATCATTTGGGACCCTGGAGCCCCTTATGTCTTTTGTTATCAAGAATCAAAGATCACGTTGAAAGATCAAAGATCATTTCTTTCAGACGGAACCGGAATCTGGTCGTATTCATCCCTTCGAAGTGACCATTGGAAGCTCAGCTGAGTGAGAAGAGTCGACACCAATGGGAAGACATTCAAAAGTCTCTCGATCACGCATAAACATTTGCTGATTTACAACAATTGCGTATGATTACACATACATTTATAGAAAGAAATAGCGATTCTAGTTTGTTTTCGGGATAGCTCGCAATTGTTTAACGTTATATGCGCTTGTTATTTTATTGTGGTTGCTAGATACAAAAAGGGGTCAGCGTGAGAGAGTGTGCAAAAGTGAGAGAGTCTCACTTTCACAACGATCGCTCACTCCAATGTATGGTTGACCCGCCCGTGCAATCGTATTTCGACTATTCTGAGATGAGACACTCTAGACATTTGGGAATCAGAATAGGAGGGAAAGTAGACTGCTGGAGAAAGGACGGTGAAATTTTTGATTGAGAGCATTCAAATGAGAGCGGAATAATTTTCCCTCGTCATTGACTTTTCCATATTTCACAGTCAAATTAGTAGAAGAACAAGTAGAGAAAGGCCATTGTCTAATCCTCCCCATAAAAGGTCCTTCTTTCCTCTTCTCCTCCTCATTTCGTCCTCTTTTCTCGTTGGGTGTGGTCGTCAGTCTCGTGAATGAACCATGCGAGTCTCTCTGGCGGATTCGAGCTCTTCGCCCAATCGATCAAGTGAGCATACCGTACCCTCGGATTACGGTAGTACCATAACCCTGCCTACAGTACTTACAGTAACCCTTTACAGGCGGAAGATGAACTGGTCGCAGCGACTCGACCCGTTCTCGCACATTCTGAGAGACGCGGCGAGACCCTCGTGGGAGAAGCTGACCTACCGCGAGAAGGAGGTACGGTCGGATTACGGTATATTATTGTATCGTGGGTTATACGGTAGGTGAGGTTACGGTAGCCTTGCAGGAATGGCTGGCGCGCGCGCGTGAACTCGAGAAGACGGAGCAGCAGAGGAGGGAGTTTGTGTCGGGAAGGGGGTAAGGAGAGAAAGATCAAAGATCAAATATCAAAGATCATCCAGAAGAGGCGCCAAGGGACGTGGCGGACGCGTCAGAACTACTCGCAATATTCACTTTCGGTGAGGGATATCGTATCTGGGTTACTGCACACCAATCGATAGATACCGTATCTTGCTAGCTACCGTAACCCTAATTCATTTATCGATTGGCAGTGGTGTGATGGAGGAGGACCAGGAGGAGGAGGATGTGGAGGAGTTCGAGTTTGCCGGCGCCATCACTAATCGAGCGGCAGTGAACGATGGAGATGAAGGTATACAGTAGTATCGATTACCGCCGTCGAATTACGGTAGTCCGATGGAGGGATACGGTAGTATCGATTATTAGGACTACGGTTGTCCGACAGTGGGATACGGTATCATCAATGAATACATCGTGAACTGATAGAGGGATACGGTATGTACTATTTGCCGAACTAACTTAGTCGGATAGCCAAGTGATGATGCAATCTTCTCTCAGACGCTCCGGCTCCTCCCGTGATCGATGTTTGGCTGCTGGAGAAGCATGAGAGAGACAAGAAGAGAGTGGGAGAGTGGATTAGAGGACTGACTAAGAAGCAGATTGTGGTGAGTACTGTAGAATGGGGATTACGGTACTGTATTACTGTAGTTATGTAACTTTCAATATAGTTGATTACTGTAGTTATTTACTGTAGTTTTGTATGTTTTTTCGCTAAATCCAGATTGCGGTGAGATTAATGAAGCAAGTGGTGATCATCGATTATCGATATAGCCAAAGTAGATGTGCTCTTGACACAATAACGAAACGCCAGCTCACCTGCATCCCTCTCCTCTTCACCCACCAATTTCTTCTGTTGCAGGAGCTTCGTTGGTTGATTCTCTCGACTCAAACCTTTGGAAGGAACGAGAAGGAATGTCTACTGGCTGAATTGGCCATCGACGAGTTTACTCTGCAGGAAGGAATACTCGACAGGGTCAGAGTTCAAAGATCATCAGACCCTGATTGACTCTCCTATTTATTGACTTACCGTACCCCCATCACTTCGTGACTGCCCTACCGTATACCCTCTCAGATGTCTACCATAGTCTCGGACTGGCGCGTCGATAATGCGATTCTCGAGTCTCGAGCCATCTTCCACTCTAATGAGACCCACGAGATCGCCCTGAATCATGCCGAACACGAGATCAACAAGGTACGGTAGCTGCTGGGACACGGTAGATCAACGTCAAATCGATATCAGGTGCAGCTGATCGCCGAGGTTCTGGGCAGGATGGAACCGGCGATCGCCAAGCAGCAGGTACTATAACTCCAATTGAATCGATCGATATCAGATCGATTACAGGCAGTTTCGGTCGGTCTCTACCGTACGCCCAATGGAGGTGGTCCCACGACGGAGGATGGACTGCCAGCCATCGACACACTTAATGTCGATGATCCAGGTATACCTTTTTAACTCAGCTCCGTTCCTCTACCGTCTACTGATTGGTATACGGTACTCCTTTCACTTCTCGATTAATATACCGTACTCCTTTCGCTTCTCGATTAATATACCGTACTCCTTTCACTTCTCGATTGAACTACCGCATTCCTTTCACTTTTTAATCGACCTACCGTATTCACTCTCAGACGATCAATTCATCTCAACCGACCGTCGCCGACCTATTCTTGTCCTCCGCCATGAGTACTATGCTGCCACCGAGTCTCTCCTCTCGTTCAAGAAGAGAATGCGACTCGACTACGATGGTTCGTTACCGTATCCCTACAATAACTATAGGCCTACAGTATCCCTACAGCATTGTTTAGGCTAATTCTGTTACATCTCCAGTCCAGTATGCTAGTAAAGTATTCTTTGTACTGATCTCTACAGTACTCATCTCTCCAGGTTTCCCTGTGGAGGAGTCTCGTTTCATTCTGGCCGAGGCCTTCATCGAGGCGGTCGCTGCTGAGATGGGAAGGCAGCCCATGGAGAAGTTCGCATCGGTGAGAGTATTGCGTCATCACTAGGCAATGCATGACGTCATCACTATGCAACCTTTCAGCTTCTGAGTGAACTGGGCAAGCCTCTGGACGCGGACTACGCGACGCAGTGGGAGAAGAAGGACGAACTGTTCTGCAGCTACCATGCTGCAAGGAGAAACGCTTGCTGTGCTGCAGGTACGGTGATGGAAGTACGGTAAAATCAATCGATACCGATTACAGTAACCGCCGCTCGGGCCATCTTCATCATGATCTTCTCTCTGGAGAAGCTGATCAGAGACGAGTCACTCTGATTCTGATCTACCGTACTCCCGTCGATCGATCGAACGATGGCTACGCTAATCTACAGTATCCCATCTAAGTGCTGAACACAGCCTAAAACCGAAAACACTGCTAATCATCTTCTAAACATTCGAGTCCCATCTTTCCTACGGTATCTACCGTATCTCCCTATCCCCCGATACAGTATCCATCTGATATCATCCACCCCAATGTCACATTTCTGCTTGATAAAGATCTGTGTTCGTTACACACAATATTTATCACGTATAACAACATTCATATTTTGCATAGTCAAATGACAAATGTGTACAATATCTGGCTAAAGCGGGAGCTCAATAAATATGAGAAATCACGGGCCCTGATTCATATTATCCAAGTGAAGAGCGCCAAGTTAAACATTAATCTACCTACAGTATCCCTTCTTGGCACTGCTTTACTTTACCGGATCACGAGAGGTGATCGCTAGATTCACACAGTGATATGGTGAATGGCTGTCCCCGGTTTGCTTGATCCGGTAAAGTAAACTAGTGCCATCTCCCTATCACTCAACTCCTCGCCTTTACCAATCCAGCCTTCTCGAATGAGTCGTTCCAATCAGTGCAATCAGGCAGGATCTTCTTGTCTATCCACTCTTCTCTCGTAAGAGATCGATGAGCGAGAGTGTCAGAGAGGGCGCCGAACATGCTGCCTGTAATTAGAGGAGTAGTCAAGTAACGAATCATCACAAACTACCGGCCGTCATTCAAAAGAAGGAATTGTGTAGCCGGAATCATCTTGGCAATGTATGCGTGAGATAATTATTTTGTTACAACTTAACGCCTTCTTCCGAGAATTATTGGTACGGAAACTACTAGAAAGTGAGGCATTTCGCAGACATGCATTCTTATTATTGTTATTATTCTACCTTGTGAGCCAATGACATCGTCTATTAGCAACATTCGAGACCTATGAACCATTTGTGAAACGCGTTCTCACCTCCCAGCCATGCCATCCACGGTTCCATTTGAGCCCCCTCAAACAAGTAGAAACCGATGTTTTCCGTTGTCTTCAACTGCCGAATCTCACCCAATCGAACGATTTCCGCCTGAAAATGAATAAATATTTGCATTTAATGCTGGAATCAATTGTACCTAACTGAAGCAACACGTTATAATAATTGACTGCCATATTTGCAGAAGCGACAAGACAGGAGTATAGAAATAAATCCTACATTAAGATAGCTAACCACTATCATACTCCCAATGACAGAACCGTATACCTTCAATCGTGGCAGGAGTCCGGGCATGACAGCAAGCCCTCCGATGGGAAGCAGGCGGGAGAAGAGCTTCTTGCGCATATCCAGGGGACACTGAAGTTGCTTATTTTATAATGAGCTAATCTTTTTTTTGGAAGTTTCATGAACTTGAGAGAACCGCGTTTCACTACTGCCAAATGCAGATCGTCATCCAGATTATGATAGCTCTTCAGAATCAGCGCGTACCCTAGCAACGATATTGTGTATCATCTCATGCAATCCCGGCTCGTCGGCATCACTGGAATCGAAGAGAACCTCGGCTGCTAGCTCTCTGAAGCAATATAATTAAATAAAAATAATAACATATTTAGTTCTGTCGGGTTCAAATTTTCATTTCAAAAATTCCAAGTAATCAATGGAACCATTAAACGAGAATACGATTTCTCCTGTTTATCCAAATGACAGTTTAAAAAAAATATTTTCAATGCAATCGTCTACTTTATTTTACGTGGATGATAGCGAGAAATCCACGAAGCATTCAGAATCCTGCTACAATTTTCTCAATAACCGCGTACCGTACATATCCGGGTACGACCAGCATCTCTGTTCCCATTGGCAGTACCATCTCCTTAGGTTCGGGATCCGGCTTGTCTCCTGCACGCAACGCGTCCGCACGCGACATCTTCGTCACGAAGAGACCTCAATTTATTACAATTGAATAAGTCTAATTTCACAGAAACCGCAATTGAAGTAAAAAAATTGATTTAGCGTGAATTAATGTACTCAATGAGGCTAGAAACCACCGAGAAAGGCATACATCTAGCAGGTGAGTAAAATCACATTTGTTATGCCAAGCGTATTCACATCATTCCACAGGCCGGTCAACCTTCCAGAAAGGCCTTTGGAGTGAGAGAGCGTGTGAAATCGAGAGGGACTCTCTCACTTTTGCATACTCTCTCGTCCTAACCCTGGTCTGTAAGTTTGGAATCATGTGTATTCTAATTCACGTTCTTTTCAAAATTAATAAACAGTTAGTAATGCACTAATTTTAATTTATTAACGTCTAGACTACCTCTGACAAGAATGTCCTCGAGTAATTTCGCTTCATCGATGATGTGCCAATCTCCCTGTGAAATAGGACGACGGGATCCATCGAGATCCTCCACTTGGCCTTCCTGCAAAGAATCGGGTTACTAATAGACATTAAATTAATTGGTAAAATCACAAACTAGCACAATTCAGGTTTCTTGATAGACGTAAGGAGACGAACAACTTAAACATTTGTTGTTATCTCCTTAGGATGTAGTAACAAATATTCGATATTAAGAAATACAATTTCAAGAAGGCACTTCGTGCAAACTGAGGCTTTTACTATTTCAGCAATAACGTATCAACTAGAAAGTAATCCAAACTCTATATAGAAGAGGAACATTAACCAGGAAAAATCAACATTCATATACAATGCCGTACCTTCTCTAGTAGTTCCTTCAATCTCTGTGTAACTGCTTTTCCTCCCTTCGCTCCTGCTTCCCACTGTGAGAGCATCGTGATTCCCTCTGCGATCGGCATTGCACACGCCTCCGTCCAACCGAGATCGATTACCTGCATGGATTACGGTATGATACAGTAATCAATAGCGAATATATAAATTGAGATACAGATTACGGTATTTTACGTAAATTAATAATGAATAAAGATTTGGCAGACACAAGGAAACCTCGATTCCCAACAAAAAAAAACAACGACCGGTCGTAACTCAGTCTACGAAATGTCCCAGTTGCTTTCATGCTTCAGGTGACACTTATCACTTTCTGCAACGAGGTTCCTAGAATCATGATTTGTCTTCAACCTCAAATAGTATTATACGCTCACCAATGCGGTATTAGTGTTGAATGGTATGGTAGCGAGTAGATGGGAGGGGGCGAAGAGGAGGGAGGGCGCCTCCAGCATCTCCAGCACTACTACAGTAATGGCACGACGGAGACGGGAAGGGGCGAGAAGCGACTCGACAATTACCACTCGACGCTCACGAGGAACGGTCAGGAGATGACTGAAAGAGGGGTACGGTATACAGGGGTACGGTGGGTCAGACACTTCTGGATCGCGTCCACAACCATGTCAGAAAATGCTATTTTTAGGAAATTTCATGAATTTCTAACATATTTTCCGATACATTTGTCTAGAATGACGCAACATGAACCTGCGCAAAAAATAAGCATTTCGAAACAAAGTGCCCGCGTTAACCCCGTTTGATCTATGAATAGTCTACTGAATAGTATCCTCATTGAGCGCGTCAGGTTATGACTAATTAATGAGCAACTAATTAGACAATAAATATGAGATGCAGAGTAGGCCAAACGAGGAAAGACATTCACGTGAAGTAGACGTCCTTGAAGAAGTGGAAGAGTCGAGAAAGCGAGGATCGCTTCGTATCATCGACGCCGTCGAAGAGGTCGCGCTCAACAAATTATTTTAAATAAAGAAAAATGCATTACCATCATATATTTTGTCTGACCTAAAATATCGTCATTTCCAAACAGTTTCACATCCAAACTAGTCTTTACAACCACCAAAACAGGTCAAATCTACAGCACAAGTTGATGGGAACTGATCAGATAGTCAAAATTTATGATTAGCATAAGTGTTTTAAAACATTCGGAGCGGATTACCTGGATGACCAAGTTCTCGTCCATGTACTCCGTCCGGATGATGCTACGAGGGCAGAACTCACCCGCAAAACCAATCCTGCAGGAACAGTAATACACATCAATTAATGTCTTCGGAAAGTACAAAGAGACGTTCACGAGGAGATTCTTTGAGGAAGAGAAGCCAATTGCTTACTTCGTCAACTGGGCGCCGATCTCGATGATGACTGCGGGTTTGTTTCCGTCGACGTTGATTGCGTGCTGGAGGGAGAGCGAAGTGTTTGACATGGACGACATCGATCGACGAGTCGCCCCGGCGCCCACGCCTGTCGACGAGCGCGAATACGCCCGTGACGACTCAGCACCCGACTGAGCCATCTGAAAAACAGTCACGATAACAAATTTGAAGAGAATACTACGTAACTGAATCAAAAATAAACCTAAATAAGTGATATGAACACAGAATTTTGAGAAAGTACAAAAATTTCAACACAAGAGCGAAGTCATGAGTGCGACACACGTGGACTAATATTTTACGATGCGTCGAGGGTCCGCGTCGCGGCTCTAGCTAATTTCCATGAAAATTTTAAGTGGGATTTTTCTCGAATTGCGGTTGGATTCTGAAGTTGTCACTATCATTTGCGTTACAGATGGAGTCGGGGACGGCGGAGGAAAAGTTCTTCGCCGTTTGTGTGGGCAAAGGAAGACTGGCTCGAGTGGGAAACGCCGATGAAGTGCAGTACAGTTGAGTGCGCTCTTCCTTTCTTTCGATCATGGCACTCGTTCAGGAGAGGACGAGGTCGACCGACCATTGCGAATCGGGCAGTGGGTCGTGCTCGAGGCAAACATGGGCGAAATCACTCGTATCACCGAGATTGCCGACTACGTGCCAACCGAAGTTCGGAACGGGGTTTTGTTTGTAAGTTTTCCTGATCTTGATAAGTAAACATTGCCTTTTTTGCAGCTCGATGTGAAAGTTGAGTTCCGTGAAGCTCCCGCCGACTGTGCGTTACAGCTGGCTCGATGCTCAGAGCTTTCAGAGGAGATTTTCGTGCCCGAAAAACTTGACGTCAGCGTATTCAACATGAATGAGGAATACGAGATGATTATCACACTGTGAGTTGGTCGTACATCTTTTTAACAATTTCATATCTTAAATATGTATGTTTTCAGTGCTACCGAGTCAGAAATCGGCTTTTACAAGTATTCTACTGGTTGTGAGAGTCGATGGAAACTGCACATTCCCGATTGTGATGAAGAAGACGGCTTCGAGGAAGTACAGCGTCCGCCCCGAAAGAGAACTGATTATGGAGAAGGAGGTCTATCCGGAGTGAGTCTCTCACCTTATTGCCTTATCACTAGGGTCCCCCTATTGGAACTGATTACGGAATTCCAATAAGAGGAATAAAGGCCCTCTCGTTCTCTATTTCTTCTATTGTTTAAGTTAAGTTACGTTGTCACTCGTACAATTGCAGTCATTCTATTATCTCTATTCGCCTAGGTTGTTCGCCGTACGGGCATCGTTGTGGGCATATCGGCCTCGGGCAAGACCCATTTCGTCTACACGCCGGAGGAGCCGGTCGGCAAGGACGGCAGATTGTACGCCGGCTATGGAGAACCAGTCGAGCTGGGCGACTGGATCAAGTTTGACGTCGAGTGAGTATTTATTTTACTCATCTATTGCCATTTGGACTCTGATTTTATGTTTCACATATCTGATATTATTGCCATTATTGCAGTGCGGAGGAGGCGCAGCGCATCTTTGTGCACAAAGTAAAGGAGCAATTTGACGTTCTCGAGTACAGAAAGACGGATGCCCTTCTGCCTACGGTCGTCAACAATAAGAAGGGATCGATCGAGGTAGGAGACACTCACTCGAGCTCATTAGTGTGACTATAAGTGGTTTGATAAACTGCACTCGAGCTGGAACAAATTGAATGGAAATTTGAGCGAAATTTTGTAGTGAATACAGCGTTGATTATTATCGGCTCGCTTTTGCAGTTGACGCTGGAGAACTTTGACCTTTGCCACGAGTGTCGATCGGTTTCTGTGAGAGGCGCGCCGATGATCCGCCATCGAGAGCTCGGACTCATTGCTGACACGGAGAAAGTACTGAAGAAGTACAGCAACGTCTGGTAGGCGGCGCACTTTTTCCCCACCCACTTGTTATCGCGATTCGCGATTGCGTGCACTTTTTTGCGCGAGCAAAGATGGGCGCGTTGGGTGGTTTCCTTTATTGTGCGTTTATTTTTACTTATTTATTGGTTACAGCCGCCTCGACATCCAAATCGCCCGTACGCGACAAGTGTCGATGCACGATACTATCTGGGGAGTGATTCATGCCAAGCCACACAAGCCGTCCAATAGGTCAATTGCTCCCAAAACCGCGTCAGTTATTTTTTTACTCATAGGTCGACAGGTACGTAAAAAACGACGAAGCCTTTCCACGTTTTGTCGCTTTCATGGCCAATTTTGTTAAGCCTTACCCACCTTTCGACATTTCCCTACCCATCTTGTCGACCTATGATTATTATTTATTTATTATTTATTTATCGTACACCACAAGGGTGCGACAACATGTACAAAAATGAACGAGTTAAAAATTATATTTAATAATATTTTATTTAAAACAAAGTATACGTGTGAGTTGTAGATTTCCGACTGCGCCTCCTTTAAAGAGCATCGTTGCGATGCCGCCTGTTGACGGGATGCACGCCGACGAGTGGGTGATAACGTGCATCGTCGTGATAACGGAATCTGATTGATTACAGTGATAACGAGGAGGCCAACGGCGTTGAGATGCCATGCAACACGTCGTATGCGGCTACTGCCAGGTCATTATTTGTTTAGCATGCACTACAGGCGTGCGACACCATGTGCACGAGTGTGCGAGAAAGAAATGCTGATGAGTACAACATGTGGTGATTGAATGCCTCTGTTTATGCTGACCTGCTAGGCCGTCGTTGCACGTGTCACTCTTGTTATTGTTGCAGGGAGAATGCGCACGCTCCCTTGCCTGCCCCCGTCGCCGCTCTTTTCAATCATCAGACTCCCCACACTCGCAAGGGTCGAGACGCCAAACGCACACCCAGGTATGCAAATGCTATTTTTGTAACTAAATTAGTAAAATGTAATGTGCAGATCTCGAAGGAATCACGATAATAATAATAATAATAATAATTACGACGATGGTAAATCAAGAAACAGAAATAATGCAAAACAGGATACTCCCAGGAGAGTGAGTATCTCATTTATTTACGTCACTATTTCATTACGCCTTTTCACGTTATGTTGAGTACGAAACATATGTTTTCGTCCAACCAGAAATAATGTTATTAATGACCAGTTTCAAAACGAAACTGGTCTGAAAAAAAGTTTTTAAAACTTGCCAGATATGTCTCCTAAAATCCAATGAAATAGTATGGTACGAAATGATTACGTAGTGATAAGATCATTTCTCTTGAGTATCGCTGCTTCGTGACTGGAATCTCTCCAATCAAAGTGTATCTGTGGGTGGCGGACGAGGCGAATCCTCGACGAGCAACCATGTACACTGGAGGAAAGACGAGCAATCTCAAAGTGGGACAGTGGCTTGAAGGTGAGAGACGACGGACCTGCATTTGAGTTTACATTTGTGTCATTGCACGGCTGAGGCTGATTTCGCACGTTGATTAATATGTAACATGTGCAACACTTTAATATGCAGCATGTGTGTCGTGGTGGCGTGCCTCACGGGGGAAATAAGTCTAACTAAGCTGGCCCGCGACAACTCCAAAGTTTAATTGGCGCAGGGGAGCGAGTTGTTTAGAATTTGAAAGTCATGCGGTAGACTTATTTCCCTATGAGTATGTGTGAGTGTGATTGTGCACTCCTTGAGGCGACTTCATACGTCAGTACATTGTGTACGAGAAGCGATACCAGTTTGTGTGTCTGCATGGAACGTGGGAGATGGTAGAGGAACCGGCCGACGTCGACACCAAAAGGAGCAGAGACGATGACGGATTCCAGATGGTCGTTGTGAGTAGATATCGATCGATTGATAATGGTGTACTGTAGTGTGCTTGTGATGTGTGTGTGGTACTGTGGTTAGATAGATTATCGATTTTCTCTAGAGATCTCACGATTTCAGGCCCGCCTTAATGCGTCGTACTCGATGGAGAAGAATTGTTTGATGAACAAGGTGGTGGGAGAAATTCTCGATCCGAGGTGAGTTGAAGGAGATTTACTGGATCAACATTTTTTTGTTGAAAAATAACTTTATTTATTAAATCCACTTGTGTGTTCAGATGCCTGATTCCTCGTGATGCCATCGATCGAGAGATATTCGGGGCGGTTATCACACTGACTAGAAGAGCCGACTCTTCCCACTACGATTGGACCATCGAAAGACTGGTGAGTGCATGGGTCGACAATGTGGGTAGGGTTCTTCAAAATTGGCCATGAAAATGCAATAATGTGAATTCGGTTTTCAATTTTTTTTTCAAAATCCAAAATGAGGTTTCCAAAAATTGGCCTTGAAAATTCCAAAATGTGGGTAGACTCCGTCATTTTTTACGTGCATGTCGTCCATGGTCTGGAGAGGAAATTTTCCCAGCCTCAATTACAAGCTAGCGTGTATTTTTGGCCAGAAACTTCTAGATTTCCTTCATAATTTTCCCTAGCCAGTAATTTCTTTCTGTTACTCGCGCGAGAATACGTCAGGGATGTCTGATGTCTTAGTCTTAGGTGCATATGATTCGTCCATTTTTTTGCTTGCCTAATGCACATAATTATGCTTTAGTGCGCACACATCGTTTCACTCTATGCTTTCTTGCGGTAGACTTTTTTTTGGCAGTGCAACCTTATTTGGTTTCAATGATGCTTTAGTCGTTTGTCATTGTCAAGCACCTCCATCAATGGCATTCATTTGACAGGAGACTGCTGCTCCCATCGAACCCTTCTGCAGGGGAAATGTCGAGAAGAAGATAGTGGACATGCTGGAGAAGATGAAGACGGTTAGATTAGAAGGAGACGCACTTGTTCAATTTACTTTTTATATTATGAGATTTAAAAAAGAGAAACTAGTTTGTCACTGGTTTTCTTTACCGAAGGCATCCCTTTATAATAAAATTACCGCAAATTAACACAGTGATTAATGAGAGGCTCACTCTATTAGAACGGGATTCCTGGTCAGTGAAAGTAAACCAGTGCCACAATTTTTTTAATAATGCAATTTTTGTAGAGAGACGATGATGACTCTCTCAACCAGAACTCGCAGATTTCGATGAAGGGCGGCAGAGAGTTCTATAGTAACAAATACAAAAACAATAGACCTTTCTGAGAAGCAAGTGACGTAGAGATTACTGTAGATTATGAAGATCTAGCTGTTTTATTCACGTCTAACGTTCGTTTCTGTTACGTCTAATTTGTTGTCGTTGTATTCTAGCTTTATCGATTTTTACGCGTTATTCGTTGATTTCCGGGGACTAATATACCAAGTGCATAATTCCAACACCAATTTACCGTGAACATTTCATTGTCTAGAACAGTTTCCTTTTCAGCTAATATTAATAAAGTATTTTTTTGTACCGCATCATGTTTTCGTGGAGCTGAGACGTTTTGTATCGTCTAACGTATCTATGATTTATCACATCTTTTCAGATAATAATCGATCCGATTCCAGGTTATGGCTTGTTAGCTACATTCGATAACCTGAAGATTGTTGATTAATTAATCAGCCATGAACGATCATACTATTGTGGATGCGCCGGCGATATGCGTTGGGCCGGGAAAGTTCTATGGAGGAAGGGACTATCCCAACGACATTAAATACGGTTTGTTGTCTAGTGTTGCATATGAGAGTATTTGTTGATTATCACAGGTGCTATTGTTTGTTGTATTTTAGTTTTGTTTTTTTTCTTCCCCGCCTTTATTTACTCCTTTTGCAAATGGGAACTTCTACTGGAGCATAGAACTGGTCAATAAATTGTCGATCATAGACAAAAGGGGAACAAGGACTTGCAGCTTTTTGACTATTTTAAGTTTAGCTTATTTAAAGTGAATTTCAAAATGACCTATTAAAAATTGCAGATGACGCGGCTCGATTGATTGAGCCGGGCGAGTGGGTGCTACTCAAGATGAAAAAGAAGGACGGAGTGCCGATGGCAATTGGAGCGACGAAGATGGAACCCGGGCTGAAGACGATTAAACACGAGGGCAGATTATATGTGAGTGCAGCTGCAGTTACATGAATTGTCAGGATTAATCAATACTTTTGAACGAGTTGAAAGTTCGGCTATGAAAAAAATTGCAACACGTAGGCATTTTATATGTGAGTACAGATATTTTATTATTTTATTTGAAACACCCGCGAATGATGCGACAGCAATAAAGGAGCGGTATTAAAGAATCAAATTGCAAGACTTTTCATACTTACTCGATATCTTCGAACGAATGTGGTAATCAAAAAGGAATCTAAAAACCCCTCGAGTAGAAATCATACATTTTCGTTGGCCCAGATTGTGGGTTTACACTTTTTAGAACTAGGCAGTTTAGAGACTCGAGACCCATCTAGGAATACGCAGAATGTCGAATTTAGTAAGAATTACCCCCTATCTGACCAGTTTGGTCGAACTTCCGAGAGAAATCTGACCAGTTTTATGAAATATCTGATCAGTTATATCTGATCAGGCGAGAGAGTGTGAAAATGAGAGATCTGGGTCTTGCAAAAATGTATGGTAGAAATAATAATTAAATAGAATAATGTTGCAGCTGGACGTGACGGTAGTCTTCTCGAAGAACGACCTCTACTCGGAGGACATGGATGATTACGTGAGTGCAATCGTGTTCGTCATATGGATATTTAATGTATTTTCATTCAGATATACGTCCCGCAAACAGCAAATGTCGACGAATTCGAGTTCGACGTGATATACGCGCTGCTCGTCACCTGGTACGTTGTTCAGGAAAAAAATTTTTTCGTTGTTGAACTTCTGGCGCGATTTTGCAGCTTACGTTATCATCGAAAGACACGTAAGAACGACGATGACAACCCGCATTTTGAGAATTTTTTTGTGAAAAAAAGATAACCCAACCAGCATTTTCGGTTTTCATGCCCATTTTTGACAAACACAATTCGCATTTTCGTGTTTCCGTAACTCACCCTTTCGACTTATGGACGGGGCAACGCTGATTGAAACGCATTTCATCACAATATTATACAACATTGCGCTGCTCTTACCTTGATATTGAATCTGATCGTCTTTGAATTGAGCCACTTGCAGGATGGATCCAGCGGAGCGAAATTACTGCGCCCAAAAACAAGGCAGCGGCTCGAAAGCACGATGGAAACTGGCAGTGAACATGAGCGCCGATGGATCAACGAAGGGATTGCCCGTGGTAAGGGGGGGGGGGATTGTACGTAAGCATTGCACGATGGGATGATTTTTAGGAGATGATTCGCAATTAATGTAGTAGAAATATACTACGAATTGGTGTGTATGATGTAGTTTCTATAAAACAGTGATATGCTAATACTGTGCTAGGAGAGACTCATGTGTTTCATCCGAAAGTTGCAGCACAAATTCACGGGGCTGCATTTTTTGTATGTGAATAAACGACAGATAAATAGCTAGAAGTAATGTTGAGCTGGTGTATGTGCGAGAAATGCATCACAATTTATAGTTTTAAAAAAAAATATATATATATATAATTGTTGCAGAGTCGGATGGGGTACTCGTTCGTCGCGCAGAAGCAAATGAGCACACTAATGGGATTGGTTGTGGGGCAGGTGAGGAGACGATTCTAAATATTTAGTTATTTCGCATATTATGCTTTCTAAAATACTATGCTGATGTTAGTAGGTTGGATCAACTTGAGTGACTCGTCTAATCGTCGTTGCCAGTTGCAGGATTCGAACGATCGTCGCCGGTTCTACGTGTGGTGCCCGGGTTGTCCTCTGCACTACGACGGAATCGTCGTAGAGGACACCAAATTCCCCCTCAAGATTGGCAAATTCATCCTCTTCCGCATCGAGTGAGTGTAAACTGATTTAAAATAAGGTATTTTGGCCTGCTGTAAAATAAACCTGCAAGTGCACGATTTTACCTGGTGCAATTTAGATCTAATAGTTTGTTATTAGCCATTTAAAGAATATCATGTGCTGAAATGTTCACTTTTTCGATTTATTCATATCCGGGAATTCGGGGTTTCACCGGGGTTATTCTTTCGTGGTGGGGACATCTGATGGATGATTTTTCCTGCTCCTGACCCAATAAAAACTTAAATTTAATTCCTTGCAGTCGTCGCGAGTACAACGACGTGTTCATGCGTCGAGATCCGCGTCACTTCTACATTGTCAACTACGATGGAGTCACGAAGCCGCCCTGCGAAGTCTACGTCACCAATGTGGTCGGAGACGATAGGAAACAGAAGAATATCATCAAGGTGAGGAAATATGATGAATTTAAATAATTATATTAGCTTAAAATGCATTTGTTGTTGTTGGTTGGGTCGTTGTCAGTGAGTTCACATTTCGACTAATGTTGTGCATGATAGATTGAGGTTATTTCGCGTTCTCAAATCAACCAAACCCAAACACACGATACCAATTCGATCGCGTTGTCCTTTACCATCTCTATTTCTCGTTCCTTCAGATGTCGGTAGTCGACTTCGTCAAGCGCTCGTCCGAAATGACGCGAGTGAGCGACGGAAATGTGAACGGATTCATCTTCACCCACAACAAGATTCACCTCAGCGACGACAAGGGAAAGATGAATGCGGTGCCAGAGGGACAGTGAGTTGTCTATGCATATTCGATGTAATTCAAATATTACATGATACGATCATACCCAAAATTCAATAAGCGAATTTCCGTTTGTTTTGTGACCTCTCTCTCATGCTGTAAAAACGATAAGTATTTTTTTTGATCATATCACTCTATAAATGTAATATTAGAATGACCTGATATCGGCGAGTAAATACTGAGGGTCTGCGTTTTACCTTGTTATATTTCAGCATGTGTAATTTGATGATCATCCGCCAGAAGCCGACTGAACCGTGGATGACACAATGGTAGATGGTTATCATTAATATTGTCATAATATGGGGCATATTTTGTGGCGATGAAACAGTGTTTACCCTAGTAGCTTCAAATACCTTTTGCCCGTTTAAAATAATTGTATTGCAGGCGCGTTCACGAAGTGATCAGCGTGCGGAGACCGCCGCCGCCGAAAAGAGCAGTCGAAGCGCCCAATTTATTGGCAGAGAGAATGAATAGATTGTGAGTGATACTGTACCTACACCACGGACTAAGTTTATTTAAAAATTTGTAGGAGCGTCGACACGAAGGAGCGACCAGTCGTTCCTGCGCAGGTACTTGTGACTTTCTTTCGCAACAAAAAATTATCAGCCCGTGGTATCGCGTTTCTGTTGGTTGTAAAATGGTTTTATTTCTGACTGCAGTTGATTTACAACTCAAACGGGGTGAACGTAGATATTCAATTATATTACTTATAATGAAGTTGCCATCATGTCATTTCATTCCTCCCACTACAGGTCTCTCGATCGAAAAGCGTTGAAGTGGAGCGGCGAGTGCTCGAGAATGCGCTCTCCACTCCCTCCTGTCCACCTCCGCCGCCAGTCGTCCCTGCAGCACCGCCAGCACATTCGATCGTGCTGCCGCCTGAAGTTGCAGCACCTGCAGCCCCCGCAGCAACAACGACCGGAGGCCAATTTGATGACCTCGACCACGATGAACACGTGAGTATTTGCATTTTTTTTGGAAAAAAATAGGTTTCCATAACAAAAAAAAAAGGAAACTTTTGTATCACGAGATTTGGTCCCTACGGAACTAAATTGTTCTTTCAAGGACTTAATTAACGATATCGTCTGTTAGTAAATGATCAAATTAGACTATTGTATTTTAATGGGTATTTTTTTGGTCAATGAATGAGACCCTGTCACTTGACGCCACCTTTTTGCCATGACTACGGAAGAGGGCAAACTGAGATGCTTTAGTTACCCATCCTTGTCTCTTGCTCATGCACTTCCATCATTTGTAATATTCATTATATTTTCTGTTCTCCTATCATTTCATTGTACGATTTAGTTGAATAAATATTAATGTGCTCATGGTCATTGAGACTGACTGAATACTCTCATTGTAGAGGGAATACTTAGTTATCTTCATGAGGAATCAGTTAGTTAGAGTGCTGAATTATAGCCATACGAGTGCATAAAGGGTTGGATTAGATTTTTATCGGGTCAGACGCGTTTCGGGCACTAGGCCCATCATCAGTGACAGATTTACCTCAAACTAGGGAAATAAATATAAAAATCTGATCTAACTCTTCATGTACTCGTATGGCTATAATTCAGCACTCTAACTAACTCTCATTGTCACCCATTGCAGATAGCGTTCGTGGAGGCGTACTGCCCTCGAAACGAGGCCGTCTATCTGTGGATAGTAGACGACCCGCAGCAAGCAGTCATATGGGGATGCAAGGGGAAGAAGAAACCGCCCGTTGGCACCTTCCTCAGAGGTGAGCAGTTAATTTAGACATTCTGCAAACTCGAGAATATTGATTCGGGAATCACAACATGTCTGTTTCTATAATTGTCCACCTCAGGCTACTTCAAGCGCCAGGCCGACGGTCGTCTCTTTGTCAACATGGAGGACTATGAAAACTGCGGCACCCCTGCGTACATAAAGGTAAGTGAGAGTGGACCAGTGCATCCTGTTGAATTGGTGTTACAAGTACTATAAATAAAATTTAAAGTTTGCTTATTATTGATGAGTTCGAAGAATCGGGGAAAATACAATAGGTCATCGACGTATCCATGGTCAGGTGTTTGATCGGAGCGGGCACGCGATCGTTCGGACGGAGATAATGTCGGAGAAGACTGCCAAGGGCGAAGTGGTGTGGAAGAGCAAATTCCTCGGCGTCGTTGAGGACACGCAGTGAGTGAATGGGGAGAAAGGAAATGGTGTATGAGAAGAAGCAGTTGCCAGAAAATTTGATCAGTATAATGAAACCAGAGTGCGCCATCAGAAATTGCTCCTTTAATATTTTGATGACAGTCAGGGCTAGATAACAAAATAATTTTCTGTAATAAACCAAAATGTAATGGAGTTCTGTATCTTCAGGTTTTTGTTTGAATGTCTTTTCGATTGGATTTGCAAGCCAGAGACGTAACGGTTTTATTAGAGAACTACATTATTCAACATGTAACGAAACCATAGTGCACTGGGTGCGAGATAACGAATTGTGAAATTTTTATAAAATGATATTATCGGGACTATCGATTACCTTTCAGGAATAACATGCCTCGAAAGGTGCTGGACCGCGAGCGATTCGTCGTGCAGATTGGCAAGCGAAAGCAGCAGGACAGAGACTTTGTGTGGACGATAGAAATGGTGAGTGCTGAGAGTGGGAGGGATTAGTTTATGCACTTAGCTTCTATTGATGATTATCAGAAGTTCAAGTGCTTTGTGGATGTATCAAACAAGAAGATGGCTGCTTTAAAAGACATGTTCATGTTTTATTTTGAAAAAAAAAAGAAAACACTGATTTCGTCATTCGAACATTGGCTTGTTCCAGTGTGAGAACATTTACCACTTAATGTTAGAGTTAAAATTTGAATTGTAGTTGCGACATGCGACATTTTTATTCTTTTCAGGATGTGAGCAAGGAGCACATGGGCGCGGGCTCGGCCCTCAGCAGTCCGATACCAGCGAGAGGAGTGGCGGGAGGGCCAATCACACCCGTGAGAAAGACGCAGCTGCTGCGAAGTCCCACGAGTAGATCAGCCAATGGAGGAGGAGGAGGAGTGATGATGGAGGAGAGAACGGCAAGGTTAGTAGTTGCAGATTATTGAGTACTAGTGGGGTTGGTGTTTCGAACTAGCGACAAGTAATTAGTTGAAGTTTCGAATCGTTGTTCTTGTTTTCCCATGAAACTATATCAGAAAGTATAAGTAATCGAATTTTCAATTATTGATTACTGAATTTGTGTTGGACTATTGATTTATTAGCTTTTTAGATCACTGAAATGTAGGACGCAACATTTGAACGGTGAATCAAATTTGTGATTATCCGTTGCTTTACAATCCACCAAATTCGTTGTTTCGAACAAGTGACAATAGCAGAAAGCTCAACGGAAACAGCAGTGGTTGGGTACATTCCTACGAAGTAAATTTTAAATATAAATTTTACAAAATAACAGTTTATCTGATTTTATCATGTATGATATTCGGGAGCGGGACGGGGTGGGCGATAATGATGAACACTGTAAATAGAGACTGATTGCAGACGCCCCCCTCTGTCTCCGCCCACTCAGCCATCGCCCGGCTTCGACTCGTCCAGGAAGACGTCGATAGAGGAGGAACAGCTGCAGTTGCAGCTGCAGTTGGGAGTGCGACAGCCGGAGATGGACAACCTGCAGCAGCTGCAGCACCAGCCACCGCATCCTGATGGAGTGAATAGAGAAAATGGAAATGGCGACCATCGGGTGGACGGAGAGAATGGAGCGAATATCGAAGGTATCCAAGCACTCGTTGATATAGGTAGAAAGGCTACGCAGCCATGCCAGGTTTTAGAATTTTATTACCAATCCACGTAGATGGAAATTAGATGGAGTAGTAAATGCAAAGTTGCTTTCCGTCTTCGACTGGGCACACGGAAGAACACTGATAGGCCAGCATTACAAACAGATTCAGTCCGGGGTGCCCAATGTGAGAAAAATAGTGAGAGGAGGAAGACTTGTCGAGTGAATTGTTTCCATTTTCCAGACGACCATCGATACCACGTGAACGACGAGTGGAACGAGGACACGAGACTGGCGAGAGAGGAACTCGACCCGTGCATAGCTCTCGTCGAGACCTTCGCCAATGGTACGGTTTAGGTTTGTCTAAACGGATTTCATACCGGTTAGCCGTTTTGATTTCCCCTCTCATTCTATGTTTAGCGCGTGCTAGATAATCATAAATAAAAGTGTGCGGAATCAAATATCTGACCGCTCAGAGGAGAGCGGGACCGGTGGAATTAAGATTACGGCGATCCGTATTCCGTTTAGACAATCCTAGTACGGTTATTGATTACCGCTCAGTAGTTACCCGATCGTGTGTGTGCATTGTGTAGTCGCATTCTTAAGGATTGAATTATCTCGTCGTAACATTCGTTTTAGAGTACTGCTATAAAAAATCAATTTGATTTTCCAATTCTAGAATTGTACATCCTCACATGACTATTGCGAACTGTTTCTAATTTACTCTGAAACGTGACCGATTAAAGATCCGCGATTTAAGCGATTACGTGTGATAGCGTCCGACTGTCAATCATCTCGATATCTTATCGGATTGATATGCCTTCTTATAGGTTAGGGTCATTGTCATAAGTAAATCAATCAATATTTCTAGTATCGATCTCATCTCTTCAGGTCTCCACGGTCTCTTTGGCGACAATCAAGTGCTGGACATCTTTGGCCACCATCTCGATCCAAGTGGATTCGCTCGACTCATGCAGCTATCGGGGAAGCACTGAGAAGACTCCGCCCCCTTTCCTACCCCCGAGTACTGTAGGGTTACGGTAGCACACTGTATCAGTATGATTGATTGCGTACAGTAGCACAGACATTACCGTAACCCTGCTCTCAGTCTCTCAATCACTATGTTCATCTCTCTGAACACGCGCGTCCTTCTGTCTCTTCTTTGAAAAGTGTTGACTATCGACGGGTTCCGTATCCAGGTACGGTAGCTACCGTAGTCAACCAACCCACCCCGCGTATCCGCAATTAGTAGCCCCCTTGCCAAATGTCATCCAGCTTTAGGCAATCCCTTCCGTTTATAGACGCTTCTTCTTCTTCTATTGCATGAAAAGTAATAATTTTTTGTTTTAAAGTTGGAGATTGTTTGAGAACAAATGTTGTTTATTTCCGACCGCTATTACGTGATCGATAGAGTCATTTGTTTATTATTATTTTTGTCGTATAGCAGATTATTCCATCCCCCTCTCCCCCTAATAAGTTGTAGGTCGGCATTATCGATTGCTTGTTTAGTGATCTATTGATCATAGTCCTATAAAGATGGAGCTAACATGTGATCAACCTGAAGCCTTTCCTCGCCCATATTCTCCCTGACTTCTTTTTTCTCTCCCGTAAATTCTAGATAATCGTTTGTTGCACTTCTATTTTATCCCGCAAGTTGTTTGCTTTCCTCCCCTCTCCTTCTCTCTAAATCTATCTATCCCCCCTCTCCTCATTCTCTCCACGTAGCATGAGTCCTTGTTGGGAGCCGACCAGATTGGTTCTGTGCCTCTTCCCGAATCAATCATTTGAAATCATCCCGTTGTTCTAATGTGTGTGCATCGAGTAGTAGCTACGGCGCCTCTGTGTGCATTGTGTCCATCAACGTATTTTGAGGAGAGTTGTCTCGTCTCGAATCGAGCCCCCCCCCCACAAATTATCACTACTATCGACTGATTCAACCGTGCGTGTGTGTGCCAATCAGTTGATTCGATCGTGTGCCCAACATGAATCGAAGTCTCCCCTCCTCTCCCCTCCCCCCACCCACACTGCAAGTGCTTGCGAATAAAGCGAATTTATCCCCGTGTCCGACGATTGACGACGGAGAGGAAGATGTTTGAAGCATCTTACATATCTATTTCATAGAATTTGAAATTCGGGTGCATAATTGGATTAGGTATTTATCTTCATTTGTACATGCTCTCATTGACAACCCGATGTAGAGAGTGTGCGAAGTGAAGAGATGCCATCAATTTTTTACCCAAATTTCAAACTCTACTATTTCACCATCCAATTTTGGATTGTAGAAGTACTAATCTCTCATATCAGGTCGATCGATAATCGTGGAGTAGGTTGCGAGTCTACAGCCGGGACCGGTCGATGTCTCGTGTCTCGAGTGTGGGACAGGCTTCGGCCGGGGAAGAACGAGATGCCGATAGGGCGCTGGGGCTGATGGGAATCGTCGTGGAGAAGAGAGGTGAGAATGAGAGGAATCGATAAATGAACAACGGTGGTATGTTGTAGATGATGATGGTATTACATTTATAAGGTAATATCAAACAAAATACTAGTTGCTGTGGTTGCCGAAGGCGAAAGGGCACATACAAGTGGGCTATTTACGAACTTGCATGTTTGTAAAAAACAGAAATTCGTGTTTTGACCTTTAGTTTGATCGTATCATTATATAAATAGAATACGACATTGCAGAAAAGGGAGTGGGCATCTACAACTCGTGGATTAGAAAGAAGACGGGACAGGCAGTAACTGTGTGGGGTGAGTGAAGGAAAGTGGCATTGGGGGTTATATATATATATATTTATGCGTGTTCAAAGAAAACGCGGTTACAAATAGAAAGAGGAAAACGATAAAATGAGAGAAGAATGTACGATAACGTAGTGAGATCAAGAGAGTTTCTGGGTTACTTTAATATGTGTTCCTTTTATTTAAACCGGACCAAGCAACTTGTGGGGTGGGACCCTCATTAATCATGTCACTGTGTGAATCTAGCAGTCACCACTCATTCACCACCAGATAGGTTGCTTGGTCCGGTAAAGGGAAGAAGTACCTACGTGTCATCTATGCCGTTACAGATAGGCGAGATGAGCAGGACGAAGTGCTGGAGCCGGGAGATTGGGTGGAAATGGTGTGGAGACGGGGACGAGTGAGTGTTGCGCTACTTTAATGAATGCGATGTCGCATAATATATGCGAATCGTTTCACTCAATCGATATATGAGACAAAAAGTAGTTAAGAAGTGTCAACGGATGCTTCTTTGAGGTGACGAGAGTGGAGATCTACAAGGGGGCGCCGCCGATGGAAGTGAAGACTTTCTCACGCAACGGTCAGGAGAAGATTCTGGAGGTACGGTAGTCGGCAATCAATAATCATTAAATTTGTGTGTGGATGTTACAATTATAAAACGATACCCACATGAAATATACTACTCACAAAGAAAAAACAAGTAGATAGTTGAAGTTTAGCTATTATTTATTATTAATGTTTAGTAGCGATAGTTTTTTTTTTACATCTAGGATAAGTTTCATGAATTTGTAATATAGGTAATCAATAATTGATTGATTACAGCTGCGGACCTTGCTCTTCCTGCTGGATGCGGATGATGGGAAACACGAGAGGCAGTTGTGGCACGAGGACTTCGGATCGGTCGGAATGACGGGAGGAGCGGCGACGAAGGATATGAAAGTGGGAGGAGATCCGAAGGAGATGTGGATTACGTGGTGAGGATGGGGGGAGGAAGGACAAGAGAGAGAGCGAGGGATATTGATAGTCTCCTCGATGAGCTCCATGTATTTTTCTTTTTTAACACATTTACCTAGAGTTCAAGTGGGGTCTTCGCCACTTATGTGTAGAAGAGAGTCGAAAAAAAGGAGAATGTTGGTGTGGACAGCAGGAGTATCTCGGTTTCAAGAAGTATTCAAGTTCTGTCGGTGTTTGGTTAAGTAGTGAACAGGTAATGTTCGATGTGCATTGTAGGATCAGCAACGAGAAGGAGCGCAATCGGCATCTGCAGAGGACGGGATACGATGTGGTGTGGAAGGTAGGTCATGTATCGATTGGTTGGGCAACCGAACACGATATTCCTGTGTGTAGTGGCACATTTTCCATTTTTATTGGTTAGTTTGGGAATGTTGAAGTATTGTACTTGGTGATCAGGTGTAATAAATGTACCGATTATTATTATTGATTAATTGGAGGTTTCTCCGATGCCGAGTGAGTTGCCGGGTGGCGGGGGCACTTCTACGAATGGAAGCAGCCGACAGAGTGACGCGACCTCCCTCACTCCCACTTCGTCCACGCAGTCAGCCGTCACTGGAAGAAGTGGGGAGAAGGAGGAGGCACGACAAGGATTATCGATTGATGTGGGAAATGGGAGTGGATGTGGGTTAGGGCATCGGCTGAACCCCCCTTTTTTTCTGAAACCCCCCCCCACACGATTTTGGCTGGCACTTTTTGTCCCATTTAAAAAAAATAACGATACCAAGTGCTTGGCATTTCTCACCTGATTTAGGAAATGACATTTCCCTACATACCTTTTGAACTAAAAAAAGGTAGAGGTATTTCCCGACTTCGAGCTGGGCTCGTGGGAGAACACTGCTAAGACAGTGTACATAACTTGTTACACCTTTTGAACTATGGCACATCATTCCACAGGCCGGTCAACCTTACAGAAAAATGTTTAGAGTATGTGAGTGTGTACAATATAGAGGAACTCTCTCAATTTTACATGTTGTCTCACCCTGACCCCTTTCTGTAGATTTGGAATCATCCGATGGGTTAGGGCGGACATTTGTATAAAATAGATAATTGAAGGAGCCACTGTCGAGGGGGGATCGGATACGCATGTACGGCTCGTTCCCCAACGACAGACTCAATCGAGTGGGCATAATCACCGGTAAGGTGATGAGTCGCGGCGACAACGGTAGGTCACTGCTGTTCCTTGATGCGAGAGGGCCGTCCTGTTGACGTCGATCGATTATCGATCTACTTGATATACTGTGTTTGACGAAGAGTACGGTAGGGTTCCGTTGCAGGTCACAAGGAGGGCACGCCCATCTACTACGTGTGGACGCCCGGAGCGCCGCCGATGTTTGAGGGAAGAGTGTTCGTCCATCGAGAAGGAGGAGAGGAGGTCATTCGAGTCTGCGATTGGATCAGATTCCGAATCGGGTTAGTGAGGGGGAGAGGGGTGGGGGCGAGATAAACGTGTGTTGAAACCAATTTTTAACGGCTATAACTAGTATTTTTAGCCAAAGTTGTGGAGATTCATGTAATGTTATTGCAGCAGTATTTCCCTTGAATTAATTGGTTAAAATATTCTTTGTTGCGTTTGAGAGGCAGAATAACTCCTAGTCCCCTTGGTAATTTCGTTGTGCTTGCAGTCCCGACGTTGACAAGCGCATCTTCACCGATCGCACAGAGGGCGATCGATTCGAGGTTCTGGAGTGGCAGCAGATCAACCCGCCCTTTCCCACTCGCTGCTCGCCCAACAAACAAACCATCGAGGTAAGATTCATGTCTATTGATATTAGCATACCGAGGTAGCATGAATCAACCGGGTGTGTAGCGAGAAAATGACATCCCAGTTGATTTATGTTACCTCCATAGATTAAAAGGTGACGTCAATTGACGGTCTAAAATTTCCTAACTTGTGTTTTTGAGAGCGAAAAAGAGGTCTACCATGAATTTTTGGTATTATAAATGACAAAAATAGCCTACCACATGGGTTTCTATCGAAATTATCGCCGTATCTTGTGTTTTAGCACCTCTAGGAAATAGGTATTTAATCTGCTGTTAATTTGCGGTTTCATTAATTATTAAAAGCCGTTAGTTAGGGGTTGGTGGATCTTTTTATTGTCTGTTTTTTTTCGTGTTGAAATTGCTGAACATACAGGTAGCTATCCGTAAAATGGTTCTCACCTCTTCGAACACGACGTTCGAGGAGGGAGGACTGTTCTACGAGGATGAGGACTTTGGAAGGATCGCCGATCGGAATGGACACTTTGGAGGAAAGAAGCCGGAGGAGGGACACTTGATGTGAGTTACTGGTTGGTTGATGGTTACGGTATGGGGAACAATGTTGGGCTAGACGCTCGATATCGAGCTGCTGTCCGAATTTCCAACAAAATTTAGTGAAATTTTGCATTAAATGCGGAGGCCCGAATTTTGAAAATTCCTGAAACACTGTTGGCGGCAACTCGAAAAGCTTTGCAATTATTTGCCCATCACTGATGGACTATTGATTTTCGAATGCTGAAGGACTCGTTGATTGACTTGCAGCGAGTTCGAAGGAGTTCTCCGTCGAGTGAAGCCTCGCACTGCGAAGGACTCGGCGTGGATGCTGCTCACCTACAAGGTAGTATACGATGGAGTGGATGATCGGAACAGGGTGAGTAGGGCGGGGGAAGGGAAGAATCCGGGGGGTACAATGGATTATCGATTGATTGCAGGAGCGGGTGCAGCAGCAGCGTGAGGAGAATGGGCGACGACACGAGAGGGAGGAGAGAGACGGACGACAACTGCAGCAGGTGCAGCAGATGGAGCCGCGTCGTGATCACCATCTCATGCAGGGACCCAAGTTCAAGGGAAAAGATGTCGGAGATGTCATCGAGTCGGTGAGTATCTTACATTGGAGATCATTGTAAGAGGCAATGCTCGAAAGATTAGGTTGAGGAAAATGCCACAATATTGGCTGGGTTTTCGAAA
Organism: Pristionchus fissidentatus; assembly: GCA_036245785.1. Classification (NCBI taxonomy): domain Eukaryota; kingdom Metazoa; phylum Nematoda; class Chromadorea; order Rhabditida; family Neodiplogasteridae; genus Pristionchus; species Pristionchus fissidentatus. The sequence goes on from BTSY01000004.1 coordinate 34,575,409, forward strand.
CTATGCAAGAAACTTTCAAAATCTTGATTGCTACGTCCTTGTGACGTACTTTTGACCTGCGTTCCGAGGAGTACGGTAGCGATCAGGGCAGCTGGATACTGTAGATCGATAATGCTGTCGATTGCAGACTGCGTTCGTGGAGGGATTCGGGCAGTCGGAGGCGTTCGTGTGGCTGATTGACGCCGCAGCCTCGGGAGTGGTCAATGGAGGAGCGAGCAGGCTGAAGCTGGGAGATGTCGTCTATGGTGAGTGGGATACGGTAGTCGGGGAAGGTACGGTAGCTACAGTAATCCAGTTAGCAACTATTCCCTTAGAAGGTATGACGTGATCGATCGCATTGTATGTCCTTTATCGATTTATTCGCAGGTACCTTCCGACTGCAGAACAACGGAAAGTGGGGATCGAGAACTGATCCGGTGGAGGGTGATCTGCCCCATGACTTGAGTTTGGATGTGAGGAGGGACAGACTATTCGTGAGTGTCTACACCTGTCGCTGGTAGATTCTAAGGGATACGGTATCTTATCATACGCCATTCTCTACTTATACCTTGAGTTATCCCCTTTTTAACATGATCGATAGCAGTGGATTGTGAATGTACTTTATCGATTTCTCTCAACAGGTTCGTGCTCCGATCATCTACGACGCCCTTCGCAACGAGTACACCAATCCCTGGTTCGAGACAGTCTTTGACATGGAGTAAGTCGCCTGCTACAGTATATTCGTCACTTTTAGAGTTAGGTCACAATAGTAATTCACCAACTAACTCTAGAATTGGATTATTGAAATAATGATTATTATTTGTTCTACTATTTCCTAGACAACAGGTGCGTATACCGTGGATTATATCGATTGATTTCAGGCGCAGAATGCCTCATGATCCGATTGACAAGGAAGTGTACGAAGTGGAGCTCGTCAAGACGAGAAACGAATTCAATATTTCCCGCCTGCTCTCCAATTGATTCCCCCCCCCTCTGCACATTGTTGTTGTTAGATCTAATAATCATATTCGGTAATAATCTACTTCATATATGCCCCTCCCCCTCTCACAGTATTATGAAACGGGGGGTCGCTGAACAAATAAGAGCCTGACTGCGGAAAAGTGCGGGAAATTTCAAACCAAACAGTGCGTACTCTTAGAACGTTTTTTGGCATACTGTAGCTCGCTTGCTGCTTGTTCCCAGAGGAAATCGCAGACCGGCGTTTCCCTAGGAATGGGGTGAGCAAATGTGAACAGTGCCCTATCTACACTATATAGTGTACAGGTAAGTTTCTTCAGTGCTAATCGTTGGGTCGGTGGTTCGACCCCCGACCCATGCATCTTCTCTTGCTCATTTTGGGAGAGCTCTTTGCCCTTGTTTCGGATAGCGCAAAAGGCTACGATTCCTTATTTGTTCAGTGCATAATACTGTGCTCTATTAGTCCATTTACCCATCCCGGCCATCCTTTCCTGTCCAAATAGTCTTGTTTCAATCTGTACGAGTCACAACTACTGTAGATATGAGAATCAGTCGGAAAAATTAAAAAAAGATAGATCTGACTAGCTGACTAGGATGACTTGTTCGTGTTTGTTCTTTATTGGTTATCGTGTGTTATTTAGTGGATACAGGAATATTAAGTGTAAGCATGAATTGTTCTTTCCCACTCCTCAATGTGCCTTTCCTGCCCCTGCAATTTGAAACAAAAACACTTTAACTTTTATTTCGCTTATCTCCCTCTTAAATATCAAAGGATTGTATGGCATGCTAAGATTTATCAGATTTATCTCAATTGATCGGTTCACCTAGGCATTTTCTGCCCGTTTGTTGCATTCTCTATTGGAAGGTTCTCAATTATGATCTATTGCAGCAGCTGGCTGGATTAATTAATAAAAAGATTTTACCCTAATTACTGCTATATTTGTTTGTATCAAGCGTTAATGCACGCTGATAATATCTGTGAGTGATAGAGTGCGAAATGTGAGACCACGGTCCCTTCATTTCGTACACTCTCTCATCCGACCGGCATAGAGAGTGTGCGAAATTAAGAAATCATGGTTTCACATTTCGAACTCTCGTCAGTGAATCGAAGAGATAACGATGAATCTTTTCAGAATTTTGAAAGATGTATTTTTCTCTCCTTGGATAGAAAGCGCCAAGCAGATAAGGTGGGTAGTTTTGGCCTCGTTTATCACATCGTCAAGTGTGCGCATTCCTTTCTCTCTATCCCGGTTACGATAGGCGCGATATGATAATTAGTATCATTGATAATATCTTCTCTCTGTTCCACTCGATCATCGTCCACTATCGTCTCTGCTCGCTAGTCTGACCTTTGCGCGCGCCATTCCACGCTGTCTCTCTCTCTCTCTCTCCCTCCTCAATCGATCTATATGATCTACCCTTCTGCACGTGAAGTGCGCGCACTTCTTTCCCCGCCATTGTGTGAGAGATGTTCTCTTTCGATTGACGCTGATCGATCTACGCTCATTTTCACTTCTCATTTTCCATCTGCTTCTATAACTAATGTCCTTTGTCTGCCTAGCTTCCAGCTGCGCTTCTTCCCTCCCATCATTATTCGTAATCTTACCAGAAACCATTGTTCCTGTATCTGTACGGGTTGTATTGGGCCCATTCCACTCTTCTCTCCTCTTCCTGTAAAGAATGAGCCTACCTCGCGCGACATTATTGAGCCTGGCTTGTTGCCAACTCTTGAAAAAGTGAATGCTATCGCCATAGAAGCGTATCTGTTCCTCTGAGTGAGTGACAGTCTCAGTCATGTCTTTATTTCTCTCTCTAGCGTTGTCCATATGAGGAACAGCTGACACAGTTAGTTACTTTCTCTGCCTCTCTTTGTGCACGAAATGTGAAGGAAGAGACACGATGGACGGTGTGGCATTTTGAGACAAACCTAGAAACTGGGAAAATAGAAGGAGAGGAGTATCGTCATGGGACTGCCTCTAACGCGCACATGTTGTGACGTCAATGCACTCTTGGGAAGAAACCCATTTGAGCCCCCGGGGAATTGCACTTTTCAATGGTATTGCAAAGCGCTCTCCCCGCAAGGAAATGCACTTTGAAGCAGCTTCCTTCCTAGTTTAAATATTGAACTACTGAGTAGTGGTGCACAATCTCACGAAGTTAGCGTGACCTCTGTCTGTTTACACAACAAAATTCCTGACCCCTGGACGTGGGCCTACTCTTGTTATTTGAGAGGCTACTCTTTCTCTGACCTTTCTTAATAGAGTTAGAGGTACCACATACCAGCCAGATGTGGACAAGGAGTGCGGGCTTTCTATGTCTCTCTCTCTCTCGCAATCATTCGCCACCTGGTGTGTAGAAATGGTATTGATATTCTCTCTATCCTCATTTCTTCCTCTTCTTTACCCTCCTTTCCCTGTCTGGCATCGCTTTATGATTGGCTGTCAGTCAAAAATTGGTAGAATTAATACTCGATTTCACTCTACTGTGAAAATTCCCTCCCCACTCCATTCGATCGATTCTCTTCGATTTTACTTATGTATTGCGACACTCTTTATTGAGAGTGTGATTTCATATGGGGATGATTGAGTGAAGGATGACATTGTGGTTGATTAGATGGTGCAATATGGAATATGGAATTAGATGCGGGGGCGCAATGATTACGGGAGTTCGCGCGCGTTATTAAAAGACGTAGTGAAGCGTTAAAAGTGCAAGTGCGCCAATGCAGAGTTTGCACTATAGTTACGATGCCAGACGCGTCTTCTATTGATTCTATTGCACTCTTGTCTCTTGTTTATGAGAGGTATCACCAGAGATTGCAGGTGACTCGGAACAATTTTCGAAAAAGTATTTTTAATTTCGATCAAACTTTTATATAAGAGTACCCAGGACGCGAGGAATTTAAATTTCCAGTCCCAGGTCCGAGAGCCGGCTTTTAGGAAATTAACGGCTCCAATGCCGGAATCGTCATAACTCAGTTCAAACTTGACCTACAACGATGGCGTTAGGCTTAAAATTTGTAGAATAATTTAGAGAACATTTTATATTTTGAAAACGAGCCTGAAAAACTAAAACGAAAAAAATTCTGATCGAAAAAGTGATTTCGAAAATATTCCAAAAATTATGCGATATCCAAAATGTCAGAAGAAGCAGAATTTTATTTCAAAATATGAAAGAGCTTGTCAAATACTGTCTAGAAAAAATTTAATATAAAATAAAAAGGGGGGGACCCGAGTCGGAAATTACGTTATAATGTGAAAAATCGAGAAAAGTCCGAAAATCGAGTTGATGAAAATCGCTCCAAAAATGTTGTGTTATCTGTCATTGGTAAATAGAAGTTCAGCAAAAATAGTTTCAGTTCAAAAACATTTCTTTAACAGTTTGCAGCAGCTCATAAATCTGTCTGTTTTCGCTCTTGAGATGTTGTCAAGTGTATTCAATTCCCACTTGTCTATGGGACGGCGACTTGCACTGAAACTATTTTTGCTGAACTTGTATTTACCAATGACACATAACACAACATTTTTGGAGCGATTTTCATCAACTCGATTTTCGGACTTTTCTCATTTTTTTACATTATAACGTGATTTCCGACTCGGGTCCCCCCCTTTTTATTTTTTATTAATTTTTTTCTAGACAGTATTTGAAAAGCTCTTTCATATTTTCAAATAAAATTCTGCTTCTTCTGACATTTTGGATATCGCACAATTTTTGGAATATTTTCGAAATCACTTTTTCGATTAGAATTTTTTTCGTTTCAGTTTTTCAGGCTCGTTTTCAAAATATAAAACGCTCTCTAAATTATTCTAGAAATTTTAAGCCTAACGCCATCGTTCTATGTCAAGTTTGAGCTGAGTTATGACGATTCCGGCATTGGAGCCGGTAATTTCCTAAAAGCCGGCTCTCGGACCTGAGTCTGTAAATTTAAATTCCTCACGTCCTGGGTACTCTTATATAAAAATTTGATCGAAATCAAAAATACTTTTTCGAAAATTGTTCCGAAAGGGGGGATTTTTCCTGCAATCTCTCGTGATACCTCTCTTATTCTATGTTTCTCATCTCCCTTGCATCTAGACCAGAGAGAGAGAGAATGAGAGATGGAAGGAGATCAAGAGATTGATAGAATCAGCTACGACAAAGGGGGAGAGATAGAGAGCCGCGGGATGAGTATTGATTGATTGGCCTCTCACCCCCCCCCCACTCCTCCTCTTTTCCTTATCCCCTCCCTGCCAACTGGCAGACCTTGATAGGTAAACAGCATCTCCGCAAAGTCCCATGTCTGTCGTGGGGGAGAGATAGAGGGGAGAAGTAAGGAAGGTGGTAAGCACCCTCCATTCCTCATTTTCCTCTCCTTCTTTTGACACTTGTAATGAATGGGTTGTGTGTGTCTTCTGTCGCTTTGTTTAACTTGTATGTTTCGTCTTCCTCTTTGCCCCCTCCTTCTACTATCTTTCTCTCCTCTTCGACCTCTCTACATTCTCCTCTTCCTCTCACGTGCCAATGTTTCTCTCCTCCCTTCGTCCTTTTTTTACTTGGTTGACTGGCAGTTTGATAGGAAAGCAAGCAACTCTTCTACTTTTTTGCCTCGTTGAGTGATGCTTTGTGAGAGGGCGGATGGGAAGATAGAGAGTGGAGGAGAGAGAGGTGAAGGCATAGGTCGACAGGTTCGCAAAGATCAACGAAGCCTGGCCACATTTCGATTTTTTAAGGTCAATTTTGCATCAAAAAACCTTACCCACATTTTAGGCATTTTCCTGCCCGCAATGTTGTGCTATGGGAGAGTTTTTATGAATTTTTCTCAGAACTCCGTGGCTAGCACGAACTGTGAGGGTAAAAGAGAGGGAGAGGGAGAGTGCACGCGAGAGATGAGTGGAGTGTGACGAGTCTTATTGTGTTTCTGTCAACTCGCCATTCAAAGGGCCCCATGCTCATGCATTGGCAAGTATCGATTCGAGAGAGTGCAATTTTTATCGTACTTTTTTTGTATATACGGCGATCGATAACATGAATCTGTTGATTCATCCCTGGGGATGCGTAGTTTAACGTCGTCTTCAATGATCTCTCCTCTTCTCTTATTCGTCCCACTTCTTGAATTCGCCGTTTGGCCACGTCTGCTTATTCATCCATTCGCGTTTCTGGGTGTCGCTCTCTCTTATTCTTATAGCTCTTTCATAATACGAAGGTTATCAGTGACTCTCGCGGTTCCCAAAAAGATCCCGATTTTGAAACACTTCTCGGGTGATTTCGCAACCGATTGGAACCAACTTTCCAATGAGAAACACTGTTTATTATTGACGATTTTCACTTCAGGTTTGGATCCCCACTTGCCCTCAACGTCGTAATGTCGAGGCGTTTTAATCATGTAAGTATTGATTGTTATCGGAGGAGTTAACACTGTAACAAGTAATAAAATAGTTAATTATCGATGGTGGAACTACCGTAATCTAATCTGTTGCTTCGTGCAGACTCATCACTACGGTCAGTTCGTGTCCCGCTTGGAGGGCGTCGATGGATGGGATGAAGAGGAGAGTGAGAGGAGAACGACGGGAGGAGAGGAGAGGAAGAGGCATGATACCCATCAGGTAGGAAATGAAATTGATTAAAAGTATCTGATGAAAACAACGGGCATCACTTATCCGAGCGTTTTAACTCAGTGCCCCGTAACAGCATAGTCAATTGCGAGGTACCCAACGAAATTATTAATTATTTGCTCCTTATCGATTTTTAATATTGTGACTTTCGCGTAGTGCCCCGAAAATACTTACCACCAATTGCACGTGCCCACGTATGATACGTATTATTTGTGATTTCAGGACTTCAATTACTCCTCTCAGACGTACAACAGTCAGAACCAGAACGTCACCGACACTTTCTGCCACGACAATACTTCAGCTCCCGTGAGTTATTTATTGGTTGTGGCTTTTTGTTTACTTTTATTCGATACATATTGAAGCACCCGTACGATAAATAAATGAGGGAAATTGAATACCCTCCGGGTCTTGATAAGGATAAGGGTGTTAGCAATGGGTAAGATCTAGGTGAGATAAGATTAGATTATAATTAGTTCATTAGTGATAAAGGCATGAAAGCCACTATATTTCTACTTTTTACAGATGAAGTACGGTACTCAATCGAACACACATGTCTACGATAATCGATATCTCGGACACAATCAGGTAATGAGTAGCTAGGAATTTTGGATTTTTTTCAAGATGAAAGATACTCACAAAGAAAGAAACACTAGGAATTTGAAACGCCACATGTCAAGACGGAGAGTTTGAAGCTCTAATTTTCTAGATTAGATGTATTTCTTTGAAAGTATTTCAACGCGTGTTGCATTGCAGATGAACAGCCAGCCTCAGTGGATGGAGCCTCCTCGTCGTGATCAAGCAGTCCAGCAGGTTGGTGTGCTGCTCTAAATTTATGGATATAACTGATTCGTGAAACATTGAATCAGCTGCTGTTATTTGCTATTATTTCACATTGCAGAATCTCTCTCCTTCTGCCCAGCAGTACCAGTACCAGAGCCAGAAGTACCCCGCCGCCGACACTTTCTACCACAACAATACTTCAATCACCGTGAGTTGATGGAAAATGGTCATAAAACCGAAAAAAAATGGTCCGAAGAAATGGTCCTAAAAGTAACCGAATTCCTATAAAAAATCGGTGGGGGCTTGTCACCGTTTTTCTTTTTTAATTGGCACGTTTCCTTGCGAGAAAAGATATGTTCCCTGAAAATTGTCTCCTCGCCATCTAATATTAATTTTGTTAGTAAAACTGTACGGATATAAAAATAATATACTTAAATAAAATTATTTATAATTCCAATTTTCATTTCCAAGACTACAATTACTCCTCCCAGCCGTACAACAAACAGAACCAGCATGCCACCGATATTTTCTACCACGACAATACTTCAGCTCCCGTGAGTTATTGATTGGTTGTCGCTTTTTCTTTTCTTTTACCCGATCAATTCTGTACATCAGTGCGTTCGCGTAAGGATCGCACGATTCCCAGATTTTTCGGTACAGGGTAAAAATGGAGTTTGGGGTTTTCACAGTTTCTGATAGCCTTATGGATGGTCTATCGATTACTGCTACTCTCATGTTCTGATTGTACTGAACTCATTTGCATAATTACAGACTCAATTTTTTGCTGTTTTTCAGTATTCTTAACGCCATTTATGTCAAACGAAAGATAATCACTCAAGTAGATACTGAAAAATGATCACCAAGATATGACCGACAACGTGGTGTCGTTAAATTTTACGTTTTTCAAAATTTGCATATTTCATGAAATTTTGATCTCATTTTTCTTGAAAACTAAGCAAAACACATAGCTGGATTTTTGATATGTGATAGATACTGGTGACATCTATCCGATGCATACATTATTTGGTCATGTTTCGGGGGTCACCGGTAGGTTTATTCATGAAAAGCTAATAATTTCTAATAGAGAGGAATCCCTCATTTCGTCTCATTCCACCCATCCCACCCCGCCCATGCGGTCTGAAATGAGAAAAGAACAATGGCTTATGACGTCACATCAATTTCTAGGGGTATCGGTAAATTTTTCACCCCCTCTATTGATGCCATAAACAGGCGAAAAAGAAGCTACAATAACTACAGTGAGATACAGTCACCAGTATCTATCACATATCAAAAATCCAGCTATGTGTTTTGCTTAGTTTTCAAGAAAAATGAGATCAAAATTTCATGAAATATGCAAATTTTGAAAAACGTAAAATTGAACGACACCACGTTGTCGGTCATATCTTGGTGATCATTTTTCAGTATCTACTTGAGTGATTATCTTTCGTTTGACATAAATGGCGTTAAGAATACTGAAAAACAGCTAAAAATTGAGTCTGTAATTATGCAAATGAGTATAATCAGAACATGAGACTACCAGAAATCGATAGACCATCCATAAGGCTATCAGAAACTGTGAAAAATGGGGGTGTAATTTTGCTGAACCGTGGGGGGTGCGAGTCTTACGCGAACGCACTGACATGTTGAAGCACCCGTACGATAAATGAATAAGGGAGATTGAATACCCTCTGGGTCTTGATAAGGGAATATGGTAGTATTGGATAAGATCTAGATGAGATAAGATTAGATTATAATTAGTTCGTTAGAGAAAGGCATGAAAGCCACTATATTTCTACTGTGGTCACCAATACGATTTAATATATAATATATCAATTAACTTTTTGATGCTCTTTCAGGTCCCGGATCGTCATTCGAGACGCCGTATTAATTCGGTGCGTGTTTTTGGTGGCGTTACAGACTTACTGTAGATATACTGTATTTAGTCTTGTAGACTTCCTCGTTTAGTGATGTTTCGGCTCGGAGATTTAATTAAGTGTGAACTTATTTAATTATGCTTATTGCAGGGAGATGGTCAATCATCTTCTTCATCGGATTCGTCACTCTTCGGCGTACGTTTATTTATTGATTTTTTTCCAATTAAAAAAAGGTTCTTGCTGTTCTATTTTGTCTTGATTTTTATTTTTTGTATTGCAGAAAACAAATCTGAGCAGTGAGGAATTGAAGGAGTATGTGAAACTGATCCAAGATCTTTGGTCCAAGGAGAGATTTGTTCGGGACTTCAAGTCAGTTTCTTTCCTTTCTCCGTCTTTCTGCACTCTTGTATACTGTAGTGCGTATGGGTGTGTGGCATACTGTAGCACACACTCCTATACTGTAGTTTTTGTGGGTCAGATCATCTGTCACCTTGCTGATTGCAGACACTACAGCATCAAGGATCACCATCGAATCAGGCAGCTCCTCGAGACGATCGATCGAGCACGGAGATTCAAATGAGAATGAGAATGTTCACTCTTCCTCCCTCACTCGATTCAATCCCACCACTCACTTCTCACACTCACTAACTCGCATTTCACACGCAGATAGTACCTCTTGGATTACTCCCCCGATTATATTCATGATAGATTGATACTAACCGCCGAACTGTCGGTATCTTTGCCTGACAGAAGTAGCTGTCAAAATAAGGAGAATAAGATTCGTAACGTTGAGATACATTTCTTGTAAAATTTGAAAAAAAATGTATTGACGATTCTAATTCCCCTGTGAACTAGAGAGAAAAATTGTGATACATTGTTTGTATTGTTTAAAAATAATGAACGCCGAAGTAGTCTTTTTCTTGTAAACTAACGGAAAAATTCGACCTTCGATTGTTCTTTTGATCGACACTCAATGTATTCGTTGGCGAGACGTAAACTCGCTACATTGGCTACTTTTTCTGCAAGGTGGTTTTGCTTAATTGTTTATCCGGTTTTATAATAATCGTGTATCCATCGATTGTTTTATTAATCACTCGATTGTATCCTGAGTATGGTCTATCCCAAGTGAATACTGTAGCCACGTGACCAAATAAATGATGTTGCCTGAAAGTTGTGAGCGTGGAAAGAGGAGATACAGTACCCGCTTGGGCTGTGTATGATACCTGAGAATGAGATGAGTAGCTTAGATTATTGATTTTATTCGTAGATGGAAGAGGGCGTTGTGGTGGAAGCAACGCGGGTTGCTTTTCTGGTTAGTTTCGCAAATATTTTTTGAGCAGTGGAATTACTGTAGTGTTGAATTGCACCAGGGATTGATAACTGGTTTTTTACTTAGATTTGGGTGAAGTCTCTCAGCGGCACGGTCAGCATCTCGCGTTCGTTTCGCACTCAAGGATTGGCGGTGATTATCGATTGATTTTATCAAACAGTCTACTTTTTCATCGGAAAGTCGTTCAACGTAAAGTAATAATTATATTGAATATAATAATATTCTAATTATGTATAAGAATAATATTATTATAATGATTCAATATCAGCCGGGGACATTTGTGCGAGTTTCGCTGAGTAACAATGGAACGACCGTCTCTCGACTCGAGAAGGTCCCGCGGAAGGCTACTGTATTCGCGAAGGATCTCGAATTGAAGGTGAGAGAGATTGCATAGTGATGATGAAATACTGGAGCAAGATCAATTATGATTGATGTCACGCAGTGTCTTTGCATACACTTGTGATAGGGATTGATATTATAAATAAATTACATTGGAAAAGGGCTATCTCAGATAAAAATTCGCACCATCTTCCCTCCAGCGAAGCTAATTGACAAGAGTGGACTCAAGGTACGGTACATTGCACAGTGATCCATTTATGCCTAACTGATTACAATAGACTTCTTAATCAAACCGTAATCTCAGCTCTACTCCCCTGAGATTGGTCTGGTTACGGTGAACGAAACGTGGCGAGCACTCTTCATTACTGCGGGACAGCAGAAACCAACTGTGTACTCCTGCTCAACGGAGTGGTGAGTCCCGCTGGGAATATCAATTGTTTGAAAACCTGTCGTTGACCCATTAGAATATGAGGCCGTTTGCGAGAGCATCAAACAATGTCACAACATAGATTGGACAGGTGAAAATACACAATATCAGTTAAACATGGTTTCCTAGAGATTTGAGGGTAGCGATCACGATGGCGAATATGCCATGTTATGCAAATCGATCTCCGACCTGATATTTAAATTACAAAATCTGGCTGATTTCGCGTGTTTTTGTGCTTTCAAAAGATAGAGTCTTCAAACCACGTCGTGTAAATATTCAATTAGGATGAAATTGTATGGAGAATCTCATGGAACTTTCAGAAATGCAAATTTCCGTGTATTTCACTTACCTTTTGTCTATTTCTCTATGTTAAACTCAAAAAAGGAGTCTGGGATTAACACAGTATGTGGAGAGTATACACACCGTACTGCCTCTTTAATTTGTACACTGTTGACCTCCGGAAAATAGAGTTATGAATTTTTAACTGAGTGAAAAAGCACTGATCTGACGAGAAAAATGGCCAATTTGCATCTAATCACCCTCTCACTTCTCATTTGCCCGCTCGCGCGGTGTCTGAGAGGGCGAAATGAGAGGGTGATCGCATGCTAATCGAGCAGTTCTCACAGCAGGTCAGGTTTTCCACTCAGACTCACTCAGTTAAAAAATCATAACTCTATTTTCCGGAGGTCAACAGCGTACAAATTAAAGAGGCAGTACGGCGTGTATACTCTCCACATACTGTGTTAATCCCAGACTCCTTTTTTTGAGTTTAACATAGAGAAATAGACAAAAGGTAAGTGAAATACACGGAAATTTGCATTTCTGAAAGTTCCATGAGATTCTCCATGCAATTTCATCCTAATTGAATATTTACACGACGTGGTTTGAAGACTCTATCTTTTGAAAGCAAAAAAACACGCGAAATCAGCCGAATTTTGTAAGTTGAATATCAGGTCGGAGATCAGTTTGCATAACATGACATATTCGCCATCGTAATCAGCACCCTTGAGAGTACCTAAAACAATGTTCTCCTCTGAAAATGATTTTTCTACTGTCCGCGCTTTGCTCGATTCTATGGCAAACGGCCTCATATGTATTCAATACTGTTGTTTTGCGGAGCTTTATTCACGTAATAAGACATGCGATAAATGGTGTGGCTACAATAATCCTTTGCACGTCAATTGGTGTGTCTATAGTACCCCTCTATCAGGTCTACGTCGCTTCGAGAGTTCGTTCTGCTAGGCAATCAGCAGTTGTCACCTGTTATTGAAGAGGCGCACTCTCCCACTTATCTCGATCTACTCATTCAATCGGTCAGATAAATATTAAAATATTATGATATGAGTACGAGTAAATGTGGGAATAGTAGTGCAATGTATACAGAAAGATCAAAGGAATTAAATACCAGTGTTGCCAATTCATTAAGTGTCCCCAATGGTGCTATTAATTGAAAATTATAATCAGTTCGAGAGTGAACAAACTAATTGTTATATGTTCAGCCTTGGGCGGATATGGTGGAGCCACACGCTCAAGCCAAGCCTATGCTCGAACACGTCCTGGTGAGTCACTACCGTAACCTCGATAGCTCGACTACTGTAACAACCGTAACCTCGTTGCAGGAGCACTATCTGGATCGATACACTCGATCGGACGGTGAGTCATCGTCGGACGAAGAGAGATGTCCATCGACTGCGGAAGACTACGAGAAGAGCGGAGTGCTGCTGGAGAGACACTCGTACAAGGAGAACTACTGGCAGTGCTACTTGCCGGATCAGCCGGAGATTAGGTCAGAGTAGGGTAGGAACGATTAACGGTACGGTTGTACTAGAAACCAGTCTTGTAGTGTAGGCTGAAAAAATATTTGAAAATCGGTATTACTTCCAAAGAAGTATTGATGACACGCGTGCACTTTAGCGCATTTAATTATTATTATTTATATATTCTTGTGATGTCTTGTAAAAAATATATATATATATAATTTACAGAGATCAATTCGTGGATATCAGCGAGAAGTGCATGATAGGCAGCAGACGTCCGTTTCCCGGCGCGACCGTCCAGATCAAGTTGACGTACGGTATCAGGGAGGGGCAAATGAATATTGATTTTTTTCTATATATTGCTGTTACTTTTTGTAGAAGTAGCAATTGACGGGGGGAAGCGGCAAAAGTCACTAATTAATAAATTGATTCTAATTGTAGTGACTACTACACGGGCATTAAGAACTGGCAAGTGGTCGACCACGATCCGTCCATTATCCCCGAGATTATTCTCGACCAGAAGAAGGTGAGGGTATTCTTCCATATTCCCTACCGTAATTCAGATTTACCCAAATTTAGATTATCCTTTTTTGTATTCTTTTTTGTTCTTATAAGTGCTGTTACAACCTTCGAGGGTGTATCAAATAAATAAACAACACCGTCCTGGGTCACTATGTAAACTCCCACTTGAAATGAAACGAAGGTATATACGGATTTAGACAGAACCATCGGCGAGCAGGCAATGGGAATAGGCAGACAAATAATCGTTGGCTTGTTGGTAGTAGATACCTCTGAATGGGCTGGAACATCGAATGCCACTATAAGTGGCAGTTGAAACTTTGAATCACGAATGTGAATACTCCCCATTCTCAGTGTCAGTACTCTTAATAAACATCTATGGCTTTTTCATACGGAAATACTGATTTGTGGAGGTTGGTCCAAATACAGTCGCGCGCATAAGTGAGTGGACATTTTTGAAATCACCTGTAACTTCTAAGCCAGGAAATAAATCATTCTGAAATTTTGGCTTGGTACACCAAATCCATCGACGATTATGATGCTGATATTGAAATATTTCGAAATCCCCCAGTTATTGCATAGTGATGACGTAATCAAACCATACTTTTTCGGAAGTCCATTATTCTTACATACATTTTTTCAGGCTAGCCAAACTTTTTGAGCATAAAGGTGGGCTGAAGGGCTGCCGTGAAAAAATTTTTCAAGTTGCTGCGACTTTGCACCTTGGCAGCAGCCTTGCTGCAATTTCGCGGTCGTAATCTCATATCTCGGCTTCTAGACAAGCTAAAACGTCGTTCTAGGAATCAAAATAATCCTTATGTGGATTGCTGACGATTCTGAGAATATGATACATGTAACTGAATAATTGGCCTCGAGGTACCAAAAAATCGATTTTTTTCATGACCCATTTTCGATCGACCTCAACTATGTGGAACAGTTTAGCAAAAATCTAGTTTTTGCGTAGACGTATTGCAAATGTATTGAAGAACTGATGCCCAACTTTTTGTACGGTTGGCGTTTGTTTCCAAGGCGCCTCAATCGTTTTTCTGAAGGACACACGATAGGCCACGCCCCCTTTTCGCCCTATTGACCTACAGTTTCATTAATATAATTTGTTTTGCTGTAACTTTAGAGCTAGAGGAGGTAGAAGTCTGAAATTTTAACTGGAACCCCTGCACACTCAGGGGCGTCGATTCTGTATATTTCATAATAATTTAATTTTTTCTTCATTGCGTAGTGATGACGCAACATTTCGTCGAAATTTCAGAGGTGATTTTTTTACTCGGACGTAAATTTTGCAAGCATCGTACTTTGAGTGGTGATAGTTGACATGGAGATACACTCGAGAAAAATTAGTACCACATCGTACGGTTCCATACCGGACCAGTGCGAGGTCTCAAAGTGGGTACCCGATAGAATGAGTTTTCGTTTCTAGACGTGCTAGAGATTCGTATTCAACTTCAAAATTACCGTGATGGTGTTTTAGTAAAATACCGAAAGTTTGGCATTGATCGGCCGTCATATGCCTTCAGGGCATAATCGTCGATGGATTTGGTGTACCAAGCCAAAATTTCAGAATGATTTATTTCCTGGCTCAGAAGTTACAGGTGATTTCAAAAGTGTCCACTCACTTATGCGCGCGACTGTAAGAACGAATCAATATTTGCGAATCAATATTTTTCATTGTCTGAGATATTCTTAATGAAGTTCATTACAGCCGAGCAGTGGACAGGGTTTCGTCGATTCGAACACTCCGTATGTCGAGTGGCCGTGGTTGAATATCGCCGCGGTCAAGGAGAAGATGGTGATGCTGGGATCGAGAGAAGTCACTCGGTAGGTTTACTGTACCTTGATGAAGTGCGCGGTAGCGATAAATGGTCCATCGCCAACTGGCTTTATTATCTGAATGTGGCAAGCCTGCGAGTAGCTAACTAGCGCTGTATGATTTCCCCAAAAGTAGAGAACCTATTTCCGATTTTTCCATTTTAACAGTAATTTTAAAATAATTAAAAATTGCAGTCTGTTCAACAAGCGCGTGCACGATGTTTACGACTACGACAATGTTTTGGGAACGCTGGAGGAGGGCGCCGTAGTGAGAGTACTCGTCAAGTTCAGCAGACTGAAGCAACCCGGGTACTGTACCACCATTTATTGATTGGAGTTTGCTATCATTTACTCATTGTGCGGATGTTCTGCACAGTACCTGCTTGTTAGAATACGGTAGTGAGGGGGAAATACGGTATCCTCATTCAGCTGGCCCGAGTACCGTCGTGACGCGTGGGTGGTGAAGAGAGTAGCAAAGGGAGAGATGGAATTGCCGGAATCGAGAAGTGGAAGGAAGAGGGTGAGTACGATAGAAGGGGGAGAGGAGTACGGTAGTTGGATGGGGCGCTAGATTCTGCGGGAGTACTGTAGATGGGGGTGCGGTACAAGCGAAGGGAGTAGGGTAGATTGAGGGGAATACGGTAGACAGATATACGGTAATAGATAAAGGGATAACGATGAATGACACGCATTTCAGAGAAAGGCGATTGCCCAGGCGCACAGAGAATTTCAATACGTGGAATACGCGGGAGATAGAGATTGGAGAGACAACCAACTGCTGTCGTGCTATAGAGTGAGGACAATTATTTATTCTTTTTATTATTGTTTTATTGGATATTTCGCCGAATGGTGTGACAGCCATTTAAGAAGGGGAAATGGAGTAATTGTTTAGCTAATTAGTGTTTGTTAGAAATAAGGGAGAATACATCCGTTGTAATTGATGTACCTTGTATGCAAAGTGTTATACGTGAGAGGTGTAGCCAGAATGCGCCAGGTCCAAAAATAAATAAATGATCTTTGTAGCTTCGAATGTGGGATTAGTGGTAATTTGTGTTAATTGGAATAAAATAAATAACTAAACACGATCGCTGTGCCTTGTTATACTCGAAAGGTGTAATCGGAATGCTCCAGGTCCAAAAATGAAATTTTTTCAGCTTCGAATGTGGGAGTTGCTGGACGAGGAGAAGGCGATGGCAGAGGAAGAAGAAGAGAGGAGAAAGGAGGAGAGGAGAAGGGAGGAAATGGTTGGTGGAGAAGAATTGATAGAAATAAGTAATGCAGAGACCAGCGAAATATTGTAGTGATTTTTCAAGGGCATTATTTGTTTTCAAATGCCGTAGAATACATCTCGATATTATCTAGAATCGGCGGCTGGCGGCGGCGGTTGAATGAGTAGCACGTGGCTATTGGGCGGCCACTGAATATGTCGAAATACAGACAATCGATATTGCAGGCGTTCGTCCAACACAAGTTGGAGGAGAGTCGAGTGGACAAGGACGCGGAGACTCCTGCGGCTCCTTTGCCCACTTCAGTAAGAGTGAGAGACGCCTCTCCCACTCCCTCCCATCAATCGGACTCGTCTTGCGCCACGCAAACGACCGTGAGATCCGTCGTCCCCAGACCCACTCCACCACTCGTATCCGCCCAGAATATCGACAACCAATCGATAAACCAATCACCCAAACGACCCCAATCAGTGGATGGTGCGACCTACCATTCGTGCAATCGGTCGACCATCGCTCGCTCCATCAGAAGTCTGCCTGTATTCGGCGCTAATATGAGCAACAAATCGATAAATCGAACTACTGCCGCAGTCCGACCCACCTCCCCGTCGGCGCAGTCCACCGGCGAATCGATATACCATTCGGTCAACGAATCGATGAATCTGTCCGATGATGATGATTTATCGATCAACGAGCCTATTTATCGATCGGCCAATCAATCGATAAACCAGTCCGTGGATCGATCCGAACACTCGTCGCGAGACACTGGCTACTCGAGCAACAAGGAGAATCAGGCAGCGGTCACCGGGAGAGAGGTAGGCACAGTCACCTTGTGAGCTACAGTATGCCTAGTAGAAATTATATAAAATTCGTTGTTTTGGGATAGAACTCGCGGATTTTTCTTTTGTTCTTGAAGCAAAAAAGTGTACTACTGCTGGTTTTAAACGAAGGCAATTCTTCTCGTGACGACTTTATCAATATTATTTTTTAATAAATTATTTTTTAGATAATCGGATGCGAGCGATGATGCAGAAGGACGCGAATCTCCGATCGATAATTGATGCTGAGGACAGATTCATGGGAGCGGATATCGATTACGTTCTTGCGGAATACAGTAACTAGATAATATCGACCGACGACCTTCCTTTGACGCTATCATGACATTTATGCTGTTTTTTTTGTCAGAAGCCTTGTTTTGTTATTCTTGTCCTGTTATTTATTGCTAATTTGTTCTGTGTATGTTTTACGTTGTTCTATGTTGTAGTTTCGTTTTACTCTAGAATAGTTTTAGTTAGTTGGATACTCGAGTAGAATTGTCTCTGACGTGGCACAGACGACAAGTAGTGGCACTCTTTTTTTCGCAAGGTTAGATTGACGGTCCATTGAAATCCAAGCATACGATAATCCTCTACCAATTGTTTCATTTCTTGTATCTTAATGCGACCTCATCTCACATTGTGAATAAGAGTCCAAGTAGTTGAGCATTCGAGCTCATCTTAGCATTACTAGCTGTTGCATTCCACCCGCCACTCCGAGGTTTCACTTATGATATCAATTGGTGCAAGTTATACTACACCACGACAAACTGTACGGAGTCCCTCTCTCCCCTTGCTCATAACTGATCCATTCCCTAATTTACTCCTGTTATTCAATCGGTGTTGTGTTTTAATTCACTGTGTGGAGACGAAGATAAATCTGTGTTGTTTTTGACGAGTTATCGTTGAAATGGAATGTGAATCTGGTAGTCGATCCAGTCAATATCGATTGCGTCAGAGATCAGGAATCAATACTATGGTGAGCGAACTAATGGGCAAGGTATGATAACTGTGCAACTATAGAGTACGGTAGATACAGTAGTTGATCGTCAGGCTAAATCGATCTCCTGTGTACGGCCTATACCACGTGTTTCGGGATGTATTGAACCAATTGGCACCATCTGAGAAATATATTTGTCCATATTTAATTGCAGATATCAAGAAGATGCGTCGATCTATCGATGGACGGAGGTCTGAATGGTACGGTAGCAGCATACTGCATCGCAGCCGAGTGAGTGACTGTTTACTGAGTACTGTAGGAAAGAATATTGATTTATATTTGTATGAACGTAATTTATTGGAAAGGATTGCTTTACGAAGCTGATAACGGTACCGGAATTCACGGGGAAAACACCACCGCATAAAAATTACCATGGAAACATTGATTTGCATGTTAGTTTGATCATATTTGTATATGAATTATGGCTTAGTCGAGGTATGAGACGCGACAATTGATTGTATTCCAGGCTAAGTCTACCTCTATTCTGTCCAACAACCGTGCAATATTTTTCAGTGACGGATAGCCGCTCGAAGTCGGCATTCGAATGTACTCGAATGAAGTGGGAGAGAGGAAGGTGGATCTGTGGAGGACAAAGGTATGACGTTTCATATTTACTCATGTAAACCATGTGAATGTGGGTATCTTACAAGATTAAATGACAACACTCAAAATATCGACTATTGATGACTTCAATTTGAGGCTATTTTTCCTTGACTATGATAGAGCGAATTCTATAGTGTAATGGGTTGATTCCTCTTCATTAAACGCGTTCTTCTAATAGTGCAATAATAGTAACCCATCATTGCATTATTAGGAAATCATGTTCAATGAAAACGAATAAACCCCTCATACTGTAATTGTGAGTTTAGGAGGGGAATGTGAAGCGAAAATTCCGACATTCTCGCTGGAAATGGGAAACGTTGTATTTTCTTTTCAGATGGACAACTCGGCAGAGACTAGAGGATTCAGGGACGATTGGAAGAATAGCGGAGGTCGAATGATCACTGACTGGATACCGGTAGGTCAACACTGTTCAAGAATCATAAATAATGTTAATTAGATTTTTTTTAATTGTCAGCAAACGTGGACAGATAGATTTATACCGCTAGTTGATTGGAACTGGTCTTGTAGGGCGTCTGCATTTGTACACTAGTCTTTCGAACTCTTAGTCACGTTCTCATCTGAAAAGGGCAGGGAGGGGGAGAGATTCGTCTGCTGATAAGGGATGATGACTGTTTGTTGTGTGTATTCGTTGTTTGTTCACATGCGAGTTGTGCACACTGTGTTGGAAGTCGCCCCTTTTGGTCATTCTCTAGTAGTGTTGTTAGATCAAATACTTTTACTCGCGAGTAACAAAGGTTATACGCGAATAGGATTATTCGATCTAACACTTGCCATTGTTTAACCATCTCAGCATCACTTTGTTGCATTCAAAGCACACGAACTGCTCGAATAACAAATGCAATTGCCGAAACATTAATTTCACTGGTTACACAAAACACGAATCCTCCTCTTTCAGGTTCTAATCACGGGCTCTCACAATCGTCTCGTTTTCTTCTCCTCTCGCGTTGGCGATGGAATCATTCTGCACGAGGTGCACAGAGGGAACGCCGCTGTACGGACGGGAGCAGTCTTCCGCGCAAGAGTAGAGTCAGTTTGCGATTACGATTACTTATTTTAACGCATTTTTGACCGAATACGATCACCAAGTATATATATATATATATATTTATGCGTGTTCAAAGAAAACGCGGTTACAAATAGAAAGAGGAAAACGATAAAATGAGAGAAGAATGTACGATAACGTAGTGAGATCATGAGATGTCGGGGGTCATGTATGAAGTTCGCTCATGCAGAGAAACTGATTTGATTACCGGGTTTTGAGAAAAGCCTAGCCGCTCTGGGAAAGAAACTATGGTGTCTATAGTTGGCATGTGAGCCAGCATTAGCGAAATTTATTCCATTTCTTGTGTAATAATAACTGAAATGATGTGGTTTGATTTTAGAGATTTTGTATTTGCCTCTCAGAAGAGTCTATAGCCAATGAGCTGCAAGATTGTTAACATAGAGGCCATGAAACAGAAATTTGGCCAGTTGTGGAAAAGTGAATGTCCGCGCTGCATCTCCCCTATCTTGAGTCTAGTAACTTTTGACTCGCGTTTTTATAGCCAGTGAGATTGATGTTTCGACAAGTGCATTTGATATTCGAGTAGTTCACTGTCCTGATCCTGTGCGTTTTTAATGGAACAAAGTTGTATTAGTGTAATTGTGAAAGTGGAACAAGTGGTAAAGTGGATGGTTATACTATGGCAAGGTCGTTCGTTGTAGGAAGTCGCCGCCGGACCCGCCGCACTACCACGGAACCCGCTACCAAGTGGTGCAGATGGACACGAGATCTCCCATCGAGACGAGAGGAGTGCAGATTGATGTGCTGTCGAGGAGAGGATTGGAGGAAGTGAGAGTGAGTTATAGGGGGATTTTTTTTTATTTAACTGGTACACCCGTGAAGGGTGCGATAGCAATTTGAGGAAACGATAAAGAATAAAAAGGATACTGTAAATTTGGGATAACTTGATTTGGATAGTGAAGGTGGAGAGTAAGGGGATGATGAGGGAAATATCAATTTATTGGCTGGAATAGGGCATACTGAATAGGGTACATTCGCGTGATATTGCTCTTCGGTATTATTCTGTTTCGCGCATACTCTCAAAAATAAGTCTACAACTCCATAACTCTAACACGGCCATCCACGACTTCGCTGTCTAATAGGCGCAGGGGAGCGGGTCGTTTAGACTTTGAAAATCGTCGCACGGCAGCCCATAGGTCTAGTGTTGTCCTTTGTATAAATTTAAAATGTAATATCGCAGGTGACAACGGTGGTTGAAGTGGAGCAGGAGCGGGGCGCGTACTTCCTCATGTCATGTGATCTCATCGGAGTCTGTTTCATCACCAAACAAGACGTCTTCCCCGATCGACCTGTCGCCGTCGGACAGACCATTCGAATCTTCGCCCACAGACAAACGAGCGGTCAGTGTTTACTGTAGTTGCTCATATTAATAGACAAACAAGCGGCCAGGGTTACGGTAGTTGCTCACACTGATCGACAAGTGAGTGGTCAGGGTTACTGTACTTGCTCGTATTGATCGTGTTCGGGGTTACTGTAGTTGCTCGGGTCAGGATTACTGTAGTTGCTCATTTTGATCAACACACGAATGGTGAGGGCTACTGTAGTTGCTCGTATTGATCTTATTTATTTCTGCAGGCTACCCCTCGCATTGGAGGGTCGGTCGTTACGAGCATGTTGAGACGAGGAAGGTGGAAGGACGGCAGCAGCTGGTACGACCCGTGCAGCGCGGAAGAAGGGCGGAGCTGCAGCACGTGCAGCAGATGCAGCAGAGAGGAGAGGAGAAAGCCGTGGAGCAGGTGGGGATGAGCGAGGAAAGGGGTGAGATCAGAGGAGCATGGAGTGGAATTGAATAGTATGGAAATGAGTATGATTGATTGTGTCATTTGTTTCCTTTCAGAGAGCCCACAATCGATCGATAACAAGGATGAGTTCAGAGGCGACAGTGGGTCCGACTGTAGTGAGGTGAGTAAACGATTCCGAACGTGAGGGTGGTAGCTCAAAGCCCGGCGGATCAGCGTTTTACGTGTTCCTTACTATTGAATGCTCTTGATACAGACAATTGCAGTTCTGCTGGTCTTACACGAGTGACTGATATTATGAGAGGAATGATGAAGAGTGAGACGCTGGTTGGATTGCTGAGGAAGACGGACGAGGAGAGAGGGACGAGAATGTATGCACGAATACTCGAGTTGATCGATATGAGACGCTAGAGTAGATTACGGTAGTACTGCAGCATACTGTAGTGTAGCGTGATGTAGAGTACTGTAGTGACATTGTAGATGCGACCAATACTTATCCTCCTCCCCTCCTTATACGGATAGATATTCGATTTTTCAAGTCCTTCTATTTCCTCGTATGAGTTTGATCAAATACCAATTACTCCCTTGATGGTTGTCATTGTAGAAAGAACAGCGATACTGATTAATTGTGGTTGTATTGTACTTGTGATCTAAAAATAATTTCTCATTCGAGTCTGAAGATAAATAATTGTGATCGCTTTCAACAACATGAATCCTTAGCTCACATGAAAGAGTTTGAATCTCTGGAAGTATCTGGAGATTTTAAAATAAAAACATGAAGTATGGAACCTTCTCGCAGGGTTTGCCTACTAACATGATCGGCTTGATAGTACAAGTCACGGCGGATCTTGTAAAGGTAAGCTTGCCTATTGACTACCGTAATCAGTGGCACCGTAGTGAGGATTGACGATAAGGATGAGTAATTGCTTTATTTACCTACAGTATCCTTCCAGATCTGGTCAACGTCTTCTCATCGTCTCATGTCCTACGGAATAGACGATGTGCCCAAACAGAGCCGAGAGGGAGACTGGATTGAAATTGAGTGAGTTGCTAATATTTTTCAACAGTCCTTACTGCTCAAATCAGAGTCAGTTTCGTTCGAAAGCAATTTAGGCAGCCTGTGAAACGTAGAATCGCCCGTGGAATAGAAGTAAAACACTATTAAAACATGTAATTTATCAATGTTTGCTCCAATCGGCTTACTAAGTGGAAAATCGTTACTCGTTGTCTAGCCTGCATCTCGCCCTACTCCCCACCTTCCCTACCCAAATTTTAGTTATCTTTTTAAAAAATTTATTTTCTATTGTTTCTTTAATTGCCGTAGCACCCTCCGCGGGTGTATTAAATAAATAAATAAATAAATATATTTGCAGCCTCTATAGCAATGGAGTAATGAGGGGAATGCGACGAATGCAGGCGCATTTGGAGACGAGAAGAGACGAGAGAGGAGGAATGCAGGTGAAGAGAGGGAGAAGGGAGAGGGAACTGGGGGAATTGGGGCTTCTGTGGTACCATTAAGCATATTTTGTCAGAGATGATATTGGTAATTGTAGCATGTTGGCAATAAATACAGTATGAATAAGGAAATTTGGGACTATATAAGAAGTGAGCGAATATTATTCATGTGAACGATTCTAGAAGGAGTAAAGCGAGGTTGTGAAATGATGTGAAATAGAGAAGGTTATGATAAATGCTTAAATCGCAGGTTCTCGACTGTTTTCTTCTCGATCGCATGAGAAGAGAAGCGTTCAATGAGAAGTTTGGAGTTGTGAGTGTGGAGAGGGAATTTGAATGGCCAGAGGAGAAGGAAACGAAAGAGAACTGCTATT
This sequence comes from Pristionchus fissidentatus, assembly GCA_036245785.1. Taxonomy (NCBI): domain Eukaryota; kingdom Metazoa; phylum Nematoda; class Chromadorea; order Rhabditida; family Neodiplogasteridae; genus Pristionchus; species Pristionchus fissidentatus. The sequence goes on from BTSY01000004.1 coordinate 34,599,097, forward strand.
TGCTATGGATGAATGTGTGAGTTTCATGTTTCATATTTTACTTACATGCAACTGAGACGGGATGCATTAATCGTTCCAGATCATCTATCGGAAAAATGTCCATAGACGCGCAATCGACAGATAGAGCCTACTCGAAGGACGGAAAATACACACACGTGTATCAGAAATTGGAAGGAGAGGTATTTTACTCAATTGATCTGCATATTTGCTTCTCATACCGATTCTACGGTAATAAAAATTACATTATAATCAACGATTTATTGGTAATATTTTGAGGCGCATCGATTAAAAGGAAGAGTAGAAGAAATAGTGGAAGATTGTGAGACGGCCGAGGAATTTAAAGAAACGGCGAGTCTTTAATTATATTAATTATGTGATGCTTTTTGTTCAGATATTAATCGTCGGTTATGACTCCGATTCCGGAACTTTTTACTCTGCTTCCCGTAGTGGGCAAGCATTCATAACAGAGAAAGTGTGGAGAAATGAGAGAGTGGAGATAGGAGACGTATTCAGAGCGAGATTGTGGTGAGCACCTTACTTTCGAATGATTACGATACGGTGGGATATGGTATATTAGGTTACTGTACTGGCTAAAATATTGAACAATATATAATTTCAGCAAGGCCGAGATTCGCACAGAAGACCTAGGATGGAATCGAGTGGTTAAACTGATGAAGAGAATGGAGGGATGGGAAGGAGTCGAAGTGTCGGGCAAAGAGGGGAAAGATGTGCGGGTGAGTTGGTGTTTCTGCGCAGTTGCATCTCGTTCCCAATATTGCATTTTCGATTTTCTCCTCCGAGCTTTTTGAGCAACTAATCTTCCAAACCTAATATCAATAGAATGAAATCGCAGGTTGTTCTGGACGGAAAGATAACCGAGAGACGCTCGACATGCTTCTGCTTGGACACGGCGCCATTCGGACTCGTGACCTACCCGACTGATATCGATCTACCGTAAGATTTTCAACAGTGGAAATATCGATTCTGTGTGAGCTTCTAGTATGGAAGGATTATAGTTTTATTTTAATATTGTGTTTTAATTACAGTAACGTTCCCTCTGACATCTCCATAGGCGACCATCTGCGAGTGCGAATTCTTCGATTTAAGACGAGCAAAAGTAATAATTAATTAAATTAATGCTGATTTAAAATAAATACACTTTTTAGCCGACCACCCGTCTAAATGGCAAGTGACGAGCGTTTTGAAGAGACTGCCGAAGCCTACTGAGAACGATGACTGGTTTGAGGTGAACTTTATTGGTGAAGTGATTTATTAAGGCGTGTGTAGTGCCGTGAACAAGCTCAACTGACTACTAAAATTACCTGCCGAACTGCCTAGCCAGATATCTGCTCGTTTAGACGTGAATGTAAATGCTCGAATGGCCTGTTACACATTTCCATTCAGGCAATCGTCACATGCCTGATCGGTCCTCGGATATTCTTCAGTTTCAAGCACGGCAATGCAATGTGCATGAGGAACTGCAATTTGCCCGCTGGTCTCTCGCTGGGTACGGTAGTCGACATACGAGTGAAGTGAGTTTATTGAATAACCTAATATACCGTATCTGTACCCCACCTATTATACTGTACCCTTACTGAGTACGGTATCCGATCGATGAAAAGAGAGTTTGGAATACTGTATTATTGAATCGTATTAAGCGACTTTTGTGGTGCTGTAGCATGAAATAAAGTCAGTTTATCAAGTCACTTTTCCATTTCCCAGAGACACGGGGAATGAGAGTTACTTCGAAGTGGTGGGCATGAAAGGAGAGACGATGAGGAGGGAGGATGTTACTGTAGAGAAGATTGAAGGAGCTGAGAGAGGAGTACGGTTTCTTTTATTGATTGTGAATGACAGTAACCTAGAAGCTATTAAGTCCATTAGCGATGCCGACTTGGTCTTCGTATTCCGGCATTTCGATCGACAGATCTGTAATAAAGCTGAGTCAGAGAAAAAGAGACTGTCAGAGAATTTACACAACAGCGAACCGGCATCTCTAGTGTCTATAATGGGGTACGAAATTATAGGAGAATGAAAAAAATTGTAGCACATTCCGCTATTTCAGATGTTCACTGTGTTTTGTCGTGCAGAAGTGATGGAGAGACGGGAGGGATTCTTTCTCCTCCACACTCCTATTATCGGATTGGCCATTTACTTCTTCAGGGAGTCTCCGAAGTCGATGAAAGTGGGAGAAGAATGGGAGATTAAGATGCATCGAAGAAAGGAGAAGAAGGGTTAGTGGATAAAAGATTTAGAGAAAACTTGGAAAATATAAATGTAAGGCGCCAACGGAGCGTAATAATCATACCAGTTCCGAACACTACTTTTTTGAAGTGCCACACTTTTTTGAAGTGCCATTATTCTTACATGGATTTTTTCCAGCTCACCTAACTTTTAGGGTGTAGAGACATGCCTGCGGTCTACCCATAAAAATTGTTTCAAGTTGCTGCGGTGCCGCTACTTGGCTGCAGCCAAGCTACAAAATGGAGACCCAAAACCATATCTCGCCTTTTAGACATCGCCCAGACCCGACCAATGCACTAAAATGATCACCGTCATGATTACCGATTATCCTGAGAATCTGATCACGGTAGGTCACCATTTGCCCTCAGGGCACGAAAAAATCACTTTTTCGCATTATTGTGGTCTGACGAAGGGGAAGTCTATAGGACGTGCTCTAAAGATCTGGTTTGGGCGTGGATTCGGTTGAGAATCTATGGGAGGACCGATTCCTAGCTGCAATAAGCGTTTCGATTGGATTCCTGCCCGCGGCGATCGATTTTCGGAAGGACACTTGTTTGACCACGCCCATTTTCTGTCCGTTGGCTACGATCATACTTTTGTACGTATCTCGGCTCACAGTTAACGCAGAAGGCTGGCAGACACACCAATGGAATCAGGATGGCTTGCTCTACAATCACAAGCACAAATTACATAATCACTATGCAATATTTCATCATCCTTATGCAATACTCCTACTTTTTGTGTTCTCTTAGCGGTAAGTCTGCGGAAAAGGGTGGAAGAGGTGCAATTGACATAAAGTTGGTCTTTCCACCACTCTGACCACAAATTACGTCATCAATATGCAATATTTTATCATTCTCTGAGGTATTGCATATCACAAGCACAGGATGATGAAATATTGCATAGTGATGATGCAATTTGTGCTTGAGATTGTAGAGCAAGCCATCCTGATTCCATTGGTGAGTCTGCCAGCATTCTGCGTTAACTGTGACTCGAGATACGAACAAAAGTATGATCGTAGCCGACGGGCAGAAAATGGGCGTGGTCAAACCAGTGTCCTTCCGAAAATCGATCGCCGCGGGCAGGAATCCAATCGAAACGCTTATTGCAGCTAGGAATCGGTCCTCCCATAAATTCTCAACCGAATCCACGCCCAAACCAGATCTTTAGAGCACGTCCTATAGATTTCCCCTTCGTCAGACCACAATAATGCGAAAAAGTGATTTTTACGGGCCCTGAGGGCAAATGGTGACCTACCGTGATCATATTCTCAGGATAAACGGTAATCATGACGGTGATCATTTTAGTGCATTGGTCGGGTCTGGGCGATGTCTAAAAGGCGAGATATGGTTTTTGGGTCTCCATTTTGTAGCTTGGCTGCAGCCAAGTAGCGGCACCGCAGCAACTTGAAACATTTTTTATGGGTAGACCGCAGGCATGTCTCTACACCCTAAAAGTTAGGTGAGTTGGAAAAAATCCATGTAAGAATAATGGCACTTCAAAAAAGTGTGCATCGATTGCGTCATCACGACGCAATAACTGAAAGATTTCGCAATACCCCAATAGTTGCATCTTAATCTCCAATGGATTTTGCATAAGACCCCATCATGTCGCATCAGAACTTTCTGTGGTTCTAAAGTTATATCAAAAAGAAAAAGTGCCCGTAAACTTTTGCCCGCTACTGTAGCTAGTTTTTGTTGGTTTCATTAAAACTTTAAACAGGTATCGATTCAAAATGAGTTCGCGTTATAGATCTGCCCTCCTACTGGGTGGCTCATGGTGTAGTGAGCGACTGGCCACTCAACACTCCCACACAGAGAAGTAATGAAGAACGATGGAGAGAAGAGGATGAGAGAGGGAGAAGAGAAGGAAGGAGAGATGAGATATGGAAGGATGAACTGAGGGATTGGAAGAGTGAGAAGAGGAAAGAGGAAGAGAAGAGATTGGAAGAGCAGAGATGGCATACGGTAAGTGAAAAGAAGAGAGTCTGCCGAAAAACATTTTTGGATATATTGTGCCGCAAACGGACAAAAAGTTTGAAATTAACATTAAAGACGTTCATATGACTTATTGCTGAAACCCATTTCAACAAATGATTATATTTTGAGAAAATATAATGCAATAATTAGATTGTAACGAATTTCCTGATTGCAGGTGATCATCACTGGAGTTAAGAACGGTCATGGGAACCTGTAGTCTGGCCGATACCGTAATCATACCGTACTCAATGGTCGGCCAATTGCCGGATGCTGAGAAGGGCACCTTCTACCGTATCCGATGCTCCCACAGGGGGCAAGGGTTGTATGTAGCATACGATATGGAGAAAGATCCTGTGCATCTTCGAGATTTACAAGTGGAGATAGAAGAAAGTGGACTGAAAGTGAGCCAAATTTTGCGAAAACTTTTTCCAGAACTGAATCGAAGGTATTTTTTACTCGAGATAAATATCCGCAGTTTAAAGTTTTTTGTACTACGAATAATTCAACAACAAAAAGTTATAATAAAATCTCGGTTTCCGCAATGCTCCACTCAAAGCGTCCTTGACTAGTGATAACGATGTGCGCGAATATTTTATCCAAGTTTTAAAAAATATTACAAATTCGTCGCAGGTGTGGTGCTACGCGAGGATAGTGAGGAGCGATTCGAAATCGTTCTCGCTGTTCAATGAGATATTGGGAGAGGCGACGCTCCCTCACAAGTATGCCCATCGAGAGATTAGAGTGGGAGATGAGATTGAGGCACAGTTCTATCGAGTCAAGAACACGCGTGAGTTATCGATTATATGGGGAGGGAAAGGGCTGACAAGATAATGGATGACGCTGGAACGCGTTATTGATTTTCGACTATGTGTTTACTGTCTAATTCTCTCGATTTCGCGTGTTCTTTCGCCTTCGTATTGCGGTTTATCAGCGGAACGATTTAATACCTCGGACGAATGTTTGTGAATTTGTAATATTGAGGGCTGGCGACTATTCTTCGCACTGAATACATTATGTGTTGCAGAGAACCCGACACATTGGATGGTGCAGCTGGCGAATTTTGCGTCAAATAAAGAAGAGAGAAGGAGTGAATGGAGAGAGGAGAGGAACGAGGAGAGAGATGAAAGAAGAGAAAGACGAGACATGATGGATGGATATTCTGAGGTGCGA